>CM077031.1:32454840-33054840 GCA_039090855.1 Macrothele yani | reverse complement strand
TACAAATGTGGTATGGAGAATATTACATTTGTTTTCCTATATTTAAAATGTTATTGGCCCAAGAGAAAACAGAAATACAGTACGAAGAATTAGCATTGCTTTTCTATTTAAAATGCTATTGGCCCAGGAGGTAACATGAATGCAGTATGGAGAATTAGCTTTGTTTTCCTATTTAAAATGTTACTGGCCCAGGAGGTAACACGAATGCAGTATGGAGAATTAGCTTTGTTTTCCTGTTTAAAATGTTACTGGCCCAGGAGGTAACATGAATGCAGTATGGAAAGTTACCTTTGTTTTCTATTTAAAATGTTATTGGCCCAGGAGATAACACATATGCAGTATGGAGAATTAGCTTTGTTTTCTATTTAAAATGTTATTGGCCCAGGAGATAACACATATGCAGTATGGCGAATTAGCTTTGTTTTCCTATTTAAAATGTTACTGGCCCAGGAGGCAACACATATGTAGTATGGAGAATTAGCTTTGTTTTCCTGTTTAAAATGTTACTGGCACAGGAGGTAACACATATGCAGTATGGAGAATTAGCTTTGTTTTCCTATTTAAAATGTTACTGGCACAGGAGGTAACATGAATGCAGTATGGAAAGTTACCTTTGTTTTCTATTTAAAATGTTATTGGCCCAGGAGATAACACATATGCAGTATGGAGAATTAGCTTTGTTTTCTATTTAAAATGTTATTGGCCCAGGAGATAACACATATGCAGTATGGCGAATTAGCTTTGTTTTCCTATTTAAAATGTTACTGGCCCAGGAGGCAACACATATGTAGTATGGAGAATTAGCTTTGTTTTCCTGTTTAAAATGTTACTGGCACAGGAGGTAACACATATGCAGTATGGAGAATTAGCTTTGTTTTCCTATTTAAAATGTTACTGGCCCAGGAGGTAACACGAATGCAGTATGGAGAATTAGCTTTGTTTTCCTGTTTAAAATGTTACTGGCACAGGAGGTAACATGAATGCAGTATGGAAAGTTACCTTTGTTTTCTATTTAAAATGTTATTGGCCCAGGAGATAACACATATGCAGTATGGAGAATTAGCTTTGTTTTCTATTTAAAATGTTATTGGCCCAGGAGATAACACATATGCAATATGGCGAATTAGCTTTGTTTTCCTATTTAAAATGTTACTGGCCCAGGAGGCAACACATATGTAGTATGGAGAATTAGCTTTGTTTTCCTGTTTAAAATGTTACTGGCACAGGAGGTAACACATATGCAGTATGGAGAATTAGCTTTGTTTTCCTATTTAAAATGTTACTGGACCAGGAGGTAACACATATGCAGTATGGAGAATTAGCTTTGTTTTCCTATTTAAAATGTTACTGGCCCAGGAGGTAACATGAATGCAGTATGGAGAGTTACCTTTGTTTTCTATTTAAAATGTTACTGGCCCAGGAGGCAACACATATGCAGTATGGATAATTAGCTTTGTTTTCCTGTTTAAAATGTTACTGGCACAGGAGGTAACATGAATGCAGTATGGAGAGTTACCTTTGTTTTCTATTTAAAATGTTACTGGCCCAGGAGGCAACACATATGCAGTATGGAGAATTAGCTTTGTTTTCCTATTTAAAATGTTACTGGCCCAGGAGGTAACACATATGCAGTATGGAGAATTAGCTTTGTTTTCCTATTTAAAATGTTACTGGCCCAGGAGGTAACATGAATGCAGTATGGAGAGTTACCTTTGTTTTCTATTTAAAATGTTACTGGCCCAGGAGGCAACACATATGCAGTATGGAGAGTTACCTTTGTTTTCTATTTAAAATGTTATTGGCCCAGGAGATAACACATATGCAGTATGGAGAATTAGCTTTGTTTTCCTATTTAAAATGTTACTGGCCCAGGAGGCAACATATATGCAGTATGGAGAATTAGCTTTGTTTTCCTGTTTAAAATGTTACTGGCACAGGAGGTAACACATATGCAGTATGGAGAATTAGCTTTGTTTTCCTATTTAAAATGTTACTGGCCCAGGAGGTAACATGAATGCAGTATGGAGAGTTACCTTTGTTTTCTATTTAAAATGTTATTGGCCCAGGAGATAACACATATGCAGTATGGAGAATTAGCTTTGTTTTCCTATTTAAAATGTTACTGGCCCAGGAGGTAACACATATGCAGTATGGAGAATTAGCTTTGTTTTCCTATTTAAAATGTTACTGGCCCAGGAGGTAACATGAATGCAGTATGGAGAGTTACCTTTGTTTTCTATTTAAAATGTTACTGGCCCAGGAGGCAACACATATGCAGTATGGAGAATTAGCTTTGTTTTCCTGTTTAAAATGTTACTGGCACAGGAGGCAACACATATGCAGTATGGAGAATCAGCTTTGTTTTCCTATTTAAAATGTTACTGGCCCAGGAGGCAACACATATGCAGTATGGAGAATTAGCTTTGTTTTCCTGTTTAAAATGTTACTGGCACAGGAGGTAACACATATGCAGTATGGAGAATTAGCTTTGTTTTCCTATTTAAAATGTTACTGGCCCAGGAGGCAACACATATGCAGTATGGAGAATTAGCTTTGTTTTCCTGTTTAAAATGTTACTGGCACAGGAGGTAACACATATGCAGTATGGAGAATTAGCTTTATGTTCCTATTTAAAATGTTACTGGCCCAGGAGGTAACACGAATGCAGTATGGAGGAATTACCTTTGTTTTCTATTTAAAATGTTATTGGCACAGGAGGTAACACATATGCAGTATGGAGAATTAGCTTTATGTTCCTATTTAAAATGTTACTGGCCCAGGAGGTAACACAAATACAGTATGGAGGAATTACCTTTGTTTTCTATTTAAAATGTTATTGGCACAGGAGGTAACACATATGCAGTATGGAGAATTAGCTTTGTTTTCCTATTTAAAATGTTACTGGCCCAGGAGGCAACACATATGCAGTATGGAGAATTAGCTTTGTTTTCCTATTTAAAATGTTACTGGCACAGGAGGTAACACGAATGCAGTATGGAGAATTAGCTTTGTTTTCCTGTTTAAAATGTTACTGGCCCAGGAGGTAACATGAATGCAGTATGGAAAGTTACCTTTGTTTTCTATTTAAAATGTTATTGGCCCAGGAGATAACACATATGCAGTATGGAGAATTAGCTTTGTTTTCTATTTAAAATGTTATTGGCCCAGGAGATAACACATATGCAGTATGGCGAATTAGCTTTGTTTTCCTATTTAAAATGTTACTGGCCCAGGAGGCAACACATATGTAGTATGGAGAATTAGCTTTGTTTTCCTGTTTAAAATGTTACTGGCACAGGAGGTAACACATATGCAGTATGGAGAATTAGCTTTGTTTTCCTATTTAAAATGTTACTGGCACAGGAGGTAACATGAATGCAGTATGGAAAGTTACCTTTGTTTTCTATTTAAAATGTTATTGGCCCAGGAGATAACACATATGCAGTATGGAGAATTAGCTTTGTTTTCTATTTAAAATGTTATTGGCCCAGGAGATAACACATATGCAGTATGGCGAATTAGCTTTGTTTTCCTATTTAAAATGTTACTGGCCCAGGAGGCAACACATATGTAGTATGGAGAATTAGCTTTGTTTTCCTGTTTAAAATGTTACTGGCACAGGAGGTAACACATATGCAGTATGGAGAATTAGCTTTGTTTTCCTATTTAAAATGTTACTGGCCCAGGAGGTAACACGAATGCAGTATGGAGAATTAGCTTTGTTTTCCTGTTTAAAATGTTACTGGCACAGGAGGTAACATGAATGCAGTATGGAAAGTTACCTTTGTTTTCTATTTAAAATGTTATTGGCCCAGGAGATAACACATATGCAGTATGGAGAATTAGCTTTGTTTTCTATTTAAAATGTTATTGGCCCAGGAGATAACACATATGCAGTATGGCGAATTAGCTTTGTTTTCCTATTTAAAATGTTACTGGCCCAGGAGGCAACACATATGTAGTATGGAGAATTAGCTTTGTTTTCCTGTTTAAAATGTTACTGGCACAGGAGGTAACACATATGCAGTATGGAGAATTAGCTTTGTTTTCCTATTTAAAATGTTACTGGCCCAGGAGGTAACACGAATGCAGTATGGAGAATTAGCTTTGTTTTCCTGTTTAAAATGTTACTGGCACAGGAGGTAACATGAATGCAGTATGGAAAGTTACCTTTGTTTTCTATTTAAAATGTTATTGGCCCAGGAGATAACACATATGCAGTATGGAGAATTAGCTTTGTTTTCTATTTAAAATGTTATTGGCCCAGGAGATAACACATATGCAATATGGCGAATTAGCTTTGTTTTCCTATTTAAAATGTTACTGGCCCAGGAGGCAACACATATGTAGTATGGAGAATTAGCTTTGTTTTCCTGTTTAAAATGTTACTGGCACAGGAGGTAACACATATGCAGTATGGAGAATTAGCTTTGTTTTCCTATTTAAAATGTTACTGGCCCAGGAGGTAACACGAATGCAGTATGGAGAATTAGCTTTGTTTTCCTGTTTAAAATGTTACTGGCACAGGAGGTAACATGAATGCAGTATGGAAAGTTACCTTTGTTTTCTATTTAAAATGTTATTGGCCCAGGAGATAACACATATGCAGTATGGAGAATTAGCTTTGTTTTCTATTTAAAATGTTATTGGCCCAGGAGATAACACATATGCAATATGGCGAATTAGCTTTGTTTTCCTATTTAAAATGTTACTGGCCCAGGAGGCAACACATATGTAGTATGGAGAATTAGCTTTGTTTTCCTGTTTAAAATGTTACTGGCACAGGAGGTAACACATATGCAGTATGGAGAATTAGCTTTGTTTTCCTATTTAAAATGTTACTGGCCCAGGAGGTAACATGAATGCAGTATGGAGAGTTACCTTTGTTTTCTATTTAAAATGTTATTGGCCCAGGAGATAACACATATGCAGTATGGAGAATTAGCTTTGTTTTCCTATTTAAAATGTTACTGGCCCAGGAGGTAACACATATGCAGTATGGAGAATTAGCTTTGTTTTCCTATTTAAAATGTTACTGGCCCAGGAGGTAACATGAATGCAGTATGGAGAGTTACCTTTGTTTTCTATTTAAAATGTTACTGGCCCAGGAGGCAACACATATGCAGTATGGAGAATTAGCTTTGTTTTCCTGTTTAAAATGTTACTGGCACAGGAGGTAACATGAATGCAGTATGGAGAGTTACCTTTGTTTTCTATTTAAAATGTTACTGGCCCAGGAGATAACACATATGCAGTATGGAGAATTAGCTTTGTTTTCCTATTTAAAATGTTACTGGCCCAGGAGGCAACACATATGCAGTATGGAGAATTAGCTTTGTTTTCCTATTTAAAATGTTACTGGCCCAGGAGGTAACACATATGCAGTATGGAGAATTAGCTTTGTTTTCCTATTTAAAATGTTACTGGCACAGGAGGTAACATGAATGCAGTATGGAGAGTTACCTTTGTTTTCTATTTAAAATGTTACTGGCCCAGGAGGCAACACATATGCAGTATGGAGAGTTACCTTTGTTTTCTATTTAAAATGTTATTGGCCCAGGAGATAACACATATGCAGTATGGAGAATTAGCTTTGTTTTCCTATTTAAAATGTTACTGGCCCAGGAGGCAACATATATGCAGTATGGAGAATTAGCTTTGTTTTCCTGTTTAAAATGTTACTGGCACAGGAGGTAACACATATGCAGTATGGAGAATTAGCTTTGTTTTCCTATTTAAAATGTTACTGGCCCAGGAGGTAACATGAATGCAGTATGGAGAGTTACCTTTGTTTTCTATTTAAAATGTTATTGGCCCAGGAGATAACACATATGCAGTATGGAGAATTAGCTTTGTTTTCCTATTTAAAATGTTACTGGCCCAGGAGGTAACACATATGCAGTATGGAGAATTAGCTTTGTTTTCCTATTTAAAATGTTACTGGCCCAGGAGGTAACATGAATGCAGTATGGAGAGTTACCTTTGTTTTCTATTTAAAATGTTACTGGCCCAGGAGGCAACACATATGCAGTATGGAGAATTAGCTTTGTTTTCCTGTTTAAAATGTTACTGGCACAGGAGGCAACACATATGCAGTATGGAGAATCAGCTTTGTTTTCCTATTTAAAATGTTACTGGCCCAGGAGGCAACACATATGCAGTATGGAGAATTAGCTTTGTTTTCCTGTTTAAAATGTTACTGGCACAGGAGGTAACACATATGCAGTATGGAGAATTAGCTTTGTTTTCCTATTTAAAATGTTACTGGCCCAGGAGGCAACACATATGCAGTATGGAGAATTAGCTTTGTTTTCCTGTTTAAAATGTTACTGGCACAGGAGGTAACACATATGCAGTATGGAGAATTAGCTTTATGTTCCTATTTAAAATGTTACTGGCCCAGGAGGTAACACGAATGCAGTATGGAGGAATTACCTTTGTTTTCTATTTAAAATGTTATTGGCACAGGAGGTAACACATATGCAGTATGGAGAATTAGCTTTATGTTCCTATTTAAAATGTTACTGGCCCAGGAGGTAACACAAATACAGTATGGAGGAATTACCTTTGTTTTCTATTTAAAATGTTATTGGCACAGGAGGTAACACATATGCAGTATGGAGAATTAGCTTTGTTTTCCTATTTAAAATGTTACTGGCCCAGGAGGCAACACATATGCAGTATGGAGAATTAGCTTTGTTTTCCTATTTAAAATGTTACTGGCACAGGAGGTAACACGAATGCAGTATGGAGAATTAGCTTTGTTTTCCTGTTTAAAATGTTACTGGCCCAAGAGGTAACATGAATGCAGTATGGAAAGTTACCTTTGTTTTCTATTTAAAATGTTATTGGCCCAGGAGATAACACATATGCAGTATGGAGAATTAGCTTTGTTTTCTATTTAAAATGTTATTGGCCCAGGAGATAACACATATGCAGTATGGCGAATTAGCTTTGTTTTCCTATTTAAAATGTTACTGGCCCAGGAGGCCACACATATGTAGTATGGAGAATTAGCTTTGTTTTCCTGTTTAAAATGTTACTGGCACAGGAGGTAACACATATGCAGTATGGAGAATTAGCTTTGTTTTCCTATTTAAAATGTTACTGGCACAGGAGGTAACATGAATGCAGTATGGAAAGTTACCTTTGTTTTCTATTTAAAATGTTATTGGCCCAGGAGATAACACATATGCAGTATGGAGAATTAGCTTTGTTTTCTATTTAAAATGTTATTGGCCCAGGAGATAACACATATGCAGTATGGCGAATTAGCTTTGTTTTCCTATTTAAAATGTTACTGGCCCAGGAGGCAACACATATGTAGTATGGAGAATTAGCTTTGTTTTCCTGTTTAAAATGTTACTGGCACAGGAGGTAACACATATGCAGTATGGAGAATTAGCTTTGTTTTCCTATTTAAAATGTTACTGGCCCAGGAGGTAACACGAATGCAGTATGGAGAATTAGCTTTGTTTTCCTGTTTAAAATGTTACTGGCCCAGGAGGTAACATGAATGCAGTATGGAAAGTTACCTTTGTTTTCTATTTAAAATGTTATTGGCCCAGGAGATAACACATATGCAGTATGGAGAATTAGCTTTGTTTTCTATTTAAAATGTTATTGGCCCAGGAGATAACACATATGCAGTATGGCGAATTAGCTTTGTTTTCCTATTTAAAATGTTACTGGCCCAAGAGGCAACACATATGTAGTATGGAGAATTAGCTTTGTTTTCCTGTTTAAAATGTTACTGGCACAGGAGGTAACACATATGCAGTATGGAGAATTAGCTTTGTTTTCCTATTTAAAATGTTACTGGCCCAGGAGGTAACACGAATGCAGTATGGAGAATTAGCTTTGTTTTCCTGTTTAAAATGTTACTGGCACAGGAGGTAACATGAATGCAGTATGGAAAGTTACCTTTGTTTTCTATTTAAAATGTTATTGGCCCAGGAGATAACACATATGCAGTATGGAGAATTAGCTTTGTTTTCTATTTAAAATGTTATTGGCCCAGGAGATAACACATATGCAATATGGCGAATTAGCTTTGTTTTCCTATTTAAAATGTTACTGGCCCAGGAGGCAACACATATGTAGTATGGAGAATTAGCTTTGTTTTCCTGTTTAAAATGTTACTGGCACAGGAGGTAACACATATGCAGTATGGAGAATTAGCTTTGTTTTCCTATTTAAAATGTTACTGGCCCAGGAGGTAACATGAATGCAGTATGGAGAGTTACCTTTGTTTTCTATTTAAAATGTTATTGGCCCAGGAGATAACACATATGCAGTATGGAGAATTAGCTTTGTTTTCCTATTTAAAATGTTACTGGCCCAGGAGGTAACACATATGCAGTATGGAGAATTAGCTTTGTTTTCCTATTTAAAATGTTACTGGCCCAGGAGGTAACATGAATGCAGTATGGAGAGTTACCTTTGTTTTCTATTTAAAATGTTACTGGCCCAGGAGGCAACACATATGCAGTATGGAGAATTAGCTTTGTTTTCCTGTTTAAAATGTTACTGGCACAGGAGGTAACATGAATGCAGTATGGAGAGTTACCTTTGTTTTCTATTTAAAATGTTACTGGCCCAGGAGGCAACACATATGCAGTATGGAGAATTAGCTTTGTTTTCCTATTTAAAATGTTACTGGCCCAGGAGGCAACACATATGCAGTATGGAGAATTAGCTTTGTTTTCCTATTTAAAATGTTACTGGCCCAGGAGGTAACACATATGCAGTATGGAGAATTAGCTTTGTTTTCCTATTTAAAATGTTACTGGCCCAGGAGGTAACATGAATGCAGTATGGAGAGTTACCTTTGTTTTCTATTTAAAATGTTACTGGCCCAGGAGGCAACACATATGCAGTATGGAGAGTTACCTTTGTTTTCTATTTAAAATGTTATTGGCCCAGGAGATAACACATATGCAGTATGGAGAATTAGCTTTGTTTTCCTATTTAAAATGTTACTGGCCCAGGAGGCAACATATATGCAGTATGGAGAATTAGCTTTGTTTTCCTGTTTAAAATGTTACTGGCACAGGAGGTAACACATATGCAGTATGGAGAATTAGCTTTGTTTTCCTATTTAAAATGTTACTGGCCCAGGAGGTAACATGAATGCAGTATGGAGAGTTACCTTTGTTTTCTATTTAAAATGTTATTGGCCCAGGAGATAACACATATGCAGTATGGAGAATTAGCTTTGTTTTCCTATTTAAAATGTTACTGGCCCAGGAGGTAACACATATGCAGTATGGAGAATTAGCTTTGTTTTCCTATTTAAAATGTTACTGGCCCAGGAGGTAACATGAATGCAGTATGGAGAGTTACCTTTGTTTTCTATTTAAAATGTTACTGGCCCAGGAGGCAACACATATGCAGTATGGAGAATTAGCTTTGTTTTCCTGTTTAAAATGTTACTGGCACAGGAGGCAACACATATGCAGTATGGAGAATCAGCTTTGTTTTCCTATTTAAAATGTTACTGGCCCAGGAGGCAACACATATGCAGTATGGAGAATTAGCTTTGTTTTCCTGTTTAAAATGTTACTGGCACAGGAGGTAACACATATGCAGTATGGAGAATTAGCTTTGTTTTCCTATTTAAAATGTTACTGGCCCAGGAGGCAACACATATGCAGTATGGAGAATTAGCTTTGTTTTCCTGTTTAAAATGTTACTGGCACAGGAGTAACACATATGCAGTATGGAGAATTAGCTTTATGTTCCTATTTAAAATGTTACTGGCCCAGGAGGTAACACGAATGCAGTATGGAGGAATTACCTTTGTTTTCTATTTAAAATGTTATTGGCACAGGAGGTAACACATATGCAGTATGGAGAATTAGCTTTATGTTCCTATTTAAAATGTTACTGGCCCAGGAGGTAACACAAATACAGTATGGAGGAATTACCTTTGTTTTCTATTTAAAATGTTATTGGCACAGGAGGTAACACATATGCAGTATGGAGAATTAGCTTTGTTTTCCTATTTAAAATGTTACTGGCCCAGGAGGTAACACGAATGCAGTATGGAGGAATTACCTTTGTTTTCTATTTAAAATGTTATTGGCACAGGAGGTAACACATATGCAGTATGGAGAATTAGCTTTGTTTTCCTATGTAAAATGTTACTGGCCCAGGAGGTAACACAAATGCAGTACGGAGAATTATCTTTGTTTTCGCATTTTTGAACTTCACTTTTAGGTGGTTAAGTTCGATGAACACTTACCGCACGTGGGGCTTGGCTTTCAATTCCTATTTCCGTTATGTGGATGCCGCACGGGGGTTTTTCATTTGGCCACGGGTCCGCTTCTTTTTTTCCCATTGGAATTTATTTTGTCTCATCACCAAATGAGTTTTTCCTTTGCTGCATCCTCATTTACTTCAATATTTATTCATACCCGAGTACTTTCAGTAAAATTCCTTTACCGTCTTCGAGGGGACGTTTTGCTCCGACTAGCACGGACCGTGTCAGCTGGGCATTTCGGTGGTTCTCGCGGGCTGCTTCTGTCATCGGCTATCGCTTCTTCTTGGGCGTTGTGGCGCCATCTCTTGTTGGTCAGTGATCTCACTTTTCGAACTTTTTCATTTTTTTGCTCAATTTTAATTAAATTTTTCCAGCTGTTTCTCAAATTATTAGGGTCATTGTGGTTGCAAACTTTTGTCCTATTTTTTTCAATCATTACCGACTCTGCTATTCTGAGGTGTTTTTCGGATTTACAGCTTTTGATGATTTTTATATTTTCGAATTTAGGATATTTTTGGTTATCCAGACAGTATTGGATAAGTGCTGTTTTTTCTTCTTTTTTCTGCCAGTTTTTTACGTGTTGTTTTAATCTGTGTTTAAGCTTATTTTTGGTACTTCCTATATAAGCCATTGGAGGATTTTCAGTAATAGGAATTGAGTAAATACCTGCTTTTTCTAACATTTTTATTTTTTCATTTTTTATTACTATATTTTTGATGGTATTTACTTTTCCTCCAATTTGAATGTTATGTTTTTTACAAATGTTATTAATTTCATTGGTAGTACCTTTTACGTAAGGAAAACCATTTAAATATTTGACATCTTTTTTATTTACTACAGCATTATTTTTTATTTTCTTTATTACTTCAGTGTCCCATTTTTTTATTAAATGGTTAGGATAACCAAAGTTGCCTGCAATTTTTTTTATGAATTTGATTTCTTCATTGATGAACTGACTATTTTCAGAATGCGTATATGCTCTTTTAATTAAGGTTTTTATACTATTGCATTTTTGAGGATAAGGATGTGCTGAATTGTACGGGATTAGGACCGGAACGAATGAACTTTTCCGATAAACCCTGTATAATAACTTATCTGTGGATTTGATAACCTGTACATCCAAAAAGGCTAATGCATTATTTTTTTCTATTTCAACAGTGAGTTCTATAGTTGGATATAAAGCGCTGTAACATTTTGTTAATTTTTTTAATTCTTCTTCGTTCAGTTTTGATAGAATGAAAATATCATCCACGTATCGACAGTACACTTCTGGTTTTTCTTCCATACGATGCAGGACATTTTCTTCAATTTCGTTCATCACAACCTCAGCATATAGAGTTGATAATGGTGAGCCCATTGGGCCTCCTGAATTTTGCTTGAATATTTTGTTCTTGTATGTAAAAATATTATTTTCATATAAATATACTAAAACTTTTTTGAATTCATGAATTTGTGTGTTATTTAAAATTTTAAGATTTTGCAACTTCTTAATGATAATTTCAATAGCATCTGGAACAGGAGTGCTTGGATATAATGCTTTAACGTCCATGCTTGCCATATTTAAGTCCATGCTTGCCATGCTTGCCATATTTAAGTCCATATTTAAGTCCTTTTATCGGAAGTAAATTGAAACTTTGAAGCACACAAATAATATAACCTCCAATATCGGAAGTAAATTGAAATCTTTGTTTTCTATTTCAAATGTTACTGGCCCAGGAGGTAACACAAATCATCATCATCATCATTGTCAACCATTATCAATCCACTGCTGGACGAAGGTCTCCCCAAGTTTCCTCCACAACGGTCTGTCTTGTGCCAGTCTCCTCCATGTCACTCCCGCATACTTTCGAATTTCATCCACCCATCTTCCATGTGGTCTTCTTCTGGATCTTTTCCTGTCCCTTGGAATCCAATCTAAAATTTCGGCTGTCCATCGATGGTCTGTTCTTCTGGCAGTATGTCCAGCCCATTGCCATTTCAGGGATTTAACTCTGATCATGATGTCTTCCACTCTTGTCATTTTTCGGATCCACGTGTTCCTCTTCTTATCTCTCCTGGTTACACCAAGCATGCACCTCTCCATGCTGCTTTGAGTTGTCTGCAGCCTTTGTATGTCTCTTTTAGTTAAGGTCCACGTCTCTGCACCATACGTAAGCACTGGAAGGATGCATTGATCAAACACTTTTCTTTTAAGACATAATGGCATATTGCTCTTGAAAATTATGCTGTTTCTTCCAAAAGCTCTCCAGGCAAGTTTTGTACGCCGATTAATTTCTTCACCAATGTGACCCTCACTTGATATCTGCTGTCCAAGATAAACGTACGTGTCTGTTATCTCCAGCTTTTCTCCATCAATCGATAAATCTTCATTTCTTGTAAAAGCATTGTACATCACTTTTGTCTTCTGAAAGTTCATTTTTAATCCCACTTCTTTACTCTTGTCAGCAAGTTCCTGGATCATACTCTGTAGCTCTGATGGGGTAGTTGCAAAAATGACTATGTCATCAGCAAAACGAAGGTGGGTTAGATAATCTCCATTAATCTTTATCCCTTTGTTTTCCCAGTTCAGTGATTGAAAGACATTTTCCAATGTGGCATTAAAGAGCTTCGGAGATATGGTGTCACCTTGTCTCACTCCTTTTCCAATTTTTATGTGTGTTGTATTTTCAAACAGCCGAATCTTTGCACTTGCATTTTCATAGATGTTATTAATAATATTAATGTATGCATCTTCAATACCGCAGGATTTCAAAGCCATTGTAACTGCTGATGGTTTCACCGAATCAAAGGCTTTTTCATAATCGATAAAAGCCATGCACAATGGAAGTTCATATTCCCTCGCTCTTTCAATTAGTTCTCTCAGCACGTGGATATGATCTATTGTGCTGTAGCCACTCCTGAATCCAGCTTGTTCTCTCGGTTGAGCCATGTCCAGTGTTACCTTCAAGCGGTGTGAAAGAACTTTAGTGAAGATTTTATAAACTACTGATAGGAGGCTGATAGGTCTGTAGTTTCCGAGATCCTCAATGTCACCTTTCTTATGTAGCAGGATCATTGTAGCGGTGTTCCAATCCTCAGGAATCTTTCCTTCATTAAGGCATCGAGTGAAAATTTGGGCGAGTACTGTTTCGATTTCTCCACTTGCTTCTTGTATGATGTCTACAGTAATTCCATCTTCTCCTGGAGCTTTTCCCCGCTTCATGTTCTTGATTGCATGTGCAACTTCTGCTGGAAGGACTGGAGGAACTCTGGTACTGGTATCTTTCACGATGTCTGGAGTGCATGTATAATCCCTTTCATATAATTTGGAGTAGAAATCTTTCACTCTTGTCAAAATTTCGCCTCTATTTCTTGTTACAGAACCATCTTCTTTTCTCAGTGCCATAATCTGTTTTCTTCCCTTACTGAGATGTCCCTTTGCTATCTTTAGGCTTTGGTTGTTTTCAATTGCTTTCCTCACTAGTTCACAGTTGAATTTTCTTACGTCTTCAGTGATACTTTTTCTTACTGTCTTGCATAGCTCTATATATTCCACTTTGGAAGTCACATCTTCTTTAGTTGTCCTCATCTCTCTTCTTTTTTGCATCAACATTTTCGTTTTTCCTGATAATTTATTTACATGCAACTTGTTCTTAGACCCAGCTAATTTTGTTGCTGTTTGCATAAGAGCTTTGGTTACTTTTCTGTTAACTTCAGAGATGTCCACTTCTTCCGATGTTAGGCCTTCTAAAGCAGAGAACCTGTTCTTCAGTTCCAACTTGAAGGTATTATGGTGTTTTTTAAGGTTGGTTATGTCAATAGATTTTGTTTGTCTTATGAGCTTGCCACGTTCAAGTTTAGTGTTGAGGTGCATCTTACATCTCACCAATCTATGGTCACTACCTGTGTTGAACTTGTTTAGCACACTGCAGTCTTCTATGACGAATTTTTTGTTACACATAATAAAATCAATTTCACTTGTCGTCCCATTTGGATGTCTCCATGTCCATTTCCTGTGTGGCTTTTTCTTGAAGAAGGAGTTCAAGATGAAAAACCCTTCTGCCTCTGCAAACTCAACGAGAGTATTTCCACGCTGGTTTCTGTTGCCGTGACCGAATTTACCTACTGAAGTTTCATTCTGTTGCCGTTGCCCTATTTTTGCATTGAAATCTCCCATAATTATTTTCAAGTGCTGCTTACCTTTATTATTTAGATGACAAATTTCCTCATAAAATTCTTCAATTTCTTCTTCAGGATGACTTGTGGTGGGTGCATAAGTTTGAATAATCTGAGCCTGGTATCTTTTCGAGAGTTGGATAACAAGTCGTGCAGCTCTGTCAGAGGAACTTTCAACTTCTACAACTTTATCCTTCAGTTTCTTGTTTATTATAAATCCAACACCACTAGTTCTGCCAGTATCTGTCCCACGATAGTAGAAGAGATGTCCACTTTTCAGTTCGATGAGATCTTCTCCTTTTCTCCTTACCTCACTTAGCCCCACGATGTCCCACTTGATCCTTTGTAGTTCCTCTTCCAATTCAAGAAGCCTTGAATCAGAAGATAGGGAGCGTCCATTGTAAGTAGCCAAGGTCAGCATCAGATGGCAGCCTAGTCCGGTCCTCCGGGGATTCTTAGCACCCTCTGCCTTCATGTCGCACTGGCCGCTGCCTTGGCCAGGTACATTCCAGCTGCCGGAGACTGAGGGCCAAGATTTAAGTTGTGGAATCATTTTGGAGGGGTTTGGCCATAACTCACCACGCTGGCCAAGCGGGTTGGTGAGTGTGGGATAGAATTTCCTCTAATCCCGATGGTATAGTTATACCGCTATTGGCGGTCGTCAGAGCCCCTTTAGTGGGAACAGGATGCACCACGAGAAGGCAGGGTTGACATTTGTCAAGGAGAGGCTGTGATGTTACGCATCACCTGACCTTACATCCCAAATACAGTACGGAAAATTTGCTATGTTTTCTTATTTAAATTTGGAAAAACAGTTTTGTCACTGCCTGCTCGCATAACACTTCAAAACTTTGTTTGCTTTCAAAAGGAGCAAAAGAGCAATGTCAAAGACATATTGGAAAGGACAGAAGGGGTGACATCTGAAAACTTATACAGTTCTTTCTGTCCACAAGAAAGAAAACAAGTTAGTAAAATCATGCTATGCATTGATTATGATACGCTTTCCAACATACCAGAAATCGCGCGCAGACAAACCTTCCTCCCTACCCTGACTATTGATTTGTTCAGTATACTTCCGGAACAACATACTAAAGTTTTTTTGCAATAGAAGCATTTTTACTTAAGTTATGACAATAATGGCTGTGGAATAAATCTCGCTCCTGTGCCCTGACCCCATTTTGATGATATTAAACAGAATTGGTTCAGCATACCTCCGTAACAACATGATAGTTTTGTCGCAATTGAAGCAGTTTTAGTCAAGTCATGACGCATAAGGGCGATGGAATGGATCTCCTCCTATGTCCTGACCTTTGACCCCATTTTGGCCATTTTCAATAGGGTTCCTTCCCAGGTTGTCCCCTACCACATATTAAAATTTCATCGAAATCGAACCATTTTTATGCAAGTTTTGCCGCAATTGAAGCATTTTAAGTCAAGTTATGAGGATAATGATTGTGGAATAAATCTCGCTCTTGTGCCCTGATCTTTGACCCCATTTCAATGATATTACACAGAATTGGTTCAGTGCACCTCTGGAACAATATACTAAAGTTTTGTCGCAATTGAAGCATTTTTAGTCAAGTTATGACGCATAAGGGCGATGGACTGGATCCCCTCCTATGTCCTGACCTTTGACCCCATTTTGCCCACTTTCAATAAGGTTCCTTCCCAGGTTGTCCCCTACCACATACTAAAATTTGATCAACATCGAACCATTTTTATGCAAGTTATCGTGCAGACAGACAAACGGACAAAGCTGGAGCATATACCCTTCCTTCCACCTACGGTTGGAAAGCATAAAAAATCAGCAGATCGACATTGTGAAGCTTAAGTGCTGTTATTGCAAGAGAGTGAGAAGCACAAGGAAAGAAAATCAAAATCATACACCTTTCTGCATGTGATTTGTAAGTAACTAAAATTTAGGAACACTACAAATTGACCTAAGCAACGAACTGATGCGACACTTTTGCACAAGTAGAAATTATACATAAAAAGAGAGGAAAGAAACTCACCACCCTTAATTTTGTCTATAAGAAAAAAGGAAAAGAAGCAACAACTAGGTAGTAAGTACTGCACGGGGCATGGCCAGAAAGAATTTTTGAGAGGGGTTCTGAATTTGAAAATTAATTTTCACCGTACATTATACAGGGTTATTCAGAAAGAATCATCTGATTTCAATAATTTATATTTCGAAAAATTAACAACATAGAATGATAAGTAATACATCAATGTAAAGGGAAAATGTCTAAGTTTTAGATTGTGTACAATAGATGGCGCTAGTGTGTCATTTTTGAAGCTCTTTTGGCGAAGAAGTGAAAATAGTGTCTAGTCAGCAGAAAGCTTTTTGTGTGTTCTCGTTTGCACGATGTCAGTCGGTAATCACTGTTCAGAGAGAATTTTGTAGAAAGTAGGAAATTAATCCACCGACAGGTCAGAGTATTTGCAAGTGGTATCATCAGTTCGAGGACACTGGATGCCTTTGTAAAGGAAAAATGCCAAGGCAACCAGGCATATCTGCAGAGAATGTTGAAAGAGACTTTTCTATGCAGCCTGAAGGAATCAACCATTCGCGCTAGTCGAGAACTGCGGGTTCCTCAGCCTACTGTCTGGCGGGTGTTGCGGAAAAAATTGTGTTACAAGCCATACAAATTTCATAACTTGCAAGCACTGAAGCCTTACAGAAGTTCGTTGTCTTCTTAACACGGAACTACCCCTCAGTTGGATTGGTCGGAGTAGACCAGATGACTTGGTGTTACACAGCTGGCCTCCACGGTCACCTGATATGACCCCATGTGACTTATTCCTTTGGGGGGTATGTTAAAAGATCAGGTGTTTGTGCCTCCTTCGCCCACAACTCTATGCAAACTTAAACAACGCATATCTGCTGCTTTAGAAACAGTTACCAACGACATATTAGACCATGTTTGGCAGGAATTTTCATATCGCGTTGACATTATACGTGCGACTAAAAGTCACATCTAACATTTGTAAAAAAATCTTAAACATTTTCCCTTTACATTGGTGTATTATTTATCATTCTGTTAATAAGAGCAATGAGAGAAACTTACCCCTACTAGAAGGTCCGTCCCCTCTGAAAAAATACATTTCTTTGCACATTTATTTCCATTCTAATATCTACGGTTGGTTTGGGCTGCTGGTGCAGCGGTTTTATGTTGTTTTCCACTTGTTCTTTTATTTGACTGAGTGAGTAATTTATTAATCCATACTGCTGCAATGATACTTGATCCAAGAAACCTCTTTTTCACTTAAAAACCTATATTTACACTGACTTTGAATAACCCTAACCGGTAGTCTAATTGGCTTATAAAACTTATTATTCAGTGAACCTAATTACGTGAACATTCGGAAACCATAAACTAACTTCCTATTTACAAACACCAAAACATCTAACAAAAACATTTAAAAACCTAAAATGCAATTATTCACAACAAACTTATCTCATTGCCCTCAATTTACAAACTCATCTCACTCTCTCATTCACGCACCACACCTCTGCCGTTCCCAACGTAGATTGCCCCGAGCAGCTTTCCACCCGTCCAGGGTCATCTTCAGGAGACCAGATGGTATCAGCCCTGCTATCACAGTGCGAGTGAGTGAGAGAAGCGATTTCTTGCGTCAGCCGGGTTATTAAAAGTCAGTGTAAATATAGGGTTTTAAGTGAAAAAGAGGTTTCTTGGATCAAGTATCATTGCAGCAGTATGGATTAATAAATTACTCATTCAGTCAAATAAAAGAACAAGTTGAAGACAACATAAAACCCTCGCACCAGCAGCCCAAACCAACCGTAGATATTAGAATGGAAATAAACGTGCAAAGAAATATATTTTTTCAGAGAGAACGGACCTTCTAGTAGGGGTAAGTTTCTCTCATTGCTCTTATTAAGGTAATTGTAGGCACGTAAATTTTTGAATAATTATAGTGATACTGTGACAAACAAGTAATTATCATTCTGTGTTGTTAATTTTTTGAAATATAAATTTTTGAAATTGGATGATTCTTTCTGAATAACCCTGTACATACTTTGAGTTTTTTCTCTGCCACACTTTATTTCCACATAAAATTCTTCTATTTAATATTCCCTATATTTCAAATACTGAATTATATGCTATACTACTTACATAAGTACATGGATCTATCTAACTTCCCTTTATTTAAATATGGCATTTTGCGGAGGGTTTAAACCCTCAAAACCACTTCTTGGCTATGGCCCTGGTACTACAGTAATTGTAATAATGACTAGGATCAATAATCAATAACATTTAACATGTGTATGTATACCTTGGTACACTTTTTAAAGCTCTAAGTGTGAAGTAAGATCTTTTGACTTACCATCTTGCTCCATCACAAATGTTTACAAAATAAAATAATTTTTAACAATACGTGACAGAGGGAACATCACAATGAAAAACAAAATAATAAACACGATATTGGAAGCAATTATCACTCAGTCTACCTTCTGTTGGAATTTTTTGCCTCCATTTCAACCTGAAATTCCATAATTTATGAAATAAAATCATATTTAACAATAGATGACAGAGGAAAATTGTAAAAAAAAAAAAAAAAAAAAAAATACAGTCAACTCTGCTTACAAGGTTTGTACTCTTCCAAGCAAAATAAATTCAAGCACTTTTCAAGGACTTTTTAAAACCAAATTATCATATGTGTGTACTGTTTAAAATCATTAAACTGAGCTGGGACGGGCACACCTTCCCGTAATCATTTTTTTTTTTTCTCGCTATGTTCCTTCTGCCCGGCGTTGTTTTTCAAACTTTACAAAAACGGAAGTTAGTCGGAGTGAGGGTTTCTCCCGCAATTATATTTTTTATTTTTCTCGCTATGTTCCCTCTGTCCAGTGTAGTTTTTCAAACTTTGCAAAAACAGAAGTTAGTCAGAGTAAAGGTTTCTCCCGTAATCGTTTATTTTTATTTACTTATTTTTTTTCTCTTGCTATGTTCCCTCTGTATGGTGTTGTTTCTCAATATCGTTTTGTTGCATAAATGTTTGTATTTCAGTTTGGAAGCGGAAACAACAATTTCCAAAAACGGAAGTAAGACAAAGCTCGTAATCTTAAATTCTTTTTTTCTCGTGATGTTCTTCTGCTCCGTACAGTAGCTAAGTATAATTTTATTACAAAATGTTAGTATTTAAGATTCAAAATTTTCCGAAAACGGAAGTTGGACGGAGCGAAAAAAATTTCCATAATCGCGACATTGGGGCAAAAATTGTCTACAAGGGAAGCTGAATGTAGCGAAGATTTTTTTTGTTCGCAGTGTTTTCCCTGTACTGTATTACATTTTGTTTAAACATCATTTACATTAGGGCTCGAAAAGTACCAAGCGCCTAGAATTTTGGTCCTGGCGCTCAACTTTTTTTTTTTTTACTTCAAATTTCCTAATTTGCAGTCATTACTTTCAGTTCATAGATGCAAAATGTAACTTCAACAAATTGTAATTTAATAAAATCAAACTCTGAAATTTTTTGCTTTGATCGCATTTATAACTTCTGTAAGCTTTTATCCTGAACCGTGCGTTTCAAGCAGAGAAACACGATGAAATCCTCCGAGTCACGTGACTAACCTATCAGATCGTGGAAGCATTGAAGCTGCCGGCCCGGGACAGAAACAGCGAGACGCGGCGACACCTGTCGCAGATTCTCGGAAAGGTTTGCACTGTTTTCCTATTTTTTTTAACATTGTTTTTAAGATTTCTTTAAATTTTAAAACAAAGGAAGGGGAATTTTCATGCATTTTTAATGTTGGCTGCTGTTTAAGATGTAAAGCTGTAATCAGAGTTCAAAATTTGGCGACCAGCGATTTGACATCAGGGGCCATATTGCGACTACATGTATTTTCTACTGCACTTTATTATGATTTTTTTAATCTGAATGTAAGGGTCGCCCGCAATCGAACTGTCAATTATGAATTTATGTACTTTTAATATTGTGTTGAACACGTGCGGACGGACGTTTCATTCCGCCATTTTGTTGTTTCAGATAAGAACTGATATTCTTCACCACCCACGTGGTACCATTTTAATCCTATGAGGGATTAAGAGAGGGGTGCATGAACACCTGGGGCATCTGACCTTGAAGAGTCAGCTGCTCGAGTGCTTCTATTAAAGATGTTGTCATACCGGTTTTGTATACGTGCAAGGTTGTAATCGCCTGCGGGTATCCGACGACATTCCCGAGTTCAGGTATTTCACGTGCTGACCGGGAAAACCAGTTTTTCTTGCGCATGCGTGATAGAGGACAGAAAGGGCGAGGAGGATTAAGTGAGACAGTTAAGCTTCGGTCGTCAAGGAGAGAGGGTCCTGGTTTGGACACCGGTTTCTGGCGGAAGGACTGCGGTTATCGCAGGCGTGCAGCGTGGCGAACGGGAAGGAGGATTCCTTCGTCCACCGGGTATCGCGGAAAGAATTGTGGAAAGGTAGCACGTGGTCAGCACGGGAACCTGAGCGGAAAATTATCGGAAACCCGTGAAGCAAATGTTATCGGAATAATAAAGTCTTGTTGTTGGTTTTATTTCCGTGTATTGGACTGAGTTTGTCGAGGTAATTATTCTTCTACACAAGGACGCCTTCAGCCGCCTTGATAGCCAGATCGTATAGTAAAGGCGAGGCGGTAGCTCGCTATACGGCGGGAAACAAAAGGTATTATCTAAGAATTGATATGTCTGGCCCTACATATTGTATACAGGGTGATATAATGTTATCGGAATAATAAAATCTTGCTGTTTTTTATTTCCGAGTACTGGACTGAGTTTGTCGAGGTAATTATTCTTCTACACAAGGACGCCTTCAGCCGCCTTGATAGCCAGATCGTATAGTAAAGGCGAGGCGGTAGCTCGCTATACGGCGGGAAACAAAAGGTATTATCTAAGAATCGATATGTCTGGCCCTACATATTGTATACAGGGTGATATAATGTTATCGGAATAATAAAATCTTGCTGTTTTTTATTTCCGAGTACTGGACTGAGTTTGTCGAGGTAATTATTCTTCTACACAAGGACGCCTTCAGCCGCCTTGATAGCCAGATCGTATAGTAAAAGCGAGGCGGTAGCTCGCTATACGGCGGGAAACAAAAGGTATTATCTAAGAATTGATATGTCTGGCCCTACACTGAATGACTATTTTTGTTTGCAATTCTTAGTGGTTTGCAAGAATTGTTCCCTTTCCCCTGCTCAGTTTCTTAATTCATCTTCAAGATGCACTTAACACGTAAAACTGTGTATCAATCGCACGCGTTCGCGCTGCCGACTTCTCCTTCTCGCTCGCACTATTATCACACAAGCAAGTTAAAGAAGCGACCTTGAACAATGAGCAGGATCCTCCCACAGTGATCATTGGATCTTTGCGAGCAGCCCTCTCAACCTGTAGCAGAGCGAAGCCACGGCTTGCCTGAAATTCTGTAATTGCAACAAAAGAATTGTATGATTATTTGTTCATTGCTTTACACATCGGTTGTCCTTTGAGTCGATTCATTGTAAATCTAGCGTGAATATAACTTCTTGGCTTATGGCGCATCATTTTCTAACATCTTGCACTAACCAGAGTTCACCAAAATGCGTAATTACGCGTCTAATATGCATCGAAATTTTACCAACGCGTAAAAATATGCATCGGGAATTTTTTCGACACGTAAAAACACGCATCGAGAAACGCGTAAAATACACTCCAAAGAGTTTTACCAACGTGTAAAGATATGCATCGGGACGGTATTTCGTCTTTCAAAAATGGAAGTAAACGAAATAAAGATTTTTTCTGTGATCGTAATTTCGTTTTCCTGCGATGTTGCCTCTGCCCAGTATTGTTGTTATATGTCATTTTATTCCATAAATATTTGAATTTCAGTTTGAGACTGGAGGAAAAATTTCCGAAAACGGAAATTCGACGGCGCGAAAATTCCCCTGTAATCTTTGGACATGAGAGTGCCACGGCTTCTAGGATTTCTCCTTTTTCGTCTTAATTTGCGTTATTCTCGAGATTGATGCATAACTGAACAGAAATTTTGGGGCAGTTGGTACTGGTGAATGATGCTTTCCACCTGAAACTTTCGAAAACGGAAATTTTGTCTTTCAAAACTTTCGAAAACGGAAGTTAGAAGCATCGGAGATTTTTCCCGTAATCGTAATTTTATTTTTAAGGCAATGTTTCCTCTGCCTAGAATTGTTGTTAAATATCATTTTATTTCATAAATATTTGTATTTCACCTTGAAAATGGAGGGGGCAATGTTTGAAAATGGAAATCAGACGTAGCAAAGATTTCTCTCTTAACTGTAATTTTTTTTTTTTTTTCCCAATGATGTTCCGAACATGTGTCCTGTGTTCTTAAGCATTCCCCCAAAAAAGATTTGCACTTTATCTTGATAAGGAGGGGGGGGTTGAAAACGAAAGTGACTAAGCCGAAAAGTTTGTAAGAATTGATGCATGGTGTTCAAAAGTATTAATATCCTCAAAGTTACACTTTATCTTATCAAAAAATAATGAAAACTATCATGCATTCATGGTCCTTACAGACTGAAAGTTTTTCAGCATGATGGATAAAATTGTCATCTAAGGGCATAAAAGAAAGAAAAAAAAAGTGACAATAAAGAAATGAGAAGGGCAACAAAGATATCAACATAACGAAAATTTAAGCACTGGATGCTGCTTAGCTGCAGAGTCAACAAAAGACAAATGTGGCTGTGGTACTTGCTGAGAAGTTTATGCTGGACAAAATCGCCGTTCAGAATTTTAGTTACTCTTCAATTGTGTATGTAAGAAAAATTCATTTTTGGCTCCTAAATATTTAGCTGCACGGGCCATTTAGCACATGGCAAATATTTTTAGTTTTGTACCCTGGCTGTAATCGATAGATCACAAAGACAACTATAACTGATAAATCTCCCCCCCTCCTCATTTTATTTTAGCGTTCATTCTTCCATATTTTTCAAACAGATAACTTTAACTTGATGAGATACAATTGTTTTTCTTGAGCTTTGAATCTCGGAAGCGATATTTTTATGCACTTTTAATGCACCACACACATTTGATATGCAATTCATATTAGCAGTTCTTATTCCGACTTAGAAATCGATCAGAAAAGGCTACTATTCATTTTTACGTGCATTATTTCAAAAACTTGAAATATTCTAGTTGGGTAATGCTTGCCTACCTAGGTAAGCATTATCCAACTAGAATATTTCCAAGTATTTGATGTGCATGGTGATTAAAAGACCATAAAAACATTTTGAAAGCTAATGGTTGCAATTCCTCCTCCTTTTTTTTTTTTACGAAAGCCATACCATATTTTTGAAGCACTTTCTCTGTTTCCGCTGCCGTCGGCTTTCCGTAAGTTGACGTCGCAACTTTTTTTTTCCCTTTTGCTTCTAGATAGTTTCACTTTAGTTTTCAGTTAGATTGATAGGGTGTCTTTTTTTTTTTTTGTTCTTCCTCTTTACCTTTTTTAAAACCATATTTTTACACATTTTTATCACCCATCTTTCGTTTTTCACAGTCAAATTACGAGGCATTCCGGAAGTTGATCGCAGTTTTTGCATTTTTTGGCTTCAGATAGCTTCGTTTCAGTTAGATTGCTGCTGGGGTTTTTCGTTTTTTTCTTTTTTTACAAAATTTATATTTCTTAAGTATTTGCAACATTCACTTCCGTTTCTGCGGCCATGCTGCATTTCGGACGTTGACCGTCGCATTTTATTTAATTTTATTTTTTTACTTCCAGATGACTTTATCTCGGATTTTTTTCTAAAACCATATCTTTAGTTCTTTGAATAAAGCTCATGTTGAGAAATGGCTTCCTAGTTTAATTGAATTAATAATCTAAAGCATTTTTTATGGGAATTTTACTAGGAAATTTTTTACATTAATAGCAAATTTTCGGAGAAAACTCTTCTCCTTCAGGCTGTCTTGTTGTTGTCACTTTTTTACTTGTCACTATCACGGTTACGGTTTACCTTTACGGTTAACCTTGACGGTTTAGGTTATTTTTCAACAAATCCTGCCAGATGTGTTAGGCAGGGAAAGTCCTTTGCAGTCATTGATGATGGAATTTTGATTTTTCTCAATCTCTATTCCTTCTTTCAGTTTTCTTTTTGGAAATTGCTTTGGAAACTGATTACTTTAAGGGAATTCCAATCCATGCTGTGCCCAGTTTCTCTAACATGCCTATCTAATCCAGTCTTGTTGGAGCAATTTTTTATAGCTGCTTTATGCTCAGCTACACGAGTTTCTAGTCTGCGACCTGTTTCACCTATGTAAGATAGTCCACAATTACAATTTACTTCATAAACTAGTTGGTATAAGAAACCAATGAATACTAAAAGACTACTGGATTTCAATTCCTATCATCCAGTTTCTATTAAGAAAAATGTAGCAAGTCAGTTTTTAGAAAAAATTAATAAAATAGTTTCTACTGCAGATAAAAAAGAAGCCCATAAAGAAGAGCTTAAAGTCATACTTACGGAGAATAACTATCCTAAAGAAGAAATTGAGAAGCTTCTGAATTTTAATGGTACGAAGAACCCACAAAAGCAACAAGTAAAATTCACTAGAAAAATTTCTTATCACAAAGGTTTATTTGAGGCTTTAAAGAGAATTAGTAAAAAATACAATATTAGGCTAGCTCCAAGTTTAGAGAACAAAGTTAAAAAAATTTTCCCTAAAATAGTTCAAAGAGAAGAAGATATTTAAAAAATGCAAGGAGTAGTTTATGAAGTAAATTGTAGTTGTGGACTATCTTACATAGGTGAAACAGGTCGCAGACTAGAAACTCGTGTAGCTGAGCATAAAGCAGCTATAAAAAAATTGCTCCAACAAGACTGGATTAGATAGGCATGTTAGAGAAACTGGGCACAGCATGGATTGGAATTCCCTTAAAGTAATCAGTTTCCAAAGCAATTTCCAAAAAGAAAACTGAAAGAAGGAATAGAGATTGAGAAAAATCAAAATTCCATCATCAATGACTGCAAAGGACTTTCCCTGCCTAACATCTGGCAGGATTTGTTGAAAAATAACCTAAACCGTCAAGGTTAACCGCAACCGTCAAGGTAAACCGTAACCGTGATAGTGACAAGTAAAAAAGTGACAACAACAAGACAGCCTGAAGAAGGAGAAGAGTTTTCTCCGAAAATTTGCTATTAATGTAAAAAATTTCCTAGTAAAATTCCCATAAAAAATGCTTTAGATTATTACATATCTTTAGTATTTTTTGACGCTCCCTGTTTCATTTCCAAAGCCGTAATACGATGTACTCCGGAAGTTGACGGTCGCAATGTTTTTTTAGCTATTATTTTCTTCCAAATAGTTTCATCTCAGATTCTGATGAGGTTAAAAGTTTTTTTTCTTTCACATTCTGTTTCATGTTTAGACTTTTATCAAAACTATAGAACCCTGAGGTTTATTGACCGAATTTGAATTTCATTTAGCAGTAAGTAGTTTGGGTAGTAGGCAGTGCTTAATACACTTATATTATTACTCTTTGTTACGACATCATCACCATGCATTATGTTTGTGCATGAAACTTTGAAATTTGCTTTCGTTTCATCTGGCTCCTAAATTTTGGAGCTGGCTCATAGATCTGGAAGCTTATTTTTCCATCCCTGCTTTACATAAATGTTTGTATTTAAGATCCAAAGTGCAGAAAAATTTTCCGAAACGGAAGTGGGACGGAGTGAAGATTTCTCTCGTAATCATATTTTTTTTTTCTAGTGATGTATCATTTGCTTTGTGTTGTTGTCAAATGTAATTTTATTGCATAAATCATTGTATTTCAGCTTGAAAATGAAAATAAAGTTCAAGGTACAGAGGGCATAATGTTCTTGGTTCTAGTTATCATTGCAATTAAGAAGAAAGAAAAACTTGTTCAACAATATGAACGGAAGACTTTCACAACACTGACTAGAAATGCACCAGCAATTAAGCACGTGGGGAGCATAGACTACCAGAAATCTGTGGTCTCTTTATTAAGAAACACATGTAAAAAATACTCTACTGGGTTCAGGGTTAAAACCCAAAACCTATTTTCATTCATTAGATGTGACAAGACAGAGACGTAGTTCCAACTATTTCCCAACTTGGAGTGTATAACATCCCTTTATCGGACAGGAATGGACAATCGGCAAATCTTTGCTATGTGGGCTCGACCTATCGAAGCCTGGGCACTCGCCGGGCAGAACACAAATATGCCATCCGTAAAGAATCTACTGCTTCGACATTGTCAAAAACTGTTATTGAAAAAGACTTAAGACCTGATTGGGACAATGCGTGCTTACTGTCAACAGCTTGTAATAAACGTTCTATGCTTTTTACTGAGAGTTCATATATTATTAAACTAGGACCAAAATGCTGTAATGAAGACGTGCCTGTATACATTCTCTCTTCCTGGAAGAATCTGATTTTACAGTACTCTCAGGAAGAAGAATCCCAATGATTAAAACGAACTTTTAACAACAATTTGTAGTGAATGGCAATGATTTATATGTTCGTTTACATAATGTGTATTACTTGTGCTCCTATCTGTCACTATTTAACCTTGTGCCATTTTAATCTGATTTCACTCAGCGGCCTGAGGATGTGGCCATAGTGGTCGCAAAAGTGCTCACCAGAGCTTTTATCTACCATATTTTAAATTGTAAATACATATGTTTTTTAGATCCTACATTTCTTTAAAAGAAATTTAAATTGTGGTGTGTGTGCTTTGGCTCCTCCAGAGAAGTTACCGTGCTTCGGCAGCCTTAAATACTTTTACGTTTCATTGCAATTGCTGTAGTATTTAAGTTAAGCTTTTTTTTTTTTTCACTTTTTTCTTTTAGGTAGAAGAAATGTAAGGTGGCCAGCTTTCTTTCTCTCTCTGTTATTTTTTTTTTCCTTTTTTAATTTACTAGCAGTTATGTCCATTCTCCAAATGGTGAATATTATTTTTTTTAACATAAAATTAAAGAAAGAAAGAGCAATTAACGGAAAGAAAGGTAATTTAAGATCCGTAACTGTTTCACGAATTAGAACAGGGGCGTGACGTCAAGGCATATACACTATCTACCAACAAGTAATTGGACACCTGTGATAGCAAAGAAAAACAAAGTTTATTCACCTTCAATAGTTGGTGGAGCCTCCACGAGCGGCGATTACAGCTGCGACCCTCCGGGGCATACTCTCAACCAGGCGTTGTACGACGGCTAGCGGTATTTTCTTCTACTCGGCTTGGAGAAGACAGGTCAGTTCCTTCACCGATTTCGGACGGTGGGGGCTCCCCTTAAGTCGACGCTCCAACTCGTCCCAGAGGTGCTCGATAGGGTTAAGGTACGGGCTCTGCGCAGGCCAGTCCATTCGATTAACCCCATTGTCACCATACCAAGCCATGGTGGACCTCGCAACATGACAGGTGGCATTGTCATCCTGAAAGTAACATGGGTCCACCCCGCAAAACTGCCACAACGTAGGAAGCGCATGGTCATCCAAAATGGTGCAGTAGGTCTCGGCGTTGAGTCTACCCGGAATTGTGACAAAGGGTCCTGTGCCATTCCAGGAGAAACACCCCCATAGCATAATTCCACCGCCGACAAACTTCACAGATGGCACAATACATTCCGGCAGGAGGCGTTCTCCAGGCAGACGCCAAACCCAGACCCTGCCATCCGAACGGTAGAGGGTGAACCTTGATTCGTTGCTCCAGAGAATCTGTTTCCACTGTTCAACGGTCCACTGTCGACGTTCTTTGCACCACGTTAGCCGAGCACCACTATTGGACTTGGTGATCAAAGGCTTGTGGGCGGCAGCACGTCCATGATAACAGAGCAGATGGGCTTTCTTACGGATGGTATTCATCGAAAGAACACTTAACTCCTCGCTGATGTGGCCCATCGATTTGGTGCGGTTCTTCCGAATTTCTCTGGCCAGCACCCGTCGGTCTCTAACTCCCAGTTTTGTGGGTCTGCCGGGTCGGGGCACATTCCGACAGTCACCTCTCGTCTTCCACTTGCCAATCACGTATGCCACTGTCAATTTTGGGTACTTCAACTCGCGAGATATGTCACGTATGGATCGGCCATTTCTGTGATACCCGACGATTACACCTTTCTTGAAATCAGAGAACTGCGTGGCATCTTGCATGCGACTGGTTGCGTTGTTGTTTCCCACACGATATTTAACGGCGGCGGCCGTGATGTGTATCAGGACCGCAGATATCGTCGATTGCAGGGGTGTCCAATTACTTGTTGGTAGATAGTGTATATGATTTGATACAAAATAGATCAGGCTTTGGCACCCTTTAATTTTAAATCAAAATTTCATTTACCAATCAAAAACTACTATTATGGAAATTTTTACTAGAACATTTTTTTATTTTAATCGCAAATTTTCGGAGAAAACTCTTCTTCTTAAGGCTGTCTTTTTGTTGTCACTTATTCCCATCACTATAGCGGTTACGGTTATTTTTAATCAAATCCTGCTAGATGTTAGGCAGGGAAAATCCTCTGCAGTCACTGATGATGGAATTTTGATTTTTCCTCAACTCTATTCCTTCTTTTTAGCTTTCCTTTTTGAAAATTGCTTTGGAAACTGATTACCTAAATGGAATTCCAATCCATGCTGAGAACTTTCAGCCTGAGGACCATGAAGGCATGATAGCTTTCACTATTTTAGATAAAAGATAAATACTGTAACTTTGAGAATATGAATACTTTTGAACACCATACATCTATTCATACACACTTTTCAGTTTCAAAACTTTTGTTTTTGGACCCCCCCCCATCCTTTATCAAGCTGAAATGCAAACTTTGGAAGGGGGTGAATAATCAAGAACACAGGACATATGTTGGAAACATCGTTGGGGAAAAAAAAAAAATTACAGTTATGGGAGAAACCTTTGCTACGTCCGATTTCTGTTTTCAGACATTTTCCCTCCATTTTCAAGGTGAAATAAAAATATTTATGAAATAAAATGATATTTGACAACAACACTAGGCAGAGGAAACATCGCGTGAAAAATAAAATCACGATTACAGGAGAAATCTTCACTGCGTCTAACTTCCAGTTTTGAAACTTTTGAAAGACGGAATTTCCGTTTTCGAAAGTTTGGAAAGCTTTAGGCAGAAAGCATCCTTCACCACTACCAATCGCCCCAAATTTTCTGTTCAGTTATGGATCGATCTCCAGGGTAACCCAAATTATGACGGAAAAGAAGAAATTCCCCGGAGCTGCGGCACTCTCATGCCTGAAGATTACGGTACAGGGAAATGTTTGCTCCATTTTCAAACTGAAATACAAATATTTATGGAATAAAATGATATATAACAAAAACACTGAACAGAGGCAACATCGCAGGAAAACGAAATTATGATTACGGAAGAAATCTTTATTTCGTTTACTTCAGTTTTTGAAAGATGAAATACCGTCCCGATGCATATTTTTATGCGTTGGTAAAATTCTTTGATGCGTAGTTTTACGCATTATGTGTATATTTTAAGTGTTTCTCGAAGGCTACTTTTACGCGTTGTTGTGCATTTTACGTGTTTTTTTCTATGCATATTTTTTTTAATTTCCTGTGTGTATTTTTACGCGTTGGTAAAATTTCGATGCATAAACACACTTTGCGATGCGTACTATACGTGTAATTACGCATTTTGGCGAACTCTGGTCGCAAGAGACCCATTTTTCATCCCCGGTGACAACCTTCCAAAAGAAATTCTTCCCTTGAAACCTCTTCAGCAATGACATGCAGTTACCCAATCGTTTACCAATATTATGCTGCATTAAAATATACGGAACCCACTTAGCAATATCTGGATCTTCCCCGAGTAGACGCCGTGCCACCGTTGATTGAGCCACTTTGAAACGTTTCGCCAGTTGTGTGGACGATTGTGTAGCATCCTGATGCCACAGCCATTCCAGCTTTTCGTCTGTGAGTTCCTGCGGTCTACCTGCACGTGGCTTGTCTTCCAAGCTTAGAACACCTTTCTTAAACCTGGCAAACCATTCTCAACATGTCCGCTCAAAGTAAAGATCCTCAAGTGGCAATTGGTTAGACATACTATACTGCTAGAAGAACTGACCATCGTTGGACAACTGAAATACTAGAATGGATTCCAATGGATAAGAAAAGACCCAGAAGAGGACCGGTGGGTGAAGTTCGAAAGCTTGGAGGGATGTCTTGGACGAGAGGTGCTCAAGAAAGGATGTTGCGGAAGAGACTTGGAGAGATGCCTTTATCCAGCTGTGAACTGAGAATTGTTATGATTATCATGATATACACACGTGTTCACGAAAATTTTGCAACTTCGGCATATCGGGAAAATTTAGAATTATTCTTGTGCAGAAATTCCGTTCGCTTTCTCTAGTTCCATCGCTTTATTTTTCAGGAATTTATTATTTTGGAACAAGTGTTTCATAATTTCATTAATCCTGGTGCTTATTTATGTCTTTTCTTCCTTGTATATAACTGTTTCGCCTTACGCCTGACATATTGAACCGTATGCTTCACTCCCACTTTTCCCTAAATTAAACACGAATAACAAACAGTGCTGCAAAATGAACTTTATCGACTGCCATGCTTGGCTTCATGTACAAACTGACAGCACAAGTCGCCTGACAGTTAGACCCCTACAGCTCCCACTAGCGGGTGTGGCGGAAACTTTTGCATACCCTTAATACATAAAAAAAAAAAAAACATGGTAGACGCTTTAACTAAAAAAAAAAAAAACGGAAGCTAACATGATATCATTTAGGCAGATTAATATTTATAAGGTGATACAAATGGAAGAATAGAAAAAAACTCACTATGATGCCATACTGGTTGTGAAGCAATCTGTTATGAATCCTCTCTGGCCCTCGTATGTCATTATGAGATTTCCTCAATCGGGGAGGCTTCTGAATTAGGTACATATGAGGAACTTTCTGCACAACTGTTAGTTTTCTGTGTTCTGGTAACTCAATATCTATTGAACATAAAAAATATATATATATATATAATTTCTTCTACATCTTTCATAGCTTCCATATCTGAACACACACATACACACATTTATAAGCCAAATAAACATAATAGCTTATTTTCCAGATAACATAATTTACTATTTCATAGCATTGAATTCTGAAAAAAATTATCTTTTACAAGAAGTTTAGACAAATTTTCCATTGAACCACCTAAAACAAAAGAAGAAAACAGGAAAAAATTCATACAATTGCACCTGTAGACAGTAAAACTTCCGTTAACGGGCACCTCAGAACAACGGCAAGTTTTGGTCGGTACTGAACACCGGCGGTAGGATTAAGGTTAGCGATAATCTCCGAACAACGGTCACCCTTGAAGAATCTATATTTTGAGGTTACTCACCTTTATTCCCTAAATCTTTTAGGAGGTTTTCGTCTCTACACATTTCCAACACGTATTTTTCTTATTCACACGTGGTTCGAGGCCGCAACAATCAATACGAAAGAAAACAAGAAGTGCTTGGACAGAGCTGGCGTTTACGAAATTCCTATAAGCAACAATCCTACAGTATCATATAGAGGAAGCACTAAAAATAAACTAAAACATCGTTTACAACAGCACTTGCGGAATTGGCAGAAAAAAGAAGCAAAAACTGCATTGGTCCAGTACTGTATTGAACAAAGGCAATGCCCTAAGTTTGATGATATAAAAATTATTAAAAATTCCTAGTCACAGTATCACTATAACTATTCAAAAATTTACGTGCCTACAATTACCTTAATAAGAGCAATGAGAGAAACTTACCCTTATAGAAGGTCCGTTCTCTCTGAAAAAATAAATTTCTTTGCACGTTTATTTCCATTCTAATATCTACGGTTGGTTTGGGCTGCTGGTGCGGCGGTTTTATGTTGTCTTCAACTTGTTCTTTTATTTGACTGAGTGAGTAATTTATTAATCCATACTGCTGCAATGATACTTGATCCAAGAAACCTCTTTTTCACTTAAAAACCTACATTTACACTGACTTTGAATAACCCTAACAGGTAGTCTAATTGGCTTATAAAACGTATTATTCAGTGAACCTAATTACGTGAACATTCGGAAACCATAAACTAACTTCTTATTTACAAACACCAAAACATCTAACAAAAACATTTAAAAACCTAAAATGCAATTATTCGCAACAAATTTATCTCATTGCCCTCTAAAATAACTATGAAGTTTTTTCAGAATATGTCAATGCACAAACTAAATTATTCATAGAGGTCAGTACTGCAGAGAGGAAAAAATATGCTTTCCCACAGAAGATAACAAAAACAAAAGAATTAATACCAAATTTTGAAGATATCATCAGAAATATCCCTAATGAAGACAAAGAGGAGTTCAGTGGTAAACTATTTAGAATAATATTAAAAGAATATAATGAAAAAAATAATAGAAATTATTATTTAAAGAAATAATAGAAATTATTATTTAAAGAAATAATAGAAATTATTATTTACTAAAATATGAAAAAACATCAGCTATTGAAATTAAAGGAAGACAGGAACATCAAATTCTGTGAGGCTGATAAGACAGGTCAAATAGTGATTCTGAATACAGTGGAATATAACCAAAAGGTGGAATTGGCAATAGAAGAATTACAGTGTTCTGAGTTGAAAAAAGACCCAACAGATAGCCAAGTAAGATACTTGGCAAATATTAGGAACCATAGCACCCTACCTAATGAGATTAAAAATGCAAAACCACCAATATGTACAAAAGTCCCACAATTGTTTGCTAAAATTAAAACACATAAAGGTAAACCCATGAGACTCATAGTGTCCAAAAAGAACTCACCATTGATTGTACTTGAGAAGAATATTTACAGGTTCTTATCACCAAAATTTATGAAAACAAAATACACTGTAAAGAACAGATACGAATTTATAGAAATCTTGAAGAATGTAAACCAAGATATAAGAAGTTACAGAATGGCGAGTATGGATGTCAAGTAGTTGTTTCCCCTGTACTTGAGGCGGTGGATATCTTTATTGAAAAATTGAAACAGGACCAATCAATGAATGACATACAACTACAGGAGTTAGAAACAACTTTATTGTATATATATGAAAATAATATCTTCAAATATAATGATAAAATATACAAACAAAATTATGGTGGACCAATGGGCTCACCCCTATCAAATCTATTTGCTGAAGTAATCATGAATAACATAGAAGAACAAATAATTAGCAAAATACAAGATCCCCTCTGATATACTGTAGATATGTAGATGATATCTTCATCTTAACCAAAATGGATACAGATGAGCTAGAAGCATTGACACAACAACTTAGCAATATTTATCCATCCATACAATTAACAATTGAACATGAAGTAGAGAATTCCTTACCTTACCTGGATGTTAAGGTTATCAAATAAAATGACCATATGCAATATAAAGTACATAGAAAACTAACATATGTTCCTAATTATTATATTTGCACTTTTAAGGTATTAACCTCTTGCAAAGTGCGCATAGTTTACGTGCAATTCATAAATGAAAAAACCATTAGAAAGTACCAATCACTCACCTGCCTCCTGAAGACGACAGAGGCCTGTTGAAAGTACTAGAGGATTGGATGTGAGGGACTGAATGAGTGTGACACTTGCAGTGGGAGTGGCAGGGGTTGTGAAACAGAAGGAGCAGTTTGATAATTACAGTTGACTAAGGTTTAACCACCTATGAATGTAAGGTTATGTACATAGTTTTTACTTGAATTGTATGAATGAGTAGTATGTGTGATTTTTTAAGGAATTGACAAGCTTTATAGTAACATCTCATAAGGCTAAGGAAAAAATAAAAAATAAAAAATACGATGTTTCACACCCGGAAGTAAGAAGCATAAGCAAGATGTCTGTAAACCTTGGAAGCCCAGTTACATCACGATGATTGACGTGTTGGAAGTGTGTTGTCATTGGAGGTTACCATGATCTTTAGGGTGAATGATTGGTACTTTCTAATGGTTTTTTCATTAACATATGTTCCTGTTCTGATTCCATATTCATCAACACACCCTTATACACAAAAATGCAATAGCATTAAAACATTAATTAAAAGAGCAATTACACACTCCTCTAAAGAAGAATTCCAGAATGAAGAGATCAGGTACATTAAAGAAATTTCATTTAGTTATGGATATCCACCACAAAAAATAAATAAATAAATGGATGTATGAAGTACAAGTTAAGATTCAAAATACCCCAACCTCTAAAAGAAAAAAAGAATTACAATATGTTGGTGCTTTACCTTACCTTCCAAGAATATCAACAGAGATAAATAAGTTATGCCACAAATATGGAATTCAGATGGGAAACAAAGTACTGACGGTCAAAGATATGATGATTAATAATACAGAAAAAAGCAGTATCTTGGAAAAAGCTGGTGTGTATGAAATACCAATAACAGGCATCCCACCAATATCGTACATAGGGAGTACCAAAAACCAATTAAAACATCGCCTGCAACAACACATAAAACATTGGCAAAAAAAAAGAAGAATCAAAAACAGCACTGATACAGTATTGCTTAGATAATCAAAGATACCCAAAATTTGAAGACATCAAAATAATTAAATCATGTAACAATGAAAGACATTTGCGTATTGCAGATCAGTGCTGATCGAAAAAAATAGGGATCGAGTATGTAATCCTAATCACCCAAATATACTTAACGAAAAATGGAAAGAACTAATAAAAATAAAAAAAACTACTGCAGAAGAAAATACAATATTAACTACAGTTCCTAACAGATGGAGCCACGTTGGCCAAGTGTTCAATATGACGTAGGAGATGGGGCTGACGCAAGAAATGGCTTCTCTCACTCACTCGCACTGTGATAGCAGGGCTGATACCATCTGGTCTCCTGAAGATGACCCTGGACGGCTGGAAAGCTGCTCGGGGCAATCTACGTTGGGAACGGCAGAGGTGTGGTGCGTGAATGAGAGAGTGAGATGAGTTTGTAAATAGAGGGCAATGAGATAAGTTTGTGAATAATTGCATTTTAGGTTTTTAAATGTTTTTGTTAGATGTTTTGGTGTTTGTAAATAAGAAGTTAGTTTATGGTTTCCGAATGTTCACGTAATTAGGTTCATTGAATAATAAGTTTTATAAGCCAATTAGACTACCGGTTAGGGTCATTCAAAGTCAGTGTAAATATAGGTTTTTAAGTGAAAAAGAGGTTTCTTGGATCGAGTATCATTGCAGCAGTATGGATTAATAAATTACTCACTCAGTCAAATAAAAGAACAAGTTGAAGACAACATAAAACCGCTGCACCAGAAGCCCAAACCAACCGTAGATATTAGAATGGAAATAAACGTGCAAAGAAATGTATTTTTTCAGAGGGAACGCACCTTCTAGTAGGGGTAAGTTTCTCTCATTCCTCTTATTATTAAGAATTGTCGTACAGAAAGGCATTTGAGATTGGCGGAGACAGTGTTGATAGACAAAAATAGACACAGGTTATGTAACGTATTTAATGATCCTAATAGCTTAAACACATATTGGAAGGATTTGATCAGAAAGGAAAGCCGCAGAGAAGAACAGAGAGGAAAAGGCAAGAGGAAAGGAAAGGGAAAAAAATGATGTCATAAAAATAAAAATGTGTTAGAATATAAGATGATTAGTTTCAAGAATCAAATAAATCGAACACATATTTATAGGTACGAAAGAAAAAGAAGGCTATTGGGTCATCTGATAGATGGCGCCACTGCGCCTGAACGCAAAAATGAGATGATGCCGCGCGATCGCTGGAACATTCGCTACGTTTCGTGGACGGTGACGGGTGGTACATCTGTTGCGTCCGCTCCTTGAAAATGGCCAGGGCAGTGGCTGAAAGTGCTTGGTTGTTATGCTTGTTTCTGAGGGGAGAGAGAGAGGTCCGTGATTGTTGAATATAGTGGTTGTGTCAGGTATTTGGTTTTATTTTAAATTGGGCACTTATGTGCAATTGTACAGCTTTTTAACTTTGACGTTTTAGGAAATGTGTAAATAGGTTTTTATTGATTGATGTTTTAATTAGATTAATGTGTTTTAGGGAGTTCAATTGTGTATATTTGTGGTGGATTATTTTGAATCTGAATTTGGTCATAGGGAAAGGAAGGGAGGGTAGTGAGGTTTGCGCGAGTTGAAAATTATTATTATTTTTTTTTTTGTTGCGGCCTCGAACCACGATGTAATAAGAAAAATACGTGTTGGAAATGTGTAGAGACGAAAACCTCCTAAAAGATTTAGGGAATAAAGGTGAGTAACCTCAAAATATAGATTGTCTGAATAGCACGTGAATAATTAAGCAGTTAGATGACATTGTTAGGGATTAAAGGTGAGTAACCTCAAAATATAGATTGTCTGAATAGCACGTGAATAATTAAGCAGCTAGATGACATTGTTAGGGATTAAAGGTGAGTAACCTCAAAACATAGATTGTCTGAATAGCATGTGAATAATTAAGCAGCTAGATGACACTGTTAGGGATTAAAGGTGAGTAACCTCAAAATATAGATTGTCTGAATAGCACGTGAATAATTAAGCAGCTAGATGACATTGTTAGGGATTAAAGGTGAGTAACCTCAAAATATAGATTGTCTGAATAGCACGTGAATAATTAAGCAGCTAGATGACATTGTTAGGGATTAAAGGTGAGTAACCTCAAAATATAGATTGTCTGAATAGCACGTGAATAATTAAGCAGCTACATGACATTTGCAATGCTGTATGAATATATGACCCTTGAAGAAGGTCGAATGGACACTTTGCCCTTAAGGATTTCACATGGTTCCTTCGATACTTTGGCTAGAGGAATAAGAGGGGGATAAAAAAATTTTTTACAATACATGCATTACTGGTATAGTGGAACGCTTAAGCAAAAATATGAGAGTTAAAGTTTAATTCCACGTGTGGTGGTAATTACTTAAGGAAAGCTCCATCATATCTTGTGTTTCAGTCCCCCATCCCAAGATTGGATGAGGGTGGGATGGTTTCTTAAATGTTGCCCGCTGGCAGCAGTGTTGCTTGGGTTTGTCCCCATAGGTTCTGTTACTACTTCCTGCTGGCAGCCGGCAAACTCTGCAGTTACACTTCACTGTCAATAACATTCTTCTGTTAGAGTAACACAACATTAATCACCTTTCTAATTGCTGTTTAAAACCAGGGGTCAAGTACTGCCTTCCTGAAACCCTTTCCAACATTAGAATAATTCTTGATGACGACATATTCAGTTGCGTAAAATTACAAGTAACCGATTTAGGGCAACTTACCATTCTCTCGTTTTTGCTCCATATTTCAAATTTCCTGCGCGTGATGGTAAGTTGCCCTAAATCTGTTATTACAGTTTTGCACGTTAAGTTAAACCTTGAATGTTCGACAGGTGTCAATTCCTTGAGGTAATCTGAAAATGACAAGTGTTGGGGCTACGTTTCGGTAGCGACTTCTACCTTCATCAGCCATGGAATGAAACACGTAGTATTAGCATCAGCCGTTGCCAGATTTCCAAATAGCTTTCCAAATGATAGGTATATGAAAAGGTGCGTCTGTAGTACAGGTGTTAGGGTTAAGGAAGATTACAATGCTTTTGCAGTACCTGAGGGCTTTCCGATTGCTGAACGGAGCGATGCGTTTAACATTTTGCCAATCGGGAATCGCAGACATATTGCTGATGGTTAAAATTGAAAGCGAGGTGGAAGGGTTTCCTTTCTTAACATCAGCAATATGTTCCACCAACAGCCAGTTGATGCTTCGGTAAGTACTAATGTAGTGATTAATGCCTGTGGAAGTGGTGACAGGGATAGCATAAACCCCTTGTAACTCTAGGGGTTTATTGGGATCTCTGTCTTTAAGGATAAGGTAAAGAAGATGTGGAGGTGATTTAACAGCAATCCTGTAGCCAAAAGACTTGAAAATGGAGCAAACTCTGTGAGTGAAGGCCAGGCTGAAGGGCAAAGTGCCCACAAACTGATGAGTGGTGGAAAGTTCAGGCAATAAACTGGTAGATCTATTCTGTGATTCAAATTTCTTAATTAGCCTATGTACTAAGAGGAGTGGAAAGCCATGCAATTTGCCAATGTTGATGATGTTCTAATATTCGTTTTGAAGAGCAGAAGGGCTGTTGCAAATAAGTTTAGCTCTGTGGGTGTACGCCTTTAAAGCAGCCAATTTGTATTTACCAAAGGTGCAGGAATGGTAAGGGACGATGTTATGGGTGGCTGAAGGTTTCCTGTAAACAGAGAGACCAAGTGAGAAGTCTGGGTTGATGTTGACATCCAGAAAACTAATTTTTTAATTAGCCTATGTACTAAGAGGAGTGGAAAGCCATGCAATTTGCCAATGTTGATGATGTTCTGATATTCGTTTTGAAGAGCAGAAGGGCTGTTGCAAATAAGTTTAGCTCTGTGGGTGTACGCCTTTAAAGCAGCCAATTTGTATTTACCAAAGGTGCAGGAATGGTAAGGGACGATGTTATGGGTGGCAGAAGGTTTCCTGTAAAAAGAGAGACCAAGTGAGAAGCCTGGGTTGATGTTGTTGTTAACATCCAGAAAACTAATACTGTTGTCTACCTGTTCCTTTTCTTGAGACTAGAATCTTTTTTGAGGGAATTTGGAAGATATGGAGGACATAAGTTCGAACAGAGAGTGTTTCTGATGTGGCCAAATGATGAAGATGTCATCAACATACCGTAACCAATTGGAGGGTTTTAAGGGGGATGGGGCAACAATTAATTTTTCAATATTCTGCAAATAAATTTCATCAAGTAAGGGGGAAAGAGGAGAGCCCATTGGTATGCCTTGTTTTTGTTGGTAGTAGATACCATTGTATACAAAACAGGAATACTTATCCAATGAATCAAAAGTCATAAAGATCTTTGATGAGTTCCCCAGGAAGTTCTTGGTGCTCCATTAGTTTTGTGACTATAAGCATGTAAGCATCAAAGAAAGAAACAGAAGGAAATAACGAATCCAAGTCAAAAGTGTACAGGAAATCTTGAGGATTGGTGGATGAAGGGAGTTTCTGGATGAAGTCCTTGGTCGACACAACAGAATAAGGATGACTTTTTGTTAGAACATTGAACATTTGACCAATTACCTTTCAAGATTGACTGCTGGAGAAAAGGTATTTTCACTTAAGGGCCTAATAGGATGTCCAACTTTATATAGCTTGATCTGTAAAAACAACCTGGGAGTACGGTAATAAGCTGAAGGGGGGGGAGAGATGTATCCTAAGAAAGATTTCAGAGATTTTTTGGAAAGCTTAGTAACAGCTTTACATAGTTTTTCAGTGTTCATCTGCATTGAGTCTTATGCAATTGGTTTTTTCCAGGAAGTCAGCTACTTTGTTGTCCAAAGAATTCTTATGGATGAAAACAGGACATCCGGCCTTGTCAGCTTTACAAACAGCAAGATTGTTGCATTGGGTGGTTTCTAAATTTCCTCAAACAGGCAAAAGAGTATTTCAGCTTTGTAACAATGGCACACACAACAGCAACTAGGGCCTCTGTGAATCTTGGAGAGGTGCAAGCTAGTTCTGTGTGACATTGGCGAAAAGACCCCAACTCACTGGGTTTTGTTCCAGAATCCTTAGGTTGAATGACCAACTGGAACCCTCAGCTGTGGGCTAATCACCCACACTGATGTACTTACCTGATTAAAAAGACAAAAAGAAATATTAAGAATGACTCAAGTGTGGGATATGGTGGACCTACCACACTTGAGAAGGACGGTCCACCAAGGAATCGACCTGGACTTTCTAAACGGCGTATGAGAAAGAGATCTTGGCTGAGTGAATGTCAGATTGGAATATTAGAGGTATAAATGGCAAGATGAGTGAGGTGATTGAGGAGGTGAATAAGTATAAACTGGATGTGCTGTGTGTAAGTGAAACCAAAAAGAAGGAAATTGGGTTAGAAGAAGTGAATGGCACGGTGAGTGTGTGGTCTGGAGTATTGGATAATATGAGAGGACAGTCTGGTGTAGGTGTGATTTTAAGTGAAAAGATGAAGAACAACTTGATTCACTATAGTTGCGTAAGTGAGAGAATTCTCTGGATTCGTTTAAAAGTGAAACTTCAGAGAATAGTAATTGTTGTAGTGTATGCTCCTTGTGACTCGGAACCTTCTGATAAGAAAGAAGATTTCTGGAATGAGCTAAAAGCTGTTTTGAGCCAGTTTGGTGCTAAAGAAAAAGTTATAATAGCAGGGGATTTTAATGCTAGAGTAGGTGTGCAGAATGCAATTTCTGACAATGTTCTGGGTAAGTTTAATGATCCTTGTGTGAATGATAATGGTGAAAGATTAATTGAACTCTGCATTGAGAATGAGTTGTGTGTATCTAATACATTTTTCAACCACAAGTATATACACACATATACTTGGGAAAATCGTACTTTTGGTCAAAAGAGTGTGATAGATTTTGTTGTCTATGATCAGCGTTTGAAACACTTAGTTGTTGACACCTGTGTGATGAGAGGTGCGGATGTTGGTTCTGATCATTACTTGGTAGTGTCACGAGTGAAACTTAATGTTGGTTGGAGGAAAAGGAATAGGAAGAGACTCAGGATAGAAAGAATAAAGGTTGATAGGCTCCTTGAAGATCATCAGCGGTATTCTGACTTACTTAGAGAACGACTGAAGGATCTGAAGTCTGGTGAGAGGGATGTAGAAAAGAAGTGGGAATGTTTTAAGAACTGTGTTGTCACTGCTGCTAAAGAGGTCTGTGGCACCACAATAGTGGGTAACAATAGAGGTGATGCTTGGTGGAATAGTGAGATTGAAGAGGCAGTAAAGAGAAAGAAGGAAGCCTATTTGGGGATGTTGCAAGGTAGAGTCTCTGTGGATGAGTATTGCTGTAAGAAGCGTGAAGCTGCTAAGCTGGTTCGCCACAGTAAGGCAAAAGATAGGAAGGAGAAAGTGGAAAGGCATGAACTGGCTTTTTGTAAAGATGGGAAGTCCTTCTGGAAGTACATGAGACAGGAAAAATAGGGGAAACAAAGTTGTAAGTTGTGTGAAGAATGAGATTGGGGAAATTATATGGGAGCCCAATGAGTTAAGTGACAGATGAGGTGAATACTTCTGTGAGTTATTAGATCAGGAAAGCAAAGATGATTCTGAGACAGACGCAGATGATGTCACAATGAGGGATGAAAGCACAGGAGGGATCTCAAGAGAAGAAGTGTGTAAAGCTCTAAAATCTCTTCAGAATGGTAAAGCTCCGGGAGTTGATGGCATAACTACAGAGATGTTGAAATATGGTGGAGACTCTATAATTGACTGGTTGACTGAAATTTGCCAGTTGTGCTGGGAGTTAGGAATGGTACCTCGGGATTGGAAGGATGCTATCATTGTTCCCTTGTATAAGGGAAAAGGTGATCAGACTGAATGCAAGAACTATCGTGGTATTAGCCTACCGAGTGTGCCAGGGAAAGTGTTTGGTAAGGTTGTTATTGAAAAAGTACGGGGTCTTACATCATTGAAAGTGTGGGATGTTCAGAGTGGTTTTATGCCTGGTAAAGGCTGCACTAACCAGATTTTTGCATTACGCATGATGATTGAAAATTATCTGGCTGTTGGGAAGAAAGTTTTTTCTGCCTTCATAGATTTACAGAAAGCTTACGACCGAGTGAATAGGACACTTTTGTGGAAGGTATTGAATGAATATGGTGTTACTGGGAATCTACTTAACAGTGTAAAAGCCATGTATGCTGGTAGTAAAGCTTGTGTACGAGTGAATAGTGTTTTATCAAAATGGTTTTCCATTGGTGCAGGAGTTACACAAGGTTGTGTAATGTCACCATGGCTGTTTAATATATTTATGGATGCATGCATGTGTGATGCCAAAATAGATAATAGTGGTTTATGTCTTGGTGATATCTGTGTGTGCAGATTGCTGTATGTTGATGACACTGTCCTATTGGCAGAGCAAAAGTGAGTTGCAGAGTATGTTGACTCGGATGCACGAAGTTTGCATGAAATTCAAACTGAGTATAAACAAGGGAAAAACTAAAGTTATGGTGTTTGAGAGAGGAACTGGTAGCACTGAATGTAATGTAAGTATAAATGGCACTGTGATTGACCAGGTGAGTGAGTTTGTGTATTTAGGAAGCATGTTTGACAGAGAGAACATGTTGGATGGTGAAATCAGTAGGCGAGTGAATTCTTCTTTGAAAGTCATAGCTGCGCTGGGAGGTTTTCACAGGAATGATGGGTTCTCCAGAGAGTCCCGCATGGCTGTGTATGAAAGTGTAATTGTTCCTACTCTGATGTATGGCAGTGAAACCTGGGTACTGCAGAAGAAACATAGGAGTCGTTTGTGTGCTGGAGAAATGCGTTACTTACGTGGGGTTTGTGGCAAGACACGATCTGATTGTGTGAGAAATGAAGATGTATTGCAGTTGTGTGAGGTGAAGCAAAATGTTGTTAGCACGGTGGAGACCAATATGCTTCAGTGGTTTGGCCATGTTGAAAGAATGAGTGATGAAATGCTTACTAAGAAAATCTTTTCAGCCCAAGTGGCAGGAAGGAAAGGCAGAGGAAGGCCAAGGAAGACATGGGTGGATCAGATTCAGGAGTGTCTGCATGAGAAAAAGATTATGAGTATGAAGTATAAAAGATCTTGTGTACGGCGTGTAATGGATATCAGTGAAGCACGAGTTGTATGTCAAGATCGCTGTAAATGAAGAAGTTTGATACGACAACAATAAGTAAAAATATCTGGAAGTTTGTATTTCTTTTTGGAGCTAACCTCTGAATCTCAGAGAACAGCTTAGTGATATGTATGTAGGTTTGAACCTTGGAAATTGCAATGGCAGATTTTGCACGAAGGATCGGTTGATGTGCGGGATCGGTGTTTTGGATTGCCGCTTCCAGTTGTGAAATGGTATGTGGTAGGCTAGGATTAGCAGGAGAAAATTTGGATCCATTTGCAAGCAGTTTATCAATTTCAGCAGGAATAGGCACAGAAGACAAGTTCACATACCAGTGGGTGTCAGCAACCTGCGTGGGAGAAGAACTACGAGTGTTTTTTTTAGTGAAGGCTACGTGTTGAAACTTGTTTTCAAGTCCTGTGGTTTCACAATTGTCAGTCCTGGATATAGTTTCATGAATTCGGATCATAAAATTGTCAAGTAATGCTGAATGGGTGGAAAAAGAAAGGAATTGGTACATGGTGTAGCACTTGAATTCCAAAGTTGCGATGGAAGCACGGAGATTGCGGATGGCTGCAGAGAGGAAGCTACTGGTGGTACGATCCAGAACTTTCTTGCATCTTCCATGAGAAGTGGGTTTATGCAACTGAAAAGCTTTGGGGATAACACTGGACCCCCTGCACTTGATGAGGAAATGAAGTTGGCATAACAAAGAAAAAACTTTGATGCGGTCTTTACGGAAAGCGATCCAATCTTCATTCCAGTCAAAAATATGCCTAGAAGTTGCGTTAACTATAGGAATCATAGTGAGAATAATTGGCAGTGCGACACGTAACACACAAAACATTAGACTAATTATTGATGATGACATATCACGCTTCAGTTACATAAAAATTACAAGTGTTGGGACGACGTTTCGGTAGCGACTTCTTCCTTCATCAGCCATGGAATGGAACATATAGTATTAGCATCAGTCGTTGCCAGATTTCAAAATAGCTTTCCAAATGATAGGTATATTAAAAGGTGCGTCTGTATTACAGGTGTTAGGGGTAAGGTAGATTTCAGTGCTTTCGCGGTACCTGAGTGCTTTCCGATTGCTGAACAGAGCAATGCGTTTAACATTTTGGCAATCGGGAATCGCGGACGTATCGCTGATGGTTAAAATTGAAAGCGAGGTGGAAGGGTTTCCTTACTTAACATCAGCAATATGTTCCACCAATCGCCGATTGATGCTTCGGTAAGTACTACCAATGAATGCAGTGGGTAATGCCTGTGGAATCATTGGATAGTATTCCTGTTTTGTATACAATGGTATCCACTACCAACAAAAACAAGGCGTACCTATGGGCTCTCCTCTTTCTCCCTGGCTGAAATTTATTTACAGAATATTGAAAAAATGTTGCCCCATCCCCCTTAAAACCCTCCATTTGGTTATGGCATGTAGATGACATCATCATTTAGCCACATCAGAAACACTCTCCGTTCAAACTTATGTCCTCTATATCTTCCAAATTCCCTCATATAAGATTCTCGTCTCAAGAACAGGTGGACAACAATATAAGTTTTCTGGATATTAACATCAGCCCAGACTTCTTACTTGGTCTCTCTGTTTACAGGAAACCTTCAGCCACCCATAACATCGTCCCTTACCATTCCTGCACTTTGGTAAATACAAATTGGCTGTTTTAAAGGCGTACATCCACAGAGCTAACCTTATTTGCAACAGCCCTTCTGCTCTTCAAAACCAATATCAGAACATCATCAACCCAGACTTCTCACTTGGTCTCTCTGTTTACAGGAAACCTTCTGCCACCCATAACATCGTCCCTTACCATTCCTGCACCTTTGGTAAATACAAATTGACTGTCTCTCTGTTTACAGGAAACCTTCAGCCACCCATAACATCGTCCCTTACCATTCCTGCACTTTGGTAAATACAAATTGGCTGTTTTAAAGGCGTACATCCACAGAGCTAACCTTATTTGCAACAGCCCTTCTGCTCTTCAAAACCAATATCAAAACATCATCAACCCAGACTTCTCACTTGGTCTCTCTGTTTACAGGAAACCTTCTGCCACCCATAACATCGTCCCTTACCATTCCTGCACCTTTGGTAAATACAAATTGACTGTCTCTCTGTTTACAGGAAACCTTCAGCCACCCATAACATCGTCCCTTACCATTCCTGCACCTTTGGTAAATACAAATTGGCTGTTTTAAAGGCGTACATCCACAGAGCTAACCTTATTTGCAACAGCCCTTCTGCTCTTCAAAACCAGTATCAGAACATCATCAACCCAGACTTCTCACTTGGTCTCTCTGTTTAAAGGAAACCTTCTGCCACCCATAACATAGTCCCTTACCATTCCTGCACCTTTGGTAAATACAAATTGTCTGTCTCTCTGTTTACAGGAAACCTTCTGCCACCCATAACATCGTCCCTTACCATTCCTGCACCTTTGGTAAATACAAATTGGCTGTTTTAAAGGCGTACATCCACAGAGCTAACCTTATTTGCAAAAGCCCTTCTGCTCCTCAAAACGAATATTAGAACATCACCAACATTGGCAAATTGCATGGCTTTTCCACTCCTCTTAGTACATAGGCTAATTAAGAAATTTGAATCACAGAATAGATCTACCAGTTTATTGCCTGAACTTTCCCCCACTCATCAGTTTGTGGGCGCTTTGCCCTTCAGCCTGGCCTTCACTCACAGAGTTTGCTCCATTTTCAAGTCTTTTGGCTACAGGATTGCTGTTAAATCACCTCCACATCTTCTTTACCTTATCCTTAAAGACAGAGATCCCAATAAACCCCTAGAGTTACAAGGGGTTTATGCTATCCCTGTCACCACTTCCACAGGCATTAATCACTACATTAGTACTTACCGAAGCATCAACTGGCGGTTGGTGGAACATATTGCTGATGTTAAGAAAGGAAACCCTTCCACCTCGCTTTCGATTTTAACCATCAGCAACATGTCTGCAATTCCCGATTGGCAAAATGTTAAACGCATCGCTCCGTTCAGCAATCGGAAAGCCCTCAGGTAACGTGAAAGCATTGAAATCTTCCTTACTCCTAACACCTGTAATACAGACGCACCTTTTCATATACCTATCATTTGGAAAGCTATTTTGGAATCTGGCAACAACTGACGCTAATACCACGTGTTTCATTCCATGGCTGATTAAGGTAGAAGTCGCTACCGAAACGTCGTCCCAACACTTGTAATTTTTACGTAACTGAAGCGTGATAAGTTGTCATCAACAATTATTCTAATGTTTTGTGTGTTACGCGTCTCACTGCCAATTATTCCCACTATGATACCTTTACAACATGATTGATTGACTGTAAAGCCTTTAACTGGGCTACCCAATTCTTGTAAGCACTGTGGGAAGATAACGAGAAACGATCAAGCATTTAGGCCAGTGTTGCCAGAGACTTTTACCTAAATGCAGTAGACCAAAGCTCAAAAAGTCAGTAGAGATCAGAAGATCAGTTTTTTTTTTTTTTTTTTTTGCTTAAAGTATGCACCACCTGACAAATATAATGTACCATTTTGCTTAAAGTATGCACCACCTGACAAATATAATGTACCATTGTGTGTAACTTTAATATAAAGCAATACTTAAATCTACTGGTACAGTCAACTCTCATTGAGCGAAGTGAGGCCAAAGGCCGAGCGGAGCTCTCTTTACGAGACTCTAGACAATTAGTTGTTCGGGCATAGGTTCAAGATGACTCATCTGATGATTTTTGCATGTGACTGGACATAGACCATGGTCAGGTTTTGACGCCTGCTGATTCTTGAAATTCCGTGTCATTGAGGAATAATCGTCCAAAAACTTGCATTTTTAGGGGGTTTTCCGCATTTTGAGAAAGGGTCATTTGTTACCTATCTCCTTCAAAGATCTTCAGCCGATCGCAAGTGACATTTGCCACAAAGAAAGGGAAGGACATGCTGAGTGACAAGAGGTTGGTATCATGGTGATTGGTCGTGTAGTATAAAAATAATGACCGTTAAAAAACTGACCAATTTTAATAATAATTGAAAAAGTCTGCTCTCTATACGAGATTCGGGACAATGAGTCGTTCGGACATAGCTAGACATGACACATCCGATCACCATGATTTTTGGTATGCGATTGGACATCGTCCGTGGCTGACCAGGGACGACGTGGACGTCTTCCGATTCCCGAAATTCTGTGTCATTGAGGAATTTCAATTAAAACTAGATGACCTTTTACTTAAATCATTTCACGAAAGCCAGCTCACTAATATTAATTTTAAAAAAATCGTTTGAATTCAAAAACGAAGAAATGGGAAGACTCCGTCTGTTAGCTCAACACTTGCTTAATCTTTTTTTTTTTTTTTTTTTTTGATTGGAGGTTTAACGACCACCGTGAGCAACTCAATGGGCTATAAGCAGTCGCCCGTCCCTAATTTAGGGTCACTGGTTCCAGGGAAGGGAGAGAGCCAGTGCCGTAAGACAAACACAACATCCATGCCTCACCGGGATTCGAACCTGGACCCCTTACGGACGAATGATCAGAGGCCGGCGCCTTAGACCACTGCGCCACCGGGGCGGCACTTAATCTATAATAATGAAAGAAAGTTTGTGTGTGTGTGTGTGTGTTTCTGTCTGTCTTTCGCAATACAAAATGAAAAAGAGCGTTTCCTAATCTGAGTGTGCCTTTACTATTTGTATATATGCAACCAGATCACAACCAACGTGAAGGCGTGAGGGAAAGTAGTTCTGGATAAATTTTAGGCATTTCTTTATTAGAATGTTTCATACTTTTGTTCTGGAAATCATAAATTTTACGCGTTTGTTATTTAGAATTTGTTATAATAGACACCTTAATTATGAGCTTAGATTTTGCAATAGCTTCGCTCAAAATTTGCCAACTGCACCCGAGTTATCGGTTACCATTGGCGGCTTGCCCCAGTCATAAAGTTCAAGGGGATTCGAAATCAGTTTCTTATAACCAAAATTTCTTATAACTGAATTCAGATTAAAACTTCAAAATCAAAGCAGATACATATTTATGAATAAACAAGTGCACATTAATACACACTGTATTATCGTCACCACAGTAAAAATCATGTTCAGGCCACAGTTGTAAAAAGTGAACCTATTGCACATATTATCTCTCTTTTTTTCAGTATGAACAAAAAGATTGTAAGAAAACAAAAACCTTTTTTGTCCTCAAAGTTTGAGGTATCATGATGCATAAATTCCAGTAATTCCTAAACTTTTGACAGGCCAACTTGAGATGTACTGAGAAAATGTGAAAGAATTAAAAGAAAACCATTTTCCTCTCTATAACGAAATGAATGAACTATTAACTAAATTGATGGTGGATTTAATTTTCCTTACCAGGTCGATTTAATTTTCCTAAATAGGGTTGCTCCATAAGTTGATTGTCTAACAATGAAAGAACATCACAAACCCTGAACCCTGATGGATTTACTGGGGAACAATTAATCACGTGTTATCCAGATATTGCACCCGAATAAATTTGCACACACAACAGGCTTAATATCGTAAATATTACCTACCAACAAGTAATTGGACACCCCTGCAATTGACGATATCTGCGGTCCTGACACACGTCACGGCCGCCACCGTTAAATATCGTGCGCGAAACAACTACGCAACCAGTCGCATGCAAGATGCCATGCAGTTCGGAGCTCTCTGATTTCGAGAAAGGTGTAATCGTCGGGTACCACAGAAATGGCCGATCCATACGTGACATATCCAGCAAAGTTGAAGTACCCAAAATCGACAGTGGCCTACGTGATTGGCATGTGGAAGATGAGAGGTGACTGTCGGAATGTGCCCTGACCCGGCAGACCCACAAAACTGGGAGTTAGAGACCGACGGGTGCTGGCCAGAGAAATTCGGAAGAAACGCACAAAATCGATGGGCCACATCCGCGAGGAGTTTCAACAGGCATACGGGAGTGTTCTTTCGATGAATACCATCCGTAAGGAAGCCCATCTGCTAGGTTATCATGGACGTGCTGCCGCCCACAAGCCTTTGATCACCTAGTCCAATAGCGCTGCTCGGCTAACGTGGTGCAAAGAACGTCGACAGTGGACCGTTGAACAGTGGAAACAGGTTCTCTGGAGTGATGAATCAAGGTTCACCCACTACCTTTCGGATGGCAGGGTCTGGGTTTGGCGTCTGTCTGGAGAACGCCTCCTGCCGGAATGTATTGTGCCAACTGTGAAGTTTGGCGGCGGTGGATTTATGCTATGTGGGTGTTTCTCCTGGTATGGCACGGGACCCTTGGTCGCAATTCCAGGTAGACTCAACGCAGAGACCTACTGCACAATTTTGGATGACCATGCGCTTCCTACGTTGTGGCAGTTTTACAGGGTGGACCCATGTTACTTTCAGGATGACAATGCCACCTGTCATGTTGCGAGGTCCACCATGGCTTGGTATGGTGAAAATGGGGTTAATCGAATGGACTGGCCCCGGACCTTAACCCTATCGAGCACCTCTGGGACGAGTTGGAGTGTCAACTTAAGGGGTGCCCCCACCGTTCGAAATCGGTGAAGGAACTGACCTGTCTTCTCCAAGCCGAATGGAAGAAAATACCGCTAGCCGTCGTACAACGCCTGGTTGAGAGTATGCCCCGGAGGGTCGCAGCTGTAATCGCCGCTCGTGGAGGCTCCACCAACTATTGAAGGTGAATAAACTTCGTTTTCCTTTGCTATCACAGGTGTCCAATTACTTGTTGATAGATAGTGTATTTATCATACTCTAAAATTTGTATTAAAAGGAAAATTTGTGTATATATGAATATTGAAAAGCTATTATACGCTAAATAAAATTTTCACCAGTGCGTAATAACATAATACTATTTGCAAGTTACATGTATAAATTCATTCGTACTCGTGGAATATCAGTCGAAGAACATCCGATTCCCAACACAGAAAATATCTTTGAAACTCACTTTCTATCTTTAGAGTTAGACACATTTCATTGCTCTATTATTAACTATATGTCAACAAAATAGTTTCCATATCATCTACTGTTTCGCACGTTATTAGAAATTCGAGCACGGGAAAAACGTCCATATAATAAGAAAATTTTTATTTCAACTTGTCACTAATATTCCTTTTTTTCTTTTTGATGTTCTTTATAATAGTTTAGAATTTTATTATGAAGATTACAAATTTATATGAAAAAATGTTTTTATATGTGCAGTCAAATGCATCATAAGTTGTCAAAGTCCTCCAATACATAGAGACAATATGTATTAAAAGATTAATATTATTCCAGTTTTTTAAGTCATGATTTACGAAATTAATACAATAGAAAAGAACTTTCGAACCTTTTGATTATGATGCGTTGAATCAGTAATAAGCCATCTTGTTATCGAAGAAGGCATGATTTTCCTTTCCTGTGGTATCAGCTTCCAAGTTGAACTTCGATCTTATAATTTCTTATTATAGATGATGGTTGCATGTTTTATTTTCCGTGGCTCGATATCCCAAACTAGTTTCAATTCCTTCTTTTTGGAATCATCTTCAGTGGGTATTATGATCTTCTCATACATGTTGTGTTTCGGCCACTTACATCGATTCTACTGGCAGCGTCCGACTTTTCACGGCAGTTGTACTCTTGCGCATGCTATTTTTGGTATTAATGCACGTTCTTAGTCGTGTTTTGATATAACCGGATGACATGAATTCCGACTCCAAATTAATTGGTGTTGCCATTCGTTTGTTGAAAATAATTAATAAGGTCTTTTATTATATTTTTTATCGTTAATTTCTTTTTCGATAAAATATTTCCAAGCGTACGGTAGATTCATTGGATCATTATTATTACAATTTATTTCTTTAGTTTTTTCAATCATTATCGCTTCTGAGGTTAATATTTGGTTTTTAGTTTTATGTGAGGTTATTAATTTTGCATCATACCAAACAGGATAAGCTTCATTTTCAATACAATGATTTATTAATGATGTTTTGTTTTCTTTTTATTCCAGTTCGATATATGTTCTTTTAATCTGGTCTTAAATCTTCTTTTTGTACTTCCTATGTATACTTTATTTCTTTCATTTCTTTCTATTTCTGTATAATATTTTGTTGGTATAGAATATACTCCGGCTTTATCAAGCATTGATCTTCTTTCATTTCCATTAGTTAATATAGTTTCGTTATCTATGACGGTTTCTGCCAATATCATTTTTTCTTTAATGCATTCCTTCTTTAAGATATCTGTTATTGGAGGAATGTAGGGAATTTTACCAGCAAATTTTATTTCATTTTTTTGTTTATTTTTATTTTCATTTAAAGATTTCTTTATATTTTCAAGTATATCATCTATGATCTTTTTCTTGTATCCAAATTTCATAGCAGTTCTTTTTATCCAGTTAATCTCAATCTTTTCTTTGTGTTTATTACAGGAATGGGTTAATGCTCTTCTTATGTAAAATTGAAGTGCTGCTCTTTTATATTTCCAAGGATGATTTGAATCAATCGGAATTATCGTTGGAGTATAAGTTGGTTTTCGATATACTTCGTATTCAATCATATTATTTCGCCTGAATAAAGAAATGTCTAAATAGTTTAGTTGTCTCTTAACTTCTTTTCCATAGTAACTTGTATTGTAGGATAAAAACTATTGTATTTGTTTACAAATGTTTCAAGTTCTTTTTCAGATTGCTTCCAGAAGATAAGGATATCGTCAACGTATCTTACGTATAGTATTAGTTGTTTTTGATTGAATGAATCCAAAAGTTTATTTTCTATGTCTTGTAATATTATTTCAGCAAGAAGTCCCGAAATTGGTGATCCCATTGGTGCACCTTGTTTTTGTCGGTATATTTTTTTATTATATGTGAAGTAGTTATTATCAGCTACTAGTTTCAATGCCTGGTATTATCCAGGCATTGAAACTATAATAAAAAAATATACAGGCATTGAACAAAATATACAGGCATTATATACAGGCATTGAAAAAAATATACAGGCATTATACAGGTATTATCCAGGCATTGAACATATAATAAAAAAATATACCGACAAAAACAAGGTGCACCAATGGGATCACCAATTTCGGGACTTCTTGCTGAAATAATATTACAAGACATAGAAAATAAACTTTTGGATTCATTCAATCAAAAACAACTAATACTATACGTAAGATACGTTGACGATATCCTTATCTTCTGGAAGCAATCTGAAAAAGAACTTGAAACATTTGTAAGCAAATACAATAGTTTTTATCCTACAATACAAGTTACTATGGAAAAAGAAGTTAAGAGACAACTAAACTATTTAGACATTTCTTTATTCAGGCGAAATAATATGATTGAATACGAAGTATATCGAAAACCAACTTATACTCCAACGATAATTCCGATTGATTCAAATCATCCTTGGAAATATAAAAGAGCAGCACTTCAATTTTACATAAGAAGAGCATTAACCCATTCCTGTAATAAACACAAAGAAAAGATTGAGATTAACTGGATAAAAAGAACTGCTATGAAATTTGGATACAAGAAAAAGATCATAGATGATATACTTGAAAATATAAAGAAATCTTTAAATGAAAATAAAAATAAACAAAAAAATGAAATAAAATTTGCTGGTAAAATTCCCTACATTCCTCCAATAACAGATATCTTAAAGAAGGAATGCATTAAAGAAAAAATGATATTGGCAGAAACCGTCATAGATAACGAAACTATATTAACTAATGGAAATGAAAGAAGATCAATGCTTGATAAAGCCGGAGTATATTCTATACCAACAAAATATTATACAGAAATAGAAAGAAATGAAAGAAATAAAGTATACATAGGAAGTACAAAAAGAAGATTTAAGACCAGATTAAAAGAACATATATCGAACTGGAATAAAAAAGAAAACAAAACATCATTAATAAATCATTGTATTGAAAATGAAGCTTATCCTGTTTGGTATGATGCAAAATTAATAACCTCACATAAAACTAAAAACCAAATATTAACCTCAGAAGCGATAATGATTGAAAAAACTAAAGAAATAAATTGTAATAATAATGATCCAATGAATCTACCGTACGCTTGGAAATATTTTATCGAAAAAGAAATTAACGATAAAAAATATAATAAAAGACCTTATTAATTATTTTCAACAAACGAATGGCAACACCAATTAATTTGGAGTCGGAATTCATGTCATCCGGTTATATCAAAACACGACTAAGAACGTGCATTAATACCAAAAATAGCATGCGCAAGAGTACAACTGCCGTGAAAAGTCGGACGCTGCCAGTAGAATCGATGTAAGTGGCCGAAACACAACATGTATGAGAAGATCATAATACCCACTGAAGATGATTCCAAAAAGAAGGAATTGAAACTAGTTTGGGATATCGAGCCACGGAAAATAAAACATGCAACCATCATCTATAATAAGAAATTATAAGATCGAAGTTCAACTTGGAAGCTGATACCACAGGAAAGGAAAATCATGCCTTCTTCGATAACAAGATGGCTTATTACTGATTCAACGCATCATAATCAAAAGGTTCGAAAGTTCTTTTCTATTGTATTAATTTCGTAAATCATGACTTAAAAAACTGGAATAATATTAATCTTTTAATACATATTGTCTCTACGTATTGGAGGACTTTGACAACTTATGATGCATTTGACTGCACATATAAAAACATTTTTTCATATAAATTTGTAATCTTCATAATAAAATTCTAAACTATTATAAAGAACATCAAAAAGAAAAAAAGGAATATTAGTGACAAGTTGAAATAAAAATTTTCTTATTATATGGACGTTTTTCCCGTGCTCGAATTTCTAATAACGTGCGAAACAGTAGATGATATGGAAACTATTTTGTTGACATATAGTTAATAATTTCTGAAACCACGTAATGTTTTCGACAAATGTTGAATTAATATCATTGCTCTATGTTACTCTTAAGGAGGGAAATTTTGGTAAAAAAATGTTGTTTGAAAAACCATTGCGTTTTGGAACATGACCTAGCAAACGACTCTTCACTTATTTTGTGAGCAAGCGTTTTTCAGAAATATTATTTATTTAAAACTATATGTTACATCCCAGACAGGTTTTTTATGCCATTAACGTATAATCTTTTTATAAAACAATTTATTCTTTGCAGGGAAATATTAGTGATTCCTTAATTTTTTCTTCTCTGATTTTCGCGACATCCGTAGGTGCAGATACAAATTTGCAAAATGCCGCTAGCGGACGAAATCGGTCCCAAATAACGTAACGGAAGAAAAGTGCTGGTTGGTTGGTTGTTTGATTTTTATGGCGCAAGGGCCATGGTTGGCCAAAGAGCGCCAGAAACAAGACAAACAAATAGTATTAAAAGTGTGGTAAAAAGCTTAAAATCTGACTGATCATGTAAAACTGAAAAATGAGAACGATGGAAGGGCTAAAAAAGATAATGGAACAAACAGTATTAAAAGCATGATACAATGATTAAAATCTAGCTGATTCAGTAAAACTGAGAAATGAGGATGATGATAAGGCTAAAATCTAGATACGTTTAAAATAGTCAATTTCTTTAAAAAATGAAAACACGGCAACAGAGTCACAGTGGTCATTGAGGAGCCGCTGCAGTGTAGCGGCGTCCTCGGTCAACAAATGAGAATGAAAGAAATGAAAACGTACATCACGAAAACGAACACAGGTACACAGAAGATGAGGGACAGTGAGTCGGCAGTTGCACGTCTCACACATCGGCGCAGTGTCGCCACACAGCAAAAAGCGGTGAGTGAAACGACAATGCCCAATGCGGAGACGCGCAAGCACCACTTCCTCCCTACAGTTCCGACGATATGAGGATTTCCAGACTTCAAGATTAGGTTTAATACGATGCAGTTTATTTTCCACCTGTTGGTCCCACAGACCTTGCCACGTTCGCTTAATATGGTCGCGTACCAGAAAGCGGAAATCCCGGTGAAACAGTGGCAAGGGTGTGACGACCAAAGAGGAAGCAGATCTAGCAGCCGCATCAGCACACTCGTTACCCGAGATTCCAACATGTCCTGGAATCCAGCAAAACTGAACTTGAAAACCGGCCCCGAGCAAACGACGAAGTAACTGTCTCACATTCACGAGAAAAGGATGGTCACGGCAATCTGCAGATGACAAAGACTGCAAGACACTCAAGGAATCCGTATAGACGATAGCACGATGATGAGAACTCGACTGAACATGGAGAAGAGCGAGATACACAGCATGCATCTCCGCTGAAAACACCGTGGCCTCAGCTGGGATCCGCGCTACTGAAACGTCATCTACACAGACAGCCGCGGATCCAACGACTCCATGCATTTTGGAGCCATCAGTAAAAATAGGAGTGAAGTCAGAATTTAGGTCACGGTGCTCAGCGAACAGCTGCTGGTACACTGACGCAGGGGTTGAGGATTTATCGAAAGATGTAAAGGTGGTATCAACCATGACACCAAGTGGGTGCCATGGCGGATCCCCAAAGCCCCTGGTATCTCCAACAAGTGACAAGTCGAGCCCTACATCACGCGCTACGGCCGCCATACGAAGACCGAAGGTTGAAATGCACGAGGGCCGGTTCCTGAATAAACGAGCATGCTGGGGATGAAAAACTGCATCGTATAAAGGATGGCCTGGAAGAGATCTAAGTTTCAGGTAGAATTGAATAGACAGCTGCAGACGGCGTAATTCAAGCGATGGTTCGTTCGCATCAGCGTAAAGGCTGGGAATCGGAGATGTTCGAAATGCTCCCGAACAAAGACGCAGTGCTTGATGGTGAATAGTGTCCAAAGGCCGGAGAACGGAACGACGAGCAGAGCCATACACGATACAACCATAATCCAGTTTCGACCGTATTAGAGAATGATAAATGCGAATCAACGACACCCTGTCTGCGCCCCATGAGACTCTCGAAAGGATCTTAAGAATAGATAGAGCCCGCAGACAGGAAATCTTGAGCCGCCGAACGTGCGCACGGAATGTAAGCGCACGGTCGACGGTCAGTCCAAGGAACTTGGTCTCCGGCAAAACTGGTATGGCTGCACGGTCTAAAAACAGCTCTGGGTCAGGATGGATGCCGCGCCTCCGGCAGAAATGGACACACGCTGTCTTGTCGGGAGAAAGAACGAAACCATTGCTATTCGCCGTTTTAAAGATCTGGTTAATCGCAGACTGCAACTGCCTTTCAATAAAATTCATGCTGGATGACGAGCAGAAAATGTGTAAATCATCAACATAAACTGTAGCCGAAACCGCAGGAGGAAGATTTGTTAAGAGACAATTAATGCGAAGGATGAACAATGTGACAGATAAAATGCAACCTTGAGGAACACCTTGTTCTTGATGGAATGTTGCCGATAGCGTCGTACCCAGGCGCACCTGGAACACCCGATTGCGAAGAAAATTTAAAATAAATGTCGGAAGATTTCCTCGCAATCCGCATGCGTGGAGGTCACGGATAATACCATGCCGCCACGCACGATCATAGGCTTTCTCGATGTCAAAGAATACAGAAACCAGGTGCTGCCTACGCACGAACGCCTCGCGCACAGATGTCTCAAGGTGCAGGAGATGATCGTGAGGTGAACGATGACGACGAAAGCCGCTTTGTGATGGTGAAAGTACTTGATGATATTCTAAAAAATGAATTAACCGGATATTAACCATGCGTTCAAGAACTTTACACAGACAGCTAGTGAGAGCAATTGGACGATAACTAGAGGGGGACTTAGGATCCTTGCTAGGTTTGGGAAAAGGCAGAACAAAAGCTTTTCGCCAAGATTCCGGGAAACTGTGCTCCGACCAAATACGATTGTATAAGATTAAGAGATTCTCGAGAGACGACTGCGAGAGATGACGGAGCATGTCATAATGGATGCCATCGGGACCGACCGACGTAGCGCCGGACCGATGCAGAGCCACCCTGAGTTCAACCATGCTGAAGGGGGAGTTATATCCCGTGTCGAGAAAAGGCGCAAAGGATATTCTCTGGCGTTCCGCAGTGGATTTCACTCTTTGAAAAGAAGTAGGATACGCCAGGTCACTCGACACGGAGGCAAACGCCTCCCCTAAACAATCAGCAATCTCCCCGACTCCAGCATATGTGCAGCCGTTGCTCTCGAGAATGGATATCCGGTGAGAGCTGTAGTTACCCCGGATCTTTCGAATCTTTTCCCACACACTTATCGAACTGGCACGTGAAGTGAGAGATGACACATACTGGATCCAAGACTCCCTCTTGCTACGTCGACGCACCAACCGAGCATAGGATTTTGCTCGTTTGAATTTAACGAGATTAGCATCGGTCGGATAACGCCGAAACGTAGACCAGGCCTTATGTTGAGCTCTCCTAGCCGCTGCGCATTCAGGGGTCCACCAAGGCTTCGGACTTCTGGAGAGTGTCGTCGATGTTTTTGGGATAGAAAGATCAGCTGCCTGAAGAATACAATTTGTGACTTCAAGAACCGCTGCGTCGATTGACTCTTGGGTCACCATTGCAGAAGAGATCAAAGCTGACGGCGTGAAGACCTCCCATCTCGCACGCTCCATCCTCCAACGAGGAGGGCGGGAGGCAGAAGTTGGCATGTTGGCATGATGCGAGAGCAAAATCGGATAATGGTCGCTCCCGTGGAGGTCGTTACACACCGCCCACGACCAGTCAGCAATAATTGATGGTGATCCCAAGGTCAAATCGATCGCACTGAAGGATCGTGTCGGTTCATGGAAGTACGTGTCAGCACCGGTGTTAAAAAGGCACAAAGAGGCCGAGGACAGAAGAGACTCTATGCGACGACCTCTCGTGCTGATGCTGACACTACCCCACAAATGATGATGGGCATTGAAGTCACCTAGTATTAGAAAGGGTGAAGGCAGCTGATCAACCAATCTCTCCAGTACCGAGACGCTCACGTTCTCGTCCGGCGGCAGATAGACACTGCAGACAGTAAGAGGTACAGGCATAGAAATACGAACTGCCACGGCTTGCACAGTTGTGGAAACCGCGACGGAAGATACCGGAACCCTGTGAGGGACGAGAATAGCGACTCCCCCACAGGCTATATTTCCAGACGAGTTATCAGTCCGAAATGCACTGTAGCCTCGAACTGAAAGCAGGTCCGATGGTTTAAGCTTCGTCTCCTGTAGACAAAGGCACACCGGAGAGTAAAATGAAAGCAGATGTTTCACGTCATCAAAGTTCGTCCGAAAACCTCGACAGTTCCACTGAATGATTGAAGCCATGGTTATTAGTGAAATGAAAATGAAAATGATCAAACAAAGTCCGGCTCCATCGCCTCTGCTGGGGTTCCCCCAGATCTGGAGGCGTGTGGCCAGGGGCTAAGATCGGAGCATGTTTTGTCCCAAGTGTCGTACCGGGAGGCGCACGACGTTGAGTCGTTTCCTGAGATTTTGTAGGAGAAGAAATGCGTTTCTTATCCTGGGCTTTGGTCTTTTTGTTAGAAGAAGTGGCCTGAGTTCCCTTGTTGGGGGTGGGATGAGTCTGCTTCGGCGAAGTGGTGGGTGGCGCTTTCAGACCCCTAGCTCGAGACTGGAGTGCCTCCAGTCCGGCTGCGATGATGTCGTTAACATTGAATGGACATTTAAGGGGGATCTCAATGTCGGTCTGAGTGGCAACCGTAGATTTGGCAACCACCACTGAAGTGTATGATCGCCGATCAGATGTAACAGGAACCACTTTTCTTCTGGCCTCAGGATAGGAAATATTTTCCACCGTTTTGATCCTTTGGATTTCCTTCTCCTCCTTCCACTTGGGACAATCTTTGGCTGATGCCGCGTGTGAACCCTTGCAGTTCACACAAAACTCAGCCTCGGCCACACATTCCTGCAGAAGATGTTCCGTGGCACCACAGCGTGCACACCGGGGATTGCTCCTGCACGACTGCTGAGAATGGCCATAAGACTGGCACCTAAAACATCTCAAAGGGTTAGGGATGTACGGGCGTACCTCTAGGTGAAGATACCCTGCCTTGATGGACGTAGGCAGCGAAGGGCTATCAAATGTTAAAATGATGTTGCGGGATGGGACGGACTGCCCATTCCGCCTAAAGAGTATACGCCGCACACCCGCAACTTGTTGACTTCTCAGTTCTTCTAATAGCTCTTCCTCAGTACACTCAACGAGGTCCTGAGAGGAGACAACGCCTTGAGATGAATTTAGGTATCCATGGGGTGTTATTTTGACAGGAGTCTCCAGCAGCGTGGTGGTGTTAATAAGTGTGGTACTGTAGGCCACAGTGGACATCTCTACAAGAAGATCTCCAGATTGGAGCTTCTTTACGCTCTTGGGAGAACTTGCTATGGATTGCAGTGCTTTGTTAATCCAAAATGGACTTTTGGCACTCAAAGGCTTTGAAGGGTCCAATGAGTGCACAAAAAAGAATCTGGCATTCGAGCAATCGGGCACATGCTTTTTAGCGGAAGGAGCTAAGCCTTCCTCAATACCTCTTTTGGTTTTAGGTTCGTGGGAAATTTCATTTTGAGCCATAAAAAGTTTTTAGAATTCGTCCGCCGACTTCCCCACCCACAATCGAGCCCAACGAGGGAGAGCCGGAGGTCCGCAAGCCCAAGTGGACGCAGGACACGGCTCTAGGGATAGCAAGCGGATATAGCAAGTTGATAGGGCAGACATACGCTCGGCGTGCACCCAGACTTTCCCATGCCTGGGGAACACCCCTTTGGCATGCCCACCCTATCCCCAGACTCGCCCTGTCGTACGAGACGACAAGCCGTTAGAGGTCTGGGCTCCACTCGGCCACAGACCTCATTGACTAGGAGTGGGTTATTTCCTAGCCGCCTGTTTAGGGTGAAGCAGGGGGCAAAGAGGAGTGTTGGCAACTGGCGACAACAACACCCAGGCCTCCAGAAACCTCAGCCTCCAGCATCCCCTTTTCCACCTTACGGGTCACCACACACGGCAAACGTGCAGGTAGGTCTAGCTAACCAGCTCGGAAAAACAAAAGGAACATAAAACGGAGAAGACAGGAAAGAAAAAGATAAACTCAAATCCAGAGCTGGCGCATAATCACAACCTCAGCAACCTACAACTGAGGCGGGAGCGTGTCAAGTGAAAAAACAAAAAACATAAAAAATGTGAAAATTCACATCTAGTTCAAGTCGGCTCGGGCCGTGGGGACGCCATCCCCCAGCAGCTGGATGAACAGCTGTCCCTTCGGTTACATAATCGTTCAAGATGAAAAGATAAATTGATCCGTCACAAGGTCAGCTCGGGCCGTGGGGGCGCCGCTCCCCAAATAACTGGAAAACCAGTTATCCCCGTGCGGGGGAAGAAAAGTGCACCGATATATTCGATCCTTAGGTTCCCTGTATGAAACTAAAAATGTCAACATTATGAACTTCGTAATTATGTGCTTGGTTTGTTCTTCTGTAGTACTGGAGAAATACGGATTAATGCGGGCCAGTACTATGCCCATAGCACAGATGCTTTATATTTCAAGTCACCTGTAATTTCTTGATTGCAAGCGCAATCGGAGCACAACATCCTATGTCCTAAAGAGGATTTACTCTCCACACAAGACATAATAGCCATAAAAGGACAAGAAATTCAATCTAGGTTGAAGAAAATGGCTTATTGGCAAGGCACCTGCTGATGTCTTTTGGATGACATTTATATGGCTATCAGGCTTTACTTGTAAGAAAATGCAAGGATAAAGTGAAAATGAATATATAACTTCAGAAATAGTGAAAAAAGATAAAATTAAATTTCCTCCTTTGCCGTTATCTGTTGAAATTTGAATTATTTATCATTTCCCCTGTGCTGTCATACATCACAAATTTTCGGATCATTTGTGTTAGCAGAAAAAAAAAAAGGCTTGCGTTTTACTTACCTAAAACAATGCAGTAAAGGGACTGTTGTGCTGAACTTCCCCCTTGGGAAACAGGGGGGTGAGGAAGACGGATAGGGGGCTGAAAACTGATCCTGCATCTGCTAAGGGAAAGTGGTCATAACACTAAGACCCCCACAAGAAGGGGTTAGGAAATAACAGTGCGATTTTCAGCGCCATCTATGAGCAGAAGCTTAACGTTCGACATGCCTTTATTATCCACCTTAACTTACCTTTGAATGAGGGAGGTTCACCTTGTAACATAAATGAGGAAACATGTGCAACTTGTGGAACAGTGCCTACGAAAGAGGAGAAAACATTATTAAAAACAAAAATGCAACTGGAATCACAACACAATCTCAAATGTAAATTAACCAAAAATAGATATTTTAAGCAATACATTAGAAATGCTATTTCTTGTATAATTTTACATACAGCAGAGTGTCAAAAATCCAAACAAGCTACCCTCCCTCCACGGTTTTTTTTTTTTTTTTTTTTTTTTTTGTGGTGGTGGAAAGTTTAAGCATAAGCCATTCATTTTAACTTGGTACTTGATGACAATAGAATCACCGATTTTTGGAGGCGACATGTCGAAGGTGGAAGTGACTTCTGATACTCGGGGACAAAAGGTGAAAACTTCCCCAGTTGCTTGTTCTCTGCGAGGGGCTAAGATTTTACGACCCATTACCACGGCAGTACCACCCTTTGTTTCATCTCTCAGCTCCAATGCTCACTATGAGCCGGGAGGAAAGTTATTTCCCCTGCACTCAGCATAAACTACACCCCTTTGCAATTGGAAACAGATTGTAATGATTGGTAAGTTTTGGAATTTGTACTTCATGTTGAAAATTTTCACAGCAGTGGTAATAATGGTTAACTTGTTTTGTATTGCATAATAATCATCATCAGGAATTTCCACTACTAAGCAGATTTCCTCAACCATATAGTTCAGCCAGTCTTCCTCCACTTCTCTCTATCCAAGGCCATCACTTCATCCAGTCCATTATTTAATTAATACAGACATTTGACGTGGACTAGGGACATCAAACAGAAGTCATTGCTCTTTCCACGTTTATGAGTGAGTCACAGAAAAATTCTCATTAGCCGCCACCGGGAATCGAACATAGGGTCTTCCGGTCACGCGCTGGATAAGCCTCCACTGCACCACAGCGGCCTCGAATTCCTCCAGACTAAGATACACTACCTGCCCAGCCGATAGGCAGATTGCTTCTTGGAGCCCCACACTGGTGCCTCCATGACTCACATACACAAACCGCCCTGCTGGCAGTTAGTGTATACGAGTCTGGAGGAATTCGAGGCCGCTGTGGTTCAGTGGAAGCATATCCGGCGCGTAACTGGAAGACCCTATTGTTCGATTCCCGGTGGCGGCCTATGAGAATTTTTCCGTGACTCACTTATAAACCTAGACGGAGCGATGACTTCTGTTTGATGTTCCTAGTCCACGTCAAATGTCTGCATTAATTATTCATTCGCCTTCTAATTATTTGTCCAGTTGCTGCTTAAAATCTTTGGTGAATCCCCAGCATTGTGCGGGGCTCCAAGGAGCAATCTGACAATTGGCTTGGCGGTTAGTGTATGCGAGTCAGGAGGAATTCGAGGCAGCTGTGGTTCAGTGGAAGCATATCCGGCGCGTAACTGGAAGACCCTGGGTTCGACTCCCGGTGGCGGCCTATGAGAATTTTTCCGTGACTCACTTATAAACGTAGACGGAGCGATGACTTCTGTTTGATGTTCCTAGTCCACGTCAAATGTCTGCATTAATTATTCATTCGCCTTCTAATTATTTGTCCAGTTGCTGCTTACCATCTTTGGTGAATCCCCAGCACTGTGCGGGGCTCCAAGAAGCAATCTGCCAATTGGCTTGGCGGTTAGTGTATGCGAGTCTGGAGGAATTCGAGGCCGCTGTGGTTCAGTGGAAGCATATCCGGCGCGTAACTGGAAGACCCTGGGTTCGACTCCCGGTGGCGGCCTATGAGAATTTTTCCGTGACTCACTTATAAACGTAGACGGAGCGATGATTTCTGTTTGATGTTCCTGGTCCACGTCAAATGTCTGCATTAATTATTCATTCGCCTTCTAATTATTTGTCCAGTTGCTGCTTACCATCTTTGGTGAATCCCCAGCAATGTGTGGGGCTCCAAGGAGCAATCTGCCAATTGGCTTGGCAGTTAGTGTATGCGAGTCTGGAGGAATTCGAGGCCGCTGTGGTTCAGTGGAAGCATATCCGGCGCGTAACTGGAAGACCCTGGGTTCGACTCCCGGTGGCGGCCTATGAGAATTTTTCCGTGACTCACTTATAAACGTAGACGGAGCGATGACTTCTGTTTGATGTTCCTAGTCCTCGTCAAATGTCTGCATTAATTATTCATTTGCCTTCTAATTATTTGTCCAGTTGCTGCTTACCATCTTTGGTGAATCCCCAGCATTGTGCGGGGCTCCAAGGAGCAATCTGCCAATTGGCTTGGCAGTTAGTGTATGCGAATCTGGAGGAATTCGAGGCCGCTGTGGTTCAGTGGAAGCATATCCGGCGCGTAACTGGAAGACCCTGGGTTCGATTCCCGGTGGCGGCCGATGAGAATTTTTCCGTGACTCACTTATAAACGTGAACGGAGCGAAGACTTCTGTTTTATGTTCCTGGTCCACGTCAAATGTCTGCATTAATTATTCATTCGCCTTCTAATTATTTGTCTAGTTGCTGCTTACCATCTTTGGTGAATCCCCAGCACTGTGCGGGGCTCCAAGAAGCAATCTGCCAATTGGCTTGGCGGTTAGTGTATGCGAGTCTGGAGGAATTTGAGGCCTCTGTGGTGCAGTGGAAGCACATCCGACGCGTAACTGGAAGACCCTGACCCTGGGTTCGATTCCCGGTGGTGGCCGATGAGAATTTTTCTGTGACTCACTTATAAACATGGAAAGAGCAATGACTTCTGTTTGACAGTCCATTATTTTTTAAACTTGATTTAATCTCCTCCATCCACTTTCTCCTTGGGCTTCTTTTCCTGGAGCTTCCCACTCCATCAGAATTTTAGGAAGTCTCTTTGCAGTTTTCAAGGAACACTATCTACATGGCCAAACCACTGCAATCTCCGAATCTCAATAATTTGAAGAATGTCTACTTTAACACTCATATTATCCTGAACTATTGTGCTATGCACTTTTTCACATCTGGATTTTTTTGCAGAACGCCTCCAAAAGTCCATATCTGTAGCCGAAAATCTTTGGTGATGTCTTTTATTGAGTGTCCATGTCTCTGCACCATATAAAATGATGCTCTGTACAATTGCAGATAAAATGTGTCATTTTACTCTTGGAAAGACATTGCTCCTCCGACGAACAGGATTCAGAATAGAAATAGCTTTCCTGCCCTCCGCAATTCTCCGATCAAAGTCATGCAGAGGTTAAGCTACGAACGCAATTTTTGCAAAATGCAATGAATTAATCTAAAACGAGCGAGAAAATTAGCGTCTTGTTGCAAAATGGCGCCAGACATTTAAATATCATAGAGGTGATTGTGTTCCGAAATTTCTGAAAATTTGAACTCCCGTAGTCCAGGAAAAACATTTAAATTCTGCCGCTAATTCGTGGGTAAAAGCATTCCGGCGTACGACGGAAACTTCGTCATACGACAGAAACTCCGTCATCTATTGTTCAGTCTGACGGTGTCGTGTCAATTCGACGCGCCTCAGTTTGTCCACTACAACGATTCGTCGTGCGCCAGTTCATCGACAAAAGAGGCTAAATTTCTTTAGCATTTTGCTACAACTGTTTCCTTCATTTCAGCATTTTTGCTACAACATTTTTGGATCCAGCTTAAACTCTGATGGCATGTACCATCCTGATGAATTATAGATCCGAGGTATTTAAATTCCTCAACTGTTCTCAATGTTATCGGTTATTTCAGTGGTTCCCAAACTTCTTCGGTTCTCGGTGCTGTTGCTTTATCCAGGTTTTTCCAAGGCGCCCCATGTCAAATTCTAACAAGTACACTTTGCCTATGTAAAATTGTAACAAGTACACTTAGGTGAAAATAAATAAAACATGTATTGAAGATCACAAAAAAGTAATTGAAAAATTCAACTTTTTATAATTAGTGGGATGGATGGTTGATCACCACACAACAGGCTCATCCATCCACTAATTATAATTAGTTGAATTTTTCAATTACAAAATGGACAAAGATACATTTGAAAGCAGCTTCCCAGCAGACTCTCCGATCATAATGTCCACCATATCTACAGCAGCCGGTAGAATGAATTCTTCTGCGATGTTATGAGGCTTCTTACATTTTGCGATTCTATGTGCCACCTTGTAAGATGCTAGCAAAGCATTGCTTTGTATTGATGCCTGCTTATAAAAACTACCTTTTTGTTGATTTAACTCTTGTAACTTTTTCATAAAGCAATCACAAGATTTTCTAAGCATGCTGGGATGATTGGTTTCTACACTGGCGGAAAGTGAAAAAAGAACACCAAGAAGGAGACGTCTGATACCAATGAAATTTATACAGCATAATAACGGAATACAGAGGATAACGTGAGCAAAACATTATGGCAAAATACAGCTGTATTTGCTGGTAAACTGAAAAATAACATTTCCATGTAACATGGTTAGTACGAGGTTGAACCGCCATAAACTGCGTCACACTGTGCAATTTTGGCATGGAGTCTGTAGTACAGATGTTGGATGTAAGTTTGGGGTATTGAGTTCCAAGCATCCTCAACCTGGACGCGTAAATCGGGGATGGTCCGGGCTGGCCGCAGAGACCGGATAAGTCGTTGTCCCATAAAATCCCACACGTGCTCAAAGGGGGACAAATCCGGTGAACGTGCAGACCATGGAAGTTGTCTCACACCCTGAAGTGCATGTTGCGTTGCACCTGCCGTGTGTGGGCATGCGTTATCTTGCTGGAAAACACCACGATGGACCGACCTTACAAATGGTACTACAACGGGCTGGATGATGTTGTTGATGTAGGAGGTGCTGTTTAACGTAACCGGTACAAACACTAGTTGTGTACAGGAGTGATAGCTGATCGCTCCCCACACCAGGAGACCAGGTGTAGGCCCTGTGTGTTGCTGGCGGATGCAAGAAGGGTGGAAACGCTCCCCTGTGCGTCTGTGAAAACGCATACGGCCATCGGAGGCTCCCAAGCAGAATCTGCTTTCATCGCTGAACACGACAGATCGCCATTGCGTCCTACAGTGCAGACGTTGGCGACACCACTGCAGCTGTTCCCGACGGTGGGCTGGAGTCAGAGGTACACATGCACTTAGTCCTGCATCCATTAGACGGTTGCGGATTGTTCGCACAGTCACCTCAGGTGCAACGGCAGCTCGGATTTGCGTTGCAGTGGATGTTCCGCTTGACAATGCCGCTCTTCTTATGCGTCGATCGGTCCGCTCATCAGTCCGTCTGTGACTCCCGGTTCCACGTCTTCTCGTGTGGGAATGTTCCTCAGACCATCTACACCACCATCGTAACACCACTGATACTTCCCGTCCAATTCGCTCTGCAATACGACCACCCGGCCTCGCGCAGTCCGACGAGACGGCCTCGCTCAAAGTCCGATAACTGCTGAAATCGTACACGTCTTCCATGTCCAGGCATTGCAGCTTCTTCAAGGTCTTCGCACGTGTCCGTACGGCGACGACTGATTACATTCACTTCGCCGTACTCCTTAAATACCACCAACGATAATTTGCATATTATGCCGTGCTGTGGCGTAAGCGCTCACCGGTTGGTCCCGAAATTAACATCACACCTACGTAAACTCGACCCCCTTAACATATGTAAATTTCATGATCGTCCGCCAATTCCTTCTTGGTATTCTTTTTCACTTTCCGCCAGTGTAAATGGCGTTTCAACTTTCTTGGTAGCATGCACTCTGGTGCCAAATCTTTCATACACAGTACTGCGACCTCTATTCACCAATGACTTCTGTTGACGTAAAACCAAAGTCCAAATAACTGTCATCATATATTCGATATTAATGCTTCTTCACACTCTTGCCACTACTTGGCGGTGTGCCCTCTTTATTTTCACTTTCACAATGCTTATTACTGTTTAGTAAAAACCGATCCTTTTGAAAAATACATACGAGAAGAAAAACTTCAAAAACTTCACTTCACTTAATCACAGCAATGTTCAGTTGATACGTCGAAAGCTTACAAACGTCGAAACTCAGCGACAGAGCATCAACGCAACAGACTGCTAACCGCCAAATGAGTCACAAATGACAAAGGATGAGCATATTTAAAGGATTGGTGACCGCGAAAAATCTGGACTGAGAGTCTCATTTCTAGACGCTCGGAGAACGAGGGTTCATAAGAAGCACGGAGGCTGGTGCGAAAGCTCAGGTTACTTCCGGCAGTGGCCGCGCGGAACACACACTTGCGCCCGTCGGGAGGCAATCATGCGGGGGAGGCTCACGCTTGTAATATTATTGTAGAGCGCCATCAAGTAACCATTTGTAGAGGCTTCTACAAACAGTTATTACTACGTATGTGAATTACTGGTTTGCACCAGGTCGCTAGATGTCCCGTTCTATCACATTGAGTTGAAAATTGAAATAAAATTAAGAAAATTTTGTAATATTTCACGGCGCCCCTGTGAGGAAGCCTCGGCTCCCCAGGGCGCCGCGGCGCACACTTTGGTAACCACTGGGTTATTTCAATGAAGTCTCTGGGATCATAGGACAAGTGCTCATTTTTTTTTTCATTAATTTTAAGTCCCTCACGGTCATATTCAGAGATCAGTTTACGAAGCAAATAATATACATACTGTCTTTTGAACAATATTAAGTTATTGCTATAAAAATTACTGTTTCACACGTTGTAAGCAATAATGTCATTTGGTACTGGATGCATTGCTATAAATGTTAAATAATAGAATAATCTAATATAGTATCAAAATAATTAACTCATACTATATTGTCATAGGTTGTTATTTTTATGCGCTTAATAATTCTTTCTCGTCTTATTTCCCAAAATGGCTGACTGCCCGTGTCATTCGATCTGGTGCACAAACAGCATCCTTTGTTGACCTTGATGAGCTATACTCAGAATATGTTGATTTAGCATTCAATTCTTCTTGATCCAAGTCATAAATGGTTGGTCCGTTGTAAGTTCAAGGCCAAATCTTTTGGTTCATTTAATCAGAATTATTTCTAGTCTTATTTCTCAAAATGGCCGACTACCCATGTCATTCGATCTGGTGCATAAACGGTATCCTTTGATGACTTTGACGAGCTATATTCGGAATATGTTGACTTAGTATTTAACTCTTCTTGATCCAAGGCTCTAACGGTTCATTGTACGTTCAAGGCGAATATAAGACTTACCAAAATCAATGATTAGAATTTATGAAACAAAGTCTCTCTCTTAAAATCATGTAACAACAATTTGAAACAAAGGAATCTTAAAAGGTCCTATTAAAATATTAAAAACATCTAAAAACATTGAAAAAAAAGCAAACATCACATCCAGCCCTCATACATTACCAGACTAGTTTCAACAGCATATAATCCGCTATCATCTTCAGTGGTCATATATGCCGACTTTGCGGCCTTCTGTACTATTTGCAATGTTGGTTATTTTCACGAATTTTTCTTGAAATTTTGTTGTTACATGATTTTACAAGATAGATTTCGTCTCATAAATTTTAATCATTGATTTTGGTAAAAAGTCTTATATTCGCCTTGAACTTTCAACAAACCGTTTGAGCCTTGGATCAAGAAGAATTGAATACTAAGTCAACATATTCCGAATATAGTTCGTCAAAGTTATCAAAGGATACCGTTTACGCACCAGATTGAATGGCACTGGCAGTCGGCCATTTTGAGAAATAAGACGAGAAAGAATTCTGAATAAATGCATCAAGTGCTCGAACGAAACAATCATTTAGCAAATACAAATAACAACCTATGACAATATAGTATGAGTTAATTATTTTGATACTACATTATATTATTCTATTATTTAACATTTATAGTAATGCATCCAGTAAGTAGCAAATGAGATTATTGCTTACGTGTGAAACAATAATTTTTATAGCAATAACTTAATATTGTTCGAAAGAAAATATAATACCACGTAATATATATGGTTTATGGTCTTATAACAACCATAATAAGATTATTTAGCATATAAGCTATGTCATCCTCGTTTTCTGCCAAGATCACTTGATCGTCCACAAAGAGCAAATGGTACACAAAATCATTCTGAATCCGTAATCCCAAATTTCTGCACTTCACTGACCATTCTCTGAGACAAACCTCAATACAGATCTTAAATAACGAAGGGGACATACAACATCTCTATAACAGACCTTTACTACTCACAAAAACCTCAGATAGTTGTTGTCCACACTTGAAAATACATTTATTGTTACTATATATCTCTTGAATAACAGATTATTTCTTCACCAATATTTGCCATCGCCATCCTCAAAGCCTTCCAAATGGTATACTGTTTCTGAGGAACACCATCGTAAGCCTTTTCCAAGTCAATGAATATTAATTCCATGCCTCTCATATTAATATTAATTCCATGCCCACGTGTATTGCATAATAAAAAAAAACTGTCTCGCATAATTTTTTTTGTGTACAGTTGCTTATTTTTGGTACATGTATTTGGATAATATAATGTACAAATGTTAGCGTACTTGAATTTTTTTACATGTTCAATAATCCGAACACATCGAAAATCTGAACTACCAATGCACAGTGATCCGGGAAGCCAATTAACCCGGCAAAAATCTAAATTTCGAATGTCGGTTTTGGAAGAAAGGAGTTTATAGGTTTCAACATAAATGAATGTAGGATTAAACTGCCACAATTTTTTTCTTACTAAAACATTTCTTTACTATTGTTTCAGGACTGTAAAGTGGCATTATCAACAATACAAATTTCTGTGTGAACATTTCGTCAGTTTTGAAACATTATTAATGAATGTATAATTTTACCAACCATAATATTAATGTGTTAAATAGACTCACACTATTTCATAAATCCTCAAAAAATAATGCTACTTGCTTAAAAATAAAAACGAGGTAACATTATATGTGGATGTGAAATTTTAATTTTCATTGTGAGCTGTAAAATGCTCGCCGTCACTTGCCGCTGAATGGTTTGCTGTAACAAATATTTTAAAGTGTTCTTAAAAAGGTGCAAAAAAAAAAGTCAAATATTTTAAAGTGTTCTTAAAAAGGTGCAAAAAAAGGTCAAATATTTTAAAGTGTTCTTAAAAAGGTGCAAAAAAAGGTCAAATATTTTAAAGTGTTCTTAAAAAGGTGCAAAAAAAGGTCAAATATTTTAAAGTGTTCTTAAAAAGGTGCAAAAAAAGGTCAAATATTTTAAAGTGTTCTTAAAAAGGTGCAAAAAAAAAAAGGTCAAATATTTTAAAGTGTTCTTAAAAAGGTGCAAAAAAAAAGTTTTTGCAGAAGCTTGCAGATGTACAGAGCACGTTTCTGAAAACATATAGGGCGGCGAGTCGAGTGCACATGCACCGAACTAGCACCGCGATGTGTAAACAAGGCAGTTTGTGGTTTCTCTTTGGAGTCTTGTAGCCGCTGCACCGAGTTGTTGGCCGTAATTCACGACGTGTGTGTTCATTTTTACTCTTGTTTAAGGTTTTGTAATGAGGAGGGCTAAACGTATTGTTACAGGCTACACGTCATAGGTTTTGTTCCATGGAATTCCAGAAAAAACAAAGAGCATTGTATGAAATTATCCGTGAAAAAAGTGTCATGAAGGTGGGGATCAACAACAGGCTCATTTATTAACGTTCGTTTTAGATTCTTTCAAAAGCAAAAAAATATCTGAAGATTCCGAAAGGAAGATCCGCCTTGGCGTATCAGACATTTGCAGCAAAATATTTAAAAGGCTAAAAAAGTGTTATCGAAGACATGATGCATTTATTAAAAGAGATTCTAGTTGGCTTGATGAAAATGTAGTATTTTCTATTTGTGATTCAGTTAGCTCTGACATTTGTGATTCAGTTAGCTCTAGGTCTTCCACGGATGACCTGCGCTTCTCTTTCAAGAGAAGATTTAGATCTCTTGAAAGATCCACTACCCCATCCAGAGACACCATGAAATCAAATATCAGACACTGACAATAGCGAAGAATCAGATTCTGATAGCAGCAAGTGAGAAAACAGATTACGAAGCGAGGCTTCAAGGTATTGCATTTATTGTATTTTTATTGCATTTTGCATTCTGTTTACCCTGTTTGCACTTCATTATAACTCTATATTATTTCATTTCTAAAATAATAGGCACCTTGTGTGTGTTTTTAATAATATGCTAACAAAGCATACACTGCTTTTCAGCAATTATCTAATATCTGCAATAATTTTATGTTAAAATGTAATTATCTAGAAAAATAATGTAGTTTACATTACAATAGCTAGAAACAATTAATTTGAGTAAATTCCATAACAAAACGGGGATTTTTGCAGAGTTTTCGGTCATTTCGGATCACTGTGTAATAATGGTGGTCTCAATTAGTTTGGATTTTTGACGCTCTACTATAGTTCAACTTAAAGGAATTACAACACAGCAATGACAATCAATGGTTTATATACACAACCTTCTTTAAAAGTAACTTATTACAAATTTAGATTTATTGGTTTCACTCCCAGAGAGTTTTAAGTGTACTTTATTTGAAGACTTCACTTCTTTACTTTCTTCTCAGATTTTATTTCTTTTTCTTGTTTTCACCTTTAATAAACTATCAAGGCCCAGCGACATTACCAAGGGAGCCCAAGCCCACCCTACCACACACCCAGGTACAAGAACTGCCAGTTTTCAATATTTTTTAACTTCAACATCTGGACTTTTCCAAGTAAAAATAAGTCTCGTGTTTTTTTAAAGCGTTTTTTGTATGACGCATAATGCTAATTTACATATCTGACATTCCGTGTCTCAAAACTTTCGAAAACGGTAGTTGAATGGAGTGAAAAAGCAACCGTAATCTTAATTTTTTTCTCCCGATGTTGCCTTAGTGTCCAGTTTTATTGTTAAATATGATTTTATTGCATAAAAGTATTTCAGCTTGAAACTGTAGGCAACAATTTGCGAAAACGGAGGTTAGACGCCACAAAAATTTCCCCGTAATCTTCAGGCATCAGATTCTTCCACGAAATCGCAGAATTCCACCTTTTTTGTTATTATTTTGGTCATTCGCGAGATCAATGAACCAGCGAACAGAATTGGGGGGAGGGGGATGTTCGTCTGAGGACGGAATTCCATCTTTACAAAAATTTCGAAAACGGAAGGTCAACGGAGTTAAGATTTTTTTCGCAATCGTAATTCCTTTTTTATTGCGCTGTTGCATCTGCCCAGTATTATTGTTAAGTAATATTTAACTGCATAAATATTTCTATTTTAGCTTGAAAATGGCGGGAAAATTTCCAAAACTGGAAGTCGGACGGTGCAAAGATTTCTCCCGTAAGCGCACTCCCCTCCCCGCACGATGTACCCACTCTCCTGCATTGTTTTATTACTTCAGTTTCAACTTTTAAGAATACTATAACTGAAATATGCAAAATAAAACATACTGATATTATACTAAGCAATTTTATAAAAATAATATAGTATGAAATATACAATTTGATTTTTTTTTTCAAAGTTTGGCCACTGATTTTTTTTTTTTTTTTTTTATGGCCACTAGCAATTTTGTCTTGGTGGCCAATGTCTACTAGCAAAATTTCTAAGTCTGGATCTTTACCGTATTTGTGGAATGAAAGCATATTTAAGAACAATACTGGGCAAAAGAAACATCGTGCGAGAAAAAAATTACGATTACGGGAGAAATCTTCGTTGCATCTAACTTCCGTTTTCTAAAGTTTCAAAGGACGCAATTCCGTCCTCAAACGGAAAATAAATCCCCCTTGTCAAGCGGAATTCCGCGAATCCGCAGAAGAATCTCATGCATGACATTGCTACGAAAAGACAAATCTGCTTCTCGAGCTAGTACAAGTGCAAAAGTCAGTGATTTCTTTACCAAGAAAGTGATAGGGGAAGTGGAAAAGAATCTTGCTGCATAGGAAGCAACTTTTGCGTATCAAACGTGTTTCCACAACCAGAGTTTTCGATCAATGGATTGTACATCTAAAATAATACGTAAGTTATATGATAGAATATTTATGTGTGGACAAACAAAAACACAGGCATTAATTGTACATGTTTTGGCTCTATTTGCAATCAAACAATTCAAACTGGAAATGGAGGAAGCAAATTATACACAGAGTGACCACTTTATTATGACCACCCCTCAGTACTTCATCGGGCCACCTTTTGCCTTTAATACTGCGTCGATTCTTTGTAGCATTGACTCCACGAGATGTTGATAGGTGGTTTGTGGAATCTGAGACCATGCTTGATGAATAGCACTTTCCAGGAGTGTGAGATTGCAAGATTGTGGATCCAGTTGTCTGATGGCTTGTTCAACTTCATCCCACAAATTCCCAATGGGGTTGAAATCTAGAGATTGTTGGGGGCCACCTAAGCAAAGTAAACTCACCGGCATGTTCCTGAAACCAATCCTGTATAATACGAGCACTATGGCAGGACGCATTATCTTTTTTAAAGTAGCCATCGCCATTGGGATAAACCATCCACATGACAGGATGCACTTGGTCTGCAATGATGTTTAGATATGATGTGCCTGTCAGATGTTTATCAACACGAATTAAAGGGCCCAAAGCATGCCAGGAAAACATTCCCCAAACCATAACGTTGCCTCCACCAGCTTGAAGGGTTGTAGCAATGCATTTGGGGTCCATGCTTTCGTGCTGTTTCCGCCAAATTCTCACTCGGCCAACGGCATGGTGCAACTGAAAACGTGATTTATCGGACCACATAATTTGTTTCCAATTATCGACTGTCCAATCCTTGTGCTCGTGTGTGAACTGGAGACATTTTCTCTTGTTAACTGCAGACAGCAAAGGTGTTCAAACAGGCCTTCGGCTGCCATATCCCATCCGATGCAGTGTATGGCCAACAGTGCATGCAGAAATCATTTGAGGGGATCCTTGATTAAGATGGTCTGTAATTTGCTGCACTGTTGCCCTTCTGTTGTCTGTTACCAGTCCGGACACTCTCCGTTCTGCACGAGCAGTCACTAGTCGATGACGACCACACGTTGCACGTAGAGACCCAGTTTTTTGGCTGACAGTCCAGTCTTTAAACACTTTAACAACAGCTGCTTTGGAACATTTCACAAATGCGGCAGTTTCGGTGATACTCGCTCCATGGCTCCGAGCTCCTACAATCATCCCCCGTTGAAAGTCCGTCAAATCACATTTTTTACCCATCTCGTCACCCAAAAAATCACTTCTATTACTGTCGCAAGCACTAAGCTTTCCCTTTTTATACTAGCCTCACCCTCTGGCGGCAACAGCGTGCAGCCATGGCTCATTTGCTCAAAACTGTCAGGTGGTCATAATAAAGTGGCCACTCAGTGTATATCTATCCTGATCGACGCTTCAAAATTAGTGCCATTGATGGTTTGAGATTTCATTCCAGAAAAAGGTGTTAAAACCATGATTCTAGAATTTACGGACCTTCCTAGTGAAAGCGCAGAACAACTTACGGATTACATATGGGACTTGTTAAAATCTTGGAAGATTGAAGATAAAGTCACAGCCTTGTCAGCAGACAATACTAATGCTTACTATGGTGGATGTTCGAGAAAGGGAAGAAACAATGTGTACCATAAATTGAGAACTATGTTTGGCTGCGGATTGATTGGGGTTGGTTGCTCAGCTCATATTATAAACAATGCTGTGCAAACTGCAGCTGATACATTGCCTGTAGACATTGAGGCTGTTACAGCTAAAATATTTCAACACTTTTATATATACTCTGTAAGAGTACAGTCCCTAAAAGAATTTTGTGAATTTGTGGACAATGAGTATAAAACAGTTCTAGGACACTTGGAAGACAAGGTGGCTGTCATTGCATCCAGCTATCAAAAGGTCGAATGAAATGTATGAAGGACTTTTCTTTCAATAGATAAATGTCCCACAATGTTGCAAGACTTTTTCCAGAACCCAGTGTCAAAGCTGCTTTCTACTTTTCTGGAGTTGCAATGTGAAATGTTCCAGACTACTACTATCAGGAGCATTACGTAGAAGGCGAAACGATATCTTTCGTTGAAACACAGTCAATTATACAGTCACTGGTTGGAAAAATTGAAATGAGAAGAGATGAAAATTTGACAACTACCACCAAAAAGAAGCTACTTCTTCAGTTGCAAGAGGAAGGATTGATTAGTGAAAAGGCATTCTAATCTCATAAAATTTATTTCTGCAACACATGTGTGTCATATATAAAAGAATGGCCACAGTATATGCTGAAATTAGGCCGCGGATGGCCAAGTGGTCAACGTTCGTGTCTGCCACGGAGCAGACCTCGGGTTCGATCCCAGGCAGGTACGAACGCTCGAACCGCTAAATATTCGGCGTGCGTCGGATGGGCACGTTAAGCCGTCAGACCCCGGGTACTGCCCCCCCGTAATAAATAAGGGTGTCTTACTGTCTTCCTCCCCCTTTCTACCTCGCTTCCGTGTCACTTTCCTATCGGGCACTCTAGCCCAAATCTCCTAGCTTCCTATTTCTAAGGGTTGTTTAAGACCTGGGGTCAGACACTCCCTTCCTAAAATCTTCTACATATGATATGATGCTGAAATTAGACAGTATATCCAGAGTTGTATAAGAATAAAATGTATCTGGGTACACAACCATTAAAACAGAAAACTTGCTGCAAACCACGATAAGAATAGAATAAGATAATTTAAAGAAAAATTAATATAACAATAAATAATTATTAGAACATTACAGATTCCAGAGAGGACAAAAGTACATTACGACTGAATGCGTAGAAATGTGTGTAAAATGGACCTTAAGGCCAAAAGTTTAAAATATTGAACTATGAACCTCATAAAAACAAGATACTAATAAAGAAAGTTTTTACATCTAGAAAAGCAGTTTCGTTAATAAACCTTCAAAAATTATAAATAGCATTTTCAACAACTTAATTCAAAAACAGTAGACTTATAAAATACAAAAGGGAAATATTTTAATTTTATAACTGGCAACTGCAAGAGAAACCTGGCAATAAAATTTAAATTCTTTCTGTGTAAACGGAACTTTTGTTACAGTTCCTATTTATTGAGAACAGGCCTTGATAAAATCAAGAGGCCAGAAACGTCTGTAAAAACAAAAGAACTCACTATCGGAAGATGTAAAAAATAGTTGAACATTCTCACGTTAAGATAGAATTAAATATATTAATTTGAGTAAAGCCTTGAGTAAGTGTTTTAATTGCTGTAAATAACACTTTTATTTTTTAATCTACAAGCCAAAACTATCTGCAAAATCTGCTAATAATTTGGAAACTATCCACGCACGTAGTACGCATGTACGTCTATATTCTGCGACTCTGAGTATATCTTGGGTGAAACTGAGAACAGCATTATCTTGGGAAAATGTTCTTCACACAGTCCAAACTACTAATCAGACAGCTGTCATATCAAACATTGTTGAATCTGATTTGTTTGATGAAGTAATGGTAGTGAAAACAGCTCTGAAGTCCAAAAAAGACAGTGAAGTGAAGGACATGTTTAAATCGAAACATTTAGATGAAGTTTGGGTGGATCACTTAAAAAGGTTGAAGGAGAACTATTAAATTTAAAGAAAGTAGTGGAGTTTGTTATGTGTATCCCTGGAACAAATGCGTGTGTCGAAAGATTATTTTTTTTAAACTGAGAACAGCATTATCGTGTGTCGAAAGATTATTTTTTTAAAACTGAGAACAGCATTATCTTGGGAAAATGTTCTTTACACAGTCCAAACTACTAATCAGACAGCTGTCATATCAAACATTGTTGAATCTGATTTGTTTGATGAAGTAATGGTAGTGAAAACAGCTCTGAAGTCCAAAAAAGACAGTGAAGTGAAGGACATGTTTAAATCGAAACATTTAGATGAAGTTTGGGTGGATCACTTAAAAAGGTTGAAGGAGAACTATTAAATTTAAAGAAAGTAGTGGAGTTCGTTATGTGTATCCCTGGAACAAATGCGTGTGTCGAAAGATTATTTTTTTAAACTGAGAACAGCATTACGTGTGTCGAAAGATTATTTTTTAAAACTGAGAACAGCATTATCTTGGGAAAATGTTCTTTACACAGTCCAAACTACTAATCAGACAGCTGTCATATCAAACATTGTTGAATCTGATTTGTTTGATGAAGTAATGGTAGTGAAAACAGCTCTGAAGTCCAAAAAAGACAGTGAAGTGAAGGACATGTTTAAATCGAAACATTTAGATGAAGTTTGGGTGGATCACTTAAAAAGGTTGAAGGAGAACTATTAAATTTAAAGAAAGTAGTGGAGTTCGTTATGTGTATCCCTGGAACAAATGCGTGTGTCGAAAGATTATTTTTTTAAACTGAGAACAGCATTACGTGTGTCGAAAGATTATTTTTTTAAAACTGAGAACAGCATTATCTTGGGAAAATGTTCTTTACACAGTCCAAACTACTAATCAGACAGCTGTCATATCAAACATTGTTGAATCTGATTTGTTTGATGAAGTAATGGTAGTGAAAACAGCTCTGAAGTCCAAAAAAGACAGTGAAGTGAAGGACATGTTTAAATCGAAACATTTAGATGAAGTTTGGGTGGATCACTTAAAAATGTTGAAGGAGAACTATTAAATTTAAAGAAAGTAGTGGAGTTCGTTATGTGTATCCCTGGAACAAATGCGTGTGTCGAAAGATTATTTTTTTTAAACTGAGAACAGCATTACGTGTGTCGAAAGATTATTTTTTTAAAACTGAGAACAGCATTATCTTGGGAAAATGTTCTTTACACAGTCCAAACTACTAATCAGACAGCTGTCATATCAAACATTGTTGAATCTGATTTGTTTGATGAAGTAATGGTAGTGAAAACAGCTCTGAAGTCCAAAAAAGACAGTGAAGTGAAGGACATGTTTAAATCGAAACATTTAGATGAAGTTTGGGTGGATCACTTAAAAAGGTTGAAGGAGAACTATTAAATTTAAAGAAAGTAGTGGAGTTCGTTATGTGTATCCCTGGAACAAATGCGTGTGTCGAAAGATTATTTTTTTTAAACTGAGAACAGCATTACGTGTGTCGAAAGATTATTTTTTTAAACTGAGAACAGCATTATCTTGGGAAAATGTTCTTTACACAGTCCAAACTACTAATCAGACAGCTGTCATATCAAACATTGTTGAATCTGATTTGTTTGATGAAGTAATGGTAGTGAAAACAGCTCTGAAGTCCAAAAAAGACAGTGAAGTGAAGGACATGTTTAAATCGAAACATTTAGATGAAGTTTGGGTGGATCACTTAAAAAGGTTGAAGGAGAACTATTAAATTTAAAGAAAGTAGTGGAGTTCGTTATGTGTATCCCTGGAACAAATGCGTGTGTCGAAAGATTATTTTTTTTAAACTGAGAACAGCATTATCGTGTGTCGAAAGATTATTTTTTAAAACTGAGAACAGCATTATCTTGAGAAAATGTTCTTTACACAGTCCAAACTACTAATCAGACAGCTGTCATATCAAACATTGTTGAATCTGATTTGTTTGATGAAGTAATGGTAGTGAAAATAGCTCTGAAGTCCAAAAAAGACAGTGAAGTGAAGGACATGTTTAAATCGAAACATGTAGATGAAGTTTGGGTGGATCACTTAAAAATGTTGAAGGAGAACTATTAAATTTAAAGAAAGTAGTGGAGTTCGTTATGTGTATCCCTGGAACAAATGCGTGTGTCGAAAGATTATTTTTTTTAAACTGAGAACAGCATTACGTGTGTCGAAAGATTATTTTTTTTAAACTGAGAACAGCATTATCTTGGGAAAATGTTCTTTACACAGTCCAAACTACTAATCAGACAGCTGTCATATCAAACATTGTTGAATCTGATTTGTTTGATGAAGTAATGGTAGTGAAAACAGCTCTGAAGTCCAAAAAAGACAGTGAAGTGAAGGACATGTTTAAATCGAAACATTTAGATGAAGTTTGGGTGGATCACTTAAAAAGGTTGAAGGAGAACTATTAAATTTAAAGAAAGTAGTGGAGTTCGTTATGTGTATCCCTGGAACAAATGCGTGTGTCGAAAGATTATTTTTTTAAAACTGAGAACAGCATTATCGTGTGTCGAAAGATTATTTTTTTAAAACTGAGAACAGCATTATCTTGAGAAAATGTTCTTTACACAGTCCAAACTACTAATCAGACAGCTGTCATATCAAACATTGTTGAATCTGATTTGTTTGATGAAGTAATGGTAGTGAAAATAGCTCTGAAGTCCAAAAAAGACAGTGAAGTGAAGGACATGTTTAAATCGAAACATGTAGATGAAGTTTGGGTGGATCACTTAAAAATGTTGAAGGAGAACTATTAAATTTAAAGAAAGTAGTGGAGTTCGTTATGTGTATCCCTGGAACAAATGCGTGTGTCGAAAGATTATTTTTTTTAAACTGAGAACAGCATTACGTGTGTCGAAAGATTATTTTTTTTAAACTGAGAACAGCATTATCTTGGGAAAATGTTCTTTACACAGTCCAAACTACTAATCAGACAGCTGTCATATCAAACATTGTTGAATCTGATTTGTTTGATGAAGTAATGGTAGTGAAAACAGCTCTGAAGTCCAAAAAAGACAGTGAAGTGAAGGACATGTTTAAATCGAAACATTTAGATGAAGTTTGGGTGGATCACTTAGAAAGGTTGAAGGAGAACTATTAAATTTAAAGAAAGTAGTGGAGTTCGTTATGTGTATCCCTGGAACAAATGCGTGTGTCGAAAGATTATTTTTTTAAACTGAGAACAGCATTACGTGTGTCGAAAGATTATTTTTTTAAAACTGAGAACAGCATTATCTTGGGAAAATGTTCTTTACACAGTCCAAACTACTAATCAGACAGCTGTCATATCAAACATTGTTGAATCTGATTTGTTTGATGAAGTAATGGTAGTGAAAACAGCTCTGAAGTCCAAAAAAGACAGTGAAGTGAAGGACATGTTTAAATCGAAACATTTAGATGAAGTTTGGGTGGATCACTTAAAAAGGTTGAAGGAGAACTATTAAATTTAAAGAAAGTAGTGGAGTTCGTTATGTGTATCCCTGGAACAAATGCGTGTGTCGAAAGATTATTTTTTTTAAACTGAGAACAGCATTATCGTGTGTCGAAAGATTATTTTTTAAAACTGAGAACAGCATTATCTTGAGAAAATGTTCTTTACACAGTCCAAACTACTAATCAGACAGCTGTCATATCAAACATTGTTGAATCTGATTTGTTTGATGAAGTAATGGTAGTGAAAACAGCTCTGAAGTCCAAAAAAGACAGTGAAGTGAAGGACATGTTTAAATCGAAACATGTAGATGAAGTTTGGGTGGATCACTTAAAAATGTTGAAGGAGAACTATTAAATTTAAAGAAAGTAGTGGAGTTCGTTATGTGTATCCCTGGAACAAATGCGTGTGTCGAAAGATTATTTTTTTTAAACTGAGAACAGCATTACGTGTGTCGAAAGATTATTTTTTTAAAACTGAGAACAGCATTATCTTGGGAAAATGTTCTTTACACAGTCCAAACTACTAATCAGACAGCTGTCATATCAAACATTGTTGAATCTGATTTGTTTGATGAAGTAATGGTAGTGAAAATAGCTCTGAAGTCCAAAAAAGACAGTGAAGTGAAGGACATGTTTAAATCGAAACATTTAGATGAAGTTTGGGTGGATCACTTAAAAAGGTTGAAGGAGAACTATCAAATTTAAAGAAAGTAGTGGAGTTCGTTATGTGTATCCCTGGAACAAATGCGTGTGTCGAAAGATTATTTTCTCGCATGAACGCACTGTGGACTGATGAGAAAAACAAATTGTCTGTAAAAACTGTAAAATCATTCTTTTTTTTTTTTTTTTTATTGGATTTTTAACGACCACCGTGAGCAACTCAATGGGCTATAAGCAGTCGCCCGTCCCAAATTTTGGGTCACTGGTTCCAGGGAAGGGAGAGAGCCAGTGCCGTAAGACAAACACAACATCCATGCCTCACCGGGATTCGAACCCGGACCCTGTTCGAACGAATGATCAGAGGCCATCACTTAGACCACTGCGCCACCGGGGCGGCGAAAATCATTCTTCAATGAGGATTGTGTAGCTTTTCATGACATGATTCTTAAAAATAAACAATTGTTAAGTGAAATTCATTCTTCAGAAAAGTACTGCAAGAGTGAGCAAGACTGATTGATTAATAAGAATAGTTAGAATCATTTTGTAAGACTGGCATATGTGACGGATGCTCATACTAGACTTTCACCCTCAGTCGTAAGTGTCCCATATTTTTTTCCAATGTATCTGGGATCACAAAATTAGACATGAGGATCACATGGGCCTACTTACAAATCGGGGCTCTTCCATTTTATGGAACTAAAGGGAACAATTATGCATGCTTTTACTGGACACAATGTACTTTGAGGACCATGCATAATACAGGTCCTATCTAGAACTGTAAACTTAAAACATGATTCAGTTAATAACAAAGTGAAGTGCATAACTCGTTAGGAACCGCAATCAATTCCTGTTGTTAATGTTGCCAGCTTGGTCACTTTAAAAATATACAATAAACGCTCAGGGTACCAAACCCAGGGGCGGCGCACACACGGGGTGGGTCCGTCGGGTCTGGACCCCCCCCCCCTGAATTTTAAAATCCTTTATTCCGACTACGGCGAAATTAAAAATAAAATCTTTCTGCACTTGTTTATAGAAACGAGTTGGCTGTGGTGTGATTGTATCAATCACAGAAATCAAGAGTGCTCTTTTGCTTTAGGAATGCTGCATCTGTTTTGGATGGCAAGCAGTGAAGCAGGAAATTAGTGAAACCCCAGAGTGTTTGAGAAACCAGGAATCCATCACTCTCCCAGTCTCTCGTGTTCCCATAACCTTTTCCAGGAAATTTCTCCATGGCTCGGGCCTCAGTCACACATGGGGTGCTAATGGGCGTTCCTCCTCTGAGGGGAGGGGGATACACAGGATAAAGGCCTGGGTGTAAACAGACTATTTTTTTTTTAATTGAAGGTTTAACGACCACCGTGAGCAACTCAGTGGGCTATAAGCAGTCGCCCGTTACTAATTTAGGGTCACTGGTTCCAGGGAAGGGAGAGAGCCAGCGCCGTAAGACAAACACAACATCCATGCCTCACCGGGATTCGAACCCGAACCCTTTTCAGACAAATGATCAGAGGCCACCGCTGCGCCACACTATTTTCTGTTAAGAAGGTCTGCGTCTGTGCTTGATATTTGTATCTGTTGAATTCCATCCGTTTAGGACATGAGAGACTAACTTCCTGAATTTGTCATTTTTCGAGGGGAGCAGCAGCTTGCTTATCAAGATCGTAAGTGCAGTGCAAGTTCTGCTCTTAGTTTAAGTTACGAAATGCCTTCGACTTGAGAAAAATGTGTGACATAGAAAAGTGTTTGTATTATATTTTTCAGTTATTGAAGTTTTGGATGAAATGAATGCTAATTATTTGACGATTTTTAACGAGATTTTTCAAAGAGCAATTCAATTGGTTTCACCTACTGCAGGAGAAGGAGAATAAATAAAAATACAGAGATGTACAGCTGGAAAGCGGTGATTTTATCGCAATAATGTTCCTGCAGCATTTCCAGAGGAATATTACAGGCGAGCTTTGTTTCTACCATTTATCCGTAGTATGGTGACACAGGTGAAACAAAGGCTCCAGAAACATAACATCTTAGCAGAATTCTCATCCATAATATCTGAAATTTACGATGAGGACATAGAAAATAGTTTTCTTAAACTGGTGGAATTCTATTCAGTAGAAGGCACTGAGCAACTTTTTCAAGATAGTAAAGATACTATGCTTGGTGAACTCAAATTGTGGAAACATTCTATAAAAAATAAGACTTCTGCGTTTGAAGTGTTCATTTCTTGTGATGGGGATTTTTACCCCCGAATTGAGCGCGTTCTAAAAATTTTGTGTACACTACCCATCATCACTTGTACAAATGAAAGATCGTTTTCGACTCTGAGAAGACTCAAAAGCTATCTTAGGAACAGTGAGAAAAATGATCGGTTAAATGGACGTGCATTATTGAATACGACCAATGTAAATGTCTCCGTAGAAATGGTAATGGACAAATGAAGCAAAAATACAAGGCGGCTTGATTTTGCAATCTAATGGGTATTCATATCACAATATACACACAGCTTTTACAGCACGAAATCATACTTTCAAAAGCTATTGCGGACATACGTTTTTAATAATTAAGGAAAAAAATAATAGGATGGAATTATAGAAAACATATTGCATAATTTTTGTTACTTACTCAAAGATGAACAGCTAATAAGAATTTTTAAATGAATTGTGAATGACTTTTTCTAACCGAACTGTGAACGACTGTTTTTACTCAGAAGTATGCTTCATTGTAAACTCATGGATTATTCAGTTTTAGATTTATTCAATTCCCTCTCTGAAAAGGTAGTTCGACAACTGTAATAGTTTTCAAAGTTCGATGAGGAATACTTAAGTGAGTTAAATATTATTGTTTATTTAACGTTTTCGTTTTCCATTGATAATATGTCTGCTCTTTAACAGTGTAATGAACAGTGCTGTCAGGGCAAGCATATAATTTATATATATTATTTAAAGTGAGCTTAGCCGCCCTGGTGGCACAGTGGTCTAAGGCACTGGCCTCTGATCATTCGTCCGTAAGGGGTCTGGGTTCGAATGCCGGTCAGGCATGGATGTTGTGTTTGTCTTACGGCACTGGTTCTCTCCCTTCCCTGGAACCAGTGACCCTAAATTAGGGACGGGCGAATGCTTATATCCCATTGAGTTGCTCACGGTGGTCCTTAAACCTCCAATAAAAAAAAAAAAAAAAAAAGTGAGCTTAGATGAAAATGTTTCTGCATTACAGTAAGAGAAGCGATTTATACTTTATTGTTCTGTACGTCTTACATAAATATTAATGGATATATTAATGCACATTTAATTTAGCAGACTTATTCAAAAGAGTAAGGTTTTTTTAACCTGTGAACATCAGTGCTGATTTATGCTAACAAAAAGAATACACACATATATAATCCAGCTTACACCATCGTTGAATACTATGCATCATGTGCAATCTGAAGCATTCATATAACTTAAAACATAAAAAGAAGAAAACTCCCAATTGGTAGATCATCTTGTGCCCACACAAACAATACAAGATTTACTGGCTTTCGCCTAGTAATGTCTACGTATTTATTTTAAAAGAAAACACTGAAACGAAACATACTGGTAGCGTTTTTCTGAAGAAGAACATTGCCGAATGTTTTGATCACATCAGATTTCCTGCATAACGTAGAAATTCGAAAGAACTGCATCATAACAAAATGCTCAGGCTTTACTAATAACCCTCGGATCGGACATAAGGAACGGGAACCATGCCTTGACCAGGGTTGCCAGATTTTTCTGACATAAAAAGGCCTGGGCTAAGTGAAAAAAGGCCAAAAAAGGCCTGAAATAAAGGATTTCCTAATTTTCTTTTTTTTTTTTTTTCTTGATTGGAGGTTTAACGACCACCGTGAGCAACTCAAATGGGCTATAAGCAGTCGCCCGTCCCTAATTTAAGGTCACTGGTTCTAGGGAAGGGAGAGAGCCAGTGCCGTAAGACAAACACAACATCCATGCCTGACGGGATTCGAACCCGGACCCCTTACGGACGAATGATCAGAGGCCAACGCCTTAGACCACTGCGCCACCGGGGCGGCTAGTTTCGTCGTAGAAATATATGTTGATTCATCTACAAGAAAGGAAAATTTTGAACATTGAAGTTCTTTCACTAGATCTTCGAACAATGCTACATTAACAACGTTATTTATAATACATGAACATTTTGTACGATGAAGTTTGATGTTTTCTAATTTATTCCCTTTGCTGAATTCTCTAACAATATCCATTTGATGATCAACAGCCCTAAGGCTGCAATGGCATGCCATAGCAACATTATATTTTATTTCGAATGTCTTTGTAAGGTCACTGCTTTGTGGCTTTGATGCATTACATATTTTCTTTAAGGAGGCCACTTTTGTTACAGAACTAACAGCTTTTGTATGCTTAACACATTTTTCATGTGCACTGAGATTTGACTTTTTCAGTGTTTTAATACAACACTGACATACTTTACAAAAGCAGTATCCATCTCTTCCCATCTTCAACCACTGGAATTCTTCTTCCCAGTGTTGATACTTCCTATCTTTATTTAAAGTACTCATACTCATAAAATTATAGTTTGTTTACTCTTCATACAGTTTATTACGAATGTGTTTTCTTCTCTTAAAGGTTATACATAAAAACAAAATATAGCAAACTTACTGAGAGCGCTAGACACCATTGTGGTTAAATACATAAATAATAATAAATCTTACAGAAACTTACTTAACTTCCGGTTTTGAAAACTTACTTAATCCCTTACTCAACTTCCCGTTCCCGCCCAGAAATGAGAAGTTTAAACCATAGGTTTATAAACACTATGTCTCCGTCCGCCTTTCAATTATCTTAGTGCTTCGTCCATTCAGTTTTGGTTTAAAGAGTTCTTGCTCTAGGAAAAAGCAATCGCGCCACACTAACATCACCTAGCATCTTAGGTAAGCCGCCCCGGTGGCGCAGTGGTCTAAGGCGTTGGCCTCTGATCATTCGTCCGTAAGGGGTCCGGGTTCGAATCCCGGTCAGGCATGGATGTTGTGTTTGTCTTACGGCACTGGCTCTCTCCCTTCCCTGGAACCAGTGACCCTAAATTAGGGACGGGCGACTGCTTATAGCCCATTGAGTTGCTCACGGTGGTCGTTAAACCTCCAATCAAAAAAAAAAAAAAAAAAAAAAAAAAAAAATCTTAGGTAAAATTCTTACAATTTGAAAAATGCCAAGATGTCAAGAAAATCTTTGGCAAAACTAAAGTTACAATATCCCACTTCACAGGTAAAGAAAAAGGCCACAACATAAAAAAAAAAGGCCAGGCCTTTTGTTAAGAAAAAAAGAGGCCTGGCTGCTCAGAAAAAGGCCTCGGAGGTACAGTGCCTGTATCGGAGGCCTTAAAAGGCCTGACCTGGCAACCCTGCCTTGACGGGAACGAAGGCATCGATGTTCATCGTTACTCAGCGAGTTACAGTATAGTTGTATCGATGAAACATCGATATTTCTTAGCCGCCCGAGAAATAGTTTTATGTTTCGCCCAAGTCTAACAAGAACATTGAAAATTTACTTTGCCATTTCGTCCGAGACGGGTCTATGTTCGAATCCTGGTAAGGCATGGATGTTGTGTTTGTCTTACAGCACTGGCTCTCTCCTTTTCCTGGAACCAGTGGCTCTAAATTAGGGACGGGAAACTGCTTACAGCCCATTGAGTTGCTCACGGTGGTCGTTCAACTTCCAGTCCGAAAAAAAACAAAAGTAAAAAAGCAGTCTTCCGTTCCTAATTTAAAACCACTGATTCCAGGAAAAGCGCAGAGCCAATACCGTAAAAAAACGTACCACCCGTACCTCACCCGGGGTTTGACCATAACCCATCTTGAGCGAATATTTATAGAAGCCACTGGAGAGAGTCTCTCATCCAATTCCATCTGCCACCTTAGCACTCATGGTCGAAGCATCTACCCCTGTTGTTGGCTCAATCATAAATTACAGTGAACAATTCCAACGAAAAGGAGGCACAACTAGAGTTGGGATCAGTTGCGGCAGAAGCACCCGTGCCGCCCGAGCCCGGTCAATACTTTTAGCCAAGATTTTTATTTAGCATATGGGCGATTTTTTGTTGTTATGTGCCTTAGAAAATTGCTCTAGGTAAGTGGTCAGGGGGTCCTAATCCTTAACAAATCGACTTAGGCATTGTTTTTCTTCTGTTTGTTCCGGAAAGCGGGAAGGGGGTGCACCCCGATTCGAAATTTCAGGTACGGTTAACGAACTTCACTTTCCACCGCCCCTAGTTTGAATCATCCTCCAACCGTTTACGCTCGTACAGAGCGTCGCATGATGGTCGTGTGCGCAGTTGCCCACATAGAATTTTCTCAAGGAGGAGGTCCAACATGTATGTATATACGTACTATCAGGGGCGACTCCTGCTATGGGGCTGTAAGGCTGCAGCCCCCCCCTACCCAAAGCAGTTTTATTTTCATGCCGTACCAAGAGAGAGAAGTTTTCTGAACTCAACTGGAAGTTTTCCCTGCATAACACCACTGGTAGCGCAAGAAACGTTGGCGAACTGCGCTGCTTACAGCCCTGACGGGTATTGAAACCAACTCATGTGGGAAACTTTGCCTATTCCCACATCAGTTCGTTTCCTTGAATAAAACTTTCCTGGGGACTCCATTGATGGCAGTCTCGCTAGCACGGGTTGCTCGCGAATGCAGTCTCTCGTCGGGTGGGAATGCGTCGCAGAACCCGTGTGCTTTGTTGATTAATACGGTTCTTGTGCTTTCGAATAAAAAATAAAATAGGGGAATGAATTAAAATAATGACGAATGTTGAAATAAAGTATTAAATAAGTTTTTTTTTTTGATTGGAGGTTTAACGACCACTGTGAGCAACTCAATGGGCTATAAGCAGTCGCCCGTCCCTAATTTAGGGCCACTGGTTCCAGGGAAGGGAGAGAGCCAGTGTCGTAAGACAAATACAACATTCATGCCTCACCGGGATTCGAACCCGGACCCCGTTCGGACGAATGATCAGAGGCCATCGCTTAGACCACTGCGCCACCGGGGCTGCTTAAATAAGTTATGTTAGAATGTATTACTCAACCTTTTTTGTTTTTTTTTCCCCTTCCAATTTTTGGTTTGTTCCTGCTTTTATTCAACGTAAGAATTCTAACACCATCGAACTGTAGAATATTTGTGTTCGCTAATGACAAATACTCAGTTGCCGGGACTTTTGCAAAAAGTTTTTCTTATATTTTCTCTTCTGGTCAAAATGGGCATGTGAAAAATTGCGATTAAGAATAGAATTCAGTATTGGATAAATTGAAAAAAAAAAAAAGAGAGAGAGAGAGAGAGAGAGAGAGAGAGAGATTAATTTCTGCAGCGAAATTCTTGCACAAAATTGATTTCTTCACTTACCAAGCAGAACGAAATTTTCGCTTTTAAACTCACGTAAATTTTTATTCACCAAAAATCATTGAAGTCACTTCACTGGATGGAATTTTTTTTTCTGCTGCATCCCTCCTCCCTTTCAAAAATAAGCTGCGCATTTCAATTGAGGTAGTGCATTATACTTAATTACTTTGAAAAGAACATTTAATCAGAGATATCATTGTGTAGAAAATTTACAAAGTTGATAAATTTTGGAAAACAAATTTTTCTACACTAAATTGTTATCATGGCTTCAAAATTAAAACTGGACTGAATATGTTTGCAATCCGTTTTTATTAAATAGATAGCCGGTGTGTGAGTGTCGTAATAACTACTCATTGCGAAATTCTGGTTGACCCTTCAAAATTCTACAAAATGTTTTTCATCGCCGTCCAAGTTGCAGTGGTCGGTATCAAGTCGAAGTTTCAAAGGGAGTGTATCAGAAGGAAAAATATTTATTGTCATAATTCTAGGGGTCACAATGAGACACTTGAGAATGCATGCATGACCTTGAGTGTGCGTCTCCGCTGCCACTGCCACACGCATTAATTTTTTTACATTTTTTGTCCTTATATACTTGTGTATATATATATACGAACTAAAGAGCAAAGCCGAAAACATAAGAAAAACTTTAGAATTTAAAACGAAAGTTGCAAAATAACCTGGCCGCCCCGGTGGCGCAGTGGTCTAAGGCGTTGGCCTCTGATCATTCGTCCGTAAGGGGTCCGGGTTCGAATCCCGGTCAGGCATGGATGTTGTGTTTGTCTTACGGCACTGGCTCTCTCCCTTCCCTAGAACCAGTGACCCTAAACTAGGGACGGGCGACTGCTTATAGCCCATTGAGTTGCTCACGGTGGTCGTTAAACCTCCAATCAAAAAAAAAAAAAAAAATAACCTGAAGATCAAAACGCGCAACGCAGCAGTTATGAAAATTTGGAATTCACATTCTATCAGGAAGAGACTGAAGCAAAAACATTTTTCGACTCATACCAAGTACAACATAGAAAAAGTTATGAATTGACCGGTGTGAGTAAAAAGAAAAAAATAGAACAACTGAATGTAGGAAGTGTCGAGAATACTGAGCTTCGGCTTTATCAAGGACCAGCAAAAGCTCTGCATTTTCTCACTTCCACAAAGACCTATTTGGAAATGGGTTTCTGCAAAGTCATAGATGCAAGTAATAAGCCCACCAAAAAAATTTTTTTTTTAAATATATATATGTCATGACTTCCGCAGAGTGTATGACCAAGCTTTAGTTAACAATTTAGCTTGCATCCATAACTTTCCTGGCCCGACCCATGTTCTTCATCTGTTATTATTAAACAGAAAGAAGAAGATTATAGAAAACTCAAGTTGTAAGAGTGACATAATGAATCAGAAATAATGTTCAGCAATAACAAATTGCCAAGTTCGCCTGAGAGAGAATCTAAACCTGAATAGCAATACAAAAGTATTACAAATTCTTAACTTTGCAATAAAAAAGAAAATATTAATTTTTTTCTAAAGCACAGATTTTTGAAAGAAAACTGGATTATAACCCCCCCTACTTCACAACTTCTGACAACACAAAAACGAGAATAAAATAAAGACAATAATAAACTAAAGAAATGCTTTGTGAAGGTTATCTGACATAAACAATTAGTTGCAATATGTACAGAGTATTTCAGAAGTGCTTTAAGTGCATAATTAAGTAGTTATTAAGACCTTAACTACATTGACATGTATATAAAATTTGCAACCTCTATCAATCCACTGCTGGATGAGAGTCTCCAAGTTTCTTCTTCCATAACACTCTGCCTTGAGCCAGTTTCTTTCATGCTTTCTAATTTCATGCACCCGTCTCCCTCTTGTCATCTTCTGGGTATTGTTTTTTCCCTTGCTATCCAGTTCAATATTTCAACTCTCCGTCAGTGGCTCTTTCTTCTAGCAATATGGCCATCTCATTGCAATTTCAGGAATTCTGATAACAATGTCTTCCACTCTTGTCATTTTCCCGATCCACGAGCTTCTATTTGTATCTTTCCTGGTAACATCAAACATGCATCTCTACATGCCTCTTTCAGTTGTCTGCAACATCTGTATGTCTATTTTAGTTGAGATCCATGTCTGTGCTCCATGTGTAAGAACTGGAAGGATGCACTGATTAATCAGTTTCTTTTTAGGATATAATGAATCTAACTAAGTTTCATAGTTTAATAATTTTCTTCATAAATGTGGCCATCGCTCAATATCTGTTGCCTAATTTAGGTATCGGTACCTCTACATTTTCCCTATCAATAGCAAAATATAAAATCTAAATACTAATTTCTTGTAAAAAATAGCACTTTCGATCAATATATATACACTGCTGGTCACCCAAAATGCAACACCAAGAAAGAAGCATCCGGCTGGCCTGAAATTCGCAGCATGCGTCTCCCGCGTGAGGACATGCAAACGATTAGCATTGCAGAGCATATACAAATCATGTGCGCCCGGCAAGCCACCGAAAAGCACTATAAGAAGGGTGCACAGAAGGCGGGGAAGGGGGGTTAAGTGGTGGAAGTGTATTGTGCTGCTGGACCTGTGCGTGGGAAGCTTCCTGATGCCTCGTCGCAGAATACGGCAGTCATTCCAGCACGTTTCGGACGACAGAGGACGAATAGTGACTTATCGCGACAGCGGTTTATCGTACCGAGACATCGGCGCCCGTGTGGGACGACATCCAGCCAGAGTGAGGCGAGTATGGATTCGGTGGGTGCAGGAGGGACGGACAGACCGACGTGAGCGTTTGCCGCAGCCGCGGCACACCACCGAACGAGAGGACCGGCATGTTGTGCGGCGGGCATTGAAGGCTCGCACCGCCACATCACGAACGTTACCGCAGGAATTAGGGTGTGTTGCGCAACAACCTGTGTCAGCACGTACCGTTCGACGTCGTCTGCAGGAGTGAGGACTTGTCGCACGGCGGCCATTGCTCCGATTACCATTGACGTTACACCACCAGCGAGTGCGACGGCAGTGGGCCGTTTAATGCCGCACCTGAACTGCGGAAAGGCATGACATTGTCTTCTCCGACGAATTCCGCTTCTGCCTGCAACACCACGATGGTCGGATCCGCGTGTGGCAGCACCACGGCAAGAGACTGTATGACGCCTGCATTATGCATCTCCATACCAGTCCGTCGCCTGGCGTTATGGTTTGGGGCGCAATTGGATATGACCCCAAACCCCTCTGGAACGCATCGAAGGTACACTCGACAGCCAGCGCTACATCTGAGATGTATTAGAGCCTGTAGTCCTCCCTTACCTGCAGGACCTGCCAGAGGCCACGTTTCAAAAGGACAACGCGCCCGCACGTGGCAGGCATCGTGCAACAATTCTTCACGGCCCACCAGGTGTCACTGCTGCCGTGGCCCGCCTGTTTTCCCGATATGTCGCCCATCGAACACGTCTGGTCGCTGATCGGCAACCGAGTGGCCCGGCAAGCACCACCCGCGGCTTGGCCTGATGAACTGTGGCAACGTGTTGATGCAGCCTGTACCGACATACCCTGTTTCGTTCGGTGCCGCGGCGTGTAGCGGCCAGTATTGCCAGCCATGGGGGCCACACGAACTATTGATGTCAGCGTGTTCCGCAAGTCGCACGGGCCTGTAAGCTCAATCGTTTCATCTTTGTATCTGTTGTTACGTGTCCAGTAAATCTGGCTTTGCTATCTCGTGTCCTTCTTGGTGTTGCATTTTGGGTGGCCAACAGTGTATATATATATATATATATATATATATATATATATATATATATATATATATATATATATATATATATATATATATCATCGGGATGTAAGGTCAGGTGATGCGTAACATCACAGCCTCTCCTTGACAAATGTCAACCCCGCCTTCTCGTGGTACATCCTGTTCCCACTAAAGGGGCTCTGACGACAGCCAATAGCGGTATAACTATACCATCGGGATTAGAGGAAATGCTATCCCACACTCACCAACCCGCTTGGCATGCGTGGTGAGTTATGGCCAAACCCCTCCAAAATGACTCCATAACTTAAATCTTGGCCCTCAGTCTCCGGCAGCTGGAATGTACCTGGCCAAGGCAGCGGCCAGTGCGACATGAAGGCAGAGGGTGCTAAGAATCCCCGGAGGACCGGACTAGGCTGCCATCTGATGCTGACCTTGGCAACGTATAACGGACGCTCCCTATCTTCTGATTCAAGGCTTCTTGAATTGGAAGAGGAACTACAAAGGATCAAGTGGGACATCGTCGGGCTAAGTGAGGTAAGGAGAAAAGGAGAAGATCTCATTGAACTGAAAAGTGGACATCTCTTCTACTATCGTGGGACAGATACTGGCAGAACTAGTGGTGTTGGATTTATAATAAACAAGAAACTGAAGGATAAAGTTGTAGAAGTTGAAAGTTCCTCTGACAGAGCTGCACGACTCGTTATCCAACTCTCGAGAAGATACCAGGCTCAGATTATTCAAACTTATGCACCCACCACAAGTCATGCTGAAGAAGAAATTGAAGAATTTTATGAGGAAATTCGTGATCTAAATAATAAAGGTAAGCAGCACTTGAAGATAATTATGGGAGATTTCAATGCAAAAATAGGGCAACGGCAACAGAATGAAACTTCAGTAGGTAAATTCGGTCACGGCAACAGAAACCAGCGTGGAAATACTCTCGTTGAGTTTGCAGAGGCAGAAGGATTTTTCATCTTGAACTCCTTTTTCAAGAAAAAGCCACACAGGAAATGGACATGGAGACATCCAAATGGGACGACAAGTGAAATTGATTTTATTATGTGTAACAAAAAATTCGTCATAGAAGACTGCAGTGTGCTAAACAAGTTCAACACAGGTAGTGACCATAGATTGGTGAGATGTAAGATGCACCTCAACACTAAACTCGAACGTAGCAAGCTCATAAGACAAACAAAATGTATTGACATAACCAACCTTAAAAAACACCATAATACCTTCAAATTGGAACTGAAGAACAGATTCTCTGCTTTAGAAGGCCTAACATCGGAAGAAGTGGATATTTCTGAAGTTAACAGAAAAGTAACCAAAGCTCTTATGGAAAGAGCAACAAAATTAGCTGGGTCTAAGAACAAATTGCATGTGAACAAATTATCAGGAAAAACCAAAATGTTGATGCAAAAAAGAAGAGTGATGAGGACAACTAAAGAAGATGTGACTTCCAAAGTGGAATATATAGAGCTATGCAAGACAGTACGAAAAAGTATCACTGAAGACGTAAGGAAATTCAACTGTGAACTAGTAAGGAAAGCAATTGAAAACAACCAAAGCCTAAAGATAGCAAAGGGACATCTCAGTAAGGGGAAAACAGATTATGGCACTGGGAAAAGAAGATGGTTCTGTAACAAGAAATAGAGGCGAAGTTTTGACAAGACTGAAAGATTTCTACTCCAAATTATATGAAAGGGATATTACATGTACTACAGACATCATGAAAGGTACCAGTACCAGAGTTCTTCCAGTCCTTACAGCAGAAGTTGCACATGCAATCAAGAACATGAAGCGGGGAAAAGCTCCAGGAGAAGATGGAATTACTGTAGACATCATACAAGAAGCAAGTGGAGAAATCGAAACAGTACTCTCCCAAATTTTCACTCGATGCCTTAATGAAGGGAAAATTCCTGAGGATTGGAACAACGATACAATGATCTTGCTACATAAAAAAGGTGACATTGAGGATCTCAGAAACTACAGACCTATCAGCCTCCTATCAGTGGTTTATAAAATCTTCACTAAAGTTCTTTCACACCGCTTGAAGGTGACACTGGACATGGCTCAACCGAGAGAACAAGCTGGATTCAGGAGTGGCTACAGCACAATAGATCATATCCACGTACTGAGAGAACTAATTGAAAGAGCGAGGGAATATGAACTTCCATTGTGCATGGCTTTTATCGATTATGAAAAAGCCTTTGATTCGGTGAAACCATCAGCAGTTGCAATGGCTCTGAAATCCTGCGGTATTGAAGATGCATACATTAATATTATTAATAACATCTATGAAAATGCAAGTGCAAAGATTCGGCTGTTTGAAAATACAACACACATAAAAATTGGAAAAGGAGTGAGACAAGGTGACACCATATCTCCGAAGCTCTTCAATGCCACATTGGAAAATGTCTTTCAATCACTGAACTGGGAAAACAAGGGGATAAAGATTAATGGAGATTATCTAACCCACCTTCGTTTTGCTGATGACATAGTCATTTTTGCAACTACCCCATCAGAGCTACAGAGTATGATCCAAGAACTTGCTGACAAGAGTAAAGAAGTGGGATTAAAAATGAACTTTCAGAAGACAAAAGTGATGTACAATGCTTTTACAAGAAATGAGGATTTATCGATTGATGGAGAAAAGCTGGAGATAACAGACACGTACGTTTATCTTGGACAGCAGATATCAAGTGAGGGTCACATTGGTGAAGAAATTAATCGGCGTACAAAACTTTTCCTGGAGAGCTTTTGGAAGAAACAGCATAATTTTCAAGAGCAATATGCCATTATGTCTTAAAAGAAAAGTGTTTGATCAATGCATCCTTCCAGTGCTTACGTACGGTGCAGAGACGTGGACCTTAACTAAAAGAGACATACAAAGGCTGCAGACAACTCAAAAAAGCATGGAGAGGTGCATGCTTGGTGTAACCAGGAGAGATAAGAAGAGGAACACGTGGATCCGAAAAATGACAAGAGTGGAAGACATCATGATCAGAGTTAAGTCCCTGAAATGGCAATGGGCTGGACATACTGCCAGAAGAACAGACCATCGATGGACAGCCGAAATTTTAGATTGGATTCCAAGGGACAGGAAAAGACCCAGAAGAAGACCACATGGAAGATGGGTGGATGAAATTCGAAAGTATACGGGAGTGACATGGAGGAGACTGGCACAAGACAGACCCTTGTGGAGGAAACTTGGAGAGACCTTCGTCCAGCAGTGGATTGATAATGGTTGACAATGATGATCATCATTGTACATCACTTGAATCACTTGCATTGAACATCACTTTTGTCTTCTGAAAGTTCATTTTTAATCCCACTTCTTTACTCTTGTCAGCAAGTTCCTGGATCATACTCTGTAGCTCTGATGGGGTAGTTGCAAAAATGACTATTATTATTATTATTATTATTATTAAACGGACAGCATGAGCACAGGCTCAGTAACTTAGCTTATTCGAATTGTTATCTACAAAATTGAGATGCAGCCCCCCATCGCAGCTTATCACGAGCCGCCACTGCGTACTATACAGTACTATGACACATTTCGCTTGTGTGTATGTATATATATACACTGGCGGAAAGTAAAAAAAGAACACCAAGAAGGAGACGTCTGATACCAACGAAATTTATACAGCATAATAACGGAATATAGAGGATAACGTGATCAGAACATTATGGCAAAATACAGCTGTATTTGCTGGTAAACTGAAAAATAACATTTCCATGCAACATGGTTAGTACGAGGTTGAACCGCTATGAACTGCGTCACACTGTGCAATTCTGGCATGGAGTCTGTCGTGCAGATGTTGGATGTAAGTTTGGGGTATTGAGTTCCAAGCATCCTCAACCTGTACGCGCAAATCGGGGCTGGTCGTGTAGACCGGATAAGTCGTTGTCCCATAAAATCCCACACGTGCTCAATGGGGGACAAATCCGGTGAACGTGCAGGCCATGGAAGTTGTCTCACACCCTGAAGTGGATGTTGCGTTGCACGTGCCGTGTGTGGGCGTGCGTTATCTTGCTGGAAAACACCACGATGGACCGACCTTACAAATGGTACAACAACAGGCTGAATGATGTTGTTGATGTAGGAGGTGCTGTTTAACGTACCCGGTACAAACACTAGTTGTGTACGGGAGTGATAGCTGATCGCTCCCCACACCAGGAGACCAGGTGTAGCCCCTGTGTGTCGCTGGCGGATGCAAGAAGGGTGGAGACGCTCTCCTGTGCGTCTGCAAACACGCATACGGCCATCGGAGGCTCCCAAGCAGAATCTGCTTTCATCGCTGAACACGACAGAACGCCAGTGCGTTCTCCAGTGCAGACGTTGGCGATACCACTGCAGCCGTTCCTGACGGTGGGCTGTAGTCAGAGGTACACATGCCAGAGGCACACGTTCACGGAGTCCTGCATCCAGTAGACGGTTGCGGATTGTTCGCACAGTCACCTCAGGTGCAACGGCAGCTCGGATTTGCGTAGCAGTGGATGTTCTGCTTGACAACGCCGCTCTTCTTATGCGTCGATCGGTCCGCTCATCAGTCCGTCTGTTACTCCCGGTTCCGCGTCTTCTCGTGTGGGAATGTTCCTCGGACCATCTACGCCACCATCGTACCACCACCGATACTTCCCGTCCAATTCGCTCCGCAATACGACGATACGACCACCCGGCCTCGCGAAGTCCGACTAGACGACCTCGCTCAAAGTCCGATAACTGCTGAAATCGTACACGTCTTCCATGTCCAGGCATTGCAGCTTCTTCAGGGTCTTCGCATGTGTCCGTACGCCGACGACTGAATAGATTCACTTCGGCGTACTCCTTAAATACCACCGACGATAATTTGCATATTATGCCGTGCTGTGGTGTAAGCGCTCACCGGTTGGTCCCGAAATTAACATCACACCTACGTAAACTCGACCCCATTAACATATGTACATTTCATGATCGTCCGCCAATTATTTCTTGGTGTTCTTTTTTCACTTTCCGGCAGTGTAAATGTGCGTGTAATATGACGCATTTCTATAATATACGCGAATTTGGGAATCATCGCAAGACCGTAAGACGTGCATAAAAATAACGATCATTACAAAAACCAAGCCGCCCCCGGTGGCGCAGTGGTCTAAGGCGTTGGCCTCTGATCATTCGTCCGTAAGGGGTCCGGGTTCGAATCCCGGTCAGGCATGGATGTTGTGTTTGTCTTACGGCACTGGCTCTCTCCCTTCCCTGGAACCAGTGACCCTAAATTAGGGACGGGCGACTGCTTATAGCCCATTGAGTTGCTCACGGTGGTCGTTAAACCTCCAATCAAAAAAAAAAAAAAAAAAAAAACCAAAGACCATTGCGATGCATAGACTGGAAAACCGTAAGTTAACCGTGCGACATTTGAAGTTCAGCGTTGTTTACTAAAGGCGTTAGCGTGTTTATATCAGTTACATCCATTTTCTTATATGTATAACCAGTAAGATTTATTATTTTTTTTTGTTTTATAAATAGTGCGTATATATTGTAAAGTATTTCATAAAATAATATTGCCAAATTTAATGAGCTAAACAAATTTTTAAAGTGGTTATATCTTACGTAGTGTACGGATGCACCAACAGACAAACAACTGGCCAGACTTTCATTTCATAGGTTTCTTCATAATAATTGTGATACTTTGGGGAAGTGGGTAAATGCTGTAAGACGTGATAACTGGAAACAAAGCTAAGCTAAGCCAAAATCTGACGATTGTCATTTGATAAGGGGCAGGGCGAAACCCCTGAAAATTAAGAAAGCCTCCGAACTGGTCTGCAGGGCGGCCAACAATCCACTTTTTATATCTCCAAAATCACAAGCAAATATCTCCAGAAAATCACCAGATTTAAGGAAGAAATCAGCAGTGCCGTATTACACAAGTCTGAAACGAAAAATAAGTTATATATATCAATGAACGCTAAGACCAAACAACATGCGAACTTTTAAAAACCTTAATGAATGTTAAGCCCAAGGATTTAGAGTAAAATAATATGTACATGCAATAAAACTGAGAATAAAATCATGATAAAGTTAAAAAAACGAACAACATGCAGACTTTTAAAACTTTAATGAACGTTAAAACCAAGGACGTAGAGTTAAATTATATGCAAATGCAATAAAATTCAGAGAATAAAACAATGACGTAGTTAAAGGAACGGATATATAGATTTTATATGTTGTTAATATTGTGAATTCAGCTGGCTATATACTATATATAGCTGGCTATGATATACTAAACATTTGGCAAGAATATGAGTTCTCAATAGCAGGAGAGTTAATTGAAGGACCCATAAGAAATGAAAATGTGATATAAGATGGAATATATCCCCATCACATGAAAATTTTGTATTAATATTTCAAACAATTTCTTAGTGTATTACTTACACAGCTGAAGACTTAAATATACTTCCTGTCATCCATGTATAATTTACAAGTTTGGACATTAATTTATCTCCGGATTAGCTTTGTAAGAAAACTGAACAATTTTACAGTATATAAATAAAGACAATGTTTTATCAGTCAGTCTGCTCAAAAGTTTTCAAATTCATCATCTGAATATGGCATCTGAGAAGATGATGATTGACCCTCTGTAAATCTGTCATAACTTGCCATTGTGGCAATTTTTTCAACTACTTCTTTTGGAAGCTCATATTCATGACAACACTTGCTCCTCACGTTTCATACCGAACTTTGTGTTCAGTATGCTGACTAAAGTGTCAGTTTTCATTGTATTTCTGGTTTTGTTTTTTACATGATTTACATAACTGAAAACTCGTTCAACATCTGCATTCGAATGTGGAAGTGTTAAAACATGTAACGCAAAATCAGAAAGTTCCTTAAAAGGATTTTCTCCTGTTGAGTCCTTGTATGATGCTATTTCACACCACAGTTTTACAGTGTCATGAACTTCAGTCCATTTGACATAATGCAAATTTCGCCATTGCCTATCAATGTGCGTTAATATAGATGGATCGGAATTAAAAAGTGCTGCTAAATTTACAACAGAAGCCTTCAGTGGTCTTAAACATTCTGATGCTGATAACAAAGACATATGCTGTAAAATCTCAATGTTCGATGGCAATCGTTTTCTGAGCTGGGCTACAAGTTCCTTCAAGAACAGAACACATTTTTTGCGCATATCCTTTTCAATATTTTCTGAAAGTGTGCTTTTGCGCATTTCAAGTTCAAATTGGTATCCTAAGTATGGGGAAGGATCCAAATGGTCTTCAATCACTACTGAGAAAACATCAAATTTCATTCCAGGCATTAAAAGTTTTCCACACAAAGACTTCAATAAGAAAATCAGATCATCAAGCAACTTAGTTGGGTCTTGCTTTTCAGACTGAAATTTTAAGTTAACCATATTTACTTCACGTAAAATGGGTTGAAGGAAAAGAAGAAACAAGTAATTTTGCTTGTCAGCATACATCATGTGCAACTGGTCTGCTGTATAGCACCTCTCCGTAGAGTGAGCAATACTGAAATGCGTTTTAAGTTCTTCCCATTGCTGCAGTATTCGTGATACTGCTGCTTCTATAGACAACCATCGTGTCTGACTTACCTGTGGAATCTTTAACGGTGATTTATTATCATTGATTAAGCAATATAATTGTTTGTATACAGACTGGCGAAGTGCCGAGTGTGAAAACCAGTTATAAGTCTCCTTGATGAGAAATTCTAAATGTCTTGGAAGAAATTCAGATGCAGCATGGGAAATACACAGTTGTAAAGAATGACAAACACACCTTACAAGTTGTAGATTAGGAACTGCTTCCTTCAGTTTGCTGTACACACCATTATTGACACCAACCATTACTGATGCGTTATCAGTTCCAATGGCTGCAAGCTTTTTTATATCCAGTCCCTTTCGGTTAAGCATCTCTTTAACAGCATTGCAGATGCTATCAGCTGTGCCATCAGATAATTCAGCCAAATCAAGAAAAGTAACTACAATGTCATTTTTTAGCACTGAATAGTAACGAATTGTAGCAGCTAATAACTTGTTGACAGAGATGTCATTACTCTCATCTATTAATATGCTGTATGGCTGTTCACCAATATCTTTTCTCAAACTAGTTTCAAAATGTGGTGCAAGTACATTTCGAATGACTTGTCCACACTTGGTTCGGTGCAATTTCAAAGATTGTGTACATTTGCTGTCCTTAAAGCTTTCCTTGCACATTTCACTTAGGTGATCCACACTTCTAAAGGTGCTGTGCTGAGCAATATACAGGCACATCCTTCCCTCAGCTACTTTGGCTTCATTATTTAGTGGAGTGAAGCTAGATGTTATTGGCTTCTGCTGCAATTTTCCACTCAGCCCTTCTGCCGCTTTCTTATGCTTTACAGTACCCATATGTTTTTCTAAATCCGAGTATTTTGGAGATAAATGACACTTACAAAATTTGCAGAAACACTTAGCACTATCCCCTTGAATTTCCATCAACCATGTTTTAAATTTATCATCTTTTAACCATTCCTTCCTAAATCTTTGGGTATACTGTGTTTTACCCATGGTTCAACAATTCATGGAAGACACAAAAAAAAGCCTTTTGATTACACTTAGTATCAAATGAACATTGATGTCTGAGAAGAGAAAAAATAGCTTTCTTTTCCAACTGCTGCAGAAACAGAAATGAGACCTGACAATGTCAGTCACAAACCAACCCAAACCATATACATGGGGAGAAACAAAAAGACAATAAAATGTAAAAATAAGAAACTTACCCGCTTAGAGTTTATGACCCAGCCATATGTTTGTCAAGATCTTCCCACTTCCGTTGACCCTTGGTTTTAATATTCCTTGGTCCAGATTTTGGCTGCGGGGAGAAATCTCACTTGAAGGGTAGGTATTCACCGGACACCGATACACAATCACCCAAATTGAACCAATGTCCCAAGAGGGGAGGGTGAAAGCTGTGGTCGGGGAACGCTGTCAGCCCACCATAATGTAAGGAAGTCTTTCTCATAAACCAGCAGATGGTCCTACTGTCTGCCCTGAAGATACGAGATACTACATGGAAACCACCTGGTCGCGGTCTTGTAGTTGGAAGTTGGAACCATCGAACTCGACGTTCACGGTTAGGGTTGCAATTTGACAACAACAGAGAGTAAGACAAAAAATCTCCAGATTTCTCGCTAGATGAGGAACGATATCTCTAGTATTGAGACATGTCGCTGGAATGATATTTTTGTCACCAGATGTAAATCAATATCTCCAGATCTGGCGACAAAATCGCTAAGTTGGTCACCCTGCTGGTCTGTGAAGTCAGAGCTAGTGACTAGCGTCTGGCGACAGCGATATCTACATGTATCGAGTTATCTCATTGGCAGCAATAAAATTCGGACCCACCAATTGGCGACCGGCTGCGAAACGTGCCGAAACTGTAATTGTAGTCGGAGATAATGGCGGCGGATAATAGCTACAACAAGGTAGCGAAGAGGTAAGTTTGAGGGAGTAAGTTAGTAGGTTTAAGTTAGTAAGTAAGTAGGTAAGTAAGTTTTCTTTTATCTGGTTGATTTTTATATTTGGATGGATACTGCGAACAGGTTAAGTTGTTCGATTTGTGGTGTTTCATTCGGGCAAAAATACAATTTGAACCAGCATGTTAAAAAATTTCATATCATGCACCATTACAATGTTCTGATCTAAAAAACATTGCTATACATCATGTACTTGCAATAACAAAGTATAATATATGAAAAAATAGAAATGCCCTATCATTTGAACAAATATAAAAAAATACCGAACAAATTAAACTAGCAATCAAGTGTGATCTTAGGAGATATTTGGAATTTCAAACAAGAAAATTTGGCGTGCAAAAAATTTACAACAAGTGGAAAACCTTAGCTCCAATCATATTTAAGAAGGGTGCAAGAGTTCTAAACAAAATCGTCGAATAGAATAAGTGCAGTCTAAAAATTATAAGCGCGGAAATGTTATCCAATACATCTTAAAGGTATTAAAAGGTTCTATCATCTTAAACGTATTAAATCCTAGTGTTAATACAAAATAGCACATAAAATCCTAAAAGGGAAATTCAGAATAATACCGTTATCTTAGATTTAGTGTCAGTAATTTATTTGAAAAATGTAAATATAATTTAAAATTCAATTTTGCCTATATTGTAGTTGTTCCAATAATTTACTGAAAAATAAGTAACATGTTCATCTTCTCTTGAAGCAGAATGAATGAACTCTTAAAACAAATAATGATAATAATGAAAATAAATAAAAATTAGAACTATTTATGTTATTTACTTTACCTTTCATACTTCCTCTACTATTGTTGCTTCACCACTATTCTATCCTTTCAGTTTCATCGGTACGGAATTTCATATAACAGCCTCAAGGCAAAACCTAATGTTCTGAAAGCGATAACAAACAAACAAAAAGGGCGGGATGCGTGGACCAAATTCATATTTTACTTCATCATCATCATCATCATTGTCAACCATTATCAATCCACTGCTGGACGAAGGTCTCCCCAAGTTTCCTCCACAACGGTCTGTCTTGTGCCAGTCTCCTCCATGTCACTCCCGCATACTTTCGAATTTCATCCACCCACCTTCCATGTGGTCTTCTTCTGGGTCTTTTCCTGTCCCTTGGAATCCAATCTAAAATTTCGGCTGTCCATCGATGGTCTGTTCTTCTGGCAGTATGTCCAGCCCATTGCCATTTCAGGGATTTAACTCTGATCATGATGTCTTCCACTCTTGTCATTTTTCGGATCCACGTGTTCCTCTTCTTATCTCTCCTGGTTACACCAAGCATGCACCTCTCCATGGTTATTTGAGTTGTCTGCAGCCTTTGTATGCCTCTTTTAGCTAAGGTCCACGTCTCTGCACCATACGTAAGCACTGGAAGGATGCATTGATCAAACACTTTTCTTTTAAGACATAATGGCATATTGCTCTTGAAAATTATGCTGTTTCTTCCAAAAGCTCTCCAGGCAAGTTTTGTACGCCGATTAATTTCTTCACCAATGTGACCCTCACTTGATATCTGCTGTCCAAGATAAACGTACGTGTCTGTTATCTCCAGCTTTTCTCCATCAATCGATAAATCCTCATTTCTTGCAAAAGCATTGTACATCACTTTTGTCTTCTGAAAGTTCATTTTTAATCCCACTTCTTTACTCTTGTCAGCAAGTTCCTGGATCATACTCTGTAGCTCTGATGGGGTAGTTGCAAAAATGACTATGTCATCAGCAAAACGAAGGTGGGTTAGATAATATCCATTAATCTTTATCCCTTTGTTTTCCCAGTTCAGTGATTGAAAGACATTTTCCAATGTGGCATTAAAGAGCTTCGGAGATATAGTGTCACCCAATGTGGCATTAAAGAGCTTCGGAGATATAGTGTCACCTTGTCACTCCTTTTCCAATTTTTATGTGTGTTGTATTTTCAAACAGCCTAATCTTTGCACTTGCATTTTCATAGATGTTATTAATAATATTAATGTATGCATCTTCAATACCGCAGGATTTCAGAGCCATTGCAACTGCTGATGGTTTCACCGAATCAAAGGCTTTTTCATAATCGATAAAAGCCATGCACAATGGAAGTTAATATTCCCTCGCTCTTTCAGTTAGTTCTCTCAGTACGTGGATATGATCTATTGTGCTGTAGCCACTCCTGAATCCAGCTTGTTCTCTCGGTTGAGCCATGTCCAGTGTCACCTTCAAGCGGTGTGAAAGAACTTTAGTGAAGATTTTATAAACCACTGATAGGAGGCTGATAGGTCTGTAGTTCCTGAGATCCTCAATGTCACCTTTTTTATGTAGCAAGATCATTGTAGCGTTGTTCCAATCCTCAGGAATTTTCCCTTCATTAAGGCATCGAGTGAAAATTTGGGCGAGTACTGTTTCGATTTCTCCACTTGCTTCTTGTATGATGTCTACAGTAATTCCATCTTCTCCTGGAGCTTTTCCCCGCTTCATGTTCTTGATTGCATGTGCAACTTCTGCTGTAAGGACTGGAAGAACTCTGGTACTGGTACCTTTCATGATGTCTGGAGTACATGTATCATCCCTTTCATATAATTTGGAGTAGAAATCTTTCACTCTTGTCAAAATTTCGCCTCTATTTCTTGTTACAGAGCCATCTTCTTTTCTCAGTGCCATAATCTGTTTTTTCCCCTTACTGAGATGTCCCTTTGCTATATTTAGGCTTTGGTTGTTTTCAATAGCTTTCCTTACTAGTTCACAGTTGAATTTCCTTACGTCTTCAGTGATACTTTTTCGTACTGTCTTGCATAGCTCTATATATTCCACTTTGGAAGTCACATCTTCTTTAGTTGTCCTCATCACTCTTCTTTTTTGCATCAACATTTTGGTTTTTCCTGATAATTTGTTCACATGCAATTTGTTCTTAGACCCAGCTAATTTTGTTGCTCTTTCCATAAGAGCTTTGGTTACTTTTCTGTTAACTTCAGAAATATCCACTTCTTCCGATGTTAGGCCTTCTAAAGCAGAGAATCTGTTCTTCAGTTCCAATTTGAAGGTATTATGGTGTTTTTTAAGGTTGGTTATGTCAATACATTTTGTTTGTCTTATGAGCTTGCTACGTTCGAGTTTAGTGTTGAGGTGCATCTTACATCTCACCAATCTATGGTCACTACCTGTGTTGAACTTGTTTAGCACACTGCAGTCTTCTATGACGAATTTTTTGTTACACATAATAAAATCAATTTCACTTGTTGTCCCATTTGGATGTCTCCATGTCCATTTCCTGTGTGGCTTTTTCTTGAAAAAGGAGTTCAAGATGAAAAACCCTTCTGCCTCTGCAAACTCTACGAGAGTATTTCCACGCTGGTTTCTGTTGCCGTGACCGAATTTACCTACTGAAGTTTCATTCTGTTGCCGTTGCCCTATTTTTGCATTGAAATCTCCCATAATTATCTTCAAGTGCTGCTTACCTTTATTATTTAGATCACGAATTTCCTCATAAAATTCTTCAATTTCTTCTTCAGCATGACTTGTGGTGGGTGCATAAGTTTGAATAATCTGAGCCTGGTATCTTCTCGAGAGTTGGATAACGAGTCGTGCAGCTCTGTCAGAGGAACTTTCAACTTCTACAACTTTATCCTTCAGTTTCTTGTTTATTATAAATCCAACACCACTAGTTCTGCCAGTATCTGTCCCACGATAGTAGAAGAGATGTCCACTTTTCAGTTCAATGAGATCTTCTCCTTTTCTCCTTACCTCACTCAGCCCGACGATGTCCCACTTGATTCTTTGTAGTTCCTCTTCCAATTCAAGAAGCCTTGAATCAGAAGATAGGGAGCGTCCGTTATACGTCGCCAAGGTCAGCATCAGATGGCAGCCTAGTCCGGTCCTCCGGGGATTCTTAGCACCCTCTGCCTTCATGTCGCACTGGCCGCTGCCTTGGCCAGGTACATTCCAGCTGCAGGAGACTGAGGGCCAAGATTTAAGTTGTGGAGTCATTTTGGAGGGGTTTGGCCATAACTCACCACGCTGGCCAAGCGGGTTGGTGAGTGTGGGATAGCATTTCCTCTAATCCCGACGGTATAGTTATACCGCTATTGGCGGTCGTCAGAGCCCCTTTAGTGGGAACAGGATGTACCACGAGAAGGCGGGGTTGACATTTGTCAAGGAGAGGCTGTGATGTTACGCATCACCTGACCTTACATCCCATATTTTACATACTACAAAATATATGCCTGTTCACAAGAAAACCAGTCAGTCCACAAATCCTTACCTGGACATTTTCGTCCACAGGACATGTTTCCGTTTGTTTCTCGGAAATCTATAAAAGGAACACTGATTTTTCACAGTCTGGTGATTACAGCAAGCTGCAAAACATAAAAGCACATCAAATAAATCCAATTTCACCTTAAAATATCAATTGTACAGGACTATCGACAGCCGCCAACGAAGAAATTGTTAACTAAGATGTAAACAACCTGTGTCACGACTTCGACGACGTATATCTGGTTCAAATTGTATTTCTGCTCGAAGTAAACACCAGAAATCAAACAACTTAACCTGTTCGCAGTAACCATCCAAATATAAATATTAACCAGATAAAAGTTTTAAAGAAAGCTACTTACTTATTCTCTCAAACTTACCTCTTCCCTGCCTCGCAGTAGCCATTATCCGCCAAACTAATGCCGTTTCGGCGCCGGTCGCCAATTGGTGGATACGGGTTTTGTTGCTGCCAACGAGATAACTCGATACATGTAGATATCGCTGTCGCCAGACGTTAGTAGAGCTAGTAGTGGGCCGACCGACTCGAGCCTCGAGCTCTCCGCTCGTAAAACGCCAAAGAAGTACCGCGGTGTGTACGCAGGGAAGTAATTTGCCGGCCCGGTGGCGCAGTGGTCTAAGGCAATGGCCTATGATCATTCGTCCGAAAGGGGTCCGGGTTCGAATCCCGGTCAGGCATGGATGTTGTGTTTGTCTTACGGCACTGGCTCTCTCCCTTCCCTGGAACCAGCGACCCTAAATTAGGGACGGGCGACTGCTTATAGCCCATTGAGTTGCTCACGGTGGTCGTTAAACCTCCAATCAAAAAAAAAAAATAATAATAATAATTTCTCGAGTATGATACTAGACAATTTGCGTACACAGCAAAATATTAACCATGGTATTTTTCTCTGTAATTTTTATCCTTAGGTAACATCGAAAGATTACATTTTTAGCTTTCATTTTTTTTCTCAGTTTACAGCAATGATACCGGTAAATCGGGGAATTCCGAAGTTTTGCTCTTGTGCTGGGAAATGATTTTCATGTACGGGTCTTAAAACGAAATATTTCAGGAATGTTTTCCTTTTTTTTTGCTATTTATCTAAACAAACACAAATATAATAGTTTTTTCACGCATAACTTGAAAACCCCAACATTTTACGTTAAGCATTTTTGCAACTATGATTTTTTTTAAGTGCGTGAATGGCGAATTTGTAGGACTTTATGAACATAATCATTTCACTTAAAACTTTTATAAACTCTCTTCGCGTTCGATTTATTAAAAAAGAAAGGACCGTTCTCTAATTACGTAACGAACGCGAAAGCAAAATTTCTGATTTAGTTAATATATTTCCTGAAAATACGATAAGACGTGTGCTCAGATCTTGCAACTACTTCTAGAAAGTAAAAAAAAAAAAAAAAACATAAATTAAAATCCCTCAGGAAAAAGGTCTTTGTTAGATGAATATGGAAGGTATTAATTTGGATATCTTCGAATTTATGCACATAACATTGCAAATTTTATGCTGGGAAATCAGAATGTCACACCCTTTTTTTCCCCCAACTTTGTAAAAACATATTTTACACAAAATTATTAATTTTCTCCAGCAGTATATTCATTATAAGGTAAACTTTTTTTTTCATTTTTCAACTGAAAATATTGAAAATATCAATTAACAGACTCCCCCAAAAAAAACGGAAAACACAAGTATCAACAAATGTGTTCCTTCATTATGCATAAGTACTTTCCTTTTTGCACGATGTGCTTCTTGCAGAGAGAAACGTCTCACTGCCAATATTCTTGAAGCCATCCTTATACATGTGAATGATGTGACTATGAATTCGACTAGGAATTAAAGTGCTACTTTGTAGAAGAGTTCAATGTAGACAATTCAAGTTCATAGTTCTCTAATCGGAACCTTAAGTTAAACTTACTTTAACTTAAATTGTACGTAGAACATTCTATCGTGAGAACAATTAGGCTTAACTAACCTTTGAATTCACGGTGGGTTCAAAATTCTTTATTGGTATGGAAGAAATCCATCTTCTTTGAAGGCTTTCATCTTTAGAAAAGCTGAAAACAGTGGCTTTTAGACGTGTTTGTAATTCGATCTACATAAAAGCACCCGATATTTCCCACGAATGTTGTATAAAAACGCTAATTCACGTGCACGACAACCGAAAGCTCAACGCTGACCAATGCCGCATGAACGCGAAGCTAATATCGGCACTCCCCTTACGTTTGCCCTTTGACCCCTCTGGAGAGAGGGATTGCGAGGCCCTCTGACGGTGACGTCACACACCTTCGCATTTCACGCGCTGGGGCTTTCTCTCCAGGGGATTTTGGGCAGTCCCTGATTTCTGCACGTGCACAGGGCCTCAGAATTTGGAGGGGCTTCAAACTACCTTAATAAAATAATATAAATTTTCAAAATTAAAACATGTTTTCCGTTATAGCACGAAATTATTATACGGTTCGATTTCAAAATTTAGGATGAGATTTTGGAAACCAAGTTATTATTAGTATGCAAAAGAAATAAGATATCCGTTTATTGACGTACAAACGTTATGAATAAAGTGTAAGCTTTCAACACCAACGGGTGCCTTCTTCAGACTTGTTCGTGGTTAGTTAAGGCAAAAGTAACAAAGAATAGAAAATTTTAAATAAAATAAACATGAACAGAATTTGAGAACGTGATATGTTGCGTCGAGAGCATGCGACAACGAGAGATGTCAACAGGAACGTGCTAAGCGTGAAGAAATGTGCGCCATATTTGGGGAAGCTCAAATGAGACGCCATCGTTGCAAACTACAGGGTTACTCAAAATCTCCATGGTTTCCCTGACGGCAGTGCCTCTGGCGGTAGTATAAGGAGCGATTCGCTTTATCTGGTCCCATTTCGGGATGGCGGAATGGGTAACCACTTCTCTGGATAAGGCGGTTGTCAATCTTCCGTGCGAGACGTCTCGTTTGTGTTCGAAAAGTCGAAGAGCAAAAAGAGCGTTTTGTCATTCCGATGTAGTACCTGGTGGTACCATCCAAGTATTCCAATGGTATGGAGTACACTCCCGCATCAGTCAGAGAGGTATGGGTGTTCCGGGATGAAAGCAGGTGGCGTGATATCGATCTCGGTGAGCATATTCCAAAACTAAGCCCGAGTTTCTTTAAGGTGTTCTGCAAGAAGTAGGTCAGGCCGGGTACATACGGGCAAGCTCTCGACGCAACATATCCCGTTCTCAAATCCTGTTCATGTTTATTTTATTTAAAAATTTCTATTCTTTGTTACTTTTGCCTTACCTAACCACGAACAAGTCAGAAGAAGGCACCTGTTGGTGTTGAAAGCTTACGCTTTGTTCATAACGTTTGTACGTCAATAAACGGATATCTTATTTCTTTTGCATACTGATTATTTGACGTAATCTACCCGAACTTTAGTTTTATCAAGTTATTATTATTTTGTATAACAAAGTTGAAGCGTGATCGACCAGTGTAACAATCAAAATGCAATGGGAAAAGCCTATATTCGGAGCCATACGGTATATTATACATAAGGTGACCATATATCGGGACACCGATTTGAGGACAAAAGGGGTGGCGCCCCCAAATCGGTAGTTCATTTGGGGGCACATAGTACTCAAAATAAATATGCAAATATTTTTATCACAAAGCTGCATTGCTTCAGTAAGTGTGATATTACATATGAAAATTTGTGTCTTAAAAGGATATATCTTGTAGACTGTTGGTAATTTGTACTGACAAAGTAGAATTGTGATGGCCAGAACATATTAGCAAAAGTGAAATGCTTTACCTTAGGTACATGCGCTGAATTTAAATTAATCTGCCCACCGTAGTAATTGCATGGCGAATTTTTCATTTTAAGAAAGTTTTTGGAGAAAATCGGAACAAGTACAGTCGAAATTTGGCCGTGCCAGTGGTGCAGTGTTTTAGTGTTGGTCACTGACGATGATTCGTACAAGTTGGCACGGGTTCGAGTCCCGAATGTGGCATGGGTGATACGCTTGTCTTACAGCATTTGCTCTCTCTCTCTCTCTTCCCTAGAACGAATGTCTCCCAAATTAGAAACAAGTGAATGCTTATAGTCCTTAGAGTTGCTCGTAATGGTCGTTAAGCCCAGAGAGAACAAAAAAAAAGTCAAAATTTGTTTTCACAAGAAGCATATGTTGGAAACTTAGTACAACGGAAACTACTTTTAAGAACATTTTTCATTGGAAATCTAAACGGTTAATGAGGAAGTGGACATTTGGGGACAAACATTAAAATTTGAGGACGATTTGCGTCCCCAAAGGCTTCAGACGTTTTTGGGGACAGTACACTAAATTCGAGGACTGTCCTCAAGAATTGGGGACGTCTGGTCAGCTTAATTATACATGAAAAGTATTTCAGCAAACATGTGGAATTTACTAAAAAATATTTTTATTATTGATATTTGCCACGTGAGAACAAAAATTGTGAATTAATATTCCTAATTATGTAGGGTTTATTTTTACATAAATAAAAATACAAAAAAACGTTCAACTGACACTACTTTAAAGACTATTGTAATACTTTACGTGGAGTGTTGTAATAATTTATCCCACAATGTGTGTGGTCAGCTGCAAGACTTTGTGAGGGATTACTTTTTACAGCTTAAACTACCATTGGTTCATCATTTCCATTAAATTGATGGTAAACCAGGTGTTTTAAATTATATTTCTGGGAGGATAGTTATTTCTGTAAATGATACTATAAAACAAAAGAATTCCAGAGTAATTAATGTTACAGCTGTAAGCTCTGCGGGCGCCGGGAATTACAAGCGGTTTGAATGCTATTACACGAGACATTGGCTATAAAGTTGACTAGCATGTGGAATATGTTTTAATGTTTTTACTGCTAGAAAAACTGCTTGCAAAAAAAATATTTAACAGTAAATATTCTTTTCGACTGTTTAACAGAAAATTTTAATCGAGGGGGCCCCAGACATAGGATGCGCACAGGGCCTCGATTGACCTAAGTCGGGCCCTAGTAAGGGGTATCACACACCTTTGAAGTCTCATTATACCGGTACCCCGTCTCTGGAAATAGAAAAGAGAAGTGCGACGACCAAGTTGTCCCAAAGGAAAGACAGCGTGAGAAAAAAAGAAACATATTCATATTTTCATCCGGCTTTAAGCGCTAGTAATAGCAATGTTGCCGTGACTTGTAGTTTCAATCTAGGCTTCTCACCTCCTTTTCTAATCTTTCCCTGGAAATAATAGAAGTGTTTTAGTATTTTAAGTACAGGATAGTTAGCTAATAACCTTTTACACTCACTTTATCTTTAAATACTAAGTTAAGGGACTCAGTCTTTACTAGAGCCTTGTATCATTCACCAGACTATGTATGGCACTTTTATCTATCATATATTTAATTTAATTTATTTTTTTCTCCCGTTAAGTAGCTATTACGAACTCATAATACTGCAGGAAAAACTTCCAAAATTAAACGTTTTGTTCTCGGCAAACAAATGGCCCCATTAAACTAATTTTTGACATTACTTAGAGTGTGAAATATGAATATATTCAACTAGATTACGCAGTTTGCAAACAACTGAAGCCGAAATATATTTTACACGTAGGACAAGCGACGTTTCTGTTCAGTTATTTCATATCCCCCAAATTACGATAATGATGTTTTCTTTAATCGTAAGTTACAAGGTGCAATGTCTGATTTTTCCAAAGAGGTTATATTACTGGAGACACCACTGGCTCTGCCGCCATAGGTCACAGCTATCTGTGGTGTGACGTCACAAGCAGGCAAAAACGAACTAAATTATACCGTTGATGAAACAGTAAGCTTGTGTATCATTGATAAAGATTATTGAATTACTCATTTTATCTGTTTATACGCTTAGAAGCTTTTGTTCCATTGGTTTACAAGCAGCTTCTCTTCTGCGGCTGAGTCGTGCATGCTCATGACGTCATTTGCAGCACAGACGGTGACTTATGGCGACCAATGCTACTTAGATAGGAGTGGTGTCTCCAGTAATATAACCTCCTTGGATTTTCCCCCGTTAAAAAATATTACTACGCAGTATTATAACAACGTGAAATTCCTTCTTTCGCGCAGCTAAAAGAGCTTAGTTAACGTTGTTTACATAGGACACAATGATCTTGCTACAATGATCTTGCTACATAAAAAAGGTGACATTGAGGATCTCAGGAACTACAGACCTATCAGCCTCCTATCAGTGGTTTATAAAATCTTCACTAAAGTTCTTTCACACCGCTTGAAGGTGACACTGGACATGGCTCAACCGAGAGAACAAGCTGGATTCAGGAGTGGCTACAGCACAATAGATCATATCCACGTACTGAGAGAACTAATTGAAAGAGCGAGGGAATATGAACTTCCATTGTGCATGGCTTTTATCGATTATGAAAAAGCCTTTGATTCGGTGAAACCATCAGCAGTTGCAATGGCTCTGAAATCCTGCGGTATTGAAGATGCATACATTAATATTATTAATAACATCTATGAAAATGCAAGTGCAAAGATTCGGCTGTTTGAAAATACAACACACATAAAAATTGGAAAAGGAGTGAGACAAGGTGACACCATATCTCCGAAGCTCTTCAATGCCACATTGGAAAATGTCTTTCAATCACTGAACTGGGAAAACAAGGGGATAAAGATTAATGGAGATTATCTAACCCACCTTCGTTTTGCTGATGACATAGTCATTTTTGCAACTACCCCATCAGAGCTACAGAGTATGATCCAAGAACTTGCTGACAAGAGTAAAGAAGTGGGATTAAAAATGAACTTTCAGAAGACAAAAGTGATGTACAATGCTTTTACAAGAAATGAGGATTTATCGATTGATGGAGAAAAGCTGGAGATAACAGACACGTACGTTTATCTTGGACAGCAGATATCAAGTGAGGGTCACATTGGTGAAGAAATTAATCGGCGTACAAAACTTTTCCTGGAGAGCTTTTGGAAGAAACAGCATAATTTTCAAGAGCAATATGGCATTATGTCTTAAAAGAAAAGTGTTTGATCAATGCATCCTTCCAGTGCTTACGTACGGTGCAGAGACGTGGACCTTAACTAAAAGAGACATACAAAGGCTGCAGACAACTCAAAAAAGCATGGAGAGGTGCATGCTTGGTGTAACCAGGAGAGATAAGAAGAGGAACACGTGGATCCGAAAAATGACAAGAGTGGAAGACATCATGATCAGAGTTAAGTCCCTGAAATGGCAATGGGCTGGACATACTGCCAGAAGAACAGACCATCGATGGACAGCCGAAATTTTAGATTGGATTCCAAGGGACAGGAAAAGACCCAGAAGAAGACCACATGGAAGATGGGTGGATGAAATTCGAAAGTATACGGGAGTGACATGGAGGAGACTGGCACAAGACAGACCCTTGTGGAGGAAACTTGGAGAGACCTTCGTCCAGCAGTGGATTGATAATGGTTGACAATGATGATCATCATTGTACATCACTTGAATCACTTGCATTGAACATCACTTTTGTCTTCTGAAAGTTCATTTTTAATCCCACTTCTTTACTCTTGTCAGCAAGTTCCTGGATCATACTCTGTAGCTCTGATGGGGTAGTTGCAAAAATGACTATTATTATTATTATTATTATTATTAAACGGACAGCATGAGCACAGGCTCAGTAACTTAGCTTATTCGAATTGTTATCTACAAAATTGAGATGCAGCCCCCCATCGCAGCTTATCACGAGCCGCCACTGCGTACTATACAGTACTATGACACATTTCGCTTGTGTGTATGTATATATATACACTGGCGGAAAGTAAAAAAAGAACACCAAGAAGGAGACGTCTGATACCAACGAAATTTATACAGCATAATAACGGAATATAGAGGATAACGTGATCAGAACATTATGGCAAAATACAGCTGTATTTGCTGGTAAACTGAAAAATAACATTTCCATGCAACATGGTTAGTACGAGGTTGAACCGCTATGAACTGCGTCACACTGTGCAATTCTGGCATGGAGTCTGTCGTGCAGATGTTGGATGTAAGTTTGGGGTATTGAGTTCCAAGCATCCTCAACCTGTACGCGCAAATCGGGGCTGGTCGTGTAGACCGGATAAGTCGTTGTCCCATAAAATCCCACACGTGCTCAATGGGGGACAAATCCGGTGAACGTGCAGGCCATGGAAGTTGTCTCACACCCTGAAGTGGATGTTGCGTTGCACGTGCCGTGTGTGGGCGTGCGTTATCTTGCTGGAAAACACCACGATGGACCGACCTTACAAATGGTACAACAACAGGCTGAATGATGTTGTTGATGTAGGAGGTGCTGTTTAACGTACCCGGTACAAACACTAGTTGTGTACGGGAGTGATAGCTGATCGCTCCCCACACCAGGAGACCAGGTGTAGCCCCTGTGTGTCGCTGGCGGATGCAAGAAGGGTGGAGACGCTCTCCTGTGCGTCTGCAAACACGCATACGGCCATCGGAGGCTCCCAAGCAGAATCTGCTTTCATCGCTGAACACGACAGAACGCCAGTGCAGACGTTGGCGATACCACTGCAGCCGTTCCTGACGGTGGGCTGTAGTCAGAGGTACACATGCCAGAGGCACACGTTCACGGAGTCCTGCATCCAGTAGACGGTTGCGGATTGTTCGCACAGTCACCTCAGGTGCAACGGCAGCTCGGATTTGCGTAGCAGTGGATGTTCTGCTTGACAACGCCGCTCTTCTTATGCGTCGATCGGTCCGCTCATCAGTCCGTCTGTTACTCCCGGTTCCGCGTCTTCTCGTGTGGGAATGTTCCTCGGACCATCTACGCCACCATCGTACCACCACCGATACTTCCCGTCCAATTCGCTCCGCAATACGACGATACGACCACCCGGCCTCGCGAAGTCCGACTAGACGACCTCGCTCAAAGTCCGATAACTGCTGAAATCGTACACGTCTTCCATGTCCAGGCATTGCAGCTTCTTCAGGGTCTTCGCATGTGTCCGTACGCCGACGACTGAATAGATTCACTTCGGCGTACTCCTTAAATACCACCGACGATAATTTGCATATTATGCCGTGCTGTGGTGTAAGCGCTCACCGGTTGGTCCCGAAATTAACATCACACCTACGTAAACTCGACCCCATTAACATATGTACATTTCATGATCGTCCGCCAATTATTTCTTGGTGTTCTTTTTTCACTTTCCGGCAGTGTATATGTGCGTGTAATATGACGCATTTCTATAATATACGCGAATTTGGGAATCATCGCAAGACCGTAAGACGTGCATAAAAATAACGATCATTACAAAAACCAAAGACCATTGCGATGCATAGACTGGAAAACCGTAAGTTAACCGTGCGACATTTGAAGTTCAGCGTTGTTTACTAAAGGCGTTAGCGTGTTTATATCAGTTACATCCATTTTCTTATATGTATAACCAGTAAGATTTATTATTTTTTTTTGTTTTATAAATAGTGCGTATATATTGTAAAGTATTTCATAAAATAATATTGCCAAATTTAATGAGCTAAACAAATTTTTAAAGTGGTTATATCTTACGTAGTGTACGGATGCACCAACAGACAAACAACTGGCCAGACTTTCATTTCATAGGTTTCTTCATAATAATTGTGATACTTTGGGGAAGTGGGTAAATGCTGTAAGACGTGATAACTGGAAACAAAGCTAAGCTAAGCCAAAATCTGACGATTGTCATTTGATAAGGGGCAGGGCGAAACCCCCTGAAAATTAAGAAAGCCTCCGAACTGGTCTGTGAAGTCAGAGCTAGTGACTAGCGTCTGGCGACAGCGATATCTACATGTATCGAGTTATCTCATTGGCAGCAATAAAATTCGGACCCACCAATTGGCGACCGGCTGCGAAACGTGCCGAAACTGTAATTGTAGTCGGAGATAATGGCGGCGGATAATAGCTACAACAAGGTAGCGAAGAGGTAAGTTTGAGGAGTAAGTTAGTAGGTTTAAGTTAGTAAGTAAGTAGGTAAGTAAGTTTTCTTTTATCTGGTTGATTTTTATATTTGGATGGATACTGCGAACAGGTTAAGTTGTTCGATTTGTGGTGTTTCATTCGGGCAAAAATACAATTTGAACCAGCATGTTAAAAAATTTCATATCATGCACCATTACAATGTTCTGATCTAAAAAACATTGCTATACATCATGTACTTGCAATAACAAAGTATAATATATGAAAAAATAGAAATGCCCTATCATTTGAACAAATATAAAAAAATACCGAACAAATTAAACTAGCAATCAAGTGTGATCTTAGGAGATATTTGGAATTTCAAACAAGAAAATTTGGCGTGCAAAAAATTTACAACAAGTGGAAAACCTTAGCTCCAATCATATTTAAGAAGGGTGCAAGAGTTCTAAACAAAATCGTCGAATAGAATAAGTGCAGTCTAAAAATTATAAGCGCGGAAATGTTATCCAATACATCTTAAAGGTATTAAAAGGTTCTATCATCTTAAACGTATTAAATCCTAGTGTTAATACAAAATAGCACATAAAATCCTAAAAGGGAAATTCAGAATAATACCGTTATCTTAGATTTAGTGTCAGTAATTTATTTGAAAAATGTAAATATAATTTAAAATTCAATTTTGCCTATATTGTAGTTGTTCCAATAATTTACTGAAAAATAAGTAACATGTTCATCTTCTCTTGAAGCAGAATGAATGAACTCTTAAAACAAATAATGATAATAATGAAAATAAATAAAAATTAGAACTATTTATGTTATTTACTTTACCTTTCATACTTCCTCTACTATTGTTGCTTCACCACTATTCTATCCTTTCAGTTTCATCGGTACGGAATTTCATATAACAGCCTCAAGGCAAAACCTAATGTTCTGAAAGCGATAACAAACAAACAAAAAGGGCGGGATGCGTGGACCAAATTCATATTTTACTTCATCATCATCATCATCATTGTCAACCATTATCAATCCACTGCTGGACGAAGGTCTCCCCAAGTTTCCTCCACAACGGTCTGTCTTGTGCCAGTCTCCTCCATGTCACTCCCGCATACTTTCGAATTTCATCCACCCACCTTCCATGTGGTCTTCTTCTGGGTCTTTTCCTGTCCCTTGGAATCCAATCTAAAATTTCGGCTGTCCATCGATGGTCTGTTCTTCTGGCAGTATGTCCAGCCCATTGCCATTTCAGGGATTTAACTCTGATCATGATGTCTTCCACTCTTGTCATTTTTCGGATCCACGTGTTCCTCTTCTTATCTCTCCTGGTTACACCAAGCATGCACCTCTCCATGGTTATTTGAGTTGTCTGCAGCCTTTGTATGCCTCTTTTAGCTAAGGTCCACGTCTCTGCACCATACGTAAGCACTGGAAGGATGCATTGATCAAACACTTTTCTTTTAAGACATAATGGCATATTGCTCTTGAAAATTATGCTGTTTCTTCCAAAAGCTCTCCAGGCAAGTTTTGTACGCCGATTAATTTCTTCACCAATGTGACCCTCACTTGATATCTGCTGTCCAAGATAAACGTACGTGTCTGTTATCTCCAGCTTTTCTCCATCAATCGATAAATCCTCATTTCTTGCAAAAGCATTGTACATCACTTTTGTCTTCTGAAAGTTCATTTTTAATCCCACTTCTTTACTCTTGTCAGCAAGTTCCTGGATCATACTCTGTAGCTCTGATGGGGTAGTTGCAAAAATGACTATGTCATCAGCAAAACGAAGGTGGGTTAGATAATATCCATTAATCTTTATCCCTTTGTTTTCCCAGTTCAGTGATTGAAAGACATTTTCCAATGTGGCATTAAAGAGCTTCGGAGATATAGTGTCACCCAATGTGGCATTAAAGAGCTTCGGAGATATAGTGTCACCTTGTCACTCCTTTTCCAATTTTTATGTGTGTTGTATTTTCAAACAGCCTAATCTTTGCACTTGCATTTTCATAGATGTTATTAATAATATTAATGTATGCATCTTCAATACCGCAGGATTTCAGAGCCATTGCAACTGCTGATGGTTTCACCGAATCAAAGGCTTTTTCATAATCGATAAAAGCCATGCACAATGGAAGTTAATATTCCCTCGCTCTTTCAGTTAGTTCTCTCAGTACGTGGATATGATCTATTGTGCTGTAGCCACTCCTGAATCCAGCTTGTTCTCTCGGTTGAGCCATGTCCAGTGTCACCTTCAAGCGGTGTGAAAGAACTTTAGTGAAGATTTTATAAACCACTGATAGGAGGCTGATAGGTCTGTAGTTCCTGAGATCCTCAATGTCACCTTTTTTTATGTAGCAAGATCATTGTAGCGTTGTTCCAATCCTCAGGAATTTTCCCTTCATTAAGGCATCGAGTGAAAATTTGGGCGAGTACTGTTTCGATTTCTCCACTTGCTTCTTGTATGATGTCTACAGTAATTCCATCTTCTCCTGGAGCTTTTCCCCGCTTCATGTTCTTGATTGCATGTGCAACTTCTGCTGTAAGGACTGGAAGAACTCTGGTACTGGTACCTTTCATGATGTCTGGAGTACATGTATCATCCCTTTCATATAATTTGGAGTAGAAATCTTTCACTCTTGTCAAAATTTCGCCTCTATTTCTTGTTACAGAGCCATCTTCTTTTCTCAGTGCCATAATCTGTTTTTTCCCCTTACTGAGATGTCCCTTTGCTATATTTAGGCTTTGGTTGTTTTCAATAGCTTTCCTTACTAGTTCACAGTTGAATTTCCTTACGTCTTCAGTGATACTTTTTCGTACTGTCTTGCATAGCTCTATATATTCCACTTTGGAAGTCACATCTTCTTTACTTGTCCTCATCACTCTTCTTTTTTGCATCAACATTTTGGTTTTTCCTGATAATTTGTTCACATGCAATTTGTTCTTAGACCCAGCTAATTTTGTTGCTCTTTCCATAAGAGCTTTGGTTACTTTTCTGTTAACTTCAGAAATATCCACTTCTTCCGATGTTAGGCCTTCTAAAGCAGAGAATCTGTTCTTCAGTTCCAATTTGAAGGTATTATGGTGTTTTTTAAGGTTGGTTATGTCAATACATTTTGTTTGTCTTATGAGCTTGCTACGTTCGAGTTTAGTGTTGAGGTGCATCTTACATCTCACCAATCTATGGTCACTACCTGTGTTGAACTTGTTTAGCACACTGCAGTCTTCTATGACGAATTTTTTGTTACACATAATAAAATCAATTTCACTTGTTGTCCCATTTGGATGTCTCCATGTCCATTTCCTGTGTGGCTTTTTCTTGAAAAAGGAGTTCAAGATGAAAAACCCTTCTGCCTCTGCAAACTCTACGAGAGTATTTCCACGCTGGTTTCTGTTGCCGTGACCGAATTTACCTACTGAAGTTTCATTCTGTTGCCGTTGCCCTATTTTTGCATTGAAATCTCCCATAATTATCTTCAAGTGCTGCTTACCTTTATTATTTAGATCACGAATTTCCTCATAAAATTCTTCAATTTCTTCTTCAGCATGACTTGTGGTGGGTGCATAAGTTTGAATAATCTGAGCCTGGTATCTTCTCGAGAGTTGGATAACGAGTCGTGCAGCTCTGTCAGAGGAACTTTCAACTTCTACAACTTTATCCTTCAGTTTCTTGTTTATTATAAATCCAACACCACTAGTTCTGCCAGTATCTGTCCCACGATAGTAGAAGAGATGTCCACTTTTCAGTTCAATGAGATCTTCTCCTTTTCTCCTTACCTCACTCAGCCCGACGATGTCCCACTTGATTCTTTGTAGTTCCTCTTCCAATTCAAGAAGCCTTGAATCAGAAGATAGGGAGCGTCCGTTATACGTTGCCAAGGTCAGCATCAGATGGCAGCCTAGTCCGGTCCTCCGGGGATTCTTAGCACCCTCTGCCTTCATGTCGCACTGGCCGCTGCCTTGGCCAGGTACATTCCAGCTGCAGGAGACTGAGGGCCAAGATTTAAGTTGTGGAGTCATTTTGGAGGGGTTTGGCCATAACTCACCACGCTGGCCAAGCGGGTTGGTGAGTGTGGGATAGCATTTCCTCTAATCCCGACGGTATAGTTATACCGCTATTGGCGGTCGTCAGAGCCCCTTTAGTGGGAACAGGATGTACCACGAGAAGGCGGGGTTGACATTTGTCAAGGAGAGGCTGTGATGTTACGCATCACCTGACCTTACATCCCATATTTTACATACTACAAAATATATGCCTGTTCACAAGAAAACCAGTCAGTCCACAAATCCTTACCTGGACATTTTCGTCCACAGGACATGTTTCCGTTTGTTTCTCGGAAATCTATAAAAGGAACACTGATTTTTCACAGTCTGGTGATTACAGCAAGCTGCAAAACATAAAAGCACATCAAATAAATCCAATTTCACCTTAAAATATCAATTGTACAGGACTATCGACAGCCGCCAACGAAGAAACTGTTAACTAAGATGTAAACAACCTGCGTCACGACTTCGACGACGTATATCTGGTTCAAATTGTATTTCTGCTCGAACTAAACACCAGAAATCAAACAACTTAACCTGTTCGCAGTAACCATCCAAATATAAATATTAACCAGATAAAAGTTTTAAAGAAAGCTACTTACTTATTCTCTCAAACTTACCTCTTCCCTGCCTCGCAGTAGCCATTATCCGCCAAACTAATGCCGTTTCGGCGCCGGTCGCCAATTGGTGGATACGGGTTTTGTTGCTGCCAATGAGATAACTCGACACATGTAGATATCGCTGTCACCAGACGTTAGTAGAGCTAGTGGGCCGACCGACTCGAGCCTCGAGCTCTCCGCTCGTAAAACGCCAAAGAAGTACCGCGGTGTGTACGCAGGGAAGTAATTTGCCGGCCCGGTGGCGCAGTGGTCTAAGGCAATGGCCTATGATCATTCGTCCGAAAGGGGTCCGGGTTCGAATCCCGTCAGGCATGGATGTTGTGTTTGTCTTACGGCACTGGCTCTCTCCCTTCCCTGGAACCAGTGACCCTAAATTAGGGACGGGCGACTGCTTATAGCCCATTGAGTTGCTCACGGTGGTCGTTAAACCTCCAATCAAAAAAAAAAAAAAAATAATAATAATTTCTCGAGTATGATACTAGACAATTTGCGTACACAGCAAAATATTAACCATGGTATTTTTCTCTGTAATTTTTATCCTTAGGTAACATCGAAAGATTACATTTTTAGCTTTCATTTTTTTCTCAGTTTACAGCAATGATACCGGTAAATCGGGGAATTCCGAAGTTTTGCTCTTGTGCTGGGAAATGATTTTCATGTACGGGTCTTAAAACGAAATATTTCAGGAATGTTTTCCTTTTTTTTTTTGCTATTTATCTAAACAAACACAAATATAATAGTTTTTTCACGCATAACTTGAAAACCCCAACATTTTACGTTAAGCATTTTTGCAACTATGATTTTTTTTAAGTGCGTGAATGGCGAATTTGTAGGACTTTATGAACATAATCATTTCACTTAAAACTTTTATAAACTCTCTTCGCGTTCGATTTATTAAAAAAGAAAGGACCGTTCTCTAATTACGTAACGAACGCGAAAGCAAAATTTCTGATTTAGTTAATATATTTCCTGAAAATACGATAAGACGTGTGCTCAGATCTTGCAACTACTTCTAGAAAGTAAAAAAAAAAACATAAATTAAAATCCCTCAGGAAAAAGGTCTTTGTTAGATGAATATGGAAGGTATTAATTTGGATATCTTCGAATTTATGCACATAACATTGCAAATTTTATGCTGGGAAATCAGAATGTCACACTCTTTTTTCCCCCAACTTTGTAAAAACATATTTTACACAAAAGGTATTAATTTTCTCCAGCAGTATATTCATTATAAGGTAAACTTTTTTTTTTTCATTTTTCAACTGAAAATATTGAAAATATCAATTAACACATTAACAGACTCCCCCAAAAAACGGAAAACACAAGTATCAACAAATGTATTCCTTCATTATGCATAAGTACTTTCTTTTTTGCACGATGTGCTTCTTGCAGAGAGAAACGTCTCACTGCCAATATTCTTGAAGCCATCCTTATACATGTGAATGATGTGACTATGAATTCGACTAGGAATTAAAGTGCTACTTTGTAGAAGAGTTCAATGTAGACAATTCAAGTTCATAGTTCTCTAATCGGAACCTTAAGTTAAACTTACTTTAACTTAAATTGTACGTAGAACATTCTATCGTGAGAACAATTAGGCTTAACTAACCTTTGAATTCACGGTGGGTTCAAAATTCTTTATTGGTATGGAAGAAATCCATCTTCTTTGAAGGCTTTCATCTTTAGAAAAGCTGAAAACAGTGGCTTTTAGACGTGTTTGTAATTCGATCTACATAAAAGCACCCGATATTTCCCACGAATGTTGTATAAAAACGCTAATTCACGTGCACGACAACCGAAAGCTCAACGCTGACCAATGCCGCATGAACGCGAAGCTAATATCGGCACTCCCCTTACGTTTGCCCTTTGACCCCTCTGGAGAGAGGGATTGCGAGGCCCTCTGACGGTGACGTCACACACCTTCGCATTTCACGCGCTGGGGCTTTCTCTCCAGGGGATTTTGGGCAGTCCCTGATTTCTGCACGTGCACAGGGCCTCAGAATTTGGAGGGGCTTCAAACTACCTTAATAAAATAATATAAATTTTCAAAATTAAAACATGTTTTCCGTTATAGCACGAAATTATTATACGGTTCGATTTCAAAATTTAGGATGAGATTTTGGAAACCAAGTTATTATTAGTATGCAAAAGAAATAAGATATCCGTTTATTGACGTACAAACGTTATGAATAAAGTGTAAGCTTTCAACACCAACGGGTGCCTTCTTCAGACTTGTTCGTGGTTAGTTAAGGCAAAAGTAACAAAGAATAGAAAATTTTAAATAAAATAAACATGAACAGAATTTGAGAACGTGATATGTTGCGTCGAGAGCATGCGACAACGAGAGATGTCAACAGGAACGTGCTAAGCGTGAAGAAATGTGCGCCATATTTGGGGAAGCTCAAATGAGACGCCATCGTTGCAAACTACAGGGTTACTCAAAATCTCCATGGTTTCCCTGACGGCAGTGCCTCTGGCGGTAGTATAAGGAGCGATTCGCTTTATCTGGTCCCATTTCGGGATGGCGGAATGGGTAACCACTTCTCTGGATAAGGCGGTTGTCAATCTTCCGTGCGAGACGTCTCGTTTGTGTTCGAAAAGTCGAAGAGCAAAAGAGCGTTTTGTCATTCCGATGTAGTACCTGGTGGTACCATCCAAGTATTCCAATGGTATGGAGTACACTCCCGCATCAGTCAGAGAGGTATGGGTGTTCCGGGATGAAAGCAGGTGGCGTGATATCGATCTCGGTGAGCATATTCCAAAACTAAGCCCGAGTTTCTTTAAGGTGTTCTGCAAGAAGTAGGTCAGGCCGGGTACATACGGGCAAGCTCTCGACGCAACATATCCCGTTCTCAAATCCTGTTCATGTTTATTTTATTTAAAAATTTCTATTCTTTGTTACTTTTGCCTTACCTAACCACGAACAAGTCAGAAGAAGGCACCCGTTGGTGTTGAAAGCTTACGCTTTGTTCATAACGTTTGTACGTCAATAAACGGATATCTTATTTCTTTTGCATACTGATTATTTGACGTAATCTACCCGAACTTTAGTTTTATCAAGTTATTATTATTTTGTATAACAAAGTTGAAGCGTGATCGACCAGTGTAACAATCAAAATGCAATGGGAAAAGCCTATATTCGGAGCCATACGGTATATTATACATAAGGTGACCATATATCGGGACACCGATTTGAGGACAAAAGGGGTGGCGCCCCCAAATCGGTAGTTCATTTGGGGGCACATAGTACTCAAAATAAATATGCAAATATTTTTATCACAAAGCTGCATTGCTTCAGTAAGTGTGATATTACATATGAAAATTTGTGTCTTAAAAGGATATATCTTGTAGACTGTTGGTAATTTGTACTGACAAAGTAGAATTGTGATGGCCAGAACATATTAGCAAAAGTGAAATGCTTTACCTTAGGTACATGCGCTGAATTTAAATTAATCTGCCCACCGTAGTAATTGCATGGCGAATTTTTCATTTTAAGAAAGTTTTTGGAGAAAATCGGAACAAGTACAGTCGAAATTTGGCCGTGCCAGTGGTGCAGTGTTTTAGTGTTGGTCACTGACGATGATTCGTACAAGTTGGCACGGGTTCGAGTCCCGAATGTGCGCTTGTCTTACAGCATTTGCTCTCTCTCTCTCTTCCCTAGAACGAATGTCTCCCAAATTAGAAACAAGTGAATGCTTATAGTCCTTAGAGTTGCTCGTAATGGTCGTTAAGCCCAGAGAGAACAAAAAAAGTCAAAATTTGTTTTCACAAGAAGCATATGTTGGAAACTTAGTACAACGGAAACTACTTTTAAGAACATTTTTCATTGGAAATCTAAACGGTTAATGAGGAAGTGGACATTTGGGGACAAACATTAAAATTTGAGGACGATTTGCGTCCCCAAAGGCTTCAGACGTTTTTGGGGACAGTACACTAAATTCGAGGACTGTCCTCAAGAATTGGGGACGTCTGGTCAGCTTAATTATACATGAAAAGTATTTCAGCAAACATGTGGAATTTACTAAAAAATATTTTTATTATTGATATTTGCCACGTGAGAACAAAAATTGTGAATTAATATTCCTAATTATGTAGGGTTTATTTTTACATAAATAAAAATACAAAAAAACGTTCAACTGACACTACTTTAAAGACTATTGTAATACTTTACGTGGAGTGTTGTAATAATTTATCCCACAATGTGTGTGGTCAGCTGCAAGACTTTGTGAGGGATTACTTTTTACAGCTTAAACTACCATTGGTTCATCATTTCCATTAAATTGATGGTAAACCAGGTGTTTTAAATTATATTTCTGGGAGGATAGTTATTTCTGTAAATGATACTATAAAACAAAAGAATTCCAGAGTAATTAATGTTACAGCTGTAAGCTCTGCGGGCGCCGGGAATTACAAGCGGTTTGAATGCTATTACACGAGACATTGGCTATAAAGTTGACTAGCATGTGGAATATGTTTTAATGTTTTTACTGCTAGAAAAACTGCTTGCAAAAAAAATATTTAACAGTAAATATTCTTTTCGACTGTTTAACAGAAAATTTTAATCGAGGGGGCCCCAGACATAGGATGCGCACAGGGCCTCGATTGACCTAAGTCGGGCCCTAGTAAGGGGTATCACACACCTTTGAAGTCTCATTATACCGGTACCCCGTCTCTGGAAATAGAAAAGAGAAGTGCGACGACCAAGTTGTCCCAAAGGAAAGACAGCGTGAGAAAAAAAAGAAACATATTCATATTTTCATCCGGCTTTAAGCGCTAGTAATAGCAATGTTGCCGTGACTTGTAGTTTCAATCTAGGCTTCTCACCTCCTTTTCTAATCTTTCCCTGGAAATAATAGAAGTGTTTTAGTATTTTAAGTACAGGATAGTTAGCTAATAACCTTTTACACTCACTTTATCTTTAAATACTAAGTTAAGGGACTCAGTCTTTACTAGAGCCTTGTATCATTCACCAGACTATGTATGGCACTTTTATCTATCATATATTTAATTTAATTTATTTTTTTCTCCCGTTAAGTAGCTATTACGAACTCATAATACTGCAGGAAAAACTTCCAAAATTAAACGTTTTGTTCTCGGCAAACAAATGGCCCCATTAAACTAATTTTTGACATTACTTAGAGTGTGAAATATGAATATATTCAACTAGATTACGCAGTTTGCAAACAACTGAAGCCGAAATATATTTTACACGTAGGACAAGCGACGTTTCTGTTCAGTTATTTCATATCCCCCAAATTACGATAATGATGTTTTCTTTAATCGTAAGTTACAAGGTGCAATGTCTGATTTTTCCAAAGAGGTTATATTACTGGAGACACCACTGGCTCTGCCGCCATAGGTCACAGCTATCTGTGGTGTGACGTCACAAGCAGGCAAAAACGAACTAAATTATACCGTTGATGAAACAGTAAGCTTGTGTATCATTGATAAAGATTATTGAATTACTCATTTTATCTGTTTATACGCTTAGAAGCTTTTGTTCCATTGGTTTACAAGCAGCTTCTCTTCTGCGGCTGAGTCGTGCATGCTCATGACGTCATTTGCAGCACAGACGGTGACTTATGGCGACCAATGCTACTTAGATAGGAGTGGTGTCTCCAGTAATATAACCTCCTTGGATTTTCCCCCGTTAAAAAATATTACTACGCAGTATTATAACAACGTGAAATTCCTTCTTTCGCGCAGCTAAAAGAGCTTAGTTAACGTTGTTTACATAGGACACAATGATCTTGCTACAATGATCTTGCTACATAAAAAAGGTGACATTGAGGATCTCAGGAACTACAGACCTATCAGCCTCCTATCAGTGGTTTATAAAATCTTCACTAAAGTTCTTTCACACCGCTTGAAGGTGACACTGGACATGGCTCAACCGAGAGAACAAGCTGGATTCAGGAGTGGCTACAGCACAATAGATCATATCCACGTACTGAGAGAACTAATTGAAAGAGCGAGGGAATATGAATTTCCATTGTGCATGGCTTTTATCGATTATGAAAAAGCCTTTGATTCGGTGAAACCATCAACAGTTGCAATGGCTCTGAAATCCTGCGGTATTGAATATGCATACATTAATATTATTAATAACATCTATGAAAATGCAAGTGCAAAGATTCGGCTGTTTGAAAATACAACACACATAAAAATTGGAAAAGGAGTGAGACAAAGTGACACCATATCTCCGAAGCTCTTTAATGCCTCATTGGAAAATGTCTTTCAATCATTGAACTGGAAAAACAAAGTTATAAAGATTAATGGAGATTATCTAACCCACCTTCGTTTTGCTGATGACATAGTCATTTTTGCAACTACCCCATCAGAGCTGCACAGTATGATCCAGGAACTTGCTGACAAGAGTAAAGAAGTGGGATTAAAAATGAACTTTCAGAAGACAAAAGTGATGTACAATGCTTTTACAAGAAATGAAGATTTATCGATTGATGGAGAAAAGCTGGAGATAACAGACACGAACGTTTATCTTGGACAGCAGATATCAAGTGAGGGTCACATTGGTGAAGAAATTAATCGGCGTACAAAACTTGCCTGGAGAGCTTTTGGAAGAAACAGCATAATTTTCAAGAGCAATATGGCATTATGTCTTAAAAGAAAAGTGTTTGGTCAATGCATCCTTCCAGTGCTTACGTATGGTGCAGAGACGTGGACCTTAGCTAAAAGAGACATACAAAGGCTGCAGACAACTCAAAGCAGCATGGAGAGGTGCATGCTTGGTGTAACCAGGAGAGATAAGAAGAGGAACACGTGGATCTGAAAAATGACAAGAGTGGAAGACATCATGATCAGAGTTAAATCCCTGAAATGGCAATGGGCTGGACATACTGCCAGAAGAACAGACCATCGATGGACAGCCGAAATTTTAGATTGGATTCCAAGGGACAGGAAAAGACCCAGAAGAAGACCACATGGAAGATGGGTGGATGAAATTCGAAAGTATGCGGGAGTGACATGGAGGAGACTGGCACAAGACAGACCGTTGTGGAGGAAACTTGGGGAGACCTTCGTCCAGCAGTGGATTGATAATGGTTGACAATGATGATGATGACATAGGACACATGCCGTTTTGCCGTACAAATTCTGCGATCAAAATGTCTCCAGCTGCTGCGACTCATTTACACAACTTCCAGTCTATGTATCTTAAGGTGGTTCCCCCTAAAATCTCTCTGCCAAAGCGAATATTTGATCTCTGCCTTACGTTTCCAATGGTAAAACTTCTGTACATATTTTCTTCGCTATTAATGTATTCCCAAGAATGAAAATTTACAAATCGATAAAACTAACTTTAAGTTATAGCTTGGGATACTTAATTCTTGCTAAAACATAAGCATAACTAAGCAATCCAACATTTGTTTGTCTACTGACGTCATCGATGTAGAGGTCGCGCCATCTATGAACAAGTCTGAACATTACTGAAAGAAAACTGATTGATGTTTAATATAATTATGGCTATGCTTTAGCAAGTATTCAGTATCCCACGCTATAACTCAGAGTTAGTTTTATTGATGGGCAAATTTTCGTCCTTGGGAACACATTAATTGCGAAGAAAATATGTACAGAAGTTTTACCATTGGAAACATAAGGCAGAGATTTTAGGTGGAGCCACGTTAAAGGTCTTTGACAAAAATTAAATTTCGTGGAAGAAATATTCTTCTCCCAATACGTGGAGATATATCAGGATCGTCAAAAGCAATCAGACATCTTTGAATTGCTTGTATTTATTGCTCTTCACGTAATCCTAATCACATAAAAAAACTTGAAAATTGCAAAACAAGAAAACTTGTAATTTTCAAGTTTTCTGAGGTGATTGATGTTACGTGAAGAACAATAAATACAGGCAATTTAGACATGACGGATTGCTGCATCGACGATTCTAGAACAAAGACCTACAGATGAATTTTTGATCATAATGAAAATATTAAAGTTATAAAATCATGTACACAAAGACTTTTTTTTTTTATTTGGCAGCAGTGGGAATAACGCATATGCGACCGGATTTTCCAGGCGGGCAACGCACCATGTGATCAAGCCCAAGTTGTCCAAAATTGGTTCGAAGAGCATTCTGGACAATTCCGACGGAGGGTATGGCCACTACGTTCGCGCGACATGAACCCAATGGAGCACTTATGGGACGCGGTGAGAAGGTCCATTCGCACCAATCCTTCACCTACAAATACCAGGGAACTGTGAGCGGCTGTTCAGACGGCATGGCTCAAAATCTCTCCGGAAGTCTTCCGGCCACTTGTGGTGGAAAGGTCCATTCGCACCCAAGATCCTGCACCTACAAATACCAGGGAATTGTGGGTGGCTGTTCAGACGGCATGGCTCAAAATCTCTCCAGAAGTCTTCCGGCCACTTGTGGTGGAAAGGTCCATTCGCACCCAAGATCCTGCACCTACAAATACCAGGGAATTGTGGGTGGCTGTTCAGACGGCATGGCTCAAAATCTCTCCAGAAGTCTTCCGGCCACTTGTGGTGGAAAGGTCCATTCGCACCCAAGATCCTGCACCTACAAATACCAGGGAATTGTGGGTGGCTGTTCAGACGGCATGGCTCAAAATCTCTCCAGAAGTCTTCCGGCCACTTGTGGTGGAAAGGTCCATTCGTACCCAAGATCCTGAACCTACAAATACCTGGGAACTGTGGGTGGCTGTTCAGACGGCATGGCTCAAAATCTCTCCAGAAGTCTTCCGGCCACTTGTGAAATCGATGCCATGTAGAGTTTCTGCATTTCGCCGGGCTACAGAAGGTGCTCCATGACTTTTGGCACTTCAGTGTAAAATGATTAATTTTATGATTTTCGTATGTTTTGTGCCACATCTCCCAAATTTTTAGCACGTCTTTTGCAAAAAAATATTGTGCTTATATTACCGGTTTGTCCGTCCGTGCGTGAGCACGATATCTCTATTATTAGTCCGATTTGTAAAAATTATTTTTGCATTGAAATATGAGAACGATGATCCTTGCATTCCGATTTTTTTACGATGCACAATTTCACTGCTAGAGGCAGTGACGTAACTTTCACAACGTGCGCCCATCCCCGCAAGATATACTTCACCCCCTATGCACAGTCATTTTCCCAAGATTTCGAACACTAGGGAGGATGTGTCTTTCGCGTTGTGTGTGTGTGGCGGTTGGGGAGGGCTTAGGAAGTCAAGGAGAGTGTCTTCAAAAGTAATGGTGGTACCTAAAGCCCTGTAGTTTTAACTTTTAAAGTAATAGATTTCACAATACGTGTAATTGCTTTGTCCAAAACTAAAATAAATCACCCTCTTACACATGGCAGATCTGCGGCTGCTGTGAATAAATGTTGACGCCTGTCGTGCTCGTAATCCTAGGTAACTGTCTGTTTTCCCACATCCTCCAAGGGGAATCCCACTGTGTCCTCGAGCTTTTCCTCAGCGGGGCAGAGAGAGGGCGTTTGGAGAGCGATCGTATTATTTACAACCCATTGCAGAGCAATCGTATTACAACCCGAAGTCAAAGAGCCGAACACTTTCAATCTGTAGGGCATTCAGTGTTTTAAAAGTGAAACTAGGCATTTATTTAGGCAAAGCTAAATACTGTATATCTTAAAGCAAAATATGAATCTTTGTGTTAATTATTGTGCGTGTTCGAAATTCTTCATAAAACTATAACTGGCAGCTGCAGTAAGCCCTTTCGTTACCTGTGCCACTGGCTAGAGGGCGTAGACGGAGATGATATCAAACTCAAAATACATTTTATTCCATGTACGTGCTTCCAAGTATCAGATTTAGGGAAATTCTTTTACCATTCGAATCCACTTAAATCGAAGACTGTCTTAGGTACAGTCACTTTTGCAAGTTACGCATAGAGTTTTCGCTATTAAGAGTAAAAATAACGTTTTCTCCGATATCTCTGCTTCTAAAACTGCTATCCGAAAAATTCTTCCTGCAACGGATACAGCTCCTGATGGGAAATGTTTTGCATATACACTGACGGAAAAAATCCCAACACCAAGAAGGGGTTGTGTTAGATAAATGACAGTTGGTAGGCGGTGAGAGTACATCTGTAAGATGACGTCTATGCAAATTTCGCGCTCGGCGCATACGTGTGGCGCTAGTAGCGCCCCTCGGAACATGCAAAGCAGGTTTGCTGTAAATACGCGCTGTAACGTTCGTGAGCGTTAGTTATCGTTGAGATTCGACGTAGGGTGTTGATGTTAGTCAAGAATGCCTTTAAGAAGACGAAGAAGCCATTATCAACAGCTCACCGAGTTTGAACGAGCTCGTGTAATAGGGCTACGAGAAGGTGGATTTTCGTTCCGCAATATTGCAGAACGACTTGGCAGGAATGTAGCCACTGTGCATGATTGTTGGCAGCGGTGGTCAAGGGAAGATACTGCCTCAAGAAGACCGGATTACGGCCGGCCACGTGGCACTACTGAGAGGGAAGACCGCCGTGTACGGCGTATGGCCGTGGCGAATCGTACCGCGTCTGCGGCAGCAATTCGAGCTGCAGTTGCCACCACAGTGACACAACGAACTGTTACAAATCAGTTACTTGAAGGACAGCTCCGAGCCAGACGCCCTGTAGCGTGCATTCCACTTAATTCAAACCACTGCCGTTTGCGACGTCAGCGGTGTTAAGCTAGAGCTCATCGGAGGACGGAGTGGAGATCTGTTGTATTTTCTGATGAAAGCCGGTTCTGCCTGGGTGCCAGTGATGGCCGTGTGTTGGTTAGAAGGCGACCAGGTGAGCGCCTGCAACCAACCTGTCTGCGGTCGAGACACACTGGACCTACACCTGGATTTATGGTCTGGGGAGCAATTTCCTATGAAAGCAGGAGCACTCTCGTGGTTATCCCACGCATCCTGACGGCTCAGTTGTACGTCGGTATGGTGATTCAACCTGTTGTGCTGTCATTCATGAACAGCATTCCAGGGGATGTTTTCCAACAGGATAACGCTCGCTCGCATACCGCTGGTGTAACCCAACATGCTCTACAGAGTGTCGGCGTGTTGCTTTGGCCTGCTAGATCATTAGATCTTACACCAATCGAGCACGTACGGGACATCATTGGACGACAACTCCAGCGTCACCCCCAACCAGCATTAACCGTCCCTGTATTGACCGACCAAGTGCAACAGGCATGGAACTCCATCCCACAAACTGACATCCAGCACCTGTACGACACAATGCATGAACGTTTGCGTGCTTGCGTTCTACATTCTGGCGGTTACACCGGTTATTATTGTACCAGCATTTCACATTTAAAATGGCTCTTCTCGCGCTTACATTAAGCTGTGATCTTGAAACCTTAATCGATTAATATGTTACCTATACAAATGTATTGCCACCATTTCATTCCTCTACAACTATTTTTTCGTGGTGTTGGGATTTTTTTTTCCGTCAGTGTAATTTCTAATTTTTGGTAAAGAGTGGTTTGGCCACCAGTGCTTCTGATGTGTTTACAATAAAATCTGAGCTTCTAAAATTGCTCGACTGAAAAGATTTTTTCGTGGACCGATACCACTAACGTCGATAAACCATTTTTGGAAAATTTTCTTCTTAAAATAATGCATGTTTTTTCCGCCCGGGGCGTAGATCTAAAATATTCTTATTTTAGTCGACATCTCTGCTTGTAAGAATCCGATTTGAAAAATCTGAAAATTCTTTTTAGTTGGGGAGCGTTTCCGGTGCAAAATGTTTCTCATATAATTTCAAATTTTTCTTGAAACACAAACCTGCCACCAGAGGGCGTAAGTTTCTGTTTACAGTAATATCTGCGGGGCTAAACACCCGATTGAAAAAGACGGAAAAACTTCTTTCTCGGTCAGAGAATAGTGACTATACAGATTCTGTGTGTGTATTTTCTTCCCAAAAGATTTCACAATTTCGCCGCTAGGTGGCGCATACTCATAAAAGGTATTTCTCAATGTCTCTGCTTCTACATGTGGGATTTAAAAAATTCTTTCAACACTGGAGGTGATTTACCTTGTAGAACAGTTTAGGTTAGTAAATGAGGAATTTTACAGTTCACAGTTCTGTCGCTTGGTGGTGTTCGTGTACTTCAGTTTGCAAGTGTATCTCAGCTTCTAAAACACTATTGAAGAATTTCTTTTGTACTGGTTTGGTTTGGGTTGGTTTGGTTTGGTTGATTGAGTTTAATGGCGCAAGGGCCATGGTTGGCCAAAGAGCGCCAAACAAAAGACATCAAAACGAAACAAAATTAATAAAAAACGTACGCAAGGTTAAAAACAGGCTGATGCGGTGAAAATGAAATATGAGAGTGAACAAGTTAAAATCTAGACGAGTTTTAAAAAGTCAATTTCCTGTAAAAATGAAAACACTGCTCTCGTGTCGCAGGCTTCACCGATAATAGTTTGCAGCGTAGCTGCTTCTTCGTCCAACAGATGAGAGTGAAAATGACGAAAACGATGATCACAAAACCGAACACAAGTACACGAAACATGAAGGACAGTGAGACGACAGTTGCACGCCTCACACACCGGGACACTCTCGCCACACAGCAAAAAGCGGTGAGTAAAACGACAGTGCCCAATGCGGAGACGTGCAAGAACAACTTCCTCACGACGGTTCTTCCGCAAACTAGACTTCCAAAAGTCCGATCTGTGGTTTGATAGAATGCAACTTATTGCTGCCCTGCTGAGACCACAGGGACTGCCACTCGTCCAGGAGAAATGTCCGGATCAAAGGTCTAAAATCGCGGAAAGACAGTGGCAGCCGAGCTGGCGACATGGAGGAAACAGACCTGGCAGAGAGATCTGCCAGCTCGTTACCCCGGATCCCAACATGGCCAGGAACCCAACAGAATCGGACCAGGAAGCCATCACCCTCTAAAGTTCCAAGAAGACGACGGACATCACGGATGAGAGGTGAGTCCGTGTCCTCTGGAAAAGATAAAACCTGGATGACGGACTGGGAACTTCTTTTGTACTGTGTACCAGGGGCGCCGACTACACCAAATTATCGGGAGAAAGGGAGGGCGGAGGCGTGAAGATATCAGACGTCGGAGGGGCGCGTCTTTTTCGTTATCAGGAGTAAAATAAAAAAAAAACGAAAAGATAAACTTCGAAAGTTGCGTTTAAAAATACACGAAGCAAGGGAACAGAAATATTCTTTGCTGAATATTAATATTTTTAACATTTAATTCAGCCTGTGATTTTATAAAAATATCTAGAGAGATTTTACTTCCAAACGTTTATAAAAAAAAATGAAATAAGAAATTAGCGGGGTTGCTCAAACAAAGAACAAGACGCGCAAAATATCTTATACGTATATAAAACACAGAACGTCTGTTTGTCTGAAGCAGCAAAAACTCTCGAACGCCGAACTGTGGCATCGTGAAACTTGCATGGCTTATTAATACTGGGATTTCTAGGTCAAAGCAACTAATTTGAGATCTCTACGTTGTTCCGTTCGCGAGTTATGAACTAATTAATAAGCTAATCAATATAGTCAGCGTCGTTTGCTACGTCATCGCTATCTGAAAGCACGTGACTGCATTAATCGCCGCGGCACATTCACAGGTGTTTCTATTCTTTGAGAACTGTGCATAAAAAAGGCAAAAAACGAACTTTGTGAAATCTTAACGAAACAGGCTGAAATTTGTATCAACACCATGAATTGGTAATAAGAGGAGTCCCTGAAAATTTCACTGGAATCCGGTCAAAACCTTTTAAAAATAGGCATGGAATTTTCAATTCATCGGTAAACAGAAATATATACGCAGAAACAGTTAATAAAATTTTGACGGCTAATTTAAAAAGTTATTTACCGATTCAGGCGAAATTTGGAGGTCATGTTAACGATTTATGGTGTTCATTAAAATTTCAGCCAGTTTCATAAAATATTCGCAAAGATACGTTTTTAACTTTTTTTATCCCAGAGATTCGCCCCTCAAAGACGTCCGAAAGCACATGGACAGCTCTATGTTGGATTGTCAAGAGCAAAGGATCCAACAAAATTATGTATTGTCCCCGATGAAGGAGTAACCAAAAATGTTGTGTACGGCCAAGTGCTGAAATAATCACACTATGAATGAATAATTTGTAATGACCGAACTTGTGAAATCGGCTTTTTTCTTTCTTGCAAGCATCAGTTTTTCCCCGATTTTTTCAGTGACATATAAGGGAATATGAAATTAATAAGCCTAAATTCCAGGCAAAGCCGGGTAGTAAAGCTAGTAGATAAATAAAGGGGGCAAGAGATACGCTTCTGCATTTTTATTTATTTTGTTATTTATTATTTTTTTTGGAAATTGAGCTAAATCAATTATTCAATTAAATATGACGAAAAGTATTGTGTGGGAACTGACCCCCTTCCCCAGGAAAATTATAGGAGGGGCGTATTCACCCAAGGAGGTTAGAAAAAGATATCTGGAGATGCCCTTGTTAATGATGCAATACCACTTTGCGTGATCACCGCGCAGTTGTGTCAGGCCTGCCGCCGCGGTCTTCACGTCGTCATACTTGGAACTTTCTTCCAATCATCGACAGTCTAATCTCGATGTTCTTGGGCTCATTTCATGCGTTGTTGGCGATGACATGTAGTGAGCGTGGAGACCCAGCTGGGTCTTCGGCTGAGCAGGCCCATGCGCAGAAGGCTGCAGTGTGTGCTGTTACACATTACCCTGATCACCACTGTTGTAACTGCGGGTGATTTGTCGCATTGTGGCCCTGCGGTCGCTGTGAACAATGCGCGACAGTCTCCGCTCCCCTGTGGCATCAATGAGCTGCGGACGACACACGACTGGATAAAGTTCTAATCTGATCATATATAGAGGATCTTAGGAAGGGAGTGTCTGACCCCAGGTCTTAAACAACCCTTAGAAATAGGAAGCTAGGAGATTTGGGCTAGAGTGCCCGATAGGAAAGTGACACGGAAGCGAGGTAGAAGACGCCCTTATTTACTACCGGGGGACCAGTACCCGGGGTCCGACGGCTTAACGTGCCCATTCAATGCTCTAGTAGATCAGATCAGATCATATGTAGAGGATTTTAGGAAGGGAGTGTCTGACCCCAGGTCTTAAACAACCCTTAGAAATAGGAAGCTAGGAGATTTGGGCTTGAGTGCCCGATAGGAAAGTCACACGGAAGCGAGGTAGAAGACGCCCTTATTTACTACCGGGGGGCCAGTACCCGGGGTCCGACGGCTTAACGTGCCCATTCAATGCTCTAGTAGATCAGATCAGATCATATGTAGAGCATTTTAGGAAGGAGTGTCTGACCCCAGGTCTTAAACAACCCTTAGAAATAGGAAGCTAGGAGATTTCGGCTAGAGTGCCCGATAGGAAAGTGACACGGAAGCGAGGTAGAAGACGCCCTTATTTACTACCGGGGGCCAGTACCCGGGGTCCGACGGCTTAACGTGCCCATTCAATGCTCTAGTAGATCAGATCAGATCATATGTAGAGCATTTTAGGAAGGGAGTGTCTGACCCCAGGTCTTAAACAACCCTTAGAAATAGGAAGCTAGGAGATTTCGGCTAGAGTGCCCGATAGGAAAGTGACACGGAAGCGAGGTAGAAGACGCCCTTATTTACTACCGGGGGGCCACTACCCGGGGTCCGACGGCTTAACGTGCCCATTCAATGCTCTAGTAGATCAGATCAGATCATATGTAGAGGATTTTAGGAAGGGAGTGTCTGACCCCAGGTCTTAAACAATCCTTAGAAATAGGAAGCTAGGAGATTTGGGCTAGAGTGCCCGATAGGAAAGTGACACGGAAGCGAGGTAGAAGACGCCCTTATTTACTACCGGGGGGCCAGTACCCGGGGTCCGACGGCTTAACGTGCCCATTCAATGCTCTAGTAGATCAGATCAGATCATATGTAGAGCATTTTAGGAAGGAGTGTCTGACCCCAGGTCTTAAACAACCCTTAGAAATAGGAAGCTAGGAGATTTCGGCTAGAGTGCCCGATAGGAAAGTGACACGGAAGCGAGGTAGAAGACGCCCTTATTTACTACCGGGGGCCACTACCCGGGGTCCGACGGCTTAACGTGCCCATTCAATGCTCTAGTAGATCAGATCAGATCATATGTAGAGGATTTTAGGAAGGGAGTGTCTGACCCCAGGTCTTAAACAACCCTTAGAAATAGGAAGCTAGGAGATTTGGGCTAGAGTGCCCGATAGGAAAGTCACACGGAAGCGAGGTAGAAGACGCCCTTATTTACTACCGGGGGGCCAGTACCCGGGGTCCGACGGCTTAACGTGCCCATTCAATGCTCTAGTAGATCAGATCAGATCATATGTAGAGGATTTTAGGAAGGGAGTGTCTGACCCCAGGTCTTAAACAACCCTTAGAAATAGGAAGCTAGGAGATTTGGGCTAGAGTGCCCGATAGGAAAGTGACACGGAAACGAGGTAGGAGACGCCCTTATTTATTACCGGGGGCCAGTACCCAGGGTCCGACGGCTTAACGTGCCCATTCAATGCTCTAGTAGATCAGATCAGATCATATGTAGAGGATTTTAGGAAGGGAGTGTCTGACCACAGGTCTTAAACAACCCTTAGAAATAGGAAGCTAGGAGATTTCGGCTAGAGTGCCCGATAGGAAAGTGACACGGAAGCGAGGTAGAAGACGCCCTTATTTACTACCGGGGGGCCAGTACCCGGGGTCCGACGGCTTAACGTGCCCATTCAATGCTCTAGTAGATCAGATCAGATCATATGTAGAGCATTTTAGGAAGGGAGTGTCTGACCCCAGGTCTTAAACAACCCTTAGAAATAGGAAGCTAGGAGATTTCGGCTAGAGTGCCCGATAGGAAAGTGACACGGAAGCGAGGTAGAAGACGCCCTTATTTACTACCGGGGGCCACTACCCGGGGTCCGACGGCTTAACGTGCCCATTCAATGCTCTAGTAGATCAGATCAGATCATATGTAGAGGATTTTAGGAAGGGAGTGTCTGACCCCAGGTCTTAAACAACCCTTAGAAATAGGAAGCTAGGAGATTTGGGCTAGAGTGCCCGATAGGAAAGTGACACGGAAGCGAGGTAGAAGACGCCCTTATTTACTACCGGGGGCCAGTACCCGGGGTCCGACGGCTTAACGTGCCCATTCAATGCTCTAGTAGATCAGATCAGATCATATGTAGAGCATTTTAGGAAGGAGTGTCTGACCCCAGGTCTTAAACAACCCTTAGAAATAGGAAGCTAGGAGATTTCGGCTAGAGTGCCCGATAGGAAAGTGACACGGAAGCGAGGTAGAAGACGCCCTTATTTACTACCGGGGGCCACTACCCGGGGTCCGACGGCTTAACGTGCCCATTCAATGCTCTAGTAGATCAGATCAGATCATATGTAGAGGATTTTAGGAAGGGAGTGTCTGACCCCAGGTCTTAAACAACCCTTAGAAATAGGAAGCTAGGAGATTTGGGCTAGAGTGCCCGATAGGAAAGTCACACGGAAGCGAGGTAGAAGACGCCCTTATTTACTACCGGGGGCCAGTACCCGGGGTCCGACGGCTTAACGTGCCCATTCAATGCTCTAGTAGATCAGATCAGATCATATGTAGAGGATTTTAGGAAGGGAGTGTCTGACCCCAGGTCTTAAACAACCCTTAGAAATAGGAAGCTAGGAGATTTGGGCTAGAGTGCCCGATAGGAAAGTCACACGGAAGCGAGGTAGAAGACGCCCTTATTTACTACCGGGGGCCAGTACCCGGGGTCCGACGGCTTAACGTGCCCATTCAATGCTCTAGTAGATCAGATCAGATCATATGTAGAGGATTTTAGGAAGGGAGTGTCTGACCCCAGGTCTTAAACAACCCTTAGAAATAGGAAGCTAGGAGATTTGGGCTAGAGTGCCCGATAGGAAAGTCACACGGAAGCGAGGTAGAAGACGCCCTTATTTACTACCGGGGGGCCAGTACCCGGGGTCCGACGGCTTAACGTGCCCATTCAGTGCTCTAGTAGATCAGATCAGATCATATGTAGAGGATTTTAGGAAGGGAGTGTCTGACCCCAGGTCTTAAACAACCCTTAGAAATAGGAAGCTAGGAGATTTGGGCTAGAGTGCCCGATAGGAAAGTGACACGGAAGCGAGGTAGAAGACGCCCTTATTTACTACCGGGGGGCCAGTACCCGGGGTCCGACGGCTTAACGTGCCCATTCAATGCTCTAGTAGATCAGATCAGATCATATCTAGAGGATTTTAGGAAGGAGTGTCTGACCACAGGTCTTAAACAACCCTTAGAAATAGGAAGCTAAGAGATTTGGGCTAGAGTGCCCGATAGGAAAGTGACACGGAAGCGAGGTAGAAGACGCCCTTATTTACTACCGGGGGCCAGTACCCGGGGTCCGACGGCTTAACGTGCCCATTCAATGCTCTAGTAGATCAGATCAGATCATATGTAGAGCATTTTAGGAAGGAGTGTCTGACCCCAGGTCTTAAACAACCCTTAGAAATAGGAAGCTAGGAGATTTCGGCTAGAGTGCCCGATAGGAAAGTGACACGGAAGCGAGGTAGAAGACGCCCTTATTTACTACCGGGGGCCACTACCCGGGGTCCGACGGCTTAACGTGCCCATTCAATGCTCTAGTAGATCAGATCAGATCATATGTAGAGGATTTTAGGAAGGGAGTGTCTGACCCCAGGTCTTAAACAACCCTTAGAAATAGGAAGCTAGGAGATTTGGGCTAGAGTGCCCGATAGGAAAGTCACACGGAAGCGAGGTAGAAGACGCCCTTATTTACTACCGGGGGCCAGTACCCGGGGTCCGACGGCTTAACGTGCCCATTCAATGCTCTAGTAGATCAGATCAGATCATATGTAGAGGATTTTAGGAAGGAGTGTCTGACCCCAGGTCTTAAACAACCCTTAGAAATAGGAAGCTAGGAGATTTGGGCTAGAGTGCCCGATAGGAAAGTGACACGGAAGCGAGGTAGGAGACGCCCTTATTTATTACCGGGGGCCAGTACCCAGGGTCCGACGGCTTAACGTGCCCATTCAATGCTCTAGTAGATCAGATCAGATCATATGTAGAGGATTTTAGGAAGGGAGTGTCTGACCACAGGTCTTAAACAACCCTTAGAAATAGGAAGCTAGGAGATTTCGGCTAGAGTGCCCGATAGGAAAGTGACACGGAAGCGAGGTAGAAGACGCCCTTATTTACTACCGGGGGGCCAGTACCCGGGGTCCGACGGCTTAACGTGCCCATTCAATGCTCTAGTAGATCAGATCAGATCATATGTAGAGCATTTTAGGAAGGGAGTGTCTGACCCCAGGTCTTAAACAACCCTTAGAAATAGGAAGCTAGGAGATTTCGGCTAGAGTGCCCGATAGGAAAGTGACACGGAAGCGAGGTAGAAGACGCCCTTATTTACTACCGGGGGCCACTACCCGGGGTCCGACGGCTTAACGTGCCCATTCAATGCTCTAGTAGATCAGATCAGATCATATGTAGAGGCTTTTAGGAAGGGAGTGTCTGACCCCAGGTCTTAAACAACCCTTAGAAATAGGAAGCTAGGAGATTTGGGCTAGAGTGCCCGATAGGAAAGTGACACGGAAGCGAGGTAGAAGACGCCCTTATTTACTACCGGGGGGCCAGTACCCGGGGTCCGACGGCTTAACGTGCCCATTCAATGCTCTAGTAGATCAGATCAGATCATATGTAGAGCATTTTAGGAAGGGAGTGTCTGACCCCAGGTCTTAAACAACCCTTAGAAATAGGAAGCTAGGAGATTTCGGCTAGAGTGCCCGATAGGAAAGTGACACGGAAGCGAGGTAGAAGACGCCCTTATTTACTACCGGGGGGCCACTACCCGGGGTCCGACGGCTTAACGTGCCCATTCAATGCTCTAGTAGATCAGATCAGATCATATGTAGAGGATTTTAGGAAGGGAGTGTCTGACCCCAGGTCTTAAACAACCCTTAGAAATAGGAAGCTAGGAGATTTGGGCTAGAGTGCCCGATAGGAAAGTCACACGGAAGCGAGGTAGAAGACGCCCTTATTTACTACCGGGGGCCAGTACCCGGGGTCCGACGGCTTAACGTGCCCATTCAATGCTCTAGTAGATCAGATCAGATCATATGTAGAGGATTTTAGGAAGGGAGTGTCTGACCCCAGGTCTTAAACAACCCTTAGAAATAGGAAGCTAGGAGATTTGGGCTAGAGTGCCCGATAGGAAAGTCACACGGAAGCGAGGTAGAAGACGCCCTTATTTACTACCGGGGGCCAGTACCCGGGGTCCGACGGCTTAACGTGCCCATTCAATGCTCTAGTAGATCAGATCAGATCATATGTAGAGGATTTTAGGAAGGGAGTGTCTGACCCCAGGTCTTAAACAACCCTTAGAAATAGGAAGCTAGGAGATTTGGGCTAGAGTGCCCGATAGGAAAGTCACACGGAAGCGAGGTAGAAGACGCCCTTATTTACTACCGGGGGCCAGTACCCGGGGTCCGACGGCTTAACGTGCCCATTCAGTGCTCTAGTAGATCAGATCAGATCATATGTAGAGGATTTTAGGAAGGGAGTGTCTGACCCCAGGTCTTAAACAACCCTTAGAAATAGGAAGCTAGGAGATTTGGGCTAGAGTGCCCGATAGGAAAGTGACACGGAAGCGAGGTAGAAGACGCCCTTATTTACTACCGGGGGCCAGTACCCGGGGTCCGACGGCTTAACGTGCCCATTCAATGCTCTAGTAGATCAGATCAGATCATATCTAGAGGATTTTAGGAAGGGAGTGTCTGACCACAGGTCTTAAACAACCCTTAGAAATAGGAAGCTAAGAGATTTGGGCTAGAGTGCCCGATAGGAAAGTGACACGGAAGCGAGGTAGAAGACGCCCTTATTTACTACCGGGGGGCCAGTACCCGGGGTCCGACGGCTTAACGTGCCCATTCAATGCTCTAGTAGATCAGATCAGATCATATGTAGAGCATTTTAGGAAGGAGTGTCTGACCCCAGGTCTTAAACAACCCTTAGAAATAGGAAGCTAGGAGATTTCGGCTAGAGTGCCCGATAGGAAAGTGACACGGAAGCGAGGTAGAAGACGCCCTTATTTACTACCGGGGGCCACTACCCGGGGTCCGACGGCTTAACGTGCCCATTCAATGCTCTAGTAGATCAGATCAGATCATATGTAGAGGATTTTAGGAAGGGAGTGTCTGACCCCAGGTCTTAAACAACCCTTAGAAATAGGAAGCTAGGAGATTTGGGCTAGAGTGCCCGATAGGAAAGTCACACGGAAGCGAGGTAGAAGACGCCCTTATTTACTACCGGGGGCCAGTACCCGGGGTCCGACGGCTTAACGTGCCCATTCAATGCTCTAGTAGATCAGATCAGATCATATGTAGAGGATTTTAGGAAGGGAGTGTCTGACCCCAGGTCTTAAACAACCCTTAGAAATAGGAAGCTAGGAGATTTGGGCTAGAGTGCCCGATAGGAAAGTCACACGGAAGCGAGGTAGAAGACGCCCTTATTTACTACCGGGGGGCCAGTACCCGGGGTCCGACGGCTTAACGTGCCCATTCAATGCTCTAGTAGATCAGATCAGATCATATGTAGAGGATTTTAGGAAGGGAGTGTCTGACCCCAGGTCTTAAACAACCCTTAGAAATAGGAAGCTAGGAGATTTGGGCTAGAGTGCCCGATAGGAAAGTCACACGGAAGCGAGGTAGAAGACGCCCTTATTTACTACCGGGGGCCAGTACCCGGGGTCCGACGGCTTAACGTGCCCATTCAGTGCTCTAGTAGATCAGATCAGATCATATCTAGAGGATTTTAGGAAGGGAGTGTCTGACCCCAGGTCTTAAACAACCCTTAGAAATAGGAAGCTAGGAGATTTGGGCTAGAGTGCCCGATAGGAAAGTCACACGGAAGCGAGGTAGAAGACGCCCTTATTTACTACCGGGTGGCCAGTACCCGGGGTCCGACGGCTTAACGTGCCCATTCAATGCTCTAGTAGATCAGATCAGATCATATCTAGAGGATTTTAGGAAGGGAGTGTCTGACCCCAGGTCTTAAACAACCCTTAGAAATAGGAAGCTAGGAGATTTGGGCTACAGTGCCCGATAGGAAAGTCACACGGAAGCGAGGTAGAAGACGCCCTTATTTACTACCGGGTGGATAGTACCCGGGGTCCGACGGCTTAACGTGCCCATTCAATGCTCTAGTAGATCAGATCATATCATATCTAGAGGATTTTAGGAAGGGAGTGTCTGACCCCAGGTCTTAAACAACCCTTAGAAATAGGAAGCAAGGAGATTTGAGCTCGAGTGCCCGATAGGAAAGTGACACGGAAGCGAGGTAGAAGACGCCCTTATTTACTACCGGGGGGCCAGTACCCGGGGTCCGACGGCTTAACGTGCCCATTCAATGCTCTAGTAGATCAGATCAGATCATATGTAGAGGATTTTAGGAAGGGAGTGTCTGACCCCAGGTCTTAAACAACCCTTAGAAATAGGAAGCTAGGAGATTTGGGCTAGAGTGCCCGATAGGAAAGTCACACGGAAGCGAGGTAGAAGACGCCCTTATTTACTACCGGGGGCCAGTACCCGGGGTCCGACGGCTTAACGTGCCCATTCAATGCTCTAGTAGATCAGATCAGATCATATCTAGAGGATTTTAGGAAGGAGTGTCTGACCCCAGGTCTTAAACAACCCTTAGAAATAGGAAGCTAGGAGATTTGGGCTAGAGTGCCCGATAGGAAAGTGACACGGAAGCGAGGTAGAAGACGCCCTTATTTACTACCGGGTGGCCAGTACCCGGGGTCCGACGGCTTAACGTGCCCATTCAATGCTCTAGTAGATCAGATCAGATCATATCTAGAGGATTTTAGGAAGGGAGTGTCTGACCCCAGGTCTTAAACAACCCTTAGAAATAGGAAGCTAGGAGATTTGGGCTAGAGTGCCCGATAGGAAAGTCACACGGAAGCGAGGTAGAAGACGCCCTTATTTACTACCGGGTGGCCAGTACCCGGGGTCCGACGGCTTAACGTGCCCATTCAATGCTCTAGTAGATCAGATCAGATCATATCTAGAGGATTTTAGGAAGGGAGTGTCTGACCCCAGGTCTTAAACAACCCTTAGAAATAGGAAGCTAGGAGATTTGGGCTAGAGTGCCCGATAGGAAAGTCACACGGAAGCGAGGTAGAAGACGCCCTTATTTACTACCGGGTATCCAGTACCCGGGGTCCGACGGCTTAACGTGCCCATTCAATGCTCTAGTAGATCAGATCAGATCATATGTAGAGGATCTTAGGAAGGGAGTGTCTGACCCCAGGTCTTAAACAACAATTAGAAATAGGAAGCAAGGAGATTTGAGCTCGAGTGCCCGATAGGAAAGTGACACGGAAGCGAGGTAGAAGACGCCCTTATTTACTACCGGGGGCCAGTACCCGGGGTCCGACGGCTTAACGTGCCCATTCAATGCTCTAGTAGATCAGATCAGATCATATGTAGAGGATTTTAGGAAGGGAGTGTCTGACCCCAGGTCTTAAACAACCCTTAGAAATAGGAAGCAAGGAGCTTTGAGCTCGAGTGCCCGAAAGGAAAGTGACACGGAAGCGAGGTAGAAGACGCCCTTATTTACTACCGGGGGCCAGTACCCGGGGTCCGACGGCTTAACGTGCCCATTCAATGCTCTAGTAGATCAGATCAGATCATATGTAGAGGATTTTAGGAAGGGAGTGTCTGACCCCAGGTCTTAAACAACCCTTAGAAATAGGAAGCTAGGAGATTTGGGCTAGAGTGCCCGATAGGAAAGTCACACGGAAGCGAGGTAGAAGACGCCCTTATTTACTACCGGGGGGCCAGTACCCGGGGTCCGACGGCTTAACGTGCCCATTCAATGCTCTAGTAGATCAGATCAGATCATATCTAGAGGATTTTAGGAAGGAGTGTCTGACCCCAGGTCTTAAACAACCCTTAGAAATAGGAAGCAAGGAGATTTGAGCTCGAGTGCCCGATAGGAAAGTGACACGGAAGCGAGGTAGAAGACGCCCTTATTTACTACCGGGGGCCAGTACCCGGGGTCCGACGGCTTAACGTCCCCATTCAATGCTCTAGTAGATCAGATCAGATCATATGTAGAGGATTTTAGGAAGGGAGTGTCTGACCCCAGGTCTTAAACAACCCTTAGAAATAGGAAGCTAGGAGATTTGGGCTAGAGTGCCCGATAGGAAAGTGACACGGAAGCGAGGTAGAAGACGCCCTTATTTACTACCGGGGGGCCAGTACCCGGGGTCCGACGGCTTAACGTGCCCATTCAATGCTCTAGTAGATCAGATCAGATCATATCTAGAGGATTTTAGGAAGGGAGTGTCTGACCCCAGGTCTTAAACAACCCTTAGAAATAGGAAGCTAGGAGATTTGGGCTAGAGTGCCCGATAGGAAAGTCACACGGAAGCGAGGTAGAAGACGCCCTTATTTACTACCGGGTGGCCAGTACCCGGGGTCCGACGGCTTAACGTGCCCATTCAATACTCTAGTAGATCAGATCAGATCATATGTAGAGGATTTTAGGAAGGGAGTGTCTGACCCCAGGTCTTAAACAACCCTTAGAAATAGGAAGCTAGGAGATTTGGGCTAGAGTGCCCGATAGGAAAGTCACACGGAAGCGAGGTAGAAGACGCCCTTATTTACTACCGGGGGGCCAGTACCCGGGGTCCGACGGCTTAACGTGCCCATTCAATGCTCTAGTAGATCAGATCAGATCATATCAAGAGGATTTTAGGAAGGGAGTGTCTGACCCCAGGTCTTAAACAACCCTTAGAAATAGGAAGCTAGGAGATTTGGGCTAGAGTGCCCGATAGGAAAGTCACACGGAAGCGAGGTAGAAGACGCCCTTATTTACTACCGGGGGCCAGTACCCGGGGTCCGACGGCTTAACGTGCCCATTCAATGCTCTAGTAGATCAGATCAGATCATATCTAGAGGATTTTAGGAATTGAGTGTCTGACCCCAGGTCTTAAACAACCCTTAGAAATAGGAAGCTAGGAGATTTGGGCTAGAGTGCCCGATAGGAAAGTCACACGGAAGCGAGGTAGAAGACGCCCTTATTTACTACCGGGTGGCCAGTACCCGGGGTCCGACGGCTTAACGTGCCCATTCAATGCTCTAGTAGATCAGATCAGATCATATCTAGAGGATTTTAGGAAGGGAGTGTCTGACCCCAGGTCTTAAACAACCCTTAGAAATAGGAAGCTATGAGATTTGGGCTAGAGTGCCCGATAGGAAAGTCACACGGAAGCGAGGTAGAAGACGACCTTATTTACTACCGGGTGGCCAGTACCCGGGGTCCGACGGCTTAACATGCCCATTCAATGCTCTAGTAGATCAGATCAGATCATATGTAGAGGATCTTAGGAAGGGAGTGTCTGACCCCAGGTCTTAAACAACCCTTAGAAATAGGAAGCAAGGAGATTTGAGCTCGAGTGCCCGATAGGAAAGTGACACGGAAGCGAGGTAGAAGACGCCCTTATTTACTACCGGGGGGGCCAGTACCCGGGGTCCGACGGCTTAACGTGCCCATTCAATGCTCTAGTAGATCAGATCAGATCATATGTAGAGGCTTTTAGGAAGGGAGTGTCTGACCCCAGGTCTTAAACAACCCTTAGAAATAGGAAGCAAGGAGATTTGAGCTCGAGTGCCCGATAGGAAAGTGACACGGAAGCGAGGTAGAAGACGCCCTTATTTACTACCGGGGGGCCAGTACCCGGGGTCCGACGGCTTAACGTGCCCATTCAATGCTCTAGTAGATCAGATCAGATCATATGTAGAGGCTTTTAGGAAGGGAGTGTCTGACCCCAGGTCTTAAACAACCCTTAGAAATAGGAAGCAAGGAGATTTGAGCTCGAGTGCCCGATAGGAAAGTGACACGGAAGCGAGGTAGAAGACGCCCTTATTTACTACCGGGGGGCCAGTACCCGGGGTCCGACGGCTTAACGTGCCCATTCAATGCTCTAGTAGATCAGATCAGATCATATGTAGAGGATTTTAGGAAGGGAGTGTCTGACCCCAGGTCTTAAACAACCCTTAGAAATAGGAAGCAAGGAGATTTGAGCTCGAGTGCCCGATAGGAAAGTGACACGGAAGCGAGGTAGAAGACGCCCTTATTTACTACCGGGTGGATAGTACCCGGGGTCCGACGGCTTAACGTGCCCATTCAATGCTCTAGTAGATCAGATCATATCATATCTAGAGGATTTTAGGAAGGGAGTGTCTGACCCCAGGTCTTAAACAACCCTTAGAAATAGGAAGCAAGGAGATTTGAGCTCGAGTGCCCGATAGGAAAGTGACACGGAAGCGAGGTAGAAGACGCCCTTATTTACTACCGGGGGGCCAGTACCCGGGGTCCGACGGCTTAACGTGCCCATTCAATGCTCTAGTAGATCAGATCAGATCATATGTAGAGGATTTTAGGAAGGGAGTGTCTGACCCCAGGTCTTAAACAACCCTTAGAAATAGGAAGCTAGGAGATTTGGGCTAGAGTGCCCGATAGGAAAGTCACACGGAAGCGAGGTAGAAGACGCCCTTATTTACTACCGGGGGCCAGTACCCGGGGTCCGACGGCTTAACGTGCCCATTCAATGCTCTAGTAGATCAGATCAGATCATATCTAGAGGATTTTAGGAAGGAGTGTCTGACCCCAGGTCTTAAACAACCCTTAGAAATAGGAAGCTAGGAGATTTGGGCTAGAGTGCCCGATAGGAAAGTGACACGGAAGCGAGGTAGAAGACGCCCTTATTTACTACCGGGTGGCCAGTACCCGGGGTCCGACGGCTTAACGTGCCCATTCAATGCTCTAGTAGATCAGATCAGATCATATCTAGAGGATTTTAGGAAGGAGTGTCTGACCCCAGGTCTTAAACAACCCTTAGAAATAGGAAGCTAGGAGATTTGGGCTAGAGTGCCCGATAGGAAAGTCACACGGAAGCGAGGTAGAAGACGCCCTTATTTACTACCGGGTGGCCAGTACCCGGGGTCCGACGGCTTAACGTGCCCATTCAATGCTCTAGTAGATCAGATCAGATCATATCTAGAGGATTTTAGGAAGGAGTGTCTGACCCCAGGTCTTAAACAACCCTTAGAAATAGGAAGCTAGGAGATTTGGGCTAGAGTGCCCGATAGGAAAGTCACACGGAAGCGAGGTAGAAGACGCCCTTATTTACTACCGGGTATCCAGTACCCGGGGTCCGACGGCTTAACGTGCCCATTCAATGCTCTAGTAGATCAGATCAGATCATATGTAGAGGATCTTAGGAAGGGAGTGTCTGACCCCAGGTCTTAAACAACAATTAGAAATAGGAAGCAAGGAGATTTGAGCTCGAGTGCCCGATAGGAAAGTGACACGGAAGCGAGGTAGAAGACGCCCTTATTTACTACCGGGGGGCCAGTACCCGGGGTCCGACGGCTTAACGTGCCCATTCAATGCTCTAGTAGATCAGATCAGATCATATGTAGAGGATTTTAGGAAGGGAGTGTCTGACCCCAGGTCTTAAACAACCCTTAGAAATAGGAAGCAAGGAGCTTTGAGCTCGAGTGCCCGAAAGGAAAGTGACACGGAAGCGAGGTAGAAGACGCCCTTATTTACTACCAGGGGGCCAGTACCCGGGGTCCGACGGCTTAACGTGCCCATTCAATGCTCTAGTATATCAGATCAGATCATATGTAGAGGATTTTAGGAAGGGAGTGTCTGACCCCAGGTCTTAAACAACCCTTAGAAATAGGAAGCTAGGAGATTTGGGCTAGAGTGCCCGATAGGAAAGTCACACGGAAGCGAGGTAGAAGACGCCCTTATTTACTACCGGGGGCCAGTACCCGGGGTCCGACGGCTTAACGTGCCCATTCAATGCTCTAGTAGATCAGATCAGATCATATCTAGAGGATTTTAGGAAGGGAGTGTCTGACCCCAGGTCTTAAACAACCCTTAGAAATAGGAAGCAAGGAGATTTGAGCTCGAGTGCCCGATAGGAAAGTGACACGGAAGCGAGGTAGAAGACGCCCTTATTTACTACCGGGGGCCAGTACCCGGGGTCCGACGGCTTAACGTCCCCATTCAATGCTCTAGTAGATCAGATCAGATCATATGTAGAGGATTTTAGGAAGGGAGTGTCTGACCCCAGGTCTTAAACAACCCTTAGAAATAGGAAGCTAGGAGATTTGGGCTAGAGTGCCCGATAGGAAAGTGACACGGAAGCGAGGTAGAAGACGCCTTTATTTACTACCGGGGGGCCAGTACCCGGGGTCCGACGGCTTAACGTGCCCATTCAATGCTCTAGTAGATCAGATCAGATCATATCTAGAGGATTTTAGGAAGGGAGTGTCTGACCCCAGGTCTTAAACAACCCTTAGAAATAGGAAGCTAGGAGATTTGGGCTAGAGTGGTCGATAGGAAAGTCACACGGAAGCGAGGTAGAAGACGCCCTTATTTACTACCGGGTGGCCAGTACCCGGGGTCCGACGGCTTAACGTGCCCATTCAATACTCTAGTAGATCAGATCAGATCATATGTAGAGGATTTTAGGAAGGGAGTGTCTGACCCCAGGTCTTAAACAACCCTTAGAAATAGGAAGCTAGGAGATTTGGGCTAGAGTGCCCGATAGGAAAGTCACACGGAAGCGAGGTAGAAGACGCCCTTATTTACTACCGGGGGCCAGTACCCGGGGTCCGACGGCTTAACGTGCCCATTCAATGCTCTAGTAGATCAGATCAGATCATATCAAGAGGATTTTAGGAAGGGAGTGTCTGACCCCAGGTCTTAAACAACCCTTAGAAATAGGAAGCTAGGAGATTTGGGCTAGAGTGCCCGATAGGAAAGTCACACGGAAGCGAGGTAGAAGACGCCCTTATTTACTACCGGGGGCCAGTACCCGGGGTCCGACGGCTTAACGTGCCCATTCAATGCTCTAGTAGATCAGATCAGATCATATCTAGAGGATTTTAGGAATTGAGTGTCTGACCCCAGGTCTTAAACAACCCTTAGAAATAGGAAGCTAGGAGATTTGGGCTAGAGTGCCCGATAGGAAAGTCACACGGAAGCGAGGTAGAAGACGCCCTTATTTACTACCGGGTGGCCAGTACCCGGGGTCCGACGGCTTAACGTGCCCATTCAATGCTCTAGTAGATCAGATCAGATCATATCTAGAGGATTTTAGGAAGGGAGTGTCTGACCCCAGGTCTTAAACAACCCTTAGAAATAGGAAGCTATGAGATTTGGGCTAGAGTGCCCGATAGGAAAGTCACACGGAAGCGAGGTAGAAGACGACCTTATTTACTACCGGGTGGCCAGTACCCGGGGTCCGACGGCTTAACATGCCCATTCAATGCTCTAGTAGATCAGATCAGATCATATGTAGAGGATCTTAGGAAGGGAGTGTCTGACCCCAGGTCTTAAACAACCCTTAGAAATCGGAAGCAAGGAGATTTGAGCTCGAGTGCCCGATAGGAAAGTGACACGGAAGCGAGGTAGAAGACGCCCTTATTTACTACCGGGGGGCCAGTACCCGGGGTCCGACGGCTTAACGTGCCCATTCAATGCTCTAGTAGATCAGATCAGATCATATGTAGAGGCTTTTAGGAAGGGAGTGTCTGACCCCAGGTCTTAAACAACCCTTAGAAATAGGAAGCAAGGAGATTTGAGCTCGAGTGCCCGATAGGAAAGTGACACGGAAGCGAGGTAGAAGACGCCCTTATTTACTACCGGGGGCCAGTACCCGGGGTCCGACGGCTTAACGTGCCCATTCAATGCTCTAGTAGATCAGATCAGATCATATGTAGAGGCTTTTAGGAAGGGAGTGTCTGACCCCAGGTCTTAAACAACCCTTAGAAATAGGAAGCAAGGAGATTTGAGCTCGAGTGCCCGATAGGAAAGTGACACGGAAGCGAGGTAGAAGACGCCCTTATTTACTACCGGGGGCCAGTACCCGGGGTCCGACGGCTTAACGTGCCCATTCAATGCTCTAGTAGATCAGATCAGATCATATGTAGAGGATTTTAGGAAGGGAGTGTCTGACCCCAGGTCTTAAACAACCCTTAGAAATAGGAAGCTAGGAGATTTGGGCTAGAGTGCCCGATAGGAAAGTCACACGATAGCGAGGTAGAAGACGCCCTTATTTACTACCGGGGGCCAGTACCCGGGGTCCGACGGCTTAACGTGCCCATTCAATGCTCTAGTAGATCAGATCAGATCATATCTAGAGGATTTTAGGAAGGGAGTGTCTGACCCCAGGTCTTAAACAACCCTTAGAAATAGGAAGCAAGGAGATTTGAGCTCGAGTGCCCGATAGGAAAGTGACACGGAAGCGAGGTAGAAGACGCACTTATTTACTACCGGGGGCCAGTACCCGGGGTCCGACGGCTTAACGTGCCCATTCAATGCTCTAGTAGATCAGATCAGATCATATGTAGAGGATTTTAGGAAGGTAGTGTCTGACCCCAGGTCTTAAACAACCCTTAGAAATAGGAAGCAAGGAGATTTGAGCTCGAGTGCCCGATAGGAAAGTGACACGGAAGCGAGGTAGAAGACGCCCTTATTTACTACCGGGGGCCAGTACCCGGGGTCCGACGGCTTAACGTGCCCATTCAATGCTCTAGTAGATCAGATCAGATCATATGTAGAGGATTTTAGGAAGGGAGTGTCTGACCCCAGGTCTTAAACAACCCTTAGAAATAGGAAGCTAGGAGATTTGGGCTAGAGTGCCCGATAGGAAAGTGACACGGAAGCGAGGTAGAAGACGCCCTTATTTACTACCGGGGGCCAGTACCCGGGGTCCGACGGCTTAACGTGCCCATTCAATGCTCTAGTAGATCAGATCAGATCATATGTAGAGGATTTTAGGAAGGGAGTGTCTGACCCCAGGTCTTAAACAACCCTTAGAAATAGGAAGCAAGGAGATTTGAGCTCGAGTGCCCGATAGGAAAGTGACACGGAAGCGAGGTAGAAGACGCCCTTATTTACTACCGGGGGGCCAGTACCCGGGGTCCGACGGCTTAACGTGCCCATTCAATGCTCTAGTAGATCAGATCAGATCATATCTAGAGGATTTTAGGAAGGGAGTGTCTGACCCCAGGTCTTAAACAACCCTTAGAAATAGGAAGCTAGGAGATTTGGGCTAGAGTGCCCGATAGGAAAGTCACACGGAAGCGAGGTAGAAGACGCCCTTATTTACTACCGGGTGGCCAGTACCCGGGGTCCGACGGCTTAACGTGCCCATTCAATGCTCTAGTAGATCAGATCAGATCATATGTAGAGGATTTTAGGAAGGGAGTGTCTGACCCCAGGTCTTAAACAACCCTTAGAAATAGGAAGCTAGGAGATTTGGGCTAGAGTGCCCGATAGGAAAGTGACACGGAAGCGAGGTAGAAGACGCCCTTATTTACTACCGGGGGGCCAGTACCCGGGGTCCGACGGCTTAACGTGCCCATTCAATGCTCTAGTAGGTCAGATCAGATCATATCTAGAGGATTTTAGGAAGGGAGTGTCTGACCCCAGGTCTTAAACAACCCTTAGAAATAGGAAGCTAGGAGATTTGGGCTAGAGTGCCCGATAGGAAAGTCACACGGAAGCGAGGTAGAAGACGCCCTTATTTACTACCGGGGGGCCAGTACCCGGGGTCCGACGGCTTAACGTGCCCATTCAATGCTCTAGTAGATCAGATCAGATCATATCTAGAGGATTTTAGGAAGGAGTGTCTGACCCCAGGTCTTAAACAACCCTTAGAAATAGGAAGCTAGGAGATTTGGGCTAGAGTGCCCGATAGGAAAGTCACACGGAAGCGAGGTAGAAGACGCCCTTATTTACTACCGGGTGGCCAGTACCCGGGGTCCGACGGCTTAACGTGCCCATTCAATGCTCTAGTAGATCAGATCAGATCATATCTAGAGGATTTTAGGAAGGAGTGTCTGACCCCAGGTCTTAAACAACCCTTAGAAATAGGAAGCTATGAGATTTGGGCTAGAGTGCCCGATAGGAAAGTCACACGGAAGCGAGGTAGAAGACGCCCTTATTTACTACCGGGGGCCAGTACCCGGGGTCCGACGGCTTAACATGCCCATTCAATGCTCTAGTAGATCAGATCAGATCATATGTAGAGGATCTTAGGAAGGGAGTGTCTGACCCCAGGTCTTAAACAACCCTTAGAAATAGGAAGCAAGGAGATTTGAGCTCGAGTGCCCGATAGGAAAGTGACACGGAAGCGAGGTAGAAGACGCCCTTATTTACTACCGGGGGGGCCAGTACCCGGGGTCCGACGGCTTAACGTGCCCATTCAATGCTCTAGTAGATCAGATCAGATCATATGTAGAGGCTTTTAGGAAGGGAGTGTCTGACCCCAGGTCTTAAACAACCCTTAGAAATAGGAAGCAAGGAGATTTGAGCTCGAGTGCCCGATAGGAAAGTGACACGGAAGCGAGGTAGAAGACGCCCTTATTTACTACCGGGGGCCAGTACCCGATGTCCGACGGCTTAACGTGCCCATTCAATGCTCTAGTAGATCAGATCAGATCATATGTAGAGGATTTTAGGAAGGGAGTGTCTGACCCCAGGTCTTAAACAACCCTTAGAAATAGGAAGCTAGGAGATTTGGGCTAGAGTGCCCGATAGGAAAGTCACACGATAGCGAGGTAGAAGACGCCCTTATTTACTACCGGGGGCCAGTACCCGGGGTCCGACGGCTTAACGTGCCCATTCAATGCTCTAGTAGATCAGATCAGATCATATCTAGAGGATTTTAGGAAGGAGTGTCTGACCCCAGGTCTTAAACAACCCTTAGAAATAGGAAGCAAGGAGATTTGAGCTCGAGTGCCCGATAGGAAAGTGACACGGAAGCGAGGTAGAAGACGCACTTATTTACTACCGGGGGGCCAGTACCCGGGGTCCGACGGCTTAACGTGCCCATTCAATGCTCTAGTAGATCAGATCAGATCATATGTAGAGGATTTTAGGAAGGTAGTGTCTGACCCCAGGTCTTAAACAACCCTTAGAAATAGGAAGCAAGGAGATTTGAGCTCGAGTGCCCGATAGGAAAGTGACACGGAAGCGAGGTAGAAGACGCCCTTATTTACTACCGGGGGCCAGTACCCGGGGTCCGACGGCTTAACGTGCCCATTCAATGCTCTAGTAGATCAGATCAGATCATATGTAGAGGATTTTAGGAAGGGAGTGTCTGACCCCAGGTCTTAAACAACCCTTAGAAATAGGAAGCTAGGAGATTTGGGCTAGAGTGCCCGATAGGAAAGTGACACGGAAGCGAGGTAGAAGACGCCCTTATTTACTACCGGGGGCCAGTACCCGGGGTCCGACGGCTTAACGTGCCCATTCAATGCTCTAGTAGATCAGATCAGATCATATGTAGAGGATTTTAGGAAGGAGTGTCTGACCCCAGGTCTTAAACAACCCTTAGAAATAGGAAGCAAGGAGATTTGAGCTCGAGTGCCCGATAGGAAAGTGACACGGAAGCGAGGTAGAAGACGCCCTTATTTACTACCGGGGGGCCAGTACCCGGGGTCCGACGGCTTAACGTGCCCATTCAATGCTCTAGTAGATCAGATCAGATCATATCTAGAGGATTTTAGGAAGGAGTGTCTGACCCCAGGTCTTAAACAACCCTTAGAAATAGGAAGCTAGGAGATTTGGGCTAGAGTGCCCGATAGGAAAGTCACACGGAAGCGAGGTAGAAGACGCCCTTATTTACTACCGGGTGGCCAGTACCCGGGGTCCGACGGCTTAACGTGCCCATTCAATGCTCTAGTAGATCAGATCAGATCATATGTAGAGGATTTTAGGAAGGGAGTGTCTGACCCCAGGTCTTAAACAACCCTTAGAAATAGGAAGCTAGGAGATTTGGGCTAGAGTGCCCGATAGGAAAGTGACACGGAAGCGAGGTAGAAGACGCCCTTATTTACTACCGGGGGCCAGTACCCGGGGTCCGACGGCTTAACGTGCCCATTCAATGCTCTAGTAGGTCAGATCAGATCATATCTAGAGGATTTTAGGAAGGGAGTGTCTGACCCCAGGTCTTAAACAACCCTTAGAAATAGGAAGCTAGGAGATTTGGGCTAGAGTGCCCGATAGGAAAGTCACACGGAAGCGAGGTAGAAGACGCCCTTATTTACTACCGGGGGCCAGTACCCGGGGTCCGACGGCTTAACGTGCCCATTCAATGCTCTAGTAGATCAGATCAGATCATATCTAGAGGATTTTAGGAAGGGAGTGTCTGACCCCAGGTCTTAAACAACCCTTAGAAATAGGAAGCTAGGAGATTTGGGCTAGAGTGCCCGATAGGAAAGTCACACGGAAGCGAGGTAGAAGACGCCCTTATTTACTACCGGGTGGCCAGTACCCGGGGTCCGACGGCTTAACGTGCCCATTCAATGCTCTAGTAGATCAGATCAGATCATATCTAGAGGATTTTAGGAAGGGAGTGTCTGACCCCAGGTCTTAAACAACCCTTAGAAATAGGAAGCTATGAGATTTGGGCTAGAGTGCCCGATAGGAAAGTCACACGGAAGCGAGGTAGAAGACGCCCTTATTTACTACCGGGGGCCAGTACCCGGGGTCCGACGGCTTAACATGCCCATTCAATGCTCTAGTAGATCAGATCAGATCATATGTAGAGGATCTTAGGAAGGGAGTGTCTGACCCCAGGTCTTAAACAACCCTTAGAAATAGGAAGCAAGGAGATTTGAGCTCGAGTGCCCGATAGGAAAGTGACACGGAAGCGAGGTAGAAGACGCCCTTATTTACTACCGGGGGGCCAGTACCCGGGGTCCGACGGCTTAACGTGCCCATTCAATGCTCTAGTAGATCAGATCAGATCATATGTAGAGGCTTTTAGGAAGGGAGTGTCTGACCCCAGGTCTTAAACAACCCTTAGAAATAGGAAGCAAGGAGATTTGAGCTCGAGTGCCCGATAGGAAAGTGACACGGAAGCGAGGTAGAAGACGCCCTTATTTACTACCGGGGGCCAGTACCCGATGTCCGACGGCTTAACGTGCCCATTCAATGCTCTAGTAGATCAGATCAGATCATATGTAGAGGATTTTAGGAAGGAGTGTCTGACCCCAGGTCTTAAACAACCCTTAGAAATAGGAAGCTAGGAGATTTGGGCTAGAGTGCCCGATAGGAAAGTCACACGATAGCGAGGTAGAAGACGCCCTTATTTACTACCGGGGGCCAGTACCCGGGGTCCGACGGCTTAACGTGCCCATTCAATGCTCTAGTAGATCAGATCAGATCATATCTAGAGGATTTTAGGAAGGAGTGTCTGACCCCAGGTCTTAAACAACCCTTAGAAATAGGAAGCAAGGAGATTTGAGCTCGAGTGCCCGATAGGAAAGTGACACGGAAGCGAGGTAGAAGACGCACTTATTTACTACCGGGGGCCAGTACCCGGGGTCCGACGGCTTAACGTGCCCATTCAATGCTCTAGTAGATCAGATCAGATCATATCTAGAGGATTTTAGGAATTGAGTGTCTGACCCCAGGTCTTAAACAACCCTTAGAAATAGGAAGCTAGGAGATTTGGGCTAGAGTGCCCGATAGGAAAGTCACACGGAAGCGAGGTAGAAGACGCCCTTATTTACTACCGGGTGGCCAGTACCCGGGGTCCGACGGCTTAACGTGCCCATTCAATGCTCTAGTAGATCAGATCAGATCATATCTAGAGGATTTTAGGAAGGAGTGTCTGACCCCAGGTCTTAAACAACCCTTAGAAATAGGAAGCTATGAGATTTGGGCTAGAGTGCCCGATAGGAAAGTCACACGGAAGCGAGGTAGAAGACGACCTTATTTACTACCGGGTGGCCAGTACCCGGGGTCCGACGGCTTAACATGCCCATTCAATGCTCTAGTAGATCAGATCAGATCATATGTAGAGGATCTTAGGAAGGGAGTGTCTGACCCCAGGTCTTAAACAACCCTTAGAAATAGGAAGCAAGGAGATTTGAGCTCGAGTGCCCGATAGGAAAGTGACACGGAAGCGAGGTAGAAGACGCCCTTATTTACTACCGGGGGCCAGTACCCGGGGTCCGACGGCTTAACGTGCCCATTCAATGCTCTAGTAGATCAGATCAGATCATATGTAGAGGCTTTTAGGAAGGGAGTGTCTGACCCCAGGTCTTAAACAACCCTTAGAAATAGGAAGCAAGGAGATTTGAGCTCGAGTGCCCGATAGGAAAGTGACACGGAAGCGAGGTAGAAGACGCCCTTATTTACTACCGGGGGGCCAGTACCCGGGGTCCGACGGCTTAACGTGCCCATTCAATGCTCTAGTAGATCAGATCAGATCATATGTAGAGGCTTTTAGGAAGGGAGTGTCTGACCCCAGGTCTTAAACAACCCTTAGAAATAGGAAGCAAGGAGATTTGAGCTCGAGTGCCCGATAGGAAAGTGACACGGAAGCGAGGTAGAAGACGCCCTTATTTACTACCGGGGGCCAGTACCCGGGGTCCGACGGCTTAACGTGCCCATTCAATGCTCTAGTAGATCAGATCAGATCATATGTAGAGGATTTTAGGAAGGTAGTGTCTGACCCCAGGTCTTAAACAACCCTTAGAAATAGGAAGCTAGGAGATTTGGGCTAGAGTGCCCGATAGGAAAGTCACACGATAGCGAGGTAGAAGACGCCCTTATTTACTACCGGGGGCCAGTACCCGGGGTCCGACGGCTTAACGTGCCCATTCAATGCTCTAGTAGATCAGATCAGATCATATCTAGAGGATTTTAGGAAGGAGTGTCTGACCCCAGGTCTTAAACAACCCTTAGAAATAGGAAGCAAGGAGATTTGAGCTCGAGTGCCCGATAGGAAAGTGACACGGAAGCGAGGTAGAAGACGCACTTATTTACTACCGGGGGCCAGTACCCGGGGTCCGACGGCTTAACGTGCCCATTCAATGCTCTAGTAGATCAGATCAGATCATATGTAGAGGATTTTAGGAAGGTAGTGTCTGACCCCAGGTCTTAAACAACCCTTAGAAATAGGAAGCAAGGAGATTTGAGCTCGAGTGCCCGATAGGAAAGTGACACGGAAGCGAGGTAGAAGACGCCCTTATTTACTACCGGGGGGCCAGTACCCGGGGTCCAACGGCTTAACGTGCCCATTCAATGCTCTAGTAGATCAGATCAGATCATATGTAGAGGATTTTAGGAAGGGAGTGTCTGACCCCAGGTCTTAAACAACCCTTAGAAATAGGAAGCTAGGAGATTTGGGCTAGAGTGCCCGATAGGAAAGTGACACGGAAGCGAGGTAGAAGACGCCCTTATTTACTACCGGGGGCCAGTACCCGGGGTCCGACGGCTTAACGTGCCCATTCAATGCTCTAGTAGATCAGATCAGATCATATGTAGAGGATTTTAGGAAGGGAGTGTCTGACCCCAGGTCTTAAACAACCCTTAGAAATAGGAAGCAAGGAGATTTGAGCTCGAGTGCCCGGTAGGAAAGTGACACGGAAGCGAGGTAGAAGACGCCCTTATTTACTACCGGGGGCCAGTACCCGGGGTCCGACGGCTTAACGTGCCCATTCAATGCTCTAGTAGATCAGATCAGATCATATCTAGAGGATTTTAGGAAGGGAGTGTCTGACCCCAGGTCTTAAACAACCCTTAGAAATAGGAAGCTAGGAGATTTGGGCTAGAGTGCCCGATAGGAAAGTCACACGGAAGCGAGGTAGAAGACGCCCTTATTTACTACCGGGTGGCCAGTACCCGGGGTCCGACGGCTTAACGTGCCCATTCAATGCTCTAGTAGATCAGATCAGATCATATGTAGAGGATTTTAGGAAGGGAGTGTCTGACCCCAGGTCTTAAACAACCCTTAGAAATAGGAAGCTAGGAGATTTGGGCTAGAGTGCCCGATAGGAAAGTGACACGGAAGCGAGGTAGAAGACGCCCTTATTTACTACCGGGGGGCCAGTACCCGGGGTCCGACGGCTTAACGTGCCCATTCAATGCTCTAGTAGGTCAGATCAGATCATATCTAGAGGATTTTAGGAAGGGAGTGTCTGACCCCAGGTCTTAAACAACCCTTAGAAATAGGAAGCTAGGAGATTTGGGCTAGAGTGCCCGATAGGAAAGTCACACGGAAGCGAGGTAGAAGACGCCCTTATTTACTACCGGGGGGCCAGTACCCGGGGTCCGACGGCTTAACGTGCCCATTCAATGCTCTAGTAGATCAGATCAGATCATATCTAGAGGATTTTAGGAAGGGAGTGTCTGACCCCAGGTCTTAAACAACCCTTAGAAATAGGAAGCTAGGAGATTTGGGCTAGAGTGCCCGATAGGAAAGTCACACGGAAGCGAGGTAGAAGACGCCCTTATTTACTTCCGGGTGGCCAGTACCCGGGGTCCGACGGCTTAACGTGCCCATTCAATGCTCTAGTAGATCAGATCAGATCATATCTAGAGGATTTTAGGAAGGGAGTGTCTGACCCCAGGTCTTAAACAACCCTTAGAAATAGGAAGCTATGAGATTTGGGCTAGAGTGCCCGATAGGAAAGTCACACGGAAGCGAGGTAGAAGACGCCCTTATTTACTACCGGGGGGCCAGTACCCGGGGTCCGACGGCTTAACATGCCCATTCAATGCTCTAGTAGATCAGATCAGATCATATGTAGAGGATCTTAGGAAGGGAGTGTCTGACCCCAGGTCTTAAACAACCCTTAGAAATAGGAAGCAAGGAGATTTGAGCTCGAGTGCCCGATAGGAAAGTGACACGGAAGCGAGGTAGAAGACGCCCTTATTTACTACCGGGGGGCCAGTACCCGGGGTCCGACGGCTTAACGTGCCCATTCAATGCTCTAGTAGATCAGATCAGATCATATGTAGAGGCTTTTAGGAAGGGAGTGTCTGACCCCAGGTCTTAAACAACCCTTAGAAATAGGAAGCAAGGAGATTTGAGCTCGAGTGCCCGATAGGAAAGTGACACGGAAGCGAGGTAGAAGACGCCCTTATTTACTACCGGGGGCCAGTACCCGATGTCCGACGGCTTAACGTGCCCATTCAATGCTCTAGTAGATCAGATCAGATCATATGTAGAGGATTTTAGGAAGGGAGTGTCTGACCCCAGGTCTTAAACAACCCTTAGAAATAGGAAGCTAGGAGATTTGGGCTAGAGTGCCCGATAGGAAAGTCACACGATAGCGAGGTAGAAGACGCCCTTATTTACTACCGGGGGCCAGTACCCGGGGTCCGACGGCTTAACGTGCCCATTCAATGCTCTAGTAGATCAGATCAGATCATATCTAGAGGATTTTAGGAAGGGAGTGTCTGACCCCAGGTCTTAAACAACCCTTAGAAATAGGAAGCAAGGAGATTTGAGCTCGAGTGCCCGATAGGAAAGTGACACGGAAGCGAGGTAGAAGACGCACTTATTTACTACCGGGGGGCCAGTACCCGGGGTCCGACGGCTTAACGTGCCCATTCAATGCTCTAGTAGATCAGATCAGATCATATCTAGAGGATTTTAGGAATTGAGTGTCTGACCCCAGGTCTTAAACAACCCTTAGAAATAGGAAGCTAGGAGATTTGGGCTAGAGTGCCCGATAGGAAAGTCACACGGAAGCGAGGTAGAAGACGCCCTTATTTACTACCGGGTGGCCAGTACCCGGGGTCCGACGGCTTAACGTGCCCATTCAATGCTCTAGTAGATCAGATCAGATCATATCTAGAGGATTTTAGGAAGGGAGTGTCTGACCCCAGGTCTTAAACAACCCTTAGAAATAGGAAGCTATGAGATTTGGGCTAGAGTGCCCGATAGGAAAGTCACACGGAAGCGAGGTAGAAGACGACCTTATTTACTACCGGGTGGCCAGTACCCGGGGTCCGACGGCTTAACATGCCCATTCAATGCTCTAGTAGATCAGATCAGATCATATGTAGAGGATCTTAGGAAGGGAGTGTCTGACCCCAGGTCTTAAACAACCCTTAGAAATAGGAAGCAAGGAGATTTGAGCTCGAGTGCCCGATAGGAAAGTGACACGGAAGCGAGGTAGAAGACGCCCTTATTTACTACCGGGGGGCCAGTACCCGGGGTCCGACGGCTTAACGTGCCCATTCAATGCTCTAGTAGATCAGATCAGATCATATGTAGAGGCTTTTAGGAAGGGAGTGTCTGACCCCAGGTCTTAAACAACCCTTAGAAATAGGAAGCAAGGAGATTTGAGCTCGAGTGCCCGATAGGAAAGTGACACGGAAGCGAGGTAGAAGACGCCCTTATTTACTACCGGGGGGCCAGTACCCGGGGTCCGACGGCTTAACGTGCCCATTCAATGCTCTAGTAGATCAGATCAGATCATATGTAGAGGCTTTTAGGAAGGGAGTGTCTGACCCCAGGTCTTAAACAACCCTTAGAAATAGGAAGCAAGGAGATTTGAGCTCGAGTGCCCGATAGGAAAGTGACACGGAAGCGAGGTAGAAGACGCCCTTATTTACTACCATGGGGCCAGTACCCGGGGTCCGACGGCTTAACGTGCCCATTCAATGCTCTAGTAGATCAGATCAGATCATATGTAGAGGATTTTAGGAAGGGAGTGTCTGACCCCAGGTCTTAAACAACCCTTAGAAATAGGAAGCTAGGAGATTTGGGCTAGAGTGCCCGATAGGAAAGTCACACGATAGCGAGGTAGAAGACGCCCTTATTTACTACCGGGGGCCAGTACCCGGGGTCCGACGGCTTAACGTGCCCATTCAATGCTCTAGTAGATCAGATCAGATCATATCTAGAGGATTTTAGGAAGGGAGTGTCTGACCATAGGTCTTAAACAACCCTTAGAAATAGGAAGCAAGGAGATTTGAGCTCGAGTGCCCGATAGGAAAGTGACACGGAAGCGAGGTAGAAGACGCACTTATTTACTACCGGGGGCCAGTACCCGGGGTCCGACGGCTTAACGTGCCCATTCAATGCTCTAGTAGATCAGATCAGATCATATGTAGAGGATTTTAGGAAGGTAGTGTCTGACCCCAGGTCTTAAACAACCCTTAGAAATAGGAAGCAAGGAGATTTGAGCTCGAGTGCCCGATAGGAAAGTGACACGGAAGCGAGGTAGAAGACGCCCTTATTTACTACCGGGGGGCCAGTACCCGGGGTCCGACGGCTTAACGTGCCCATTCAATGCTCTAGTAGATCAGATCAGATCATATGTAGAGGATTTTAGGAAGGGAGTGTCTGACCCCAGGTCTTAAACAACCCTTAGAAATAGGAAGCTAGGAGATTTGGGCTAGAGTGCCCGATAGGAAAGTGACACGGAAGCGAGGTAGAAGACGCCCTTATTTACTACCGGGGGCCAGTACCCGGGGTCCGACGGCTTAACGTGCCCATTCAATGCTCTAGTAGATCAGATCAGATCATATGTAGAGGATTTTAGGAAGGGAGTGTCTGACCCCAGGTCTTAAACAACCCTTAGAAATAGGAAGCAAGGAGATTTGAGCTCGAGTGCCCGATAGGAAAGTGACACGGAAGCGAGGTAGAAGACGCCCTTATTTACTACCGGGGGGCCAGTACCCGGGGTCCGACGGCTTAACGTGCCCATTCAATGCTCTAGTAGATCAGATCAGATCATATCTAGAGGATTTTAGGAAGGGAGTGTCTGACCCCAGGTCTTAAACAACCCTTAGAAATAGGAAGCTAGGAGATTTGGGCTAGAGTGCCCGATAGGAAAGTCACACGGAAGCGAGGTAGAAGACGCCCTTATTTACTACCGGGTGGCCAGTACCCGGGGTCCGACGGCTTAACGTGCCCATTCAATGCTCTAGTAGATCAGATCAGATCATATGTAGAGGATTTTAGGAAGGGAGTGTCTGACCCCAGGTCTTAAACAACCCTTAGAAATAGGAAGCTAGGAGATTTGGGCTAGAGTGCCCGATAGGAAAGTGACACGGAAGCGAGGTAGAAGACGCCCTTATTTACTACCGGGGGCCAGTACCCGGGGTCCGACGGCTTAACGTGCCCATTCAATGCTCTAGTAGGTCAGATCAGATCATATCTAGAGGATTTTAGGAAGGAGTGTCTGACCCCAGGTCTTAAACAACCCTTAGAAATAGGAAGCTAGGAGATTTGGGCTAGAGTGCCCGATAGGAAAGTCACACGGAAGCGAGGTAGAAGACGCCCTTATTTACTACCGGGGGCCAGTACCCGGGGTCCGACGGCTTAACGTGCCCATTCAATGCTCTAGTAGATCAGATCAGATCATATCTAGAGGATTTTAGGAAGGAGTGTCTGACCCCAGGTCTTAAACAACCCTTAGAAATAGGAAGCTAGGAGATTTGGGCTAGAGTGCCCGATAGGAAAGTCACACGGAAGCGAGGTAGAAGACGCCCTTATTTACTACCGGGTGGCCAGTACCCGGGGTCCGACGGCTTAACGTGCCCATTCAATGCTCTAGTAGATCAGATCAGATCATATCTAGAGGATTTTAGGAAGGGAGTGTCTGACCCCAGGTCTTAAACAACCCTTAGAAATAGGAAGCTATGAGATTTGGGCTAGAGTGCCCGATAGGAAAGTCACACGGAAGCGAGGTAGAAGACGCCCTTATTTACTACCGGGGGGCCAGTACCCGGGGTCCGACGGCTTAACATGCCCATTCAATGCTCTAGTAGATCAGATCAGATCATATGTAGAGGATCTTAGGAAGGGAGTGTCTGACCCCAGGTCTTAAACAACCCTTAGAAATAGGAAGCAAGGAGATTTGAGCTCGAGTGCCCGATAGGAAAGTGACACGGAAGCGAGGTAGAAGACGCCCTTATTTACTACCGGGGGCCAGTACCCGGGGTCCGACGGCTTAACGTGCCCATTCAATGCTCTAGTAGATCAGATCAGATCATATGTAGAGGCTTTTAGGAAGGGAGTGTCTGACCCCAGGTCTTAAACAACCCTTAGAAATAGGAAGCAAGGAGATTTGAGCTCGAGTGCCCGATAGGAAAGTGACACGGAAGCGAGGTAGAAGACGCCCTTATTTACTACCGGGGGCCAGTACCCGATGTCCGACGGCTTAACGTGCCCATTCAATGCTCTAGTAGATCAGATCAGATCATATGTAGAGGATTTTAGGAAGGGAGTGTCTGACCCCAGGTCTTAAACAACCCTTAGAAATAGGAAGCTAGGAGATTTGGGCTAGAGTGCCCGATAGGAAAGTCACACGATAGCGAGGTAGAAGACGCCCTTATTTACTACCGGGGGGCCAGTACCCGGGGTCCGACGGCTTAACGTGCCCATTCAATGCTCTAGTAGATCAGATCAGATCATATCTAGAGGATTTTAGGAAGGGAGTGTCTGACCCCAGGTCTTAAACAACCCTTAGAAATAGGAAGCAAGGAGATTTGAGCTCGAGTGCCCGATAGGAAAGTGACACGGAAGCGAGGTAGAAGACGCACTTATTTACTACCGGGGGGCCAGTACCCGGGGTCCGACGGCTTAACGTGCCCATTCAATGCTCTAGTAGATCAGATCAGATCATATGTAGAGGATTTTAGGAAGGTAGTGTCTGACCCCAGGTCTTAAACAACCCTTAGAAATAGGAAGCAAGGAGATTTGAGCTCGAGTGCCCGATAGGAAAGTGACACGGAAGCGAGGTAGAAGACGCCCTTATTTACTACCGGGGGGCCAGTACCCGGGGTCCGACGGCTTAACGTGCCCATTCAATGCTCTAGTAGATCAGATCAGATCATATGTAGAGGATTTTAGGAAGGGAGTGTCTGACCCCAGGTCTTAAACAACCCTTAGAAATAGGAAGCTAGGAGATTTGGGCTAGAGTGCCCGATAGGAAAGTGACACGGAAGCGAGGTAGAAGACGCCCTTATTTACTACCTGGGGGCCAGTACCCGGGGTCCGACGGCTTAACGTGCCCATTCAATGCTCTAGTAGATCAGATCAGATCATATGTAGAGGATTTTAGGAAGGGAGTGTCTGACCCCAGGTCTTAAACAACCCTTAGAAATAGGAAGCAAGGAGATTTGAGCTCGAGTGCCCGATAGGAAAGTGACACGGAAGCGAGGTAGAAGACGCCCTTATTTACTACCGGGGGCCAGTACCCGGGGTCCGACGGCTTAACGTGCCCATTCAATGCTCTAGTAGATCAGATCAGATCATATGTAGAGGATTTTAGGAAGGAAGTGTCTGACCCCAGGTCTTAAACAACCCTTAGAAATAGGAAGCTAGGAGATTTGGGCTAGAGTGCCCGATAGGAAAGTGACACGGAAGCGAGGTAGAAGACGCCCTTATTTACTACCGGGGGGCCAGTACCCGGGGTCCGACGGCTTAACGTGCCCATTCAATGCTCTAGTAGATCAGATCACATCATATGTAGAGGATTTTAGGAAGGGAGTGTCTGACCCCAGGTCTTAAACAACCCTTAGAAATAGGAAGCTAGGAGATTTGGGCTAGAGTGCCCGATAGGAAAGTCACACGGAAGCGAGGTAGAAGACGCCCTTATTTACTACCGGGGGGCCAGTACCCGGGGTCCGACGGCTTAACGTGCCCATTTAATGCTCTAGTAGATCAGATCAGATCATATGTAGAGGATTTTAGGAAGGGAGTGTCTGACCCCAGGTCTTAAACAACCCTTAGAAATAGGAAGCAAGGAGATTTGAGCTCGAGTGCCCGATAGGAAAGTGACACGGAAGCGAGGTAGAAGACGCCCTTATTTACTACCGGGGGGCCAGTACCCGGGGTCCGACGGCTTAACGTGCCCATTCAATGCTCTAGTAGATCAGATCAGATCATATGTAGAGGATCTTAGGAAGGGAGTGTCTGACCCCAGGTCTTAAACAACCCTTAGAAATAGGAAGCAAGGAGATTTGAGCTAGAGTGCCCGATAGGAAAGTGACACGGAAGCGAGGTAGAAGACGCCCTTATTTACTACCGGGGGCCAGTACCCGGGGTCCGACGGCTTAACGTGCCCATTCAATGCTCTAGTAGATCAGATCAGATCATATGTAGAGGATCTTAGGAAGGGAGTGTCTGACCCCAGGTCTTAAACAACCCTTAGAAATAGGAAGCAAGGAGATTTGAGCTCGAGTGCCCGATAGGAAAGTGACACGGAAGCGAGGTAGAAGACGCCCTTATTTACTACCGGGGGGCCAGTACCCGGGGTCCGACGGCTTAACGTGCCCATTCAATGCTCTAGTAGATCAGATCAGATCATATGTAGAGGATTTTAGGAAGGGAGTGTCTGACCCCAGGTCTTAAACAACCCTTAGAAATAGGAAGCTAGGAGATTTGGGCTAGAGTGCCCGATAGGAAAGTCACACGGAAGCGAGGTAGAAGACGCCCTTATTTACTACCGGGGGCCAGTACCCGGGGTCCGACGGCTTAACGTGCCCATTCAATGCTCTAGTAGATCAGATCAGATCATATGTAGAGGATCTTAGGAAGGGAGTGTCTGACCCCAGGTCTTAAACAACCCTTAGAAATAGGAAGCAAGGAGATTTGAGCTCGAGTGCCCGATAGGAAAGTGACACGGAAGCGAGGTAGAAGACGCCCTTATTTACTACCGGGGGCCAGTACTCGGGGTCCGACGGCTTAACGTGCCCATTCAATGCTCTAGTAGATCAGATCAGATCATATGTAGAGGATCTTAGGAAGGGAGCGTCTGACCCCAGGTCTTAAACAACCCTTAGAAATAGGAAGCAAGGAGATTTGAGCTAGAGTGCCCGATAGGAAAGTGACACGGAAGCGAGGTAGAAGACGCCCTTATTTACTACCGGGGGTGGCCAGTACCCGGGGTCCGACGGCTTAACGTGCCCATTCAATGCTCTTGTAGATCAGATCAGATCATATGTAGAGGATTTTAGGAAGGGAGTGTTTGACCCCAGGTCTTAAACAACCCTTAGAAATAGGAAGCTAGGAGATTTGAGCTCGAGTGCCCGATAGGAAAGTGACACGGAAGCGAGGTAGAAGACGCCCTTATTTACTACCGGGAGGGGGCAGTACCCGGGGTCCGACGGCTTAACGTGCCCATTCAATGCTCTAGTAGATCAGATCAGATCATATGTAGAGGATTTTAGGAAGGGAGTGTCTGACCCCAGGTCTTAAACAACCCTTAGAAATAGGAAGCAAGGAGATTTGAGCTCGAGTGCCCGATATAAAAGTGACACGGAAGCGAGGTAGAAGACGCCCTTATTTACTACCGGGGGGGGGGCAGTACCCGGGGTCCGACGGCTTAACGTGCCCATTCAATGCTCTAGTAGATCAGATCAGATCATATGTAGAGGATTTTAGGAAGGGAGTGTCTGACCCCAGGTCTTAAACAACCCTTAGAAATAGGAAGCTAGGAGATTTGGGCTAGAGTGCCCGATAGGAAAGTGACACGGAAGCGAGGTAGAAGACGCCCTTATTTACTACCGGGGGCCAGTACCCGGGGTCCGACGGCTTAACGTGCCCATTCAATGCTCTAGTAGATCAGATCAGATCATATGTAGAGGATTTTAGGAAGGGAGTGTCTGACCCCAGGTCTTAAACAACCCTTAGAAATAGGAAGCTAGGAGATTTGGGCTAGAGTGCCCGATAGGAAATTGACACGGAAGCGAGGTAGAAAACGCCCTTATTTACTACCGGGGGGCCAGTACCCGGGGTCCGACGGCTTAACGTGCCCATTCAATGCTCTAGTAGATCAGATCAGATCATATGTAGAGGATTTTAGGAAGGAAGGGTCTGACCCCAGGTCTTAAACAACCCTTAGAAATAGGAAGCTAGGAGATTTGGGCTAGAGTGCCCGATAGGAAAGTGACACGGAAGCGAGGTAGAAGACGCCCTTATTTACTACCGGGGGCCAGTACCCGGGGTCCGACGGCTTAACGTGCCCATTCAATGCTCTAGTAGATCAGATCATATCATATCTAGAGGATTTTAGGAAGGAAGGGTCTGACCCCAGGTCTTAAACAACCCTTAGAAATAGGAAGCTAGGAGATTTGGGCTAGAGGGCCCGATAGGAAAGTGACACGGAAGCGAGGTAGAAGACGCCCTTATTTACTACCGGGGGGCCAGTACCCGGGGTCCGACGGCTTAACGTGCCCATTCAATGCTCTAGTAGATCAGATCAGATCATATGTAGAGGATTTTAGGAAGGGAGTGTCTGACCCCAGGTCTTAAACAACCCTTAGAAATAGGAAGCTAGGAGATTTGGGCTAGAGTGCCCGATAGGAAAGTGACACGGAAGCGAGGTAGAAGACGCCCTTATTTACTACCGGGGGGCCAAGTACCCGGGGTCCGACGGCTTAACGTGCCCATTCAATGCTCTAGTAGATCAGATCAGATCATATGTAGAGGATTTTAGGAAGGGAGTGTCTGACCCCAGGTCTTAAACAACCCTTAGAAATAGGAAGCTAGGAGATTTGGGCTAGAGTGCCCGATAGGAAAGTGACACGGAAGCGAGGTAGAAGACGCCCTTATTTACTACCGGGGGGCCAGTACCCGGGGTCCGACGGCTTAACGTGCCCATTCAATGCTCTAGTAGATCAGATCAGATCATATGTAGAGGATTTTAGGAAGGGAGTATCTGACCCGAGGTCTTAAACAACCCTTAGAAATAGGAAGCTAGGAGATTTGGGCTACAGTGCCCAATAGGAAAGTGACACGAAGTAGAAAGGGGGAGGAAGACGACCTCTTTTATCATCAGGGGGTGGGGGGCAGTACACAGGATGTTGGATGATGTTCGTCGTCTGCTCTTGATACGTACTCACCACAGCGGCACGTGAACAACCTATAAGCCGCGCCATTTCCGAGATCGCAGTTCCCAGGTGACGCGCGCCACCACAATTTGCCTTTTATCAAACTCCGATAAATTGGCAGCTTTTCGCATTCTGATTCCGAACGCTCTGCTAAACGAAAGCCGCTATCAAACAGTGAATGCCTTATGTTTTCCTCCAAGGATTCAGCGTGCAAAACGAACATGATGCCTCGTGTCTGTAATTATATAATTACATTTGCATCTCTTCGTTTATTGTCAAGTCAAGTCACCGCGTGTAAATTGTTGAAGGTTCTATTATCCATCTACCTTCCTTGAGAAAACCACCTGTTTGGTGTGCGAAAGCTTGGAATCTTTGATTCCTATTCTATGCCAAGAAATTCGGATCGTTAGTTAGTTATACTACAAATTTTGAGGATGGTAAGTCACATATTCAAATTAATCGGAAACTTGAGACTTGGTCGTTCTGGGTGGTGTAGTGGTTAGTATACCCGGGCGCTACGTGGGAGACCCGGATTCGAGTCCCGCTCCAGGACGATGAAATTTTCAAGTTTTCGGATATTATCTGACTTACCATCCTTGTCACATTTACACCAAAAATCGGATTGCTATCTACAAAATTTGTATTATATGGCGTAATCCCGTATTTCTTTCATGATTTATCTGCTCCTCCGGGCAATCACGGGATAGGATTCTTAACCTCCAGATTCGGTAAACATGAATGCCGGTTGCTTCGACTAGTGAATCCTGTGATGGTTATATTCAGATTAATCGGAAACTTGAGACTTGGTTGTTCTCGGTGGTGTAGTGGTTAGCATACCCTGGTGCTATGTGGGAGACGCGGGTTCGAGTCCCGCTCCAGGACGATGAAATTTTCTAGTTTTCGGATATTATCTGACTTACCATCCTTGTCACATTTACACCAAAAATCGGATTGCCATCTACAAAATTTGTTTTATATGGTGTAATCCCGTATTTCTTTCATGGTAGTTATACTATTTTGAGCACGATCTTTTTACAAAAGAGGTGCTGAAATGTGAACACGATAGTTGGCACCAGTCATACGTTGTTCCACATGTACCAGGGGGTTCATGTTCCTTCCAGGTAAACATGCCTCACACTATACAACCGCATCCATCGGCATGCGCTGTGGAGACCATGCAGGATGGAACGAGTGCCTCGTTTAGTTTGAGCCAAATACGTACACGACCATCCACGGAGTAGAGAAAAACAACGTGACCAGCGCCCTTTTTCTAGTCATTCGACGTCCATTTTTGCAGGATCTTTGCAGAAGGTGAGTCTTTTGCACCGATGACCCGTGGTTAGAAAAGGATATCGTCGGGATCGTCTGCTGTTATAGCTCGTATGGTCAGAAGCCAGCGTTTAGACAGGGTGCCACCGGAACGGCATGTGGTCTGTGTTGGGAAACAGAGTAATATCCCGTTATCCTCCTCCTGCATCTTTCAAGGATGTGGATCAGTTTCTGCAAGAAGAATGGTGTAACATCCCACTAACCATCATCCAGGATTTGTGTGCGTCCATTTCAAGGAGGATTCAGGCGGTTTTAAATGCCAAAGGTGGTCCCACCAGAGCCCACGTCAGCGGTTATATGGAGGGAGGGCGGCTGCCCGGAAGACTGCCCTTATTTTGCTTTAGCTTTTACATATAAATATATCATCATCATCATCATTGTCAACCATTATCAATCCACTGCTGGACGAAGGTCTCCCCAAGTTTCCTCCACAACGGTCTGTCTTGTGCCAGTCTCCTCCATGTCACCCCTGCATACTTTCGAATTTCATCCACCCATCTCCCATGTGGTCTTCTTCTGGGTCTTTTCCTGTCCCTTGGAATCCAATCTAAAATTTCGGCTGTCCATCGATGATCTGTCCTTCTGGCAGTATGTCCAGCCCATTGCCATTTCAGGGATTTAACTCTGATCATGATGTCTTCCACTCTTATCATTTTTCGGATCCACGAGTTCCTCTTCTTATCTCTCCTGGTTACACCAAGCATGCACCTCTCCATGCTGCTTTGAGTTGTCTGCAGCCTTTGTATGTCTCTTTTAGTTAAGGTCCACGTCTCTGCACCATACGTAAGCACTGGAAGGATGCATTGATCAAACATTTTTCTTTTAAGACATAATGGCATATTGCTCTTGAAAATTATGTTGTTTCTTCCAAAAGCTCTCCAGGCAAGTTTTGTACGCCGATTAATTTCTTCATCAATGTGACACTCACTTGATATCTGCTGTCCAAGATAAACGTACGTGTCTGTTATCTCCAGCTTTTCTCCATCAATCGATAAATCTTCATTTCTTGTAAAAGCATTGAACATCACTTTTGTCTTCTGAAAGTTCATTTTTAATCCCACTTCTTTACCCTTGTCAGCAAGTTCCTGGATCATACTCTGCAGCTCTGATGGGGTAGTTGCAAAAATGACTACGTCATCAGCAAAACGAAGGTGGGTTAGATAATCTCCATTAATCTTTATCCCCTTGTTTTCCCAGCTCAGCGACTGAAAAACACCCTCCAATGTGGCATTAAAGAGCTTCGGAGATATGGTTTCACCTTGTCTCACTCCCCTTCCAATTTTTACGTGTGTTGTATTTTCAAACAGCCTAATCTTTGCACTTGCATTTTCATAGATGTTATTAATAATATTAATGTATGCATCTTCAATACCGCAGGTTTTCAGAGCCATTGTAACTGTATAAATATATATATTATGTTTATATGATAATGATCTGAAATATACTGTTTCATAAAATGCTTACACTGAAGGGCAATTGAATTAGAGATGCCTGTCTAGTAACGTGTGGCACCACCTTTCGCCCTGATTACGGCGGCGATTCGTCTCGGCATGGACTCGACAAGACACCGGAAGCGTTGGGAAGCCATACGGATCCACAACCCCTGAACAAGCTCCCACAGTTCACGAAGATTTGATGGAGGGGGTCATCTCTCTCGATGGCATCACAGATGTGCTCGATGGGATTGAGGTCAGGTGACCTAGCTGGCCAAGGAAGCGAGGTCACGTCGGTGGAGTGTTCATCCAACCATTCAGATACAATTCGGGACCTGCATTGTCTTTTTGCAGGATGTGGTCTCCAGTGGAATGTTGAAGACGCACAAACGGGAGCAAATGGTCGTCCAGGATATCCCGGTAACGTTGACCTCTGAGGACGATGTCACACGTACCAGGGGTCGCATTTCAGTCCGCGTAAACAGTCCCCAGACGAGAATGCCACCCCCACCAGCTTGAAGAGTACCCTGCTGGCAAAAAGGATCCATCCCTTTATGTGGTTTACTTTGTACTCGTATCCTGCCATCCCCATGTACCAACGTGAATCTCGACTCATCAGTCCAGGCAACATTTTCCCACATGTCTAGGGTCCAGTGGCGATGTTCCCGCGCCCATGCTAATCTTTGCACCCTGTGATGTGCGATCAGCTGCGGTACCCTCGTGGGACGATGGCTTCTGTACCCCATAGCGAGGAGATGGTTCTGGATGGTGTGGCTGCTTTCACGTTTTTGTGCACCAGCGTTAAATTGCCGAGTGATTTCTTGCACTGTGGCCCGTTTATCCGCTGTTACAATGCGAGCTAGCCGACGATGACCCTGCTCATCCACACGCTGTTGTCCACGGCAGTTGGGCCTTGCAGGGATGGTTTTACCGGATTCGATGTACTCACAGTGCCCCCGTGATACAGTGGCTCGTGAAAATCCCAGTGCCTGCACAACTTCCGAGATGGAGTGACCCATTCGTCGGGCCCCGACAATTTGCCCACGACTAAATGCGCTTAGATCCGTCGTCTTACCCATACTGCGTCCGACTCTTACTGATTCCAGTCGCATCACTCCTTATATTGTCGGATCGCTGCATACGTCATGTCGCTTCCGTTTACAGGGCCGCCCACAGCGCCATATTTGCATAACGCCAGCTGTCTCTAATTCAATTGCTCTTCAGTGTAGATTATTAGGATTTATGTATAAAGGAGAATAGGTATCAATATTTAATTCAGCTGAACACTGTGATTCATGACTATCGAACTAGAAACAGAAATACATTTTTTGTTACCAATGCCTAACACTTTAACCAAACAAAGATTTATTGATTGCCGAGGACTGGTGTCATGGAGTAATCTACAATCGTTGTCAAAAGTTCTGCACCAGTAGACCGAAAGTTAATTTGTAATGTTTGAAGTCAACTTATACAGCGTATTAATAAAGTCAGGAATACATGTTATACATCATTTTAACGAATGAATTCAAATATTTTTACAGAATGTTATTACCAGTAACAGAAGTGAAGTTACAAGCAAAAGTACAGCGTCCAGTCATAAAATACAAAAAAATAATGGAAATTGTGAAATTAGTGTACAATGCATTTAACGTAAAATTACAGTACAGTACATTATTGAAACTTGCAGGACACTTGAAATAACTTACCAACAAGAAAAATACGCTTTAATATTTATTTGGATAACCACGGTTTCTTAGTAACAAAGTGCACCTTCTTGGGATGGAACGAATGAGCTTCTCCAGGTGTCCGTTGGTGATAACACGGTGCCATACGGCCCTTACAGACTCAATTAATGCTATTTTAGATGTGGGTCCTTGTTACAGATCTTTTGCTTCAATATCACCCACCGATTCTCTATGGGATTAAGATCCGGTGACTATGCGGGCCACTGAAGTTTTCCCATAACTTTTCGATTACACCACTCGTCAACCAACTTTGGCCGATGACATGGCGCGTTATCATCCTGAAAGATAACATTCCACAAACCCATGTCTTGTGCAGATGGTACCTCTTTGGACTCCAAAATATCCACATATTTCGATCCATTCGATGTGCCATCAACCATATGCAGACGGCCAACACCACTGGCTGAAATACAGGACCATAACATCACCGAATGTGGGTGCTTGATTGTTGGCTGGGGGCAGCATGCCTTATATCTTTCACCAGCTCCACGACGTACATAATTATTTCCATTATTAGCTGAAATACAGTTGTTTCATCACTGAAAATAACATTTTCCATTCATAAACAGTCCAATTCTTTTGAGCCGTTGTTGTTCAATAAGGAAAGGTTTTCGTGCAGTCATTCCATTTTCTTGTAGCCTACGACGAACTGTATGTGAAGGTGCAATAATGCCTACTTCATTCTCCCACTCATTTCTTAAATCAGTGGATGTTTTAAAACTTGATTTTAAGAAACGACGAATCAACATGCGATATTCACATTCAATACACAGCCTTCGTCGAGCTGTTCTTTTTCTGTTTCCCACACATCCAGTTTCTGCAACTCTTTTAATGGTGCGCAAGACAGTGAAAAGATCACAGCCACATTTAACATCAATTTTACGACTACTGAATCCAAGTTCATGCAAATTAATAATTTTTGCCCTGGTTAAGGGTGATTTCACCTAAAACCTTTGCCTTATGTTTCCAATGGTAAAACTTCTTTACATATTTTATTCGCAATTAATGTATTCCCAACGATGAAAATTTGCACATCGATAAAACTAACTTTAAGTTATAGCATGGGATACTTAATACTTGCTAAAACATAACCAGAATTACATTAAGAATCAATCATTTTTCATTTGAGTAATGTTCAGACCTGTTAACAGATGGCGCGACCTGTACATTCATGACGTCAGTAGACAGACAAATGTTGGATTGCTTAGTTATGGTTATGTTTTAGCAAGCATTAAGAATTCCATGCTATAACTTAAACTAAATTTTATCGATGTGCAAATTTTCATCCTTGGGAATACATTAGTTGCAAAGAAAATATGTACAGAAGTTTTTTACCATTGGAAACATAAAGCAGAGATTTTAGGTGGAACCATCTTAAAGAGGCAGGACCGATTTTTGGGTCATTGACGTTACGAAATTCAAATATCACCAGGAATTCTGCATAAACTTCCGTCAGCTGACTACAAGCAGCTGCGTTCTAAGTCGGCAGACGATTCTATATCATTTTATGAGGTTGTAGCAGACACGTGACTTTAGCATGGCAACGAGCCTTAGTAACGTAAGTGAAGGACAACCAGTCCCTGTTGAAATGATGGCGTCTTACTTTGAAAGTTTAACTTCCGAGTACAAAATGCGGTATTTGGAAAAAATTTAAGAGATTGAAGGAAAACATCTGTATGTGCTGAATTCAAGTATCTTCGAAGGTGACGCGAAAAGTTTTCCGAAAGTACAAATAGTAAATATGTTCTATTACTTTGTTTTGGTCGAACCGCCTTTATAATACAACAGCTCCAGGCATATAAAAGTCTTGAAGCAAATAACATTTTATTATCGTGGATATTCTTTTGCATGGGAATTTAGTGGGATCACTAATTAGTGAGTAATTAGGAACACTTCAATAAAAAGTGTTTCTCTTAGTTCTGGGAAACGTTTTCCAAGACTTAGAAAAATTTAGAGCAAAATCTGTTTTTCCACGCAAAATTGTGGTGAAAAAAAAAACAATAATTTTGATTTGCACCCTACGTTATTTATCCGTAAATAAATTTAGCAGCATAATCCCAGTCTGTAAAAAGACCTTGACACCAGAAAAAAATTCATTTGTAAATAATTTTATCAATTATTTGCATTTTTCCACAAAAGTGTACTTCAGCTCCAGTTAAAAATCCAGGTTACTAAAAATAAAATCAACGGTGGTTTGGGAAGGAAATATATAAAACGAAATATTAAAGTAAAAAACAAAAATCTCCCAACACTGAGAGCCAAATAATCTTAAAAGTGGAAATACTAAGTGAAAAGCCGAAAATTCGCGAAACAGTGGGTCAAGCTCTCCTAAAAAATCCAGAACAGCCGAAGAGATTTGATTCTGACTAACAGTCAGATTGGCTAACAAATTAACTTTCAGCTCTATAAAAAGTTTCAACACCTCCTTGATCAGCCTGGAACCTTCTGAATAGAAATCCCTGAAGGTGAAAACCCCAAGCTCACAGAAGTGCAGATTGGATACCGAAGCGTTGTTTTAGGAATTTTTTTGACTAAGAGACAAACTCTGAAGGGTGTTCTATCAGAAAATAGTCAGTAGCAATAAAACCTACCCAAAACAAAAGCCAACACTTTTTAAATTCAACTTGAAAACTTCGAATCAACAAGTGAAACGACTGGCCCAATAAGTACAAGCACTGCACGCCAACAGCATTTGAACAAGTAAAAGATAGGTTTCCAGCCTTACCAGAAATCACTGACTTATATACATAAAACTAACCTTTAAAAGATTTTTTTACCTTTGAAGAGTCTAACTCTTCAATATTTTTGTTAACATTGATCGCTAATGATCGCATTTTGCACAATAACTGCAGGACAGCCAGCTGTGTTTGTCCTTCAGAAACTTGCAAGGGCTGTTGCCACTTAACTGAAACTTCTCGATGACGTCACGTGCTACATCCTCATATCACACTAGCGGACGTCAGAGAAAGCAATAATGGATTATAGAGGGGCACGAACGCTATTTGAGAACGGGATTTGTGTTTCCTCACTTGCACATTTTTGCTTGTAACTTCACTTTTATTACTGGTAATAACATTCGGTAAATATGTTTGAATTCAGCATAAAATGTTCTTTCAAATGATGTGTAATATGTATTCCTGACTTTGCAATTACGCTGTATAAGTTGACTTCAAATATCAAAAATTGACTTTCGGTCAACTGGTGCAAGACATTTGGTCACGACTGCATCTTGTGAACTAACACATGTTAATAATTATAATTATTTTCGAAAGCAACTTAAAATATTTACTAACAAACTAAAATATGAAATTTAATAGCAAAAAAATATTAGTCAAACCATATATGCGTAGATTTATATGTGCAAGACGTTTTGCTTGACTACACTGTTCAGGGGAATTTGGATTCATTCAGGCTACATACAGGGTGCCCAGGAAAGTCCTTTCTCAGCCCCGTAACTTTTGAACGCCGACAGCTATAGCCATAAAAACGGTGTCTAGGTATAGTAAAGTGGTTATGTGCTATTCGAAGAGACCGCTTGCAGCGCCTCCTAGCGGCAAAGTCAGGAGTTAGCGTGCCGATCTCGAAAACTGTACGAGATCCGGGAAAATAGTCAACTACAAAGTTGTACAACAGCATCGATTTAGTACGAAAAGACACCTTGCGCACATGAATGCTAAGAATAGAACGCGTACAACGATCGTTTGTTTGTTCGCGATGTCGAACACTGTTACGTCACGAAACGCGGCAGAAAGGAGATAATATCGCCTTTCGCCAAGCACTAGCCCGACTCAACTGCGGAATGTTTGGTTCCAACATGACGGCGCTCCTTCGCACCAGCCAGGGAACGTAAGAAAGTTCCTAGTCGAGACATTCGAGTAACGAATCATCTGCTATGGTGGTTGCGTACAGTGGCCTGCACGCTCACCGGACCTCACTCCATTGGACTTCTTCCTGTGGGGCTACCTCAAACAGGAGGTGCATCAGACCCCTCCGACAACGTTGCAGGACCTTGGACGCCGTATAACTGATGCTTGTTCCAGCGTGTCACCTGACATGCTGCAAAATGTGCAGCGCGAGATTCAATCTAGAGTCCGAATGTGTATTGTGGCTGACGGAGAGCACATTGAGCACTGACGATAAATGTGCCTAGTGAAAACTAATTGCTCCTTTCTGACGCGTTTTGTGACGTAACAGTGTTCGACATCGCGGACAAACAAACGAGCGTTGTACGCGTTCTATTCTTAGCATTCATGTGCGCAAGGTGTCTTTTCGTACTAAATCGATGCTGCTCTGCAACTTTGTAGTTGACTATTTTCCTGTATCTTGTATAGTTTGCGAGATCGGTAAGCTAACTAATGACTTTGCCGCTAGAAGGCGCTGTAATTGGTCTAATCAAATAGCGCATAGCCACTTTATTGTACCTAGACACCGTTTTTATGGCTATAGCTGTCGGCGTTCGAAAGTTAGGGGCTGAGAAAGGACTTTACTGGGCACCCTGTATACAAATGCCGTTTCATAAAAATTGAGAGTAATTTGACCACCTGACAGTTTTAAGCAAATGAGCTATTGCTGCACGCTATTGTCGCCAGAGGGCGAGGCTAATATAAAAAGGGAAGGCTTAGTGCTTGCGACAGTAGTAGAAGTGATTTTTGGGTGACGAGATGGGTAAAAAATGCAATTTGACGGACTTTCAACGTGGGATGATTGTAGGAGCTCGGAGCCATGGAGCGAGTATCACTTAAACCGCGGAATTCGTGAAATGTTCCAGAGCAGCTGTTGTTAAAGTGTTTAAAGACTGGACTGTCAACCAAAAAAACTGGGTCTCTACGTGCAACGTGTGGTCGTCATCGACTAGTGACTGCTCGGGCGGAACGGAGAGTGTCCAGACTGGTAACAGACAACAGAAGGGCAACAGTGCAGCAAATTACAGACCATCTTAATCAAGGATCCCCTCAAATGATCTCTGCACGCACTGTTCGCCGTACACTGCATCGGATGGGATATGGCAGTCGAAGGCCTGTTCGAACAACTTTGCTGTCTGCAGTTAACAAGAGAAAATGTCTCCAGTTCGCACAGGAGCACAAGGATTGGACAGTCGATAATTGGAAACAAATTATGTGGTCCGATAAATCACGTTTTCAGTTGCACCATGCCGGCGGCCGAGTGAGAATTTGGCGGAAACAGCACGAAAGCATGGACCCCAAATGCATTGCTACAACCCTTCAAGCTGGTGGAGGCAACGTTATGGTTTGGGGAATGTTTTCCTGGTATGCGTTGTGCCCTTTAATTCGTGTCGGACTGGCACATCATATCTAAACATCGTTGCGGACCAAGTGCATCCTGTCATGTGGATGGTATATCCCAATGGCGATGGCTACTTTCAACAAGATAATGCGTTCTGCCATAGTACTCGTATTGTACAGGATTGGTTTCAGGAACATGCCAGTGAGTTTACTTTGCTTTGGTGTCCCCCATAATCCCCATTGAGAATTTGTGGGATGAAGTTGAACGAGCCATCAGACAGCTGGATCCACAACCCTGCAATCTCACACTCCTGGAAAGTGCTATTCATCAAGCATGGTCTCAGATCCCACAAACCACCTATCAAGATCTCGTGGAGTCCATGCCACGAAGAATCGACGCAGTATTAAAGGCAAAAGGTGGCCCAACGACGTACTGAGGGGGTGGTCATAATAAAGTGGCCACTCAGTGTATATGCTTTCTTCTTAATATTATATGCTATAAAATTTATATTGAAGTGTAATATGGTCAAATGTAACCTCATAATAAAAAATAAATGAAATGAAATAGATTTTCTTTAAAGGGCCTCGAAGATATTTTTTGCAGGAAGGCACCGAGTTTTCTCGATACTAACTGTAAGGTACATTTTCTGCGTCAATACAGTTCGCAGAAAATGACGTCAAATAATACGTCAAAGTAACAAACGAAGGCATCGTCCTTTTCTTTTACGGTCAGACTGGTTTAGCCGTGAACTGTGATCGCTTAACTTTTTGGTCTAAAGGAGATTTCCATCATGATCGTAAGTACTGATACCTTTGTTTATCGCTTATTAGAGAGAATTATTAAGGAGAAAATTTTATGAACGTTTCATGTCCATTCCAGACCTCCAGAGTGTTTTGACAAGTTTGGAAATCGCGATCTTGACAATGAAAAATGCTCGATAACTTTCCTGGAATTATTATGTCTGTTAGTGACACTTATCTGTTTTCTAGGTGTTACGGAGAAAACTGTTTTTCCATAGTAATTAATTAAAACTATAGTAGAGGCATTCACACAACATAGGGATAAAATTGCCCTATTTTGTATGATTTATTTTTTCTGCATGAGGTCAAAGAGAAAAAATTCTTGTTTTTGACGCACTCATGAAAACCAACCGTTTTGAAAAGATGAAATTTTTTGCTTGTCTCGTGAAATCTAACATCACCTCAAGATAATTTCACCCAGGGAAAACTATAAAAAAAATCGAGAGAGCACTGTTTGTAGATAATTTATGCTATGAATGTTTCGTATGCCAAGATCTTTGTGCTATGAAATAAAACAAGTTTGTAAAATCATGCAATTCATTGATTATGATACGCTTTCCAACATACCAGAAATCATTACTCAAGTTATGATGACAATGGCTGTGGAATAAATCTCGCTCCTGTGCCCTGAAATTTGATCCCATTTCGATGATATTCAACAGAACTGGTTCAGTATACCTCCGGAGCAACATACTAAAGTTTTGTCGCAATAGAAGCATTTTTACTCAAGTTATGAGGATAATGGCTGTGGAATAAATCTCGCTCCTGTGCCTTGGCCTTTGATCCCATTTCGATGATATGCAACAGAACCTGTTCAGTATACCATCCGAAATAACATGATAAAGTTTTGTCGCAATCGAAGCATTTTTACGTAAGTTATGATGCATAAGGGCTATGGAATAGATCCCGCTCCTGTGTCCTAACCTTTGACCCCATTTCGCCCATTTTCAATACAATTCGTCCCCAGGCATGTCCATACAGCATACTAACATTTCATCCAAATCGAAGCATGTTTACGTAAGTTATGACGCATAATGGCGATGGAAGTGATTCCGCTCATATGTCCTGACCTTTGACCCGTTCTCGCCCATTTTCAATAGGGTTTGTCGCCAGGTGGTCCCCTACCACATACTGAAATTTCATCGAAATTGAACCTTTTTTACGTTAGTTATGACGCATAACATCAGTGGAATGGATCCCGCTTCTATGTACTGACCTTTGACCCCATTTCGTTCACTTTAAATAGGGTTCCTTCCTAGGTGGTCCCCTGCCAGATACTAAAATTTCATCGAAATCGAACGATTGTTACGCGAGTTATCGTCTGGACAGACATACGCACACAACGCGTGACGTAATGAGGCAGATGGGAATCGCGACCATCTGCTCGCAAGAGTGTGACGTCATAAAACTTTAATTGGATCCACACACAACGCGTGACGTAATGAGACAGATGGCGTGACCGCGCGCCAACATTCTCAAACGCGAGATTGTGACGTCATAAGATTTCTAAGCATTGGTAACAATAATGGAACGACGCCGTGACAGTAAAAACGTTATAATTCGTTGTGGTTATTTAACCCACTAAACGAATTCTCCTAAAGTCGAGATCAAGCTGAATCGATTTCTAGTACCAGAAAACGGTAGGTTAACGACTTTCATCAAATTCTTAGAGCCGTTTTCAAAATAAAATGTACATACATACATACAAGAATTGCTACTTTAAGGTGCACGTCAAGTAATTTTGCTTCCTATACTTCCAATGGAAAAACTTCTGTACACAGTTTCTTCGCAATTAATGCCTTTCCAAGGATGAAAATTTGAACATCGATTAAAATAGCTTCATTTCGTAACTTGGAATACTTAATATTTTCTAAACTATAACCGTAATTATGCAATCCAACATTCATTTGTCCACTGACGTCATCAAAGTACAGATCGCGCCATCTTTTTTTTAGTTTCAACACCACCAAAGGAAACGTTATTGTTTTTTAATATAATTATGCTTATGTTTTAGAAAATGTTAAGTATTCCAAGTTATAGTTTGAAGTTATTTTAATCGATGTTCAAATTTCCATGCTTGGGAACACACTAAATGTGAAGGAAATGTGTATAAAAGGTTTTCCATTGGAAATATAGGAAGCAAAATTACTTGACGTCCACCTTAATAGTGTGGGATAAGGGCGATGGAATGGATCCCGATCCTATGTCCTGACCTTGGACTCCATTTGTCCCATTTTCAATAGGGTCCCTCTACAGGTGGTCCCCTACCACATACTAAAATTTCATCGAAATCGAACGATTTTTAAGCACGTTATGACGCATAAGGGCAATGGAATGCATCCCGCTCCTATGTTTTGACCTTTGACTCCACTTCACCCATTTTCAACAGGGTTCGTCCCCAGTGGTCCCCTACCACATACTAAAATTTCATCGAAATCAAACCATTTTTACGTGAGTTATCGTGCCGACAGACGGACGGACAGACGGACGGAAAAAGCTGGAGCATATACGCTTCTTCAATCTACGGTTGGAAAGCCCAAATGAGTGGTTCGAGATATTTACGTACGAGACATTGCGTTTATTTTCGTCACTCAGGACCACACTAACCCACAATCCGGTACATACTAAGTGGAATTAAATCATAGCAACGAACACTAATGTTTACTAATTCCTGAGATTGAGTGGTTAATGAATGATGTTGTCGTAAAATCAATGGAAGAAGATATGTGAGTCATAAAAATAGAAGTTTTCTAAATTGTGGCGTTTTTCCAGAACATTTATTATTATTATTAAACATTATTCAGATTCAGACGAACGTAAGAAACGACCCTGACACCTATGAAATGTGATGTAGCTAGGAAACTTTATCTGCGCATGCGCAAGATAAAATCTGACCTCAAAATAGAAAGAAAAGCTGAATCGCATGAATGTTAGTAAGAGATATGGGTAATTGTTGGTTTACGATATCTGCAGGTACCAGCCCATTGTTTTACACATCATTTTACAACTTTCGTCAACAGTAGTAAGTCACGAGGAAGATAATTGTAGCTAGGAAATTTTATCTGCGCATGCGCAAGATAAAATCTGACCTCAAAATAGAAAGAAAAGCTGAATCGCATGAATGTTAGTAAGAGATATGGGTAATTGTTGGTTTACGATATCTGCAGGTACCACCCCATTGTGTTACACATCATTTTACAACTCTCGTCAACAGTAGTAAGTCACGAGGAAGATAATTGTAGCTAGGAAATTTTATCTGCGCATGCGCAAAATAAAATCTGACCTCAAAATAGAAAGAAAAGCTGAATCGCATGAATGTTAGTAAAAGATATGGGTAATTGTTGGTTTACGATATCTGCAGGTACCACCCCATTGTGTTACACATCATTTTACAACTCTCGTCAACGGTAGTAAGTCACGAGGAAGATAATTGTAGCTAGAAATTTTATCTGCGCATGCGCAAGATAAAATCTGACCTCAAAATAGAAAGAAAAGCTGAATCGCATGAATGTTAGTAAGAGATATGGGTAATTGTTGGTTTACGATATCTGCAGGTACCACCCCATTGTGTTACACATCATTTTACAACTCTCGTCAACAGTAGTAAGTCACGAGGAAGATAATTGTAGCTAGGAAATTTTATCTGCGCATGCGCAAGATAAAATCTGACCTCAAAATAGAAAGAAAAGCTGAATCGCATGAATGTTAGTAAGAGATATGGGTAATTGTTGGTTTACGATATCTGCAGGTACCACCCCATTGTGTTACACATCATTTTACAACTCTCGTCAACAGTAGTAAGTCACGAGGAAGATAATTGTAGCTAGGAAATTTTATCTGCGCATGCGCAAGATAAAATCTGACCTCAAAATAGAAAGAAAAGCTGAATCGCATGAATGTTAGTAAGAGATATGGGTAATTGTTGGTTTACGATATCTGCAGGTACCACCCCATTGTGTTACACATCATTTTACAACTCTCGTCAACAGTAGTAAGTCACGAGGAAGATAATTGTAGCTAGGAAATTTTATCTGCGCATGCGCAAGATAAAATCTGACCTCAAAATAGAAAGAAAAGCTGAATCGCATGAATGTTAGTAAGAGATATGGGTAATTGTTGGTTTACGATATCTGCAGGTACCACCCCATTGTGTTACACATCATTTTACAACTCTCGTCAACAGTAGTAAGTCACGAGGAAGATAATTGTAGCTAGGAAATTTTATCTGCGCATGCGCAAAATAAAATCTGACCTCAAAATAGAAAGAAAAGCTGAATCGCATGAATGTTAGTAAAAGATATGGGTAATTGTTGGTTTACGATATCTGCAGGTACCACCCCATTGTGTTACACATCATTTTACAACTCTCGTCAACGGTAGTAAGTCACGAGGAAGATAATTGTAGCTAGGAAATTTTATCTGCGCATGCGCAAGATAAAATCTGACCTCAAAATAGAAAGAAAAGCTGAATCGCATGAATGTTAGTAAGAGATATGGGTAATTGTTGGTTTACGATATCTGCAGGTACCACCCCATTGTGTTACACATCATTTTACAACTCTCGTCAACAGTAGTAAGTCACGAGGAAGATAATTGTAGCTAGGAAATTTTATCTGCGCATGCGCAAGATAAAATCTGACCTCAAAATAGAAAGAAAAGCTGAATCGCATGAATGTTAGTAAGAGATATGGGTAATTGTTGGTTTACGATATCTGCAGGTACCACCCCATTGTGTTACACATCATTTTACAACTCTCGTCAACAGTAGTAAGTCACGAGGAAGATAATTGTAGCTAGGAAATTTTATCTGCGCATGCGCAAGATAAAATCTGACCTCAAAATAGAAAGAAAAGCTGAATCGCATGAATGTTAGTAAGAGATATGGGTAATTGTTGGTTTACGATATCTGCAGGTACCACCCCATTGTGTTACACATCATTTTACAACTCTCGTCAACAGTAGTAAGTCACGAGGAAGATAATTGTAGCTAGGAAATTTTATCTGCGCATGCGCAAGATAAAATCTGACCTCAAAATAGAAAGAAAAGCTGAATCGCATGAATGTTAGTAAGAGATATGGGTAATTGTTGGTTTACGATATCTGCAGGTACCACCCCATTGTGTTACACATCATTTTACAACTCTCGTCAACAGTAGTAAGTCACGAGGAAGATAATTGTAGCTAGGAAATTTTATCTGCGCATGCGCAAGATAAAATCTGACCTCAAAATAGAAAGAAAAGTTGAATCGCATGAATGTTAGTAAGAGATATGGGTAATTGTTGGTTTACGATATCTGCAGGTACCACCCCATTGTGTTACACATCATTTCACAACTCTCGTCAACAGTAGTAAGTCACGAGGAAGATAATTGTAGCTAGGAAATTTTATCTGCGCATGCGCAAGATAAAATCTGACCTCAAAATAGAAAGAAAAGCTGAATCGCATGAATGTTAGTAAGAGATATGGGTAATTGTTGGTTTACGATATCTGCAGGTACCACCCCATTGTTTTACACATCATTTCACAACTCTCGTCAACAGTAGTAAGTCACGAGGAAGATAATTGTGGCTAGGAAATTTTATCCGCGCATGCGCAAGGTAAAATCTGACCTCAAAATAGAAAGAAAAGGTGAATGGAATGCCTGTTACTAAGGGATATGGGTAACTGTTAGTTTAGGATATCTGCAGGATCTACCCCATTGTGTTATACACTGAAGAGCAATTGAATTAGAGATACCTGTCTAGTAACGTGTAGCACCACCTTTCGCCCTGATGACGGCGATGATTCGTCTCGGCATGGACTCGACAAGACACCGGAAGCGTTGGGAAGCCATACGGATCCACGACCCCTCAACTAGCTCCCACAGTTCACGAAGATTTGATGGAGGGGGTCAGAGCCTCGAACAACTCTCTCGATGGCATCCCAGATGTGCTCGATGGGATTGAAATCAGGTGACCTAGCTAGCCAAGGAAGCGAGGTCACGTCGGTGGAGTGTTCATCCAACCATTCGGATACAATTCGGGAGCTGCATTGTCTTGTTGCAGGATGAGGTCCCCAGTGGGATGTTGAAGACGCACAAACGGGAGCAAATGGTCGTCCAGGATATCCCGGTAACGTTGACCTGTGAGTGACGATGTCACACGTACCAAGGGTTCCATTTCACTCCACGAAAACAGTCCCGAGACGAGAATGCCACCCCATTAGCTTGAAGAGTACCCTGCTGGCAAGAAGGATCCATCGCTTCATGTGGTTTGCGCCTTATTCGCATCCTGCCATTCGCATGTACCAACGTGAATCTCGACTCATCAGTCCAGGCAGCATTTTCCCACATGTCTAGGGTCCAGTGGCGAAGTTCCCGCGCCCATGCTACTCTTTGCACCCTGTAATGTTCGGTCAGCAGCGGTACCCTCGTGGGACGATGTCTTCTGCACCCCATAGCGAGGAGATGGTTCTGGATGGTGTGACTGCTTACACGTTTTTTTGTGCACCAGCTTTAAATTGCCGAGTGATTTCTTGCACTGTGGCCCGTCTATCCGCTGTTACAATGTGAGCTAGCCGACGATGACCCTGCTCATCAACACGCTGTTGTCCACGGCAGTTGGGCCTTGCAGGGATGGTTTTACCGGATTCGATTTAATCACGGTGCACCCGTGACACAGTGGCTCGTGAAAATCCCAGTGTCTGCACGACTTCCGAGATGGAGTGACCCATTCGTCGGGCCCTGACAATTTGCTCACGATCAAATGCGCTTTTATCCTTCGTCTTACCCATACTGCGTCCGACTCTTACTGATTCCCGTCGCATCACTCCTTATATTGTCCGATCGCTGCATACATCATGTCGTTTTCGTTTACAGGGTCGCCCACAGCGCCACATTTGCATAACGCCAGCTGCCTCCAATTCAATTGCTCTTCAGTGTACATCATTTTAAAACTTTCGCAAACACCAGTAAGTCGCGAGGAAGCCAATTGTACCTACGGAATTTTATCTGCACATGCGCAAGATAAAATCTGCCCTCAAAATACAAAGAAAAGCTGAATCGCATGTGTGTTAGTGACGGATATGGGTAACTTTTGGTTTAGGATATCTGCAGGTACCACCGCATTGTTTACGCTTTCGAACCGCTATTTGAAAAAGCGTAAGGGCTTCAGCTTTTTCCGTCTGTCTGTCCGTCCGTCTGCACGATAACTCGTGTAAAAATGGTTCGATTTCGATGAAATTTTAGGATGTCGTAAAGAGGACTACCTGGGGACGAACCCTGGTTAAAATGGGCGAAATGGGGTCAAAGGTCAGGACATAGGAGCGGGATCCATTCCATCGCCCTTATGCGTCATAACTTGCGAAAAAATGGTTCGATTTCGATGAACTTTTAGTATGTGGTAGAAGACCCCCCTTTTGAAAATGGGCGAAATGGGGTCAAAGGTCAGGACATCGGAGCGGGATCCATTCCATTGACCTTATGCGTCATAACTTGCGTAAAAATTGTTCGATTTCGATGAAATTTTAGTGTGTGGTAGGGAACTACCTGGAGACGAACCCTATTGAAAATTGGCGAAATGGGGTCAAAGGTCAAGACATAGGAGCGAGATCCATTGCATTGCCCTTATGCATCATTACTTACGTAGAAATCCTTCTATTGCGACAAAACTTTATCATGTTGTACCGGAGATGCACTGAACCGGTTCTGTTTGATATCATCGAAATGGGCCAAAGGTCAGGGCACAGGAGCGAGATTTATTCCACATCCTGATAACTTGAGTAATGATTACTGGTATGTTGGAACTCGTATCATAATCAACGCATTACATGATTACACTAACATGTGTCATACATCCTTTTAAAATTCTCGTCAACAGCCGTAAGTCGCGAGGAAGCCAAATTTCGCTAGGATTCACGTGTCGTAAATTATTTTATAATGGCTTGTGACGTATAGTACAGAGGTAAAGCACATGTCAAGACGACAAATATGCAGCGATATGTTCTGTCGGTGTAGCTTAGTCGGTTAGAGCAGCTCACTCCGGAATGGAGTGGGGTGGGGTGGTGGTGGTGGTGGGGGAGGTCTTCGTCACGGGCAAATTTGTGTTTTCATAGGCTTTTATCACACTTAGCATGAAATCCTCGTAATTTACGCAGATTACAACGAGATACTATACCGTGCAAATTAATTGCGACAAGCTATTTTAGTCTCAGAAATGTAATGTGATCGCCAGTTGATGTCGGAAACCCACGCAAACCGGTTTTATCAGCTGTGAGGTGGTGTGACTGTTAGAACTTGATAGTAAGAATGTGGTTTGACCGGTTTTAAACAGGAAATAGGCACTTCAGCTTCAGTTGTGAGCTTTTGTGTGTGACAGGTGGATGTTAGTTTTTGCTCTCTGTGAATACGTGTTGCTTTCGTGTATTGAAAAATGGATATTTCCCCAAGGAAGCGTGCAAAAATAATTGCTCTGAAGGATCACACTTCTATGACAGTGAGAGATATCGCTTCTGCAGTTGGTGTAGGCAAATTAAGTGTATCAAGACTGCTTACGCGATACAATGCATCTGGATCATCGTCTCCAAAAAGGAGAGGTAAATGTGGAAGAAAACGAAAAAACAACTCCACGAACCGATAAATATCTAATCAGAAATAGTAAAATGAATAAAAAAAAACAAGCACCGACCTTCAAAGAGATTTATTGGCTAGTGTGTGTGATGTTAGTGATTCAAGTGTACGCTGTAGGCTTCTGGAAGTTGGCCAGAAGACAAGAAGACCAACGAAAAAACAATATTTGAATGCGAAAATGAAGATTTAGCATGGGCCAAAAAATATAAATCATGGACTGCTGACGACTGGAAAAAGGTAATTTTCAGTGATGAAACTCATTTATTTGTTCAGGGTTACCAAGAAAATGTCGTTAGACGACGCAACTGTGAACAATTAAGACCTGAGCATGTCAAACAAACTGTAAAACACCCTCTGAAACAGATGTTTTGGGGTTTTTTCACATCAAATGGCACTGGAAGCTTAGTTCCTGTTCAAGGTATGATGAATTCAGCCAAGTACGTAGAAATATTACAACGTAGGATTGTTCCATTCTTGCAAACTTTTGACGGGACATTTCAACATGACTTGACCCCATGTCCCAATTCGAAATTGGTCAAGAATTTCATGCTGGAAAATCAAATTGATTGGCCTGGAAATTCACCAGACTTAAATCCCATGTGGAATATTTTGAAGAGACGTTTAGGTAAAATGGACTGTACAACCAAAGAACGCATGATAACGAATGCTATAAAAGTGTGGTTCGACGATTATGAAGTCAAAAAGATGTCCACTCAATTAGTGGAGTCAATGCCAAAACGAATTCAAGAGGTCATTTCTGCTAAAGGAGGACATACTTCATACTAATACAGGTATTTATCAGTGTATATCAAGGCATAGAATGATATAAAGGCATAGTTTTGGAAAAAGGAGTGATTTTTTACTTTGTCCCAATTAATTTGCACAGTATAGTATTGTTACATTTAAGTAAAACGTGATGAAAAGATGTTCGGCAATAGTTGAGCATAATAGATTGTTGAGTAACAACGAAATTAACTTCTGCTACGTCACTCCATGGGACAGCGATGCTGCACGATCACATTTCCACAATGGTTTTCAGTACTTCCGTTACCCGTTTTCGTTACATAGAAATTTTGCACTTGGAATGTACTTTGCTGCTGTCTTGAAAGATGCATAGCATCAAAAAATGCGCAGAATATCCCATAAAGGTGTAACCCCACACACACGGAGAGGGGTCCGCCGGGTCCGGACCCCTCCAAAGAATGCACTTGTCGTTCGTCCATCGGGTGAAGGAAACGAATGATGTTCGTTTAAAATACATTATTCCAACTACTACTAAATTAAAAAAAAATTCTTATTGCAGATGGTTTTATTATACATTTGATAATATTTTATTATGATCAATTATTTTTCTGTATGTCTTAGTTCTAATTTTCGTAACGGTCGTTATTTTTCTGTGCCTTACAGCCCTAAAATTATCAAATTTGTCTCTCAAAAAAGTATTTTTTTTACCTGAGTGCACATCAGTGTTGATTTATGTCAACATTCCATTTAAAAAACACATACATTTTATATACATTTACTGTTTTTAATTTTGCCGTCGTAAGGAGTGGGTATATACTCGTATGTACATGAAACAGGGATGTAAGGTCAGGTGATGCGTAACATCACAGCCTCTCCTTGACAAATGTCAACCCCGCCTTCTCGTGGTGCATCCTGTTCCCACTAAAGGGGCTCTGACGACCGCCCATAGTGGCATAACTATACCATCGGGATCAGAGGAAATGCTATAACACACTCACCAACCCGCTTGGCCAGCGTGGTGAGTTATGGCCAAACCCCTCCAAAATGACTCCACAACTTAAATCTTGGCCCTCAGTCTCCGGCAGCTGGAATGTACCTGGCCAAGGCAGCGGCCAGTGCGACATGAAGGCAGAGGGTGCTAAGAATCCCCGGAGGACCGGACTAGGCTGCCATCTGATGCTGACCTTGGCTACTTACAATGGACGCTCCCTATCTTCTGATTCAAGGCTTCTTGAATTGGAAGAGGAACTACAAAGGATCAAGTGGGACATCGTGGGGCTAAGTGAGGTAAGGAGAAAAGGAGAAGATCTCATTGAACTGAAAAGTGGACATCTCTTCTACTATCGTGGGACAGATACTGGCAGAACTAGTGGTGTTGGATTTATAATAAACAAGAAACTGAAGGATAAAGTTGTAGAAGTTGAAAGTTCCTCTGACAGAGCTGCACGACTTGTTATCCAACTCTCGAAAAGATACCAGGCTCAGATTATTCAAACTTATGCACCCACCACAAGTCATGCTGAAGAAGAAATTGAAGAATTTTATGAGGAAATTTGTCATCTAAATAATAAAGGTAAGCAGCACTTGAAAATAATTATGGGAGATTTCAATGCAAAAATAGGGCAACGGCAACAGAATGAAACTTCGGTAGGTAAATTCGGTCATGGCACCAGAAACCAGCGTGGAAATACTCTCGTTGAGTTTGCAGAGGCAGAAGGGTTTTTCATCTTGAACTCCTTCTTCAAGAAAAAGCCACCCAGGAAATGGACATGGAGACATCCAAGTGGGACGACAAGTGAAATTGATTTTATTATGTGTAACAAAAAATTCGTCATAGAAGACTGCAGTGTGCTAAACAAGTTCAACACAGGTAGTGACCATAGATTGGTGAGATGTAAGATGCACCTCAACACTAAACTTGAACGTGGCAAGCTCATAGGACAAACAAAATCTATTGACATAACCAACCTTAAAAAACACCATAATACCTTCAAGTTAGTACTGAAGAACAGGTTCTCTGCTTTAGAAGGCCTAACATCGGAAGAAGTGGACATCTCTGAAGTTAACAGAAAAGTAACCAAAGCTCTTATGGAAACAGCAACAAAATTAGCTGGGTCTAAGAACAAGTTGCATGTGAACAAATTATCAGGAAAAACCAAAATGTTGATGCAAAAAAGAAGAGAGATGAGGACAACTAAAGAAGATGTGACTTGCAAAGTGGAATATATAGAGCTATGCAAGACAGTAAGAAAAAGTATCACTGAAGACGTAAGGAAATTCAACTGTGAACTAGTGAGGAAAGCAATTGAAAACAACCAAAGCCTAAAGATAGCAAAGGGACATCTCAGTAAGGGAAGAAAACAGATTATGGCACTGAGAAAAGAAGATGGTTCTGTAACAAGAAATAGAGGCGAAATTTTGACAAGAGTGAAAGATTTCTACTCCAAATTATATGAAAGGGATGATATATGCACTCCAGACATCATGAAAGATACCAGTACCAGAGTTCCTCCAGTCCTTCCAGCAGAAGTTGCACATGCAATCAAGAACATGAAGCGAGGAAAAGCTCCAGGAGAAGATGGAATTACTGTAGACATCATACAAGAAGCAAGTGGAGAAATCGAAACAGTACTCGCCCAAATTTTCACTCGATGCCTTAATGAAGGAAAGATTCCTGAGGATTGGAACACCGCTACAATGATCCTGCTACATAAGAAAGGTGACATTGAGGATCTCGGAAACTACAGACCTATCAGCCTCCTATCAGTAGTTTATAAAATCTTCACTAAAGTTCTTTCACACCGCTTGAAGGTAACACTGGACATGGCTCAACCGAGAGAACAAGCTGGATTCAGGAGTGGCTACAGCACAATAGATCATGTCCACGTGCTGAGAGAACTAATTGAAAGAGCGAGGGAATATGAACTTCCATTGTGCATGGCTTTTATCGATTATGAAAAAGCCTTTGATTCGGTGAAACCATCAGCAGTTACAATGGCTCTGAAAACCTGCGGTATTGAAGATGCATACATTAATATTATTAATAACATCTATGAAAATGCAAGTGCAAAGTTTAGGCTGTTTGAAAATACAACACACGTAAAAATTGGAAAGGGAGTGAGACAAGGTGACACCATATCTCCGAAGCTCTTTAATGCCACATTGGAGGGTGTTTTTCAGTCACTGAGCTGGGAAAACAAGGGGATAAAGATTAATGGAGATTATCTAACCCACCTTCGTTTTGCTGATGACGTAGTCATTTTTGCAACTACCCCATCAGAGCTGCAGAGTATGATCCAGGAACTTGCTGACAAGAGTAAAGAAGTGGGATTAAAAATGAACTTTCAGAAGACAAAAGTGATGTTCAATGCTTTTACAAGAAATGAAGATTTATCGATTGATGGAGAAAAGCTGGAGATAACAGACACGTACGTTTATCTTGGACAGCAGATATCAAGTGAGGGTCACATTGATGAAGAAATTAATCGGCGTACAAAACTTGCCTGGAGAGCTTTTGGAAGAAACAGCATAATTTTCAAGAGCAATATGCCATTATGTCTTAAAAGAAAAGTGTTTGATCAATGCATCCTTCCAGTGCTTACGTATGGTGCGGAGACGTGGACCTTAACTAAAAGAGACGTACAAAGGCTGCAGACAACTCAAAGCAGCATGGAGAGGTGCATGCTTGGTGTAACCAGGAGAGATAAGAAGAGGAACTCGTGGATCCGAAAAATGACAAGAGTGGAAGACATCATGATCAGAGTTAAATCCCTGAAATGGCAATGGGCTGGACATACTGCCAGAAGGACAGATCATCGATGGACAGCTGAAATTTTAGATTGGATTCCAAGGGACAGGAAAAGACCCAGAAGAAGACCACATGGGAGATGGGTGGATGAAATTCGAAAGTATGCAGGGGTGACATGGAGGAGACTGGCACAAGACAGACCGTTGTGGAGGAAACTTGGGGAGACCTTCGTCCAGCAGTGGATTGATAATGGTTGACAATGATGATGATGATGATGACATGAAACAATCGTGCTTGTCCCGTGGATTTCTTGTTGGACCCCTCCCTTGAAGAAATTCTGTGGGCGCTACTGCCAGTTTCAAATAATCATAACAGTTTTAATACACTGGTGTGCAAAAATTAAGGACGAAGAGGAGAAATTAGCATAACAGCGGAACGAGCAGACAGAACGAACCGAAAGACCATTCAGGAGATAGACTAGGGTCCGGTACGATAGGGCATGCGCATATATGCAGCATGACGGTGGGGGGGGGTCGGAAGGGTATAAAGCACACGGGCGGTGTACGCTCAGCAATTCATGGGCCGCGGGTGGCCGGGTGGGCAACGTTCGTGGCTGCCACTGAAAGGACCTCAGGTTCGATCCCAGGCAGGTACCAACGCTCGATCCACTAAATACCCGCCGTACGTCGGATGAGCACATTAAGCCGTCGGACCCCGGGTACTGGCCCCCGGCAATAAATAAGCGCGTCTTCTTCCCCCTTTCTACTTCGCTTCCGTGTAACTTTCCCATCGGGCACTCATGCCCAAATCTCCTAGCTTCCTATTTCTAAGGGTTGTTTAAGACCTGGGGTCAGACACTCCCTTCCTAAAATCCTCTACTCATGATCATGCTCAGCAATTCGGTGAAAGATATTGCACGGTGTACATCGGTTTGAACGACGTCGAGTTGCTGCCACCGTGTGATATGGCCAACAGGCAATCCAGTAGACGACATCTGGATGACTTTACCCGAGGTCACGTCATTGGGAAGTTGGAAGAAGGTCGAAGTGTGACTAGTGTGGCCGAGGAGTTCGGGATCGCTCACAAATTGCATATTTCAAGGACAAATATCTTGAAGGGGCAATCTGCAAAAAATTTGACACATTTTCTGTAAACTCGCCTATTAGGATCCTTTCAGTGGTATGTATTTCATTTTGTGGTTCATCATGGTTTCAGAATTATGAGTAATTTGGTAAACAAAAGCATAATCGCGAAAATCAATAAAAGACGCTTTTCGGCTATTATACGTAGGTGGACAAACGTTAGGTATATAATTAAAAACATTCTTAAAAATTATTAAATTTTTTTATACTTTAAAATATGATGTTTTGAGCTTACCTTATAAGTTTTTAAAATGCGTATAACATTGTTCCATGAGCAACAGACTAAAAGCATCTTTTATTGATTTTTGCAAGAATGCTTTTTTTTTTTTTTTTTTTTTATCAGAGTTTAAGGTGGACGTCTACTAATTTTGCTTCCTGTACTTCCAATGGAAAAACTTCTGTACACATTTTCTTCACAATTAATGTGTTCCCAAGGATGAAAATTTGAACATCGATTAAAATAACTTCATTTTATAACTTGGAATACTTCATATTTTCCAAAACATAACCATAATTACGCAATCCAACATTTGTTTGTCTACTGACTTCGTCAAAGTGCAAGTCGCGCTGTAACGTACCAGGAGATGTGACGTACCTGCCTGAAGGACGCACACGACATAAAGGCAGATAGGAATCAGAATAAAACTTTCGCGTAGCTCAATTGGTAGAGTGACTTATTCCGGAATGAGGGGATCCGGGTTCGAATCCTGCCGTGTACAGAAATGACGGAGAAATTTACTTCGTTATAATGGCGCCCGAACTATCCGGATGACCCGAACGTTCAAAATCTCGCATTGGTGTGATGTTATTTCCACACCGCGAGATAGGAAAAATAAGAGAATCCTTTCTCCAGCACTTCGAAACAAAAAAAAAAAAAAAAATAAGGGGGAGATGATGTAACGTACCAGGAGATGTGACGTACCTGCCAGAAGGACGCACACGACATAAAGGCAGATAGGAATCAGAATAAAACGTCCGCGTAGCTCAATTGGTAGAGTGACTTATTCCGGAATGAGGGGATCCGGGTTCGAATCCTGGCGTGGACAGAAATGACGGAGAAATTTACTTCGTTATAGCGCCATCTTGTTTCTGGACAATTCATGCGTTCCCAAGGATGAAAATTTTAACATCGATTAAAATAGCTGCATTTTATAACTTGGAATACTGCGTATTTTCTAAAACATAACCATAAGTATGCAATCCAACATTTATTTGTCTACTGACGTCATCAAAGTACAGGTCGCACCATCTTTTTTCTGGACAATTAATGAGTTCCCAAGGATGAAAATTTGAACATCGATTAAAATAAATGCATTTTATAACTTGGAATACTTAATATTTTCTAAAACATAACCATAATTAAGCAATCCAACATTTGTTTGTCTACTGATGTCATCAAAGTACCGGTCGCGCTATCTTTTTTCTGGTTTCAACACCACCAAAGGAAAAGTTATTGATTTTTAATATAATTCTGGTTATGTTTCAGAAAATATTAAGTATTCCAAGTTATAATATGAAGTTATTTTAATCGATGTTCAAATTTTCATCCTTGGGAACACACAAATTGTGAAGGAAATGTGTACAAAAGTTTTTCCATTGGGAGTATGGGTCGCAAAATTACTTGACGTCCACCTTAAGTACCCGTAATTCTGAAACCACGCTGAACCACAAATGAAATTCATGCTACCGATAGTTTTGTGACGCCACGTACAAAGGCTCTATAGATCTGAAATTTCGGTTTTCGTTTCTACACGACACATTGTATGCGTCAATGCCGGCCGTTGAAAATGACGTCAGTCATACGTAAAATTTTCAAATGAATACACCCGCCTTTCGCGGGCAGTCTAGTTCAGCAGTCAACTGTGATCGCATAACTTTCTGGTCGAAAGAAGATATTCATCCTGATAGTAAGTAATGATATCATTGTTTATTTTTGTAGTGTTCCACATATTACAGAGCAATAGATATTATTTGCATATCATAATGCAGAAAATCTGATATACAGGGGTTGGCCAGAATAATGTTAACGCCACGCTCAGAGAAGCAACTTTTAATGAAGCTGGATACGCCGCAATACGCAAAGGCATCCACCACTTTTTTGTTGTAATAGCTTTCTTTAGAACCTCAAGGTCCTGTTTAAGTGCATTTTAAGGGCCGCGGGTGGCGTAGTGGTCAGCGTTCGTGACTGTCATGGAGATAACCTCAGGTTCGATCCACTAAATAACCGCCGTGCGTCGGACCTCGGGTACTGCCCCCCCCTTTCTACCTCGCTTCCGTGTGACTTTCCTATCGGGCACTCTAGCCCAAATCACCTAGCCTCCTATTTCTAAGGGTTGTTTAAGACCTGGGGTCAGACACTCCCTTCCTAAAATCCTCTACATATGATCTGATCTGATCTACTAGAGCATTGAATGGGCACGTTAAGCCGTCGGACCCCGGGTACTGGCCCCCGGTAGTAAATAAGGGCGTCTTCTACCTCGCTTCCGTGTCACTTTCCTATCGGGCACTCTAGCCCAAATCTCCTAGCTTCCTATTTCTAAGGGTTGTTTAAGACCTGGGGTCAGACACTCCCTTCCTAAAATCCTCTACAAATGATCTGATCTAATCTACTAGAGCATTGAATGGACACGTTAAGCCGTCGGACCCCGGGTACTGGCCCCCCAGTAGTAAATAAGGGCGTCTTCTACCTCGCTTCCGTGTCACTTTCCTATCGGGCACTCTAGCCCAAATCACCTAGCTTCCTATTTCTAAGGGTTGTTTAAGACCTGGGGTCAGACACTCCCTTCCTAAAATCCTCTACATATGATCTGATCTGATCTACTAGAGCATTGAATGGGCACGTTAAGCCGTCGGACCCCGGGTACTGGCCCCCGGTAGTAAATAAGGGCGTCTTCTACCTCGCTTCCGTGTCACTTTCCTATCGGGCACTCTAGCCCAAATCACCTAGCTTCCTATTTCTAAGGGTTGTTTAAGACCTGGGGTCAGACACTCCCTTCCTAAAATCCTCTACATATGATCTGATCTGATCTACTAGAGCATTGAATGGACACGTTAAGCCGTCGGACCCCGGGTACTGGCCCCCAGTAGTAAATAAGGGCGTCTTCTACCTCGCTTCCGTGTCACTTTCCTATCGGGCACTCTAGCCCAAATCACCTAGCTTCCTATTTCTAAGGGTTGTTTAAGACCTGGGGTCAGACACTCCCTTCCTAAAATCCTCTACATATGATCTGATCTGATCTACTAGAGCATTGAATGGGCACGTTAAGCCCTCGGGCCACAGGTACTGGCCCCCCGGTAGTAAATAAGGGCGTCTTCTACCTCGCTTCCGTGTCACTTTCCTATCGGGCACTCTAGCCCAAATCTCCTAGCTTCCTATTTCTAAGGGTTGTTTAAGACCTGGGGTCAGACACTCCCTTCCTAAAATCCTCTACAAATGATCTGATCTAATCTACTAGAGCATTGAATGGACACGTTAAGCCGTCGGACCCCGGGTACTGGCCCCCCAGTAGTAAATAAGGGCGTCTTCTACCTCGCTTCCGTGTCACTTTCCTATCGGGCACTCTAGCCCAAATCACCTAGCTTCCTATTTCTAAGGGTTGTTTAAGACCTGGGGTCAGACACTCCCTTCCTAAAATCCTCTACAGATGATCAGTAAGTGCATTTTAAGGGCCGCGGGCGGCCTAGTGGGTAACGTTCGTGACTGCCACGGAAAGGACCTCAGGTTCGATCCACTAAATATCCGCAGTGGGTCGGATGGGCACTGGCCCCCCGGTAATAAATATGGGCGTCTTCCTCCCATTTTCTACTTCGCTTCCGTGTCACTTTCTTATCTGGCATTCTAGCCCAAATCTCCTAGCTTCCTATTTCTAAGGATTGTTTAAGACCTGGGGTCAGACAGTCCCTTCCTAAAATCCTCTGCATTTGATAAGTGTATTTAAAGTGTCTTGTTGCAAAATTTCTTTAAGGTGACGACAAAATGAGCGACGTAACGGACTTCGAAAGAGGGCTAATTGTTGGTGCCTCTGTGACAGTAGTCGCCAGTTACTGTGTCTACCGTCATGACAGCACACAGTGTTCGTTGCAAAACCTCGTCTGCGAAACACAAGAGCGGCCGGAAAACGATCATGACTGATAGAGACAGGAGGGTATTAAAGAGGATTGTTACCCGCAATAAGAAGATCACAGCACCAAAAATTAGTGCGGAGCTCAATCTGCATCACCAGACCCCAGTATCAACGAAAACAGTGCGCAGGGAATTGCATAAACAAGATATTCATAGCAGAGCTGCTATTGCAAAACCTCTAGTGACCCGGGTGAATACACAACGGCGACAGAAGTGGTGGCGGAAGCACAGAACGTGGACTGCCAATGCATGGAAGCGTGTAATGCGGTCAGATGAACGCACATTCACAATGTTCCCAACCGCAGGGCGTGTTTACGTGTGGAGAATACCATCAGAAGCGTACAACCCAGACTGTGTGCTTCCAACAGGTGGTGGTTATGTCAGGCTCTGGACTGTCATATCGTGGTTTTCAGCAGGTCTCCTGATTACCTTGAAAGGACGGATCACTGGCAGGGCGTATAAAATCATTTTGGCCAACCAAGTCCATGCAATGGCTCAGGCATTGTTTCTTGGAGGGGATGCCATCTATCAAGATGATAACGCCTCAATTCACAGAGCTCGGAATGTTCAATCATGGTTTGAGTAACATAAGGACGAACTTTTACACCTTCCTTGGCCTTCCCAATCACCTGACTTAAACATCATTGAGCCACTGTGAGCTGTGTTGGAAGACAGAGCAAGATCCCGTTATCCTCCTCCTGCATCTTTCAAGGGCCTGGTGCAGTTTTCTGCATGAAGAACGGTGTAACATCCCACTAATCACCATTCAGGATTTGTATGGGTCCATTTCAAGGAGAATTCAGGTGGTTTTGAATACCAAAGTTGGTCCCACACCCTATTAGGTACGTAAAACCTTCTTTTCCTAGGTGTTCATATTGTTTTGTCCAACCCCTGTACATTTTATGCCCAGTTAGACCTTCAAAGTGCTTTGCGAACATAGGAAGCAAAAGCCACACGAACTTGTCAATCAAAAATATTCGATGACCTTCCTCGAATTCTTCTTTTAGTGACATTAGATATTTTCTAGGAGTTATGGACAAAACTACTTTTCCATAGTTTTTAGTTAGAACTATATAGTGGCAACTGATAAACATAAAATTGCCTACATGATTTCTCTTTTCTAGATCAGGTTAAAGAGAATTTTTTTTGTCTCCTGAGTGTACAATATGAATGTATATACTTAATGTATGCTACACACTGATGCATGTATATTCAGCGCGTGCTTAATACCCATTATTTTTGTAAATATTTGTTTCAGGCGTTCAAATTGCGAATTTTGATCGCCATCTTGACTTTATGCTTCGGTGGCAATGATGCAGCCAGACGTGCTGTGTGTGAAGACGGAAGAACCTGCCCACCAGGTAAGGACATCTAACAATGTTTGATTTTCAGAATAAAATGTCTCCACTAAACAACAAAACAAAATAAAGTAAAATGCTATGCCGTCCCGGTGGCGCAGTAGTCTAAGCGATGGCTTCTGATCATTCGTTCGAGATGTGTCCGGGTCTGAATCCCGGTGAGGCATGGATGTTGTGTGTGTCTGACGGCGCTGGCGCTCTCCCATTCCTGGAACCAGTGACCCTAAATTAGGAACGGGCGACTGCTTATAGCCCACTGAGTTGCACACTGTGGTCGTTAAACCTCCAATCAAAAAAAAATACTAGTATAAATAAAAAAAAAGTGTTTTTTACTTTAAAATACTTTGTTATATCTGAATCATTCACATGTGTTTAATATTTTCTACGCCAGGTGACAACACTATGTTTCATGTTAAAGTGTTTCAAACGCATCGCATTAGAGTTTGACAGCTCGGGAGAAACAATGCAGAGTGCGATTATTTCAGTAATTGCTTGAGTGAGATTATTCGTTACGATGGAAAGATCCCAGTGTCCAAGTCATCAAAGACATTGACCTCTGACTGATCGTCTCATTTTGGGTCGGGATGGAGTTCCGGAGGAGATATAGAGGGTGTGCTTGTCTTATGTCCTAGTTTCCATCCCTTCCTTGGATTCAGTGGACCAAATAAAGGGACGTTATATGTTCACAGATATTATTTAAACCTACCTTCCCTCAAAATGAAACCCTCAAAGAGATAGGCGATGGAATGTGGTCACGGGATTTAGGCTGAACTGCAGAGAAAATAAAATTCTTAGCATTCACTCAGATGCATGTGTTTCTGCTTCTATTTCTATCAGCGAGTGACGCTGAGAAAAGTACTTCTAATTAGCAACTTACGTTTAGGAAGTCTTTGGAAAAACTAGTAAGCTGGCAGTTATATCATCTCTCTGTCTAGCTGTCTGTTAGCATTGTAACTAGGATTCAAAATATTCATCTTGCGCGGAATAGATCATCAGCGAATTTCCATAAAGCGCAACTTTCCCTCTTGCTGACTTAAACTAATTCTCACATTTCCACTTTTGAAAATAGAACTGGAGGAATCACTGTTGAAACACTTTTAAAAGTCCAACTAGGAGAATTCTTTTTGAAGCACTCTGAATGTCGAATGGAAGAATTCTTGTTGGAACACTTCTAAAAGTTAAATTAGAATTATTGTTGGAACACTTCTAAAAGTTAAATTAGAATTCTTGTTAGAACACTTCTAAAAATTAAATTAGAATTCTTGTTGGAACACTTCTAAAAGTTAAATTAGAATTCTTGTTGGAACACTTCTGATAGTTAAGTTAGAATTCTTGTTGGAACACTTCCAAAAGTTATATTAGTATTCTTGTTGGAACACTTCTAAAAGTAAAATTAGAATTCTTGTTGGAACACTTCTAAAAGTAAAATTAGAATTCTTGTTGGAACACTTCTAAAAGTAAAATTAGAATTCTTGTTGGAACACTTCTAAAAGTTAAATTAGAATTCTTGTTGGAACACTTCTAAAGTAAAATTAGAATTATTGTTGGAACACTTCTAAAACTTTAATTTGAATTCTTGTTGGAAAACTTCTAAAAGTTAAATTAGGAGAATTCTTGTTGAAACATTTTTAAAAGTCTCAGTGGAAGAATTCTTTTTGAAACAGTCGAATTTGAAAAAAACCCTTGTCGAAACAGTTTTGAAATTCAAAATGGAAGAATTCTTGTTGAAACATTCGAACTGGAAAAATCCTTGTCGAAACAGGTTTGAAATTCGAAATAGAAGAATTCTTGTAGAAATACTTTTAGAAGTCATAGTGAGAGAATTATTTTTGAAACAGTCGAATTGGAAGAAACTTTGTCGAAACAATTTTGAAATTCGAATGGAAGTTTTCTTGTTGGAACACTTCTAAAAGTCGGATTGGAAGAATTTTTGTTGAAACAGTCGAACCGGAAGAAACCTTGTCGAAACAGTTTTGAAATTCGAAATGGAAGAATTCTTGTTGGAACCCTTCCAAAAGTTGGATTGGAGGAATTCTTGTTCAAATACTCTTAGAAGCTGAAATGATTGGAGAATTCTTGTTCAAATACTCTTAGAAGCTGAAATGATTGGAGAATTCTTGTTCAAATACTCTTAGAAGCTGAAATGATTGGAGAATTCTTGTTCAAATACTCTTAGAAGCTGAAATGATTGGAGAATTCTTGTTCAAATACTCTTAGAAGCTGAAATGATTGGAGAATTCTTGTTCAAATACTCTTAGAAGCTGAAATGATTGGAGAATTCTTGTTCAAGAACTCTTAGAAGCTGAAATGATTGGAGAATTCTTGTTCAAATACTCTTAGAAGCTGAAATGATTGGAGAATTCTTGTTCAAGAACTCTTAGAAGCTGAAATGATTGGAGAATTCTTGTTCAAATACTCTTAGAAGCTGAAATGATTGGAAAATTTTTGTACAAATACTCTTAGAAGCTGAAATGATTGGAGAATTCTTGTTCAAATACTTTTAGAAGCTGAAATGATTGGAGAATTCTTGTTGCAACACTTTTAAAAGTCGAAGCGGAGGAATTCTATCTGTAACAGTCTAACTGGAAGAAACCTTGTCGAAACTGTTTTGAAATTCTAAATGGAAGAATTCTTGTTGGAACACTTCTAAAAGTGGGATTGGAAGAATTCTTGTTGAAACACTTTTAAAAGCTGAAATGCGAGAATTCATTTTTGAAACACTTCTACAAGCTGCAATGCAAGAATTCACGTTTGAAACACTTTTAAAAGTCGTAGAGGAAGAATTTGTTTTTGAAACAGTCGAACTGGAAGAAACCTTGTCAAAACTGTTTTGAAATTCGAAATGGAAGAATTCTTGTTGGGATACTTCTAAATACCGAACTGGAACAATATTCGTTGAAACACTTTTAAGAAGCTCACATGGGTGTTGAAACTCTTTTAAAAGTCGAAATGGAAGAATTCTTTCTGAAACAGTCGAACTAGAAGAAGCCTTGTCGAAACAGTTTTGAAATTCGAAGTGGAAAAATTCTTGTTGGAACATTTCTAAAAATTGGATTGGAAGAATTCCTGGTGAAACGCTTAGAAGCTGAAATGAAATAATTCTTGTTGAAGAACTGCTACAAGATGAATTGTAGAAACTCTTGTTGAAACCCTTCAAACAGTCGAACTGGTGGAATTATTGAAATTCTAAAAGTCGACCTGAGGTAAATCAGTCTAGAAAGGCTTCGACTTTACAAAGTGAATCAGCAGGAACGGTTGTGCCGGAAATACTCCATTTTGTTTGGTCACCGAACGTGTTCGTGCATAGGGTAAGGAGGAAAGAAATACGTGTATTTTTTTTAGATGGAAAAAATAAATCCGAGATAACATAAATGGTAAGTTGTTCAGTGCAGTTTTGTCGTCGCAAAGTCATATTTAATGATAACAAGGAATCAGACGATTTATAGATTATTTATAGATTAAATTTGTATGCACATAGCATTTGCTCTTCCGCATTTGTTAGTATGAGTTTTATTTCACACAGCAAAAACTTTTAAAGCAAACTAAAAGAGTGACCTTCTTTCCGATTACAAGAATTTATTGAGGGAACATTATAAGTCTTATAAGTATGAAACAAACTCTAGTAGAAAGAGCAACCTACAAAGTTATTTTTACTTCCTAAACGAGTTCAACATGTGCACATTTTGCAGCGTCATACATCAAGACGGTATCCAATCTCGTCTCAAACATTTTTCAGCAGATCAAAATGAATTATGGCAATTGTTTTTGATATGCGATCTTCCAAATCGTTAATGGTTGTTGGCAATGTATGGCATAAAATTTACCCATAATGAAACCGTACAGAAACAACTGTCGCTGCACAATTATCCTTGACTGAGACGAGCAGAATTCCATTAAGCAGAACACCTTTTCCAGATGACTCGCCATTTTCCTTCAATGCCAGCGCCACCTGACGGATCTACGTAATTTGCTGAAAAAAGTGAAAAAAGATCTACTTGAGTTCCTCATTTCTTTATTTCATTTCTTTATTTATTTTTGTTGTTACATGCTCTAAGAAAAAGAAAGAGTAGAAACAAAATGACAATTCATGAATGGTGAACATGTGCTGTAACAGCAGGGAAGACAAGGGAGAAGCTCAAAATGGCATGACATAGTCCTATACTCCCTGAAGAAAACCCCCGCACGGGGATAACTGGTTTTCCAGTTTTTTGGGGAGCGGCACCCCCACGGCCCGAGCTGACCTTGTGACTGGTCAACATCTTATGTCATGCCACCGCTTGTTTTTTATTTTGGTGTTTGCAGGGACGGCTGTTCATCCAGCTGTTGGGGAGTCGCGGCCCCACGATCCCGAGCTGGTCTTGTGTCTCGCTTTTTCGTTTTTCCTTATTTTCTCCACTGGCTAGTTGCCCGTGTTGTATTCTGTACCTAATCGCTACCACGTTATGTACTAACACCCCGGTCTTGTGGTTTTGTTACCCTCCACCACTAACTGTTTTATATTAACCGCTCAGTTCGTAGGTTGCTGAGATTCCGTTTAGGTTCCCTTCCAGGATTTGTCTTCTTTAGATTTCTTTTTTCCTTTTAGCTGGTTTGGGTGCTAGACCTACCTGCATGTTTGCCGCGTGCGGAGACCCGTGAGGCGGAAATGGGATGTCTGGCGGCTGAGGTCGCAGGAGACCGGATAAGTGCCTCCTGTGTACCAACACTCCTCTTCGACCCCGGCTTCGCTGTAAACGGGAGGCTAGAGACTAACCCACCTCTAGTCAGAAGTCTTGTACCAAGTTGTGTGCAGGGCTTTAGCGGCTTTTTTGTCGTATAGCACGGCAGGGTGAGCCCGGGGCTGTGGGATCATGCCAAAGGCGTTGGCATGACGGTACCCGGAGGCCGAAGTGTCCGCCGAGTGCGTGTGATCACAGCCAACGGACTATATCTGCAACGTATAAGCTCCAGAACTGTGTCCAGCGTCATTTTCTTGGCTTGCAGACCTCCAGTTCTCCCTTGTAGGGCTCGGTGGTGGGTGGAGTAGTCTGCAGACGAATTCTTCTCCTTTTTTCATGGGTAAACCCAAAAACAAACGCTCCAAATTCAAGTCACCTGAGCAAATGATTGTTGACAACGACTCTCCTTCGTCTTCTCAACCTACCAAGTCTCATACCCTTAAAAGATCTTTAGATCATGATCTGGACCAAGAATGTGGAACCTCTTCTTCGGCAGCTGTACCAGTCGCTCCGAAGCGTCGTCTCCCCTCGATTGTTGTGAATACGCATGCTACATACTTAGTTGTAGAATCCATCGATCCGAATGAGAGACTGTCCACCAGATCTCCATTCTTCATTTCTAAAGCTTTGGACGCTGCAGTTGGCCCTTTGAAGTCTGTGAGGAAGCTTCGCTCTGGGGACCTGCTTGTCCAAACTTGCAGTGTTTCTCAGAGTAACACTTTTCTGCACCTCACTAGTCTTCAAGGCATTCCTGTCAAAGTGACACCTCACCCTGTTTCTTAACACCTCTCGGGGTGTTATTTCGGAGTTTGATCTCTTGCCATGCAGTGAAGAAGAATTGGTGACTGAACTTGCAGATCAAGGTGTTATTGCTGCACGCCGTATGATGTTTCGGCGCGATGGTTCTTTGATTAAGTCTAAAAATGTGATCTTGACTTTTAACTCCCCGAAAGTTCCGACCGAAATCAAGGCTGGCTACTTGGTCTGTGGAGTTCGCCCGTACATTCCCAGTCCTCTGCGCTGTTTCAGATGCCAGAGGTACGGGCATTCACAACGTTTCTGTAAGAGTTCCGCTCGTTGCGCTAATTGTGGCTCCAGTGAACATGACGGGGAAGGTTGCACTTCTGCGGCCTGCTGTGTTAACTGTGGTGAGGCCCATGCAGCTTACTCCCGCAACTGTATGAAATGGAAGGACGAGATGGCTATCCAGCGCCTCAAGACCCTGGAGGGCCTCTCGTACCCTGCTGCCAAGGCCAAGTTGGGTATACCCACCACCCGACAGCGTACTTTTGCCGCAGTTGTTAAGTCTCAGCCACAACCCGTGCAGCCTTTTGTTCCGCGCCCTGTAGCTCTCGCCGCACTTGCCAAGCGATCTACAGCTGAACAAGCGACACAGGTGGATTTCACCGAGCTCCAACTTATTCGACCAGCTGCGTCTTCGCCTTCTCTTTGAAGACGCCCGCCTCTTCCGGTTCCCAGCAGACAGCCTGCACGTGCGGAAGACCCGGCCCTCAATCCGCAAAGGTGTGCGGTGTCCATCAAACTGTCTCGGCCTCAGCGAGGTCCCCACCCTCACCCAACATTATAGAAGAACACGGGGGGAGGAGAGTGACAGTTCGTCCCCAGCCTCTACCAGCATTGCAGAGGAACATGGGGGGAGGAGAGTGACAGTTCGTCCCCGCCCTCTGCCAGCATTGCAGAGGAGTGTGGGGGGAGGAGAGTGACGGTTCGTCCTTTTCCATTAGTAAATATGTTACTTTTAATAAACTTCATTAACTACCTTTTCTTCACTGCTTTCTTCATACTCTTTTTCAACTTTTACCAAGCCTGTCTGATCTTCATCATTTTCCACGCTTTTAAAAAATCTGTGGCTGATCGTTCTTTGTCTGGCGCTCTTTGGCCAAACCTGGCCCTTGCGCCAATAAAATCCAACAACCAACCAACCAACCAACCTGAAGAAAACAAACATATGAAACAACAGATAGACACATCAAGTCAGACAATCAGAAGGAGTTTAACCATTTTTTTTAATTATTGAAGGAGAAAAAGTTTGATTTTTTTAAATAAATTAAAATTATTCAAATTAGTCAGGTTATTGGGTAAAGAATTCCAGTATAGAGGACCTCTGTAATTAAACGTAAGTTTCACTTATTCTGTTTTTGTAAAAATAGGTTTTAAACGTGAAACCACGGCGGCGGACGACCGCTATATTGTTCTACAGGCGAGAAGAGACAGACGGCAGACAGCGGGAGAAATCGCAAGGCACATGCAACAGACAACTGGACGTCCGTTATCGCGTTTCACCGTGGCCATGAGGCTGCACAAAGGTGGTCTATTTGCACGACGACCAGTACGGTGTGTGCCATTAACCCCTGCTCATCGGAGACAGCGGTTTCTGTGGTGCCAGGAACACAAGAACTGGACACATCAGCAATGGGGTCGAGTTCTCTTTACGGATGAGAGCCGATTTAGTCTGGCCAGCGATTCTGGACGTATACACATCTGGAGAGAGCAGGGAACACGCAATCACACCTCCAACATCATCGAAAGGGACCGGTTTAGAGGTGGCGGAGTTCTCGTTTGGGGCGGTATCATGCTTGGTAGCCGTACTGACCTCCACATCTTCCAAAGAGGTTCAGTCACTGCTGTCCGCACAAAAACTAACGTTTCCTGTCGTCTTTGGCTCTTTTCTAACGGTATTCTGTTGAGGGCCACAACTGTATGCGAGATGAGTGCCACGTTAACTCACCGACTAGCACAGATACCAACATTTCCTGTCGTCTTTGGCTCTTCTGCAACGGTATTCTGTTGAGGGTTACCATTGTGTGCGTTGTGGGTGCCCCGTTTATTCACCGACCAGCACAGAAACCAACGTTTCCTGTCGTCTTTGGCTCTTCTGCGACGGTATTCTGCTGAGGGTCACAACTGTATGGAGGTGAGTGCCACGTTAACTCACCTACCAGCACAGAAACCAACATTTCCTGTCGTCTTTGGCTCTTCTGCAACAGTATTCTGCTGAGGGTCACTATCGTGTGCGTTGTGGGTGCCCCGTTTATTCACCGACCAGCACAGAAACCAACGTTTCCTGTCGTCTTTGGCTCTTCTGCAACGGTATTCTGCTGAGGGTCACAACTGTATGCGAGATGAGTGCCACGTTAACTCACCGACCAGCACAGAAACCAACATTTCCTGTCGTCTTTGGCTCTTCTGCAACAGTATTCTGCTGAGGGTCACTATTGTGTGCGTTGTGGGTGCCACGTTAACTCACCGACCAGCACAGAAACCAACGTTTCCTGTCGTCTTTGGCTCTTCTGCGACGGTATTCTGCTGAGGGTCACAACTGTATGCGAGATGAGTGCCGCGTTAACTCACCGACCAGCACAGAAACCAACATTTCCTGTCGTCCTTGGCTCTTCTGCAACAGTATTCTGCTGAGGGTCACTATTGTGTGCGTTGTGGGTGCCACGTTAACTCACCGACCAGCACAGAAACCAACGTTTCCTGTCGTCTTTGGCTCTTCTGCGACGGTATTCTGCTGAGGGTCACAACTGTATGCGAGATGAGTGCCGCGTTAACTCACCGACCAGCACAGAAACCAACATTTCCTGTCGTCCTTGGCTCTTCTGCAACAGTATTCTGCTGAGGGTCACTATTGTGTGCGTTGTGGGTGCCCCGTTTATTCACCGACCAGCACAGAAACCAACGTTTCCTGTCGTCTTTGGCTCTTCTGCAACGGTATTCTGCTGAGGGTCACAACTGTATGCGAGATGAGTGCCACGTTAACTCTCTGACCAGCACAGAAACCAACGTTTCCTGTCGTCTTTGCTTTTTCTGCAACGGTATTCTGCTGAGGGTCACATTTGGGTGCGCGATAGGTGCCACGTTTACTCACCGACCAGCAGAGAAACTAAAGTTTCTTGTCGTCTTTGGCTGCTGAGGGGCACTATTGTGGGCGTGGTGGGTGCCACGTTTACTAACCTACCAGCACAGAAACCAACGTTTCCTGTCGTCTTTGGCTACTGAGGGTCACTATTGTGTGCGTGTGGTGGGTGCCACGTTTACTCACCGACCAGTACAGAAGATGCAGGCGTCGTACAGTCTCTCGCCGCGGTGACGCCACACGCGGATCCGACCATCGTGGGGTTGCAGGCAGAAGCGGGATTCGTCGGAGAAGACAATGTCGCGCCATTCCGTAGTCCAGGTGCGGCGTTCAACGGCCCACTGCCACCGCACTCGCCGGTGGCGTAACGTCAATGGTAATCGGAGCAATGGGCGCTGTGCGACAAGTCCCAGCTCCTGCAGACGACGTCGAATGGTACGTGCTGACACAGGTTGTTGCGCAACACACCCTAATTCCTGCGCTAACGTTCGTGATGTGGCGGTGCGAGCCGTCAATGCCCGCCGCACAACATGCCAGTCCTCTCGTTCGGTGGTGTGCCGCGGCTGCGGCAATCGCTCACGTCGGTCCGTCCGTCCCTCCTGCACCCACCGAATCCATACTCTCCTCACTGTGGCTGGATGTCGTCTCACACGGGCGCCGATGTCTCGGTACGATAAACTGCTGTCGCGATAAGCCACTACTCGTCCTCTGTCGAACTCCGAAACGTGCTGGAATGACTGCCGTATTCTGCGACGAGGCATCAAGAAGCTTCCCACGCACCGGTCCGGCAGTACAACACACTTCCACTACTTACACCCCGCCTTCTGTGCACCCTTCTTATAGTGCTTCTTGGTGGCGTGTCGGGCGCACATGATTTGCATATGCCCTGCAATGCTAATCGTTTGCATGTCTTCTCGCGGGCGACGCATGCTGCGAATTTCATGGCAATCGGATGCTTCTTTCTTGATGTTGCATTTTGGGTGGCCAGCAGTGTAGATAGAAAGACTAACTTAACTGAGTGGAGGCGACAGAAACAGCTTTTAGGAAAACTTTGTTTAATTTGTTGTTTCCTTACCGCCTTCTACACGATGCTTAATTTAACGAGGCTTCCCAAAATACTCTGGGTGTCAAACTCCCGTCCTCAGAGCTGAGATTCTAGGGCCGGTTTCAGATAGGCGGAACAAACCCGTCGAAGCAATAAATATCCCGGCTGTCCTACCGCTGGTTTTCAAGTGGGTTATTTCCTTTAGGGAACATACTTTGATTCGCACTTCAACTCCCATCATTCCCCAGAGCTATTCTTCACAGCATAGTCAAACTGCATACCTTTATCCACCCTCTATGCCATAATTTATAACAGATTTTTTCCTCTCCTGTGCATTAAGTTTCAATGACAAATTAATGACAGAAGCGGATTTTCTTTGATTTCCTCCCCATCTGTTTTAATGCGGGTGCTTCTTTTGAGAATTGAGGTCGTCTTCTCTGATGTGTTCAAAATTTTTAGCTCACTGCTGAACTGACCGTCCTATTACGTGTGTGTGCGAAGGTGGAGTTCCCTAATCTCTAATTTCCCTGCCTCAACCCCCTACTTTTACTCTCGCCAGAAGCACTTAAACTATCACACAATGACATATCAATTCTCTTCCCATGCAATCAAGATTCACTGATACACTTCCGGAAAAGAAACTGATTCCTCTTCCTAAGACTCAGAAGAAAAAACGGAAAAGAAAAACTCTCAATACTTCAACATAAAATTAAAAGCCCACCGGAGATGTACTTACACTGGCGTGCAAAAATTAAAAACGAGACGGTTTTTCGAATGTACGTCGTGCAGAAGTGCTCGACATCGACGAAAATCATATCATAAGATCCCCAAGATGTAAGAATATGGGACAAGTGAGCAAAACCGTCCAAACAAGGAATCCAAAGAACACAAAGGCACTTTATTGAAAAGGTAGCTTCGAGCACAACTGGACAGAAGATGGAAACGTCCATGTGACAGGCGGCTGCCAAGAAAAATCCAGTCTTTAGTAGGGGATATGATCACCCCTGACTGCGTTGCAGGATTTACAACGTCTGTCCGTGCTGAGGACGAGGTTGTCAAGGAGCTGTTGAGGCATCGCGGCCCATTTCTCTTGTAGCGCCAATCGCAGCTGCGGAATCGTTGCTGGCGGCTGGTGACCGGCTGCCAAGCGTCTCCCAAGAAGGTCCCACACGTGTTCGATTGGATTTAGGTCCGGGGACCTTGCGGGCCAATCCATGCGTTGAATATCTTTACTCTCCAACAGCTCTGCGACAGCCATTGTACGATTAGGTGTAGCGTTGTCATCCATGAAGAGAAACTGAGCAACCACAGCACTTCTAAACAGATGCACGTGAGGCAAGAGAACCTCGGTACAATAGCGGACACCAGTGACTGAACCTCTTTGGAAGATGTGGGGGTCAGTACGGCTACCAAGCAAGATACCGGCCCAAACGAAAACTCCACCAGCTCCAAACCTGTCCCTTTCGATGATGTTGGAGGTGTGATTGCGTGTTCCCTGCTCTCTCCAGATATGTATACGTCCAGAATCACTCGTCAGACTAAATCGGCTCTCATCCATAAAGAGAACTCGACCCCATTGCTGATGTGTCCAGTTCTTGTGTTCCTGGCACCACAGAAACCGCCGTCTCCGATGAGCAGGCGTTAATGGCACATACCGTACTGGTCGTCGTGCAAATAGACCACCTTTGTGCAGCCTCCTGGACACAGTAAAACGCGATAACGAACGTCCAGTTGGCTATTGCATGTGGCTTGCGATTTCTCCCGCTGTCTTCATTCTGTCTCTTCTCGCCTGTAGGGCAATATGCCGGTCGTCCGCAGACGTAGTTGCTCGTAAAAGACCACTGCTAAACTCTCGGACAGCTGGTTCCTGTCGTTTGAAATGCTGTCCAAGCTCGTGAAACGATGCTGTGAGCGATCCCGAACTCCTTGGCCACACTAGTCACACTTCGACCTTCTTCCAGCTTCCCAATGACGCGACCTCGGGTAAAGTCATCCAGGTGTCGTCTACTAGATTGCCTGTTGGCCATATCACACGGTGGCAGCAACTCGACGTTGTTCAAACCAATGTACACCGTGCAATAGCTTTCACCGAATTGCTGAGCGTACACCGCCCGTGTGCTTTATACCCTTCCGACAATCTTCCCCCTACGCCATGCTGAATATATGTGCATGCCCAACCGTACCGGACCCTAGTCTATCTTCTGAGTGGTCTTTCGGTCCGTTCTGCCTGCTCGTTCTGCTGTTATGCTAAGTTCTCCTCATCGTCCTTAATTTTTGCACACCAGTGTAATATGCTATTCGTAGTTCGTCAGAGCCCAAGATGGAACTAATATGCTATTCGTAGTTCGTCAGAGCCCAAGATGGAACTAATATGCTATTCGTAGCTCGTCAGAGCCCAAGATGGAACTAATATGCTATTCGTAGCTCGTTAGAGCCCAAGATGGAATTAATATGCTATTCGTAGCTCGTCAGAGCCCAAGATGGAATTAATATGCTATGCGTAGCTCGTCAGAGCTCAAGATGGAACTAATATGCTATGCGTAGTTCGTCAGAGCCCAAGATGTAACTAATATGCTGTTCGTAGCTCGTCAGAGCCCAAGATGGAACTAATATGCTATTCGTAGCTCGTCAGAGCCCAAGATGGAACTAATATGCTGTTCGTAGCTCGTCAGAGCCCAAGATGGAACTAATATGCTGTTCGTAGCTCCTCAGAGCCCAAGATGGAACTAATATGCTATTCGTAGCTCGTCAAATCCTAAGATGAAACTAATATGCTATTCGTAGCTCGTGAGAGCCCACCTGAGCCTGAGATGAAATTAATGATGCTATTCGTAGACTTCCCGAGCCCATCTCGGCCCGGGCTCGGGCTCAGCCCGTCTCATATCTAGTGTAAATACCGTATATGTCTTATAATGTGCCTGTTTTGATAAGCAGTAAACGCAGATGCAGTAAAAGCACCTGTGTTGGTAATTTAGCTAATCAATATTTTTAATTCTTTGATAACAGAATCTCGTGTGGTTTGTTTCACCCGTCGTTGGTTGCACTATGAGAAATTCTCTCATGCTTCGAGAGCCATTCATTTGGAAGTGATCCTGGGGTACCACCTCCGCTGTGGCTGACACTTAGAATCTTCTAAGCATTGGCGCATCTTTGATGTTCAAAAACTCTGCCCTTTGCTCCGGTGTGCTTTGTGTGAACATTTCTCTCATCAAGTGACTACTGGCGTTTGTGTTTTGTATTTTTATAGATAACGCGATAATAATACCAAATTAATAATAATACGAGTGCGTTTTTCGCCTAGTTTGATTTGTAAATATAAATATTAACTACATTTCATGCAAAGAAAGTGTTAATATGGAGTTCAGTACTTAGGAAAAAATGTAGTATGAGAAAAAGTCTCACGCGCGACCACTGGCGTTATTCGACGTGTAGCGATCAACGATAGGTTAATTAAATCTTTTCATCTGCGTATACGCCAATGAGTCATTACATTATGACCACCTACCTAATAAGCTGTAGGACCCCCTCTACCCCGCAAAACAGCGGCCACTCGGCGAGGCATCGATTCGATGAGATGGCGATAGGTAACCTGGGGCATCTGTTACGATAATGTCAATAGCAGGTCATCCAGTTCCTGTACATTTGGTGGTGATTTAGCGCTAACCCGCTTTTCCAAGTCAAGCCACAAATGTTCGATTGGGTTCATGTCCGGTGAACTTGAAGGCCAGGGTATAAACGACTTCTTCTTGCCCTTTGCATTTCAATTTCAGTGCTTTAGCGACAAATTCACTTACATATGTTCTCGAGCTACCTGTATCAATAATCCCTCGTACATAACGACTGATATCATTCTCCTTAATACAAACAATTAAAGTCTGTAAATGCACCTCCTTGGAACAAAAATTGTTAGTCAAAACACTGGCTTCCAGAGCTTTATCATTTTCTTTATTATTTTCTGGTTTATTATCATTCTCTTCGTGTTTATAAAAAAACATAATACACTGACGGAAAACAAAAATCCCAACACCACGAAAAAATAGTTGTAGAGGAATGAAATGGCGGAAATACATTTGTATAGGTAACATATTTAATCGATTAAGGTTTCAACATCACAGCTTATTGTAAGCGGGAGAAGAGCCATTTTAAATGTGAAATGCTGGTACATTAATAACCGGTGTAACCGCCAGAAAGTTGAATGCAAGCACGCAAACTTTCATGCATTGTGTCGTACAGGTGCTGGATGTCAGTTTGTGGGATGGAGTTCCATGCCTGTTGCACTTGGTCGGTCAATACAGGGACGGTTAATGCTGATTGGGGGTGACGCTGGAGTTGTCGTCCAATGATGTCCCATACGTGCTCGATTGGTGAAAGATCTGGTGATCTAGCAGGCCACGGCAACATGTCGACACTCTGTAGAGCATGTTGGGTTACAACAGCGGTATGCGGGCGAGCGTTATCCTGTTGGAAAACATCCCCTGGAATGCTGTTCATGAATGGCAGCACAACAGGTTGAATCACCAGACCGACGTACAACTGTGCCGTCAGGATGCGTGGGATAACCACGGGAGTGCTCCTGCTGTCATAGGAAATTGTTCCCCAGACCATAACTCCAGGTGTAGGTCCAGTGTGTCTCGGCCGCAGACAAGTTGGTTGCAGGCGCTCACCTGGCCTCCTTCTAACCAACACACGGCCATCACTGGCACCCAGGCAGAACCCGCTTTCATCAGAAAACACAACAGATCTCCACTCCGTCCTCCAATGAGCTCTAGCTTGACACCACTGACGTCGCAAACGGCAATGGTTTGGAGTAAGTGGAATGCACGCTACAGGGTGTCTGGCTCGGAGCTGTCCTTCAAGTAACCGATTTGTAACAGTTGGTTGTTTCACTGTGGTGGCAACTGCAGCTTGAATTGCTGCCGCAGACGCGGTACGATGCGCCACGGCCATACGCCGTACACGGCGGTCTTCCCTCTCAGTAGTGCCACGTGGCCGGCCGAAACCCGGTCTTCTTCAGGCCGTACCTTCCCTTGACCACCGCTGCCAACAATCATGCACAGTGGCTACATTCCTGCCAAGTCGTTCTGCAATATTGCGGAAAGAAAATCCACCTTCTCGTAGCCCTATTACACGAGCTCGTTCAAACTCCGTGAGCTGTTGATAATGGCTTCTTCGTCTTCTTAAAGGCATTCTTGACTAACATCAACACCCTACGTCGAATCTCAAAGATAACTAACGCTCACGAACGTTACAGCGCGTATTTACAGCAAACCTGCTTTGCATGTTCCGAAGGGCGCTGATAGCGCCACACGTATGCGCCGAGCGTGAAATTTGCATAGACGTCATCTTACAGATGTACTCTCACCGCCTACTAACTGTCGTTTATCTAACACAACCCCTTCTTGGTGTTGGGATTTTTTTCCGTCAGTGTAGATATATGTCTATTACCACAGTGTGAGCAGATAATTTTTACCTTACAAGAACGTGAAACGTGTCCTGGTTTAAGACACCTAAAACAGCATCCCCGTTTTAATAAAATAGATTTTCTTTCGTCCAGAGACAGATTTCGAGCTTCTTCGCACTCAGAGTTTGCGTGCGGCTTGTCACAAAAAACACAAACGAATTTTTTCTTTTTTTAAGTTCAGCGTTGAATAGCTCAGCTGCTGTAGGTGTCTTTCCCTTTTCTCTCGACTCACGTGAGAGCTTTCGGCCACAGTCACCTGACCAAGGAGCAAATGTGGCTGGAAAACTGTGGTGCCAGTCTCTGGTGACCGAAACACTAGTACTAGTACGCTCCCTAGAGGTCAGTTCCTTCCTCAAAAATTCAATCAAATCTTTGATGTCATAACTGGCATTGATACTTTGTTTGTTGAATTCTAAGATCAGATCAGGGGGAGCACTTTCAACAGCATCGGACACATAAGATGTCCATACGTGTCTGACAAAACTCCCAGCGACTCTAAACTTCTTATTTGCGTTTGAACATTATCAAACAACTTTCGAAATGTTCCGATATAACTGGAATTCCTGAGAGGGGAGAGATCAAGCAAGTTACTCATATGTGAATTTATTAACAAATCTTTTCTCCCAAATCGCTCTTCTAATATGTTTACAGCAATGTCGTAATTTTCCGGCGTGATCGCAAATCCTTGTACAGCGTTTATAGCCGTACCTCCTAATTGAGCTTTAAGATAATTAAATTTATCTATTTTGTTCAAAAAATCATTCTTATGAATTGCCGATTCAAAAGAGTTCCAAAATGTAAGCCATTGACTCACATCCACGTAAAACTTGGAAATAGATAGCTTCGGCAATTTTATAGTCACAGAGTCCCTCACTCGCTGTTCTATTTTCGATTCATGTAGCTCAGGGCTCTGACCAAGAGACACGCCGTTATTCACAACATTTTGCCTTAATATATGAACTCGTTTGGACGCTCTATATCTCCATGTAGTTATTTTCTCACGATATTCTTCAGCACTTTCTAACTCAGACTCCGATTCCCCTGGGTCTAAAACATTTTCTAGCTCGGAATCAATTAATTTTAGTTCTGTTGATTTTTCATTAAGGTGTTCTAAAAGTTCTTCAAGATTATCTATATCCACATCAGTTAGTTTAAGTTCCGCTTCCAATCGCTTAATAATTTTGGTAACGGAAGTTTTCATCACGCCGCGTTTCTGTCTCAATCTAGCTCTAATTACTTCGGTAATCTTTTCGTTCGAAACAATATATCAGAATGTCAACAAACGCAAGAATTCTTTCGGTTTCGAATTCTGTGCAATATGTTCAAAATATATCAACTCATACATAATGTGTCGCCGTTCAAATCAATCAGGAATGCACAGTATTGAAGAAAAAGGACTTCTTACCTGCCATTCATTTCTTGGACGACGGCTCTTGAGTGCCGTGTGTTGAGGTCGGTATATCAGTTGACAATAGCACATTAATCCAAAGGAAATAAGAAAGAACGCAGCAGTTGACACAACGATTCACAAGAGCCTCAAACGAACATCCAACATATATTTAACACGACACAGATGACCGACCGCACACATACTAAAAAAGACACGTAACATAAAAACCGACGTTATTTTTCATCTTGAGTTCCATCGTGTTCAAAACACACGATTTTTTCTCTTCTCCCTTCCCACGGAGTGACAGCGCCATCTATCAGAATTATCTCCACAGCTGCTCAGATTTTATTTATCTTTTCTCTTCGGGAGTTGTTCCTCTTCCGACAAGGGGAACTTGGTCCGCAACGATGTTCAGATACCTGACAGCCAGTGTCGCATTATCATGTTGGTAATGGCCATCACCAGGAGGGAACACAGTTGACACGAATGGGGGAACTTGTTCCGCAACGATGTTCAGATACCTGACAGCCAGTGTCGCATTATCATGTTGGTAATGGCCATCACCAGGAGGGAACACAGTTGACACGAATGGGGGAACTTGTTCCGCAACGATGTTCAGATACCTGACAGCCAGTGGCGCATTATCCTGTTGGTAATGGCCATCACCAGCAGGGAACACAGTTGACACGAATGGGGGAACTTGGTCCGCAACGATGTTCAGATACCTGACAGCCAGTGGCGCATTATCCTGTTGGTAATGGCCATCACCAGCAGGGAACACAGTTGACACGAATGGGGGAACTTGGTCCGCAACGATGTTCAGATACCTGACAGCCAGTGGCGCATTATCCTGTTGGTAATGGCCATCACCAGCAGGGAACACAGTCGCCGTGAATGGGTGAACTTGGTCCGTAACGATGTTCAGATACCTGACAGCCAGTGGCGCATTATCCTGTTGGTAATGGCCATCACCAGCAGGGAACACAGTTGACACGAATGGGGGAACTTGGTTCGCAACGATGTTCAGATACCTGACAGCCAGTGGCGCATTATCCTGTTGGTAATGACCATCACCAGCAGGTAACACACTTGTCATGAATAAGTGAACTTGGTCCGCAACGATGTTCAGATACCTGACAGCCAGTGGCGCATTATCCTGTTGGTAATGGCTATCACCAGCAGGGAACACAGTCGCCGTGAATGGTTAAACTTGGTCCGCAACGATGTTCAAATACCTGACAGCCAGTGGCGCATTATCCTGTTAGTAGTGGCCATCACCAGCAGGGAACACAGTTGCCATGAATAAGTGAACTTGGTCCGCAACGATGTTCAGATACCTGACAGCCAGTGGCGCATTATCCTGTTGGTAATGGCCATCACCAGCAGGAAACACAGTCGCCGTGAATGGGTGAACTGGGTCCGCAACGATGTTCAGATACCTGACAGCCAGTGGCGCATTATCCTGTTAGTAATGGCCATCACCAGCAGGGAACACAGTTGCCATGAATAAGTAAACTTGGTCCGCAACGATGTTCAGATACCTGACAGCCAGTGGCGCATTATCCTGTTGGTAATGACCATCACCAGCAGGGAACACAGTTGCCATGAATAAGGGAACTTGGTCCGCAACGATCTTTAGATACCTGACAGCCAGTGGCGCATTATCCTGTTGGTAATGGCCATCCCCAGCAGGGAACACAGTTGCCTTGAATAAAGGAACTTGGTCCGCAACGATATTCAGATACCTGACAGCCAGTGGCGCATTATCCTGTTGGTAATGGCCATCCCCAGCAGGGAACACAGTTACCATGAATAAGTGAACTTGGTCCGCAACGATATTTAGATACCTGACAGCCAGTGGCGCATTATCCTGTTGGTAATGACCATCACCAGCAGGTAACACACTTGTCATGAATAAGTGAACTTGGTCCGCAACGATGTTCAGATACCTGACAGCCAGTGGCGCATTATCCTGTTGGTAATGGCCATCCCCAGCAGGGAACACAGTTGCCATGAATAAGGGAACTTGGTCCGCAACGATATTCAGATACCTGACAGCCAGTGGCGCATTATCCTGCTGGTAATGACCATCACCAGCAGGGAACACAGTTGACACGAATGGGGGAACTTGTTCCGCAACGATGTTCAGATACCTGACAGCCAGTGGCGCATTATCCTGTTTTTAATGACCATCACCAGCAGGGAACTTGTTCCGTAACGATGTTCAGATACCTGACAGCCAGTGGCGCATTATCCTGTTGGTAATGACCATCCCCAGCAGGGAACACAGTTGCCATGAATAAGGGAACTTGGTCTGCAACGATGTTCAGATACCTGACAGCCAGTGGCGCATTACCCTGTTATTAATGACCATCACCATCAGGGAACACAGTCGCCATGAATGGGTGAACTTGGTCCTCAGTCGAACTACAAATGTTCGATTGGGTTCATGTCACGTGAATTTGGAGATAGCGAAGGTCTCTTAATCAGAAAGTGGAATCTTCATCATCATGAACTCAACAGCGTTGCTAATCCACGCGCAAAAAAAAAGGTGTAGGGCAAATAACGCAGGTATCTTATCATCAAAAAGATGACATTCCACCATAATTAGCTCAACATTGTTGCTAATCCGCGCAGAAAAAATGTAGTGCCAATAGCGCAGGTCTCTTATCAAAAAAAGGACATTTCACCATCATCAGCTCAACATTGTTGCTAATCCACGCAGAAAAAAGATATAGTGCAAATAGCGCAGGTCTCTTATCATCAAAAACAGGACATTCCACCATAATCCGCTCAACATTGTTGCTAATCCGCGCAGAAAAAATGTAGTGTCAATAGCGCAAGTCTCTTATCAAAAAGAAGACATTTCACCATCATCAGCTCAACATTGTTGCTAATCCACACAACAAAAGGTGTAGTGCAAATAGCGTAGGCTTCTTATCATCTGAAAGAGGACACTTCACCATCATCAGCTCAACATTGTTGCTACTGCGCGCAAAACACGATGTAGTGCAAATAGCGTAGGTCTCTTATCATCAAAAAGAGGACATTTCACCATCATCAGCTCAACATTGTTACTAATCCGCATAAAAAAAGGTGTAATGCAAATAGCGTAGGTCCCTTATCATCAAAAAGAGGACATTTCAGCATCATCAGCTCAACATTGTTGCCAATCCAAGCAGAAAAAGATGTAATGCAAATAGCGCAGATCTCTTATCATCAAAAAGAGGACATTTCACCATCATCAGCTCAACATTTTTGCTAATCCGCACACAAAAAAAGATGTAGTGCAAATAGCGTAGGTCTCTTAATCAGAAAGAGAACATTTCGCCTTCATCAGTGTTGCTAATCCGCGCAAAAAAGATGTATTGCTATTAGCGTAGTGTTTCGTATTACCAGAAACAAGACATTTCACCATCATCAACTCAACATTGTTACTAATCAGCACAAAAAAAAAGATGTAGTGCAAATAGCTTAGGTCTCTTATTATCAAAAAGAGGACACTTCACCATCATCAGATCAACATTGTTACTAATTCGCATAAAAAAAGGTGTAATACAAATAGCGTAGGTCTCTTATCATCTGAAAAAAGACACTTCACCATCATCAACTCAATATTGTTGCCAATCCGAGCAGAAAAAAGATGTAATGCAAATAGCGCAGGTCTCTTATCATCAAAAAGAGGACATTTCACCATCATCAGCTCAACATTGTTGCTAATCCGCACAAAAAAAGATGTAGTGCAAATAGCGTAGGCCTCTTATCATCGAACAGAGGACATTTCACCATCATCAGCTCAATATTGTTGCTAATGCTCGCAAAAAAAAAAAAAAAAAAAAAGATGTAGGGCAAATAGCGTAGGTCTCTTACATTCAAAAAGAGGACATTTCACCATCATCAGCTCAACATTGTTGCTAATCCGCGCAGAAAAAAGATATAGTGCAAATTGCGTAGGTCTCTTATCATCAGCCTGAGTAGATAGACAATAAAAACAGAGGCAATGAGGTTCCCCTATTGCTGATTTAGCTAATCGATATTTTTAGTTCTTTGATAACAGAAATTCGTGGAGTTTGTTTACAATCGTGGCCAAAAGTCCTGCACCTGTAGACCGAAAGTCAATTTTTGATGTTTGAAGTCAACATATACAGCGTAATGGTAAAGTCAGGAATACATATTACACATCTTTTTAAAGAACGCTTTATGCTGAATTCAAATATTTTTACCGAATGTTATTACCAGTAATAAAACTGAAGTTACAAGCAAAAATGTGCCAAGTTAGGAAACGCAAATCCAGTTCTGGAAAAGCGGTGGCGCCCCCTCTAATCCACTATAGCTTTCTCCGACGTCCGCTAGTGAGATATAAAAGGATGTATAATTGTCTACCGACTTAGAAGGAGCCTCGGGTGGCTTAGTGGTTAGTGATTCATACTATCGATGCAGGGTCCCCAGGTTCAAGCCTGAGCTGATCTTTCGGAGATGGTGTGATTTACTAACAATCGCTGAATATCGGACGAGCACGTTAAGTAAAGGCCCCCAGGCTGGACCCACTGGTTAAATGGGTATCCTTTCCTATGTACCCCCTGGAATTCTCTCACCCCTCTATGTGCAATATCGTACTTGTACGGTGGCGCCATCTACTGTACTCTAATCTCACTACAAACTGTTCTGTAAAAGTCGCTAGACTTGCTCTCATTCCTTTCGTTTCTGTGTCCTGCCCAAAAGGCGATCTCGCTGTAGGTGGCTGGGACCTAAACTCTACTCACTGTGGACGGAAGCCCTGCAAGAAAATGACAAAATACCGACTTAGAACGCAGCTGCTTGTAGTCAGTGGACGGAAGCTTATGCAGTTTTCCAATTTCTGGTGATATTTTAATTTCGGAACGTCAAATACCCGAAAATTGGTCCTGTCTCTTCAAATCAGGGCAAAAATTATTACTTTGCATGAACTTGGATTCAGTACAGTCGTAAAATTGCTGTTAAATGTGGCTGTGATCATTCCAACTCTTTTAATGGTATCTTGCGCACCATTAAAATAATTGCAGAAGCTGGATGTGTGGGAAACAGAAAAAGAACAGGTCGACCAAGGCTTTGTACTGAACGTGATGATCGCATGTTGATACGTCGTTCCCTAAAATCGAGGTTTAAAAGAGCCACTGATTTAAGAAATGAGTGGGAGAATGAAGTAGGCGTTATTGCATCTGCACGTACAGTTCATCGTAGGCTACAAGAAAATGGAATGACTGCACGAAAAGCTGCACGAAAACCTTTCCTTACTGAACAACAACGACTCAAATGAATTGCTTGGGCCAAAGCGCACGAGAATTGGACTGTTGATGAATGGAAAAATGTTCTTTTCAGTGATCAAATAACTGTTACTATTTCCGCTAATAATGGAAATAATTATGTACGTCGTCGGGCTGGTGAAAGATATAAAGCCTGTTGTACCCAGCCAACAATCATGCACCCACATTCGGTGATGTTATGGTCATGTATTTCAGCCCGTGGTGTTGGCCGTCTGCACATGGTTGATGGCACATTGAATGGATCGAAATATGTGGATATTTTGGAGTCCAAAGTGCTACCATCTGCACAAAACATGGGTTTGTGGAATGTTATCTTTCAGGATGATAACGCGCCATGTCATCGGCCAAAGTTGGTTGACGAGCGGTTTAATCGAAAAATTATAAGAAAGCTTCAGTCGCCGGCACAGTCACCGGATCTTAATCCCATAGAGAATCGGTGGGTGTGATTGAAGCAGAAGATCCGTCAACAAGGACCCACATCTAAAACAGCATTAATTGAGTCTGTAAAAGGCGTATGGTACCGTGTTATCACCAATGGACAACTACAGAATCTCATTAGTTCCATCCCAAGAAGGTGCACTTTGTTACTAAGAAACCGTGGTTATCCAAATAAATATTAAAGCGTATTTTTCTTGTTGGTAAGTTATTTCAAGTGTCCTGCAAGTTTCAATAATGTACTGTACTGTAATTTTACGTTAAATGCATTGTACACTAATTTCACAATTTCCATTATTTTTTGCATTTTATGACTAGACGCTGTTCTTTTGCTTGTAACTTCACTTCTATTACTGGTAATAACATTCTGTAAAAATATTTAAACTCAGCATGAAATGTCCTTTAAAAGGATGTATAGTATGTATTCCTGACTTTAGCATTACGCTGTACATAAGTTGACTTCAAACATCAAAAATTGACTTTCGGTCTACTAGTGTAGGACGTTTGGCCAGGACTGTAAGACTGAACAACAATGGTTTTGTTACAAAAAAAAATTTAACGGTTTTGTACGTATTCTGGGGTGCTGAAATCAAATAGGAAGCCACAATTCCTCCACTGGGCTCCAATTTATTGTAATGGAACTTTATATTGGGGTGAATGTTGTGTTACTTAAAGGAATTTCCCTATGTTTCCCAACGGAAACTTATGTCTACAGTTAGGATAGTATAACGAAGTAAATTTCTCCGTCATTTTTGTCCACGCTAGGGCTCGAACCCGGGTCCCTTCATTCCGGAATAAATCGCTCTACCAATTGAGCTACGCGGACGTTCGTTATCGCTGCTATCTGTCTTTATATCGTGCGCGTCCTGCTGGGCAGGCACGTCACATCCCCCCCTTCCCCGAAAGAGGGCCGGGGGCATGGCCCACGGGTCAGCCGTGACCATGAATCGTCGCAAAAAAGCCATCGGCTGTAGAACGTGCACTCGAGAACTCCCAGTCAATCTGGTGTGTGGAATTCAACGTCACACACATTTATTTTTCGAAGCGCTAAAGAAGGGATTCTCTTATTTTTCCTCTCTCGCGGTGTGGAAAGAACATCACACCATTGCGAGATCTTGAACGGCCGGGTCATCCGGAAAGTTCGGGCTCCATTATAACGAAGTAAATTTCTCCGTCATTTTTGTCCACGCCAGGGCTCGAACCCGGGTTCCATCATTCCGGAATAAGTCGCTCTACCAATTGAGCTACGCGGACGTTCGTTCTGAATGCTATCTGCCTTTATGTCGTGTGCGTCCTGCTGGCAGGTACGTCACAATAGCTATGTCTCTGAGAGTAAAAATGCTAGCGCCATTGCTTCCTGTTGCGCAATTCCTTCTGAGCAGGGGAAACAAATCAGAATTTTTGTCATTCAAATGCATTTAATCGGTATTGAAGGACGTGCATTTTCTCGTGGTTTTAAAAGATAGTGTGGATTGTGCAAAATGTACGTTAAATAATGCCGTGTACTTTTGTGAACCACCCAAACAAATTTCTGCTGCATTTATGGACAATTTACTTTAAAGTCTCAAATGCGACATTTCACACCGTTGATTAGAAAATCGTATGAACTTTATTTCCAGTGCAAAATGGGTGATGAAGATGAAGCTTGAGCGCCTCACATTTGTTGTAATTCATGTGTAACTGGCTGGTTGAAGGGATCACGTCAAATGCGTACCATTTGCGGTAACAATTGTTTGGAGAGAACCGAAAGACCACTCAAAAGACCGTTACTTCTGTGTCACTAAGAGATCTGGAATTACAGCTAAGACCAAAGACACGATTCAGTATCCCAGTATTCCTTCGGCGATAAGACCTGTTCTTCCACAGTCATGGAGTTTAGATGAGACTGATTCTGATAAGTCTCATCTAAACCCTGATCTCTCGGAAGATTCTGTGCCTTACCTTATAAGTCAGGAAGAATTAAATGATCTGGTTCGTGCTATTCATTTAACAAAAAGTCACGCCGGAATATTGGATGCAAAATTGAAAGGATGGTATCTCTTACAACCAAATACAAAGGTATGTAGTTTTTGTCGACGACAGCATGAGTTTGAACACTTATTTTCGAAGAGTAGGGATTTTGTGTACTGCAATGACACAGACTTATTGTTTGAAGCCTTGGGACTGCAAGGCAAACCTGAAGAATGGAGACTTTTCATAGATATGATGAAGACACTATGGTGCTAATTGATACACAAATAAGGAAGATAGCTGTCTAAGCACGAACACTTTAGATCAAACCAATTCCAACACTCAGATGAAGATAAGACGTATCACCGGTATCAAAAGTATACACAGTTAAAAATTATGATGACACGAATAACTCATTCCATTGAGGTTTAAAAGGTTTAATGTTAAAAACTTGCGAGATCTTTCGAACCCACAACCTATAGGTTCATCATCATGAGAGTTTTGGTGCCCGATGATGAACCTTTAGGTTGTGGGTTCGAGATCTTTCGAACCCACAACCTATAGGGTCATCATCATGCGAGTTTTGGTGACCGATGATGAACCTTTAGATTGTGGGTTCGAGATCTTTCGAACCCACAACCTATAGGATCATCATCATGCGAGTTTTGGTGCCCGATGATGAACCTTTAGGTTGTGGGTTCGAAAGATCTCGCAAGTTTTTAACATTAAACATTTATAACCTCAATGGAATGAGTTATTCGTGTCATCATAATTTTTAACTGTGTATACTTTTGATACCGGTGATACGTCTTATCTTCATCTGAATGTTGGAATTGGTTTGATCTAAAGTGTTCGTGCTTAGACAGCTATCTTCCTTATTTGCGCCTTTTTATAGATTCCTCAAAAACAAGCTTAAAAGCTGTATAATGAATTCAGTTTTAACTGGTAGTAACGTTGTAGTACTAGTGATTTATGATGAATAAAGTCTTATGCTGGTTGTTAATAGTAACACTTAATGAAAGAGACCTAACAGCCAGACAGAGGTCTGACAAAACTATGAACTGAGAAAAACGTACTTACTAAGAAAACCTTTTATTAGGGAAACTCCTGGTATTATCCACACATACTTCACAGGTCACACAACTACTCGATATCTGGCTCTCACATAAACGAAGATCTCTTTACACATAAAACAAAGCTCTCTCTACGCACATAAACAAAAGCTCTCTTAGGTATCGTTGAACGCGCCTATTTATACTGCCTACCACCACGTCATGACTTACACTCATTGCCACATATCATTCAGCGGGAGAAATAACATCTCGTTAAGGAAGAAGATAATTTACATAGGAAAATAAAATAACCAGAGATAGTAAAATCAAAAGGAAACTGAATCTAGAGTATACGTTACAGATGTCCTTCTTCATAACGGAAACATGTATCTGTTCGAACCTGTTGCATATGCTGCATACATGAAAGAAACATATGCAAATATGAAACTGTTGCTTCAAAGTATGGTATACAAAAAACACTCATGGAATATTTGTGGCGATCTTAAAGTGATAGCGTTATTCCTTAGTTTACAACTTGGATACACAAAATACTGCTGTTTCCTCTGTTTACAACTTGGATACACAAAATACTGCTGTTTCCTCTGTTTACAACTTGGATACACAAAATACTGCTGCTTCCTCTGTGAATGGAACAGTAGGGACAGAAATTCTCAATACAGTAAAAAGACCTGGCCTAAAAGAGAATGCTTAATTCCAGGCAATAAAAAATTTGCTAAGCCTTTAGTAAGTCCTCAGAACGTGTACTTACCATCGCTTCACACCAAACTGGGTTTGATAAATTTTTTTGTAAAGGCATTGAATAAAGATGGAGAAGCATTTCGTTTTCTAAAGATCAAGTTCCCCAAAATATCTGAAGCCAAAATTAAACAAGGCATTTTATTTGGTTCACAAATAAGGGAACTTTTGCGTGATCTTTCATTTGAAGGGACTTTGAATGAGACTGACACTGCTGCACGGAAGTCCTTTAAAGAAGTGGTACTGAACTTTTTAAGTAACCGGAAGGCAGAAAATTTATGAAAAAAAAAACATGTTACTGAGCTTCTAGAAAACTACACTGCTGGCTACCCAAAATGCAACACCAAGAAGGAAGCATCCGATTGGCCTGAAATTCGCAGTATACTTCGCCCGCGAGAGGACATCCAAACGATTAGCATTGCAGGGCATATGCAAATCATATGCACCCGGCACGCCACCGAGAAGTACTATAAGAGGGGTGCACAGAAGGCGGGGTGTAAGTAGTGGAAGTGTGTTGTGCTGCCGGACCTGTGCCTGGAATGCTTCCTGATGCCTCGTCGCAGAATACGGTAGTCATTACAGCACGTTTCGGAGTTCGACAGAGGACGAATAGTAGCTTATCGCGACAGCGGTTTATCATACCGAGACATCGGTGCCCGTGTGGAACGACATCCAGCCACAGTGAGGCGAGTATGGATTCGGTGGGTGAAGGAGGGACGGACGGACCGACGTGAGTGATTGCCGCAGCCGCGGCACACCACCGAACGAGAGGTCCGGCATGTTGTGCTGCGAGCATTGACGGCTCGCACCACCACATCACAAACGTTAGCGCAGAAATTAGGGTGTGTTGCGCAACAACCTGTGTCAGCACGTACCGTTCGACGTCGTCTGCATGAGTGGGGACTTGTCGAATGGCACCCATTGCTCCGATTACCAATGACGTTACACCACCGGCGAGCGCGGCGGCAGTGGGCCGTTGAACGCCGCACCTGGACTACGGAATGGCACGACATTGTCTTCTCCGACGAATTCCGCTTCTGCATGCAACACCACGATGGTCGGATCCGCGTGTGGCGGCACCGCTGAGAGAGACTGTATGACACCTGCATTATGCATCGCCATACCGGTCCGTTGCCTGGCGTTATGGTTTTGGGCGCAATTGGATATGACACCCGCACCCCTCTGGTACGCATCGCCGTTACACTCAACAGCTACCGTTACATCTCCGACGTTTTGGAGCCTGTAGTCCTCCCTTACTTGCAGGACCTGCCAGCGACCACGTTTCAACAGGACAATGCGCGCTCGCACGTGGCACGCATCGTGCAACAATTGTTCACGGCCCACCAGGTGTCGTTGCTGCCGTGGCTCGCCTGTTCTTCCGATATGTCGCCCATCGAACACGTCTGGTCGCTGATCGGCAACCGAGTGGCCCGGCAAGCACCACCCGTGATGAACTGTGGCAACGTGTGGAAGCAGCCTGGACCGACATAACCCAAGGCCACATCCAAAGCCTCTTTCGTTCGATGCCGCGGCGTGTAGCGACCGTTATTGCCAGCCATGGGGGCCACAAGAACTATTGATGTCTGCGTGTTCCGCAAGTCGCACGGGCCTGTAAGCTCAATCGTTTCATCTTTGTATCTGTTGTTATGTGTCCAGTAAATCTGGCTTTGCTATCTCGTGTCCTTTTTGGTGTTGCATTTTGGGTGACCAGCAGTGTATAAGGCCGTGGTATGCAATATGTTCCTTAAAATGGATTTCCTTCATTCGCATCTGTACTTTTTTCCACAGAATTTAGGAGCTGTGAGCGATGAGCACGGAGAACGTTTTCATCATTACATGGAAAACATACCACAGAAAACCGCTATAAAGGATAATGGAGCTCTAAAATGCTAGCTGATTATTGTTGGACTATAAACAACCAAAGTACAGAAAAAAAATCTAAAATAACTACTTTTTAAGGTAAGTGTAATTAATTGGCTGTAGCGAAATATACATGTCAAAATGCGAGGGCTTATTGTACACTGAAATAACAGGTTACTCGAGAACTATGCCCGATAGCACAATTTAGCAAGCAGATTTGCAATCAGCATGAGCCGTCCCGGTGGCGCAGTGGTCTAAGCGATGGCCTCTGATCATTCGTCCGAACGGGGTCCGGGTTCGAATCCCGGTGAGGCATGGATGTTGTGTTTGTCTTACGGCACTGGCTCTCTCCCTTCCCTGGAACCAGTGACCTTAAATTAGGGACGGGCGACTGCTTATAGCCCATTGAGTTGCTCACGGTGGTCGTTAAACCTCCAATCAAAAAAATCAGCATGAAAAATACTGTATGATTCGGTATACGCAGTCTTTGTAACAGATAAAAAGTTTGTTTTTGTTGTTCAGTGTAATTAAATCTTCTCGCTTGAGTATACATGATTTTACGACTCCGTTGAATGCTTTAGAAGCCTTAGTTTAAAATATTAAATCGCTTTTTAATTGCTTACAGGGAAGATATGCTGTCAAGGAAGACCGACTGATCTCTGCTGTACACTTCAGGAATGCTCGCTTCAACCCAGACTTTGCGGGAAACCGTATGACGTCATCAAAGCTCCGCCCAGAGGCAACCGTCGGTATTGTTGCCCGGATATTAATAAATGCTGGCCTACTGATGTGTTTGCTTGCAATTCGCCTAAATTGGAGGCCGGGGTGCCTCTGTTGCCAATGATTAAACAACTCGGAGAAAAACTGCTTCCCCAAACAATATCAGAGTATGAAATTTGCCCTGGCACTGGTTTCATCTGTCCAAGAGACATGAAGTGTTGTTACCAAGGACTTATGAAGGGTTGGACTTGCTGCTACAAATGATGAATGTGGAATTCACATTTCCGTGATAACCAGAAGGTAATTCCGTTACTTGCAGCAGGATAACTCAGCCAATGACGGAGACCATTTTTTTTTTCCCCCTGTGTATCGATGAGATGTACCTGACATCATTAAAGTGATGTTCTGCAAATGGCATTTGCTTCTCCTTTTTAGTACCTCTTTTGTAAAAATGATCGTGCTTATGTTACCGGTTTGTCCGTCTGTAACCACGATATCTCTGCAACTATTAGTCCGATTTGAAAAATTATTTTTGCATTGGGAAGCTTGAAATATGCGAATGATGATCCTTTATTTGGTTTTTCTTTACGACGTGCAATTTCGTCGCTAGAGGGCGTAAACGCAGATGATGTCGAATTCAAAAATGCGTTTTATTTCACATATTTACTTCTAAGCAACCGAGTAAAAAAATTCTTTTATCTTTCGATTCCATTTATGTCGAAGAGTATTTAAGATATAAATACTTTTTCAAATTACGCGTAGATTTTCCGCTAGGGGCCTAAAAGTAAATTACAATCTTTTGCCTATAATTTCTAATTTTTGGTAAAGAATAATTTGGCCACCAGAAGGCATAAGCGTTAATTTTTGCTTCTAATATTTTTACCATAAAATTTGAGCTACTAAAATCTCGATCAAAAATATTCTTTCGGGAACTGATGCCACTTACTTCGATAAACTTTTTCGGAATATATTTTTCTTAAAATATTCCATGGTTTCTCCGCCAGGGGGCGTAGATGTATATCTTATTTTTGCCAATATCTCTAAGTCTAGGAGTCCGATTTGAAAAATTCCTTCTTTGTTGGATAGTGTTTTCAGTGCGACATGTTTTTCATATAATTAAAAAAAAATTCAAGTAATTCATAGATTTTCCGCTAGGGGGCGTAAAGGTAAATTGCTTTTACCCCATGATCTCTGCTTCTAAATCTCCGATTTGAAAAATTCTTTCTGCACCGGATACAGCTCCCGATGGGAAATGCTTTGCACAAAATTTTTAATTTTTGTAGAAAATGGTTTGGCCACCAGGTGGCGTAAGTCTTAATTTCCGCTTCTGATGCATTTGCAGCAAAATATGAGCTTCTAAAATGTCTATTGAAAAAGAAGTTATTTGTAGACCGATACTACTCATGTCGACAAACCTTTTAGGAACATTTTCTTCTTAAAATAATGCATCGTTTCTACGAAAGAGGGCGTAGATATATAACTTATTTTTGTCAATATCTGTACTTCTAGGAGTCCAATTTGAAAAATTCCTTCTTTGTTGGATAGTGTTTCCAGTGTGACATGTTTTTCATATAATTTCAAAGTTTTCAAGTAATTCATAGACTTTCCGCTAGGGGGCACAAAGGTAAATTGCGTTCTCTGCGTTATTTCTGCTTCTAAAACTCCGATTTGAAAAATTCTTCCTGTATCGCATACAACACCTGATGGAAAATATTTTTCATATAATTTCTAATGTTTGGCAAAGAATGGTTTGGCCACCAGGGGCATAAGTGTTGATTTTTACTTCTGATGTATTTGCAGCAAAATCTGGGCTCCTGAAAACTCGACAGAATTTCTTTTTTTCTTGGACCGATACCACTCATATTGAAAAACCTTTTGAGAATACTTTCTTCCTAAAATAATGCATGGTTGTCCCACCAGAGGACGTAAAATCACATCTTATTTTTGTCGATATCTCTGTTTCTAAGAGTTCGTAAGCTCACGATTCCGTTTACAGCAATATCTGAGGGATTAAAAACCCGATTGAAAATCTTTTTTCTTTGGTCAGATCTTTTGTTTTCCATACCGGTTCCATTGACTTTGAATAGCTTTGATAAATTTAATTTGCGTCAGAACGGATTCAAAAGACGTGCTTATTAGACCCGAAAATTCGGTATCATCTTTCTTGTTTCCTTACTATAACGAAACCCTTTACGTCATGTGGGATTGGTGTTACGCTAAGTATAAATGTGATGCTTAAATACACCGAATAGCTCACTTTAAATTAGCAACACAAGGTTTTTAAGTACCATAGACATAGACGACAACAGAATCACTTTTACTTTAGACACCACTACGTCGTCTATTACGAAATCACCTAACACACTGAAGAGCAATTGAATTAGAGACAGCTGGCGTTATGCAAATGTGGCGCTGTGGGCGGTCCTGTAAACGGAAACGACATGACGTATGCAGCGATCCGACAATATAACGAGTGATGCGACGGGAATCAGTAAAAGTCTGGCGCAGTATGGCTAAGACGAAAGATCTAAGCGCATTTGATCGTGGGCAAATTGTCGGGGCCCGACGAATGGGTCACTCCATCTCGGAATTCGTGCAGGCACTGGGATTTTCATGAGCCACTGTGTCACGGGTGCACCGTGAGTACACCGAATCCGGTAAAACCATCCCTGCAAGGGCCAACTGCCGTGGACAACAGCTTGTGGATAAGCGGGGTCATCGTCGGCTAGCTCGCATTGTAACAGCGGATAGACGGGCCACAGTGCAAGAAATCACTCGGCAATTTAACGCTGGTGCACAAAAACGTGTAAGCAGCCACACCATCCAGAACCATCTCCTCGCTATGGTGTGCAGAAGCCTTTGTCCCACGAACGTACCGCTGCTGACTGCACATCACAGGGTGCAAAGATTAGCATGGGCGCGGGAACATCGCCACTGGACTCTAGACATGTGGAAAAATGTTGCCTGGACTGATGAGTCGAGATTCATGTTGGTACATGCGGATGACAGGATACGAGTACGGCGCAAACCACATGAAGCGGTGGATCCTTCTTGCCAGCAGGGTACTCTTTAAGCTGGTGGGGGTGGTATTCTCGTCTGGGGACTGTTTACGTGGACTGAAATGGGACCCCTGGTAAGTGTGACATCGTCCCTCACAGGTCAACGTTACCGGGATATCCTGGACGACCATTTGCTCCCGTTTGTGCGTCTTCAACATCCCACTGGGGACCTAATCCTGCAAGAAGACAATGCACCGTGCCATCGCTCCTGAATTGTATCCGAATGGTTGGATGAACACTCCACCGACGTGACCTCGCTTCCTTGGCCAGCTAGGTCACCTGACCTCAATCCCATCGAGCACATCTAGGCTGCCATCGAGAGAGATGTTCGAGGCTCTGGCCCCCTCTATTAAATCTTCGTGAACTGTGGGAGCTTTTCAGGGGTCGTGGATCCGTATGGCTTCCCAACGCTTCCGGTGTCTTGTCGAGTCCATGCCAGGACGAATCGCCGCCGTCATCAGGTCGAAAGATGGTTCTACACGTTACTAGGCAGGTATCTCTAATTCAATTGCTCTTCAGTCTATATATGTAGCGTTAGGGTGTATCTAAACTTCCTAACCACTACATATATCAATTGTCAGCACTTCACCAATAGTGAAATAAGATAATTAATTCATACACTCGACGTGGACCAGGAACACGAAACAGAAATCATCGCTCTTTCCACGTTAATAAGTGAGTCTCGGAAAAATTTCTCATCGGCCACAACCGGGAATCGAACCCAGGGTCTTCCAGTTACGCCCGGACATGGCACCACAGCAGCCTCGAATTCTCCAGACTCACGTGTGATTAACTGCCAAACTGCATGGCAGGTTGCTTCATGGAGCCGTGCACAATGCTGGTTGGTTGTTGATTAATTTTAATGGCGCAAGGGCCATGGTTGGCCAAAGAGCGCCAAACAAAAGACATCAAAATGAAACAAAATCAATAAGAAACGTACACAAGGTTAAAAACAGGCTGATGCGGTAAAAATGAAATATGGTAGTGAAGAAGTTAAAATCTAGATTAGTTTAAAAAAGTCAATTTCCTGTAAAAATGAAAACACTGCTCTCGTGTCGCAGGCTTCGCCGATAATAGTTTGCAGCGTAGCTGCTCCTTCGTCCAACAGATGAGAGTGAAAATGACGAAAACGATGATCACAAAACCGAACACAAGTACACAAAACATGAAGGACAGTGAGACGACAGTGGCACGCCTCACACATCGGGACACTCTCGCCACACAGCAAAAAGCGGTGAGTAAAACGACAGTGCCCAATGCGGAGGCGTGCAAGAACAACTTCCTCACGACGGTTCTTCCGCAAACTAGACTTCCATAGTCCGATCTGTGGTTTGATAGAATGCAGCTTATTGCTGCCCTGCTGAGACCACAGGGACTGCCACTCGTCCAGGAGAAATGTCCGGATCAAAGGTCGAAAATCGCGGAAAGACAGTGGCAGCCGAGCTGGCGACATGGAGGAAACAGACCTGGCAGAGAGATCTGCCAGCTCGTTACCCCGGATCCCAACATGGCCAGGAACCCAACAGAATCGGACCAGGAAGCCATCACCCTCCAAAGTTCCAAGAAGACGACGGACATCACGGATGACAGGTGAGTCCGCGTCCTCCGGAGAAGATAAAACCTGGATGACGGACTGGGAATCAGAACAAACCAAAGCGCGACGATGTGATCGAGACTGTATGTGGCACAAAGCGAGGTGTACCGCACGCATCTCTGCCGAAAACACGGTGGATTCAGGCGGAAGCCTCTCAGCATGGGAGGCATCGCCACACACAAAAGCGGATCCAACGACATCCCCGGACTTCGAGCCATCGGTGAACACAGGCACGAAATTCGGGTAGACAGACAGTTTTTCAGCAAAGAGCTGCTGGTACACCAGAGCAGGAGTGGAAGACTTTGGCCACACACAAAGAGAAAGGTCACCCGCTGCTTGAACGGACTGCCAAGGAGGACGGTTGAAAAAGGTGGTCAAACCAATCCTCGACAAGTTTAGACCAGCATCGCGCACTATGGAAGACATCCGAATCCCGAACGTCGGAACACAGGAGGGGCGGTTGGAAAACAAGCGGACACAGTCCGGGTGGACGATGGAACCATGCAGTGGATGATCAGGAAGAGATTTCAGTTTTGTATAAAGCTGCTTACGACGGATGCATAACGGCGGCTCATGAGCCTCCGCACACAGGCTATGCACGGGAGAGGTACGGAAAGCACCAGTACATAGCCGCAATGCCTGGTGATGGACGGGCTCCAAAGGCTTTAAAACCGATGGACGCGCTGAACCGTACGTAATGCATCCGAAGTCTAACTTTGACCGAATCAGAGAATGGTAAATGCGAAGCATTGAGCACCTGTCGGCCCCCCAAGATGTTCGAGAGAGGACCTTCAAGATACCCAATGACTTCGTGCACTTCACCTTCAAAGACTGGATGTGAGGCCGGAAGGTGAGCGCTCGGTCAAAAGTTAATCCAAGGAACTTGACTTCTGACACCACGGAGATGGTAGAGCACCCCAGACGGAGGCTGGGGTCTGGGTGAAGACCCCGTTTGCGGCAAAAATGCACGCAAACGGTCTTCTGCGTCGAGAAGCCAAATCCATTTTGGGAAGCCCAGTGAGAGATCTTGGTAATGGCAGACTGGAACTGTCTCTCGATGGTGCGCATGTTAACAGAAGCGCAAGAGATCTGCAGATCATCCACGTACATGGTTCCACGAACCGTCGGAGGAAGCAGTTTGAATACGTGATTCACACGAAGGATGAACAGAGTGACTGATAAAATGGAGCCTTGAGGTACACCCTGTTCTTGCGGGTACATCGCAGAGAGGGTCGACCCGACGCGCACACGGAAACTCCGGTTCTGGAGAAATCCGGCGATGAAAGATGGTAAGTTTCCCCGCAATCCGCACTCGTGAAGATCACGGAGAATGCCGTATCTCCAGGTACGGTCATAGGCTTTCTCCATGTCGAAGAATACGGAGACCATGTGCTGACGTCGGACAAACGACTCCCTGACAGATGTCTCAAGGCGAAGATGATCGGTGGTGGAACGAGATTTGCGAAATCCACTCTGATGAGGAGAAAAAATGTGATGAAACTCCAGATAAAAAATGAGACGAAAATTAATGATACGCTCGAGTACTTTGCAAAGGCAGCTCGTCATAGCAATTGGCCGGTAGTTCAACGGGTTGGTGGGATCTTTACCAGGTTTGGGAACAGGAACGACAATGGCAGTGTGCCAAGATTCGGGAAAGACATGCTCTTGCCAAATCCTGTTAAACAGGATTAGCAGACATTCAAGAGAGGACGGAGAAAGGTGCTTCAGCATTTCGTAATGGATGTTATCTGGTCCGACAGATGTCCGGCTGGACCGATTCAGAGCGGTCTTCAGCTCCACGGCAGTCAGTGGGCTGTTGTAATCTGTGGCAGAAAACGGTCCAAAAGAAATCTTGGACCGTTCAAGCCGCGGCTGTAACTGCCGGAACGAAGCAGGGTAATTGCTGCTGCTGGACACCGAAGAAAAAGCGGCGCCCAGACAGTCAGCAATACCCTGAGCGTCAGCAACCGTACCTCCATCACTCTCAAGAATGGAGATTTCCCCAGATGGGTACTGTCCCCGAATCTTACGGATCCTGTCCCAAACGATCTTAGGGCTGGTAGTGGTGTTAATCCCGGATACATATTGTATCCAGGACTCCCGTTGACTACGCCTACGAACCAATCGCGCGTAGGACTTGGCCTTCTTGAAAGCAAGTAGGTTCGCGTCGGTGGGATACCGACGAAACCTATCCCAAGCCCGATGTTGGGCCTGACGAGCTGCTATGCAAGTGGAATTCCACCAAGGTCTTGGGCAACGTGGAAGATTAGTCGACGTCCTGGGGATGGTAAGTTCTGCCGCTTGCACAATACAATCCGTCACCGCTGCAACAGCGTCATTGACCGTTCCTGAGGTCACCATAGCTGGAGTAACAAATGCCGAAGCCGTGAATGTGTCCCAATTGGCTCGATCAATATTCCATCTAGCAGGGCGAGTAGGGTAACGGTACCCGCCACCCGCTAGACGGAGAAAGATGGGAAAGTGATCGCTGCCAAGGGGATCACCAGACATGCTCCAGCACCAGTCAGGATATAAAGATGGGGAACTCAGAGACAGATCAATGGCTGAGTACGAGCGGGTGGGTTCATGAAAATAAGTGACTGCCCCGGTGTTGTGGTGACAGAGGGACGTGCCGGAGAGAAGGGACTCAACAACACGGCCCCTGCAGTCTCGAGTGGTAGAACCCCACAACGGATTGTGTGCATTAAAATCTCCTAAGATGAAGAAAGGAGGCGGCAGCTGGTCAACTAAATCTTCCAGATCCGAAAGGCGTACTGCGTCATCTGGTGGTAAGTAGAGGAACACACCGTGAACAATGTGTTCACAGATAGTCTCACTGCCACTGCCTGCAAAGTCGTCCGAAGGGCAACCGCAGTGATAGGAACACCATGAGGAACAACGACGGCCACTCCTCCGCAGGCGATAACGCCGTCCTGGTGATCTTTACGGAAAAGGGAATCTCTCCGCAGCGAAGGAGTGTCCGTCGAGCGAAGCTTTGTCTCCTGGAGACACACGCACACAGGTGTGTGCGAAGACAGTAAACCTTTCAAATTATCAATGCGTGATCGCAGACCTCGACAATTCCACTGAATGAGCGTGGCCATAATGAAAAATGAGATGAAATGACAGAAAGAAAACTGACGACTAGTAAGTCTCCATGTCGTCAGTCACCTCCAAGCCATCGGCAGGAGCTGGAGGTAACACAGGGCTGTGTTTACCCCCTGTGTTGAGAGGTGTTTTCTGCTTGCTCTGTTTCGGGAGGATGAACATGGTTTTACCTTTTCCGGCTTCTTCTTACCAGTGCCCTGGACCTGGGTCCCTGTGATGGCAGTAGATGGTTTCGGCATAGAGGGAGGTTTAGGCGACGATGTTGATGTCGCCTTGGATGCAATGCGGCGAGACTTCAGTGCTTCCAGACCAGCAGCGACGATGTCCTCAAAATCATAAGGACACCGCGCTGGGATGGTCACCTCAGTCTGGACCGCCACTGAAGCCTTCTGCACCACAACTGAAGCATAGGACCGCCGGCCTGGTTGTAAAGGGGCGATCCGCCGTCGAGCCTCGGGATATGAGAGATGCTCAGTTGTCTTCAGGCGTTGGATTGCCTGTTCCTCTATCCACTTTGGACACTGCTTAGAAGAAGCAGGATGAGTCCCTTCGCAGTTGACACAACGATCAGACTCTGCAGAGCAATCCGCCAAAGAGTGTTCTGTGGAACCACAGCGGCCACACTTTGCAACATTACGGCAAGACTGCTGGGAGTGGCCGTAATGCTGGCACCTGAAACATCGCAAGGGGTTCGGGATGTACGGTCGTACATCAAGCCGTAAATAACCTGCCTTGATGGAAGTAGGCAGGTTTGGGGAGTCAAACGTTAGGATGATGTTACGGGAGGGAATAGATTTCCCATCCCGCCTAAAAAGAATCCGCCGAACCCCAATGACATGCTGTTGACCAAGTTCCTCCAGCAATTCCTCATCGCTGCATTCAAGCAGGTCGCGGGAGTTGACTACACCGCGAGAGGAATTGAGATAACCGTGTGGAGAAACCTGAACAGGAACGCCAAGCAAAACGGACGTTTCCAGCAAGGTGGCACTGTGGCGTGGAGTAGAAGTTTCCACGAGAAGATCCCCGGAAGGGAGCTTCTTCACACTCTTTGGAGAGCCAGCAACGGTTTGCAGAGCCTTGTTGATCCAGAAAGGACTCTTGGTACTGAGTGACTGTGAAGAGTCACCAGATTTGATCAACAGAAACAGAGCATTGCATGTAGATGTGACAAGTTTCTTTGTGGAGGAAGGTGCACTTTCCTCCACGGGGCGCTTTAAATTGTTAGCATGGGAAACACTTTGGTTTTCCATGAAGAATTGAAAAGATTCGTCCGCCGACCTCCCCACCCACTACCGAGCCCAACAAGGGAGAGCCGGAGGTCCGCAAGCCCAAGAGGACGCAGGACACGGCTCTAGGGATAGTCAGCGGATATAGCAAGTTGGTAGGGCAGACACACGCTCGGCGTGCACCCAGACTTTCCCGTGCCCGGAGAACAACCCTTTGGCATGCCCACCCTACCCCCTAACTCACCCCGCCGAACAGAACGACAAGCAGCTAGAAGTCTGGACGCAACTCGGCCACAGACTTCCTGACCAGGAGTGGGTTAGCTCCCAGCCTCCCGTTTAGGGTGAAGCAGAGGGCAAAGAGGAGTGTTGGCTTCTGGAGACACTACAACCCGGCCCCCAAATACCTCAGCCTCCAGCATCCTCATTTCCACCTGTACGGGTCACCGCACACGGCAAACATGCAGGTAGGTCTAAGCTAACCAGCTCCGGAAAAACAGAAAATGTAACAGAAAAGAGAAAAGACAGGGAAGGGGACGAGGAACAAAACCAGGAGCTGGCGCCTCATCACAACCTCAGCAGCCTACAACTGAGGCGGGTACATGTCAAGATATGAACTGAAGACGAAAAAAGCAAAAACAATAAGAGAAAATCGGCTCGGGCGGCGGGGACGCCATCCCCCATCAGCTGGATGAACAGCTGTCCCTTCGGTGATCGAATCGTCAAAGCCGCAGAGGCAATAGAAACCGTCACAAGGTGAGCTCGGGCCGTGGGGGCGCCGCTCCCCAAATAACTGGTAAACCAGTTATCCCCGTGCGGGGCATGCACAATGCTGGGGATTCACTAGAGATGGAAAGCACCAACTATCCATTCGCCTCCTAGTTACTTGTTCGGTTGCTGCTTTCCATCTTTGGTGAATCCCCAGCATTGTGCGGGCTCCAAGAAGCAACCTGCCAGGTGGTTTGGCAGTTAGTCACATGTGAGTCTGGAGAATTCGAGGCTGCTGTGGTGCCATGTCCGGGCGTAACTGGAAGACCCTGGGTGCGATTCCCGGTGGTGGCCGATGAGAATTTTTCCGAGACTCACTTTTTAACTCAAATAAAGTTCAAGAAGTAGTTACTTACAGCTAATCCTTTATTGATGTCAACAGGTACTTGTTCATTAGTATTTCAACAAGCAGAACACTAAATCGTCCAAAACTCAACGTAATTATTAGTAAATTTTTCTTGACACAACGGTAACTCGTATAACTCGTAACGATAAATATAAACACAACACGCAACCTTTAAACAACTCAAATGGTAACTAAATACAATCGTATCCACAAATAGAATTAACGTTCACCAACAAAATCCCCACTGACAGCTGCTGCGTAGATAACGTACACAATAGAGTCTTCTTATTGTGACTACCTCCTACTTATGAGGTCAGCAGCGCGTAGCCAATGAAAGAAGGCACGTGTCGTGAGCTGGCTTGGAGGGTATATAACATGCGTTGTAGGCATTCTGAAAACATATCGCCGCGGGTGGCCTAGTGGGCAACGCTCGTGACTGCCACGGAAAGGACCTCAGGTTCGATCCCAGGCAATTACGAACGCTCGATCCACTAAATATCCGCCGTGCGTCGGATGGGCACGTTAAGCCGTCGGACCCCTGGTACTGTCCCCCCCCCCGGTAGTAAATAAGGGCGTCTTCTACCTCGCTTCCGTGTCACTCTCCTATCGGGCACTCTAGCCCAAATCTCCTAGCTTCCTATTTCTAAGGGTTGTTTAATACCTGGGGTCAGACACTCCCTTCCTAAAATCCTCTAGATATGATCTGATCTGATCTACTAGAGCATTGAATGGGCACGTTAAGCCGTCAGACCCCGGGTACTGGCCCCCGGTAGTAAATAAGGGCGTCTTCTACCTCGCTTCCGAGTCACTTTCCTATCGGGCACTCTAGCCCAAATCTCCTAGCTTCCTATTTCTAAGGGTTGTTTAAGACCTGGGGTCAGACACTCCCTTCCTAAAATCCTCTAGATATGATCTGATCTGATCTACTAGAGCATTGAATGGGCACGTTAAGCCGTCAGACCCCGGGTACTGGCCCCCGGTAGTAAATAAGGGCGTCTTCTACCTCGCTTCCGTGTCACTTTCCTATCGGGCACTCTAGCCCAAATCTCCTAGCTTCCTATTTCTAAGGGTTGTTTAAGACCTGGGGTCAGACACTCCCTTCCTAAAATCCTCTACATATGATCTGATCTGATCTACTAGAGCATTGAATGGGCACGTTAAGCCGTCGGACCCCGGGTACTGGCCCCCGGTAGTAAATAAGGGCGTCTTCTACCTCGCTTCCGTGTCACTTTCCTATCGGGCACTCTAGCCCAAATCTCCTTGCTTCCTATTTATAAGGTTTGTTTAAGACCTGGGTTCAGACACTCCCTTCCTAACATCCTCTACATATGATCTGATCTGATCTACTAGAGCATTGAATGGGCACGTTAAGCCGTCGGACTCCGGGGCACGTTAAGCCGTCGGACCCCGGGTACTGGTCCCCCGGTAGTATATAAGGGCGTCTTCTACCTCGCTTCCGTGTCACTTTCCTATCGGGCACTCTAGCCCAAGTCTCCTAGCTTCCTATTTCTAAGGGTTGTTTAAGACCTGGGGTCAGACACTCCTTTCCTAAAATCCTCTACATATGATCTGATCTGATCTACTAGAGCATTGAATGGGCACGTTAAGCCGTCGGACCCCGGGTACTGGCCCCCGGTAGTAAATAAGGGCGTCTTCTACCTCGCTTCCGTGTCACTTTCCTATCGGGCACTCTAGCCCAAATCTCCTAGCTTCCTATTTATAAGGTTTGTTTAAGACCTGGGGTCAGACACTCCCTTCCTAAAAATATTCTACATATGATCTGATCTGATCTACTAGAGCATTGAATGGGCACGTTAAGCCGTCGGACCCCGGGTACTGGCCCCCGGTAGTAAATAAGGGCGTCTTCTACCTCGCTTCCGTGTCACTTTCCAATCGGGCACTCTAGCCCAAATCTCCTAGCTTCCTATTTCTAAGGGTTGTTTAAGACCTGGTGTCAGACACTCCTTCCTAAAATGCTCTACATATGATCTGATCTGATCTACTAGAGCATTGAATGGGCACGTTAAGCCGTCGGACTCCGGGGCACGTTAAGCCGTCGGACCCCGGGTACTGGTCCCCCGGTAGTATATAAGGGCGTCTTCTACCTCGCTTCCGTGTCACTTTCCTATCGGGCACTCTAGCCCAAGTCTCCTAGCTTCCTATTTCTAAGGGTTGTTTAAGACCTGGGGTCAGACACTCCTTTCCTAAAATCCTCTACATATGATCTGATCTGATCTACTAGAGCATTGAATGGGCACGTTAAGCCGTCGGACCCCGGGTACTGGCCCCGGTAGTAAATAAGGGCGTCTTCTACCTCGCTTCCGTGTCACTTTCCTATCGGGCACTCTAGCCCAAATCTCCTTGCTTCCTATTTATAAGGTTTGTTTAAGACCTGGGGTCAGACACTCCCTTCCTAACATCCTCTACATATGATCTGATTTGATCTACTAGAGCATTGAATGGGCACGTTAAGCCGTCGGACCCCGGGTACTGGTCCCCCGGTAGTATATAAGGGCGTCTTCTACCTCGCTTCCGTGTCACTTTCCTATCGGGCACTCTAGCCCAAGTCTCCTAGCTTCCTATTTCTAAGGGTTGTTTAAGACCTGGGGTCAGACACTCCTTTCCTAAAATCCTCTACATATGATCTGATCTGATCTATATACTAGAGCATTGAATGGGCACGTTAAGCCGTCGGACCCCGGGTACTGGCCCCCGGTAGTAAATAACGGCGTCTTCTACCTCGCTTCCGTGTCACTTTCCTATCGGGCACTCTAGCCCAAATCTCCTTGCTTCCTATTTGTAAGGTTTGTTTAAGACCTGGGGTCAGACACTCCCTTCCTAACATCCTCTACATATGATCTGATCTGATCTACTAGAGCATTGAATGGGCACGTTAAGCCGTCGGACCCCGGGTACTGGTCCCCCGGTAGTATATAAGGGCGTCTTCTACCTCGCTTCCGTGTCACTTTCCTATCGGGCACTCTAGCCCAAGTCTCCTAGCTTCCTATTTCTAAGGGTTGTTTAAGACCTGGGGTCAGACACTCCTTTCCTAAAATCCTCTACATATGATCTGATCTGATCTACTAGAGCATTGAATGGGCACGTTAAGCCGTCGGACCCCGGGTACTGGCCCCTCGGTAGTAAATAAAGGCGTCTTCTACCTCGCTTCCGTGTCACTTTGCTATCGAGCACTCTAGCCCAAATCTCCTAGCTTCCTATTTCTAAGGGTTGTTTAAGACCTGGGGTCAGACACTCCCTTCCTAAAAATACTCTACATATGATCATGATCTGAAAACATATCACTCGTTGCTGTCATGAATAAAAAGAGCGATATATCAGATTTGCAGAAAATGATAATTATCGGCTTTCGGGCCAAGGCTGGGAGTGTTTCTGAAACAACGAAATTTGCGAACTGTTCGCGTGCTGCTGTGGTTAAAGTGTATCGTGATTGGAGAAATGGCACCAATGCAAATAAGCGAAGTGGAAACTGCGGAGCACCACGTGCCATTAATGTGAGAGGTAAACGTCGGCTGCGTAGGTACGTGAGGGCCGTAGTTGAGCAACTCACTGGCCGAATGAATCAGGGGGCTAACAGAAGTGTGTCTAAAATGACAGTTCAGTGAACCGTTCTGCGTATGGGGCTCTGATGCAGACGGATGGTCACTGTACCTATGCTAGCGAAGCTGCAATGGCAGAAAAAGATTACATTTGCACGGCAGTATCGGAATTGGACCTCCGCTGATTGGCAAAGGATTGTCTTCTCCGATGAGTCACGTTTTCTGTTTTATCGAACAGACGGACGTTGGCGTATAAGGCGAGAAACATCGGAATACAAACACTCTTCAACCATCGCTGGAAGAACACAAGCTAGTGGGGGCAACGCTATGGGCTAAGGAATGTTTTCGAGGTATTCTCTGAATCCGTTCATACCTGTGGAAGGCACTATGGACCGAATTCGTTATGAATCCATCCTTGCAGACCACGTACACCCATTCATGCTGATTGTCTTCCCTGGAGTGTATGGGATCTGGCAGCACGACAATGCGACGTGTCACACAGCTAGAAATATCCTAGAGTGGTTGGAAGATCACGATGAAGACTTCAAAGTACTTTCCCGGCCTTCCAATTCCCCAGACTTAAACCCAATTGAGCATCTGTGGGACCGTCTCGAACGTAATGTTCGGTCTATGGATCCTCCACCGCGCACCCTCCAGCAGCTGTCAGATGCAATGCAGTCAGCATGGCTCCACATACCTGTGGACACCTTCCAGCACCTTATTGAGTCACTCCCAGCCCGTCTAGCTGCTGTCCGCGCTGAACACGGCGGTTACTTTGGATATTAACTGGTGGTCACAATAATGTGACTCGACCGTGCATAAGCACAACACGCAACCTTTAAATAGCTCAAATGGCAATTAAAGTGGCATCAACGTTCACCATCAAAATTCCCACTGATTATACATGTACTGTATATCTTTCGTCTTGTTCTTATCACAACAAGCAGAAGTAACTCCCACAGACCTCAAGTGTTGCCAACTGTATTCGTGTGAGAGAGAAGATATCACGCTAAGTTTGAAAAATGGTAAGGGGAACGAACTCAAATTTACATATAACAAGATAGTAAAATCATGGAATGCATTGATTATGATACGCTTTCCAACATACCAGAAATCATTACTCAAGTTATGAGGATAATGGCTGTGGAATAAATCTCGCTCCTGTATCCTGACCTTTGACCCCATTTCGATGATACTGAAGAGAATTGGTTCAGTATGCCTCCGGAACAACATACTAAAGTTTTGTCGCAATCGAAGCATTTTAGTTAAGTTATGAGGATAATGCTGTGGAATAGATCTCGCTCCTGTGCCCTGACCTTTGACCCCATTTCGATTATATTCATCAACCGGTTCAGTATACCTCCGGAACAACATACTAAACTTTTGTCGGAATACAAGCATTTTTAGTCAAGTTATGAGATATATCTCGCTCCTGTGTCCTAACCTTTGACCCCATTTCGATGAAATTCATCAACCGGTTTAGTATACCTCCGGAACAACATGCTAAACTTTTGTCGGAATAGAAGCATTTTCAGTCAAGTTATGAGGATAATGGGAATAAATCTCGCTGCTGTGCCCTGACCATTGACTCCATTTCGATGATATTCATCAACCGGTTCAATATACCTCCGGAACAACATATTAAAGTTTTGTCGCAATAGAAGCATTTTAGTCAAGTTATGAGGATAATGGCTGTGGAATAAATCTCGCTGCTGTGCCCTGACCTATGACCCCATTTCGATGATATTAAACAGTATCGGTTCAGTATACCTCCGGAACAACATACTAAAGTTTTGTCGCGATCGAAGCATTTTAGTTAAGTTATGAGGATAATGCTGTGGAATAGATCTCGCTCCTGTGCCCTGACCTTTGACCCCATTTCGATTATATTCATCAACCGGTTCAGTATACCTCCGGAACAACATACTAAGCTTTTGTCGGAACAGAATCATTTTTATTCAAGTTATGAGATATATCTCGCTCCTGTGTCCTGACCTTTGACCCCATTTCGATGATATTCATCAACCGGTTCAATATACCTCCGGAACAACATATTAAAGTTTTGTCCTAATAGAAGCATTTTAGTCAAGTTATGAGGATAATGGCTGTGCAATAAATCTCGCTGCTGTGCCCTGACCTATGACCCCATTTCGATGATATTAAACAGTATCGGTTCAGTATACCTCCGGAACAACATACTAAAGTTTTGTCGCGATCGAAGCATTTTAGTTAAGTTATGAGGATAATGCTGTGGAATAGATCTCGCTCCTGTGCCCTGACCTTTGACCCCATTTCGATTATATTCATCAACCGGTTCAGTATACCTCCGGAACAACATACTAAGCTTTTGTCGGAACAGAATCATTTTTATTCAAGTTATGAGATATATCTCGCTCCTGTGTCCTGACCTTTGACCCCATTTCGATGATATTCATCAACCGGTTCAATATACCTCCGGAACAACATATTAAAGTTTTGTCGCAATAGAAGCATTTTAGTCAAGTTATGAGGATAATGGCTGTGCAATAAATCTCGCTGCTGTGCCCTGACCTATGACCCCATTTCGATGATATTAAACAGTATCGGTTCAGTATACCTCCGGAACAACATACTAAAGTTTTGTCGCGATCGAAGCATTTTAGTTAAGTTATGAGGATAATGCTGTGGAATAGATCTCGCTCCTGTGCCCTGACCTTTGACCCCATTTCGATTATATTCATCAACCGGTTCAGTATACCTCCGGAACAACATACTAAACTTTTGTCGGAATACAAGCATTTTTAGTCAAGTTATGAGATATATCTCGCTCCTGTGTCCTAACCTTTGACCCCATTTCGATGAAATTCATCAACCGGTTTAGTATACCTCCGGAACAACATGCTAAACTTTTGTCGGAATAGAAGCATTTTCAGTCAAGTTATGAGGAGAATGGGAATAAATCTCGCAGCTGTGCCCTGACCATTGACTCCATTTCGATGATATTCATCAACCGGTTCAATATACCTCCGGAACAACATATTAAAGTTTTGTCGCAGTAGAAGCATTTTAGTCAAGTTATGAGGATAATGGCTGTGGAATAAATCTCGCTGCTGTGCCCTGACCTATGACCCCATTTCGATGATATTAAACAGTATCGGTTCAGTATACCTCCGGAACAACATACTAAAGTTTTGTCGCGATCGAAGCATTTTAGTTAAGTTATGAGGATAATGCTGTGGAATAGATCTCGCTCCTGTGCCCTGACCTTTGACCCCATTTCGATTATATTCATCAACCGGTTCAGTATACCTCCGGAACAACATACTAAACTTTTGTCGGAATACAAGCATTTTTAGTCAAGTTATGAGATATATCTCGCTCCTGTGTCCTAACCTTTGACCCCATTTCGATGAAATTCATCAACCGGTTTAGTATACCTCCGGAACAACATGCTAAACTTTTGTCGGAATAGAAGCATTTTTAGTCAAGTTATGAGGAGAATGGGAATAAATCTCGCAGCTGTGCCCTGACCATTGACTCCATTTCGATGATATTCATCAACCGGTTCAATATACCTCCGGAACAACATATTAAAGTTTTGTCGCAATAGAAGCATTTTAGTCAAGTTATGAGGATAATGCCTGTGCAATAAATCTCGCTGCTGTGCCCTGACCTATGACCCCATTTCGATGATATTAAACAGTATCGGTTCAGTATACCTCCGGAACAACATACTAAAGTTTTGTCGCGATCGAAGCATTTTAGTTAAGTTATGAGAATAATGGCTATGGAATAAATCTCGCTCCTATGTCCTGACCTTTGACCCCATTTCGATGTTATTAAATAAAACCGGTTCAGTATACCTCCGGAACAACATGATAAAGTTTTGTTGCAATCGAAGCATTTTTACGTAAGTTATGACGTATAAGGGCAATGGAATGGATGCCCCATTGGGATTCGAGCCCGTATCCATCATGGACGAATGGTTATAAGCCAACGCTTAAACCTCTGCCCCACCTTTAGGGTTTCTTTAAATATATTAGAAAGCGGGGTTTCGCCGTTTCATGTAAGTTACAAATTGTAAAAAATGGGTTTTTTGAAATGATATAATCATTTGTCAACTACACTGCTGGCCACCCAAAATGCAACACCAAGAAGGACACGAGATAGCAAAGCCAGATTTACTGTACACATAACAACAGATACAAAGATGAAACGATTCAGCTTACAGGCCCGTGCGACTTGCGGAACACGCAGACATCAATAGTTCGTGTGGCCCCCATGGCTGGCAATAACGGCAGCTACACGCCGCTGGCATCGAACGAAAGTGGCTTAGGATGTGGGCTTGGGGTATGTCGGTCCAGGCTGCTTCCACACGTTGAAACAGTTCATCAGGCGTGGCCGCGGGTGGTGCTTGCCGGGCAACTCGGTTGCCGATCAGCGACCAGACGTGTTCGATGGGTGACATATCGGGAGAACAGGAGAGCCACGACAGCAGTGACACCTGGTGGGCCGTGAAGAATTATTGCACGATGCGTGCCACGTGCGGTCGCGCATTGCCCTGTTTTAACGTGGCCGCTGGCAGGTCCCGCAGGTAAGGGAGGACTACAGGCTCTAAAACGTCGGAGATGTAACGGTAGCTGTTGAGTGTAACGGCGATGCGTACCAGAGGGGTGCGGGTGTCATATCCAATTGCGCCCCAAACCATAACGCCAGGCAACGGACCGGTATGGCGATGCATAATGCAGGCGTCATACAGTCTCTCGCCGCGGTGCAGCCACACGCGGATCCGACCATCGTGGTGTTGCAGGCAAAAGCAGGATTCGTCGGAGAAGAGAATGTCTTGCCATTCCGTAGTCCACGTGCGGCGTTCAACGGCCCAGTGCCACCGCACTCGCTGGTGGTGTAACGTCAATGGTAATCGGAGCAAAGGGCGCCGGGCGACAAGTCCCCGCTCCTGCACACGACGTCGAATGGTATGTACTGACACAGGTTGTTGCACAACACACCCTAATTCCTGCGCTAATGTTCGTGATGTGGCGGTGCGAGCCGTCGATGCTCGCCGCACAACATGCCGGTCCTCTCGTTCGGTGGTGTGCCGCGGCTGCCGCAATCGCTCACATCGGTCCGCCCGTCCTTCCTGCACCCACCGAATCCATGCTGGTCTCACTGTGGCTGGACGTCGTCCCACGCGAGCGCCGATGTCTCGGCACGATAAACCGCTGTCACGATAAGCCACTATTCGACCTCTGCCGAACTTCGAAGCGTGCTGGAACGACTGCCGTATTCTGCGACGAGGCATCAGGAAGCTTCCCACGCACGGATCCGGCAGCACACCACATTTCCACAGCTTACACCCCTCCTTCTGTGTACCCTTCTTTTAGTGCTTCTTGGTGGCGTGCCGGGCGCATATGATTTGCATATGCCCTGCAATGCTAATCGTTTTCATGTCCTCTCGCGCGCGATGCATGCTGCGAATTTCAGGCCAATCGGATGCTTCCTTCTTGGTGTTTCATTTTGGGTGGCCAGCAGTGTATATATATATCCTGGTTTTCTTTAAACCTACTTTCTAGCGTTTTTTGAATCGACTTGTTAACCGTTTTTGAAAGTTGAAACAACCAATTTGTGCTACGTTGGTAAGCAGTCTTACAATCTTTACAATCTTTATCTGGTGTCATTGGCTCTAGTGAAGTCAATGCCGTAAGAAAAACACAACAACCATGCCTCATCGGGATTCGAAAACGTTTCGAATGAATATCTGGAAGCCAGAACTAATCGTACAATTCAAAGCGAGTACTTTGGTACAATAACAGGTTAAACCACTGGCCTATCCTTTATGTACAAGCAAAAGTTCATCATAAGAACACTCTTAAGAAGTCGTAAGAAATCCTTTTTCGTGCATATTTTTTTTATTGGAGGTTTAACGACCACCGTGAGCAACTCAATAGGCTCAATGGGCTATAAGCAGTCGGCCGTCCCTAATTTAGGGTCACTGATTCCAGAGAAGAGAGAGAGCCAGTGCCGTAAGACAAACACAACATCCATGCCTCACCGGGATTCGAACCCGGACCCCTTTCGGACGAATGATCAGAGGCCATCGCTTAGACCACTGCGCCACCGGGGCTGTCCCATCGATTTGGTGCGGTTCTTTCGAATTTCTCTGGCCAAAATCCGTCGGTCTCTAACTCCCAGTTTTGTGGGTCTGCCGGGTCGGGGCACATTCCGACAGTCACCTCTCATCTTCCACTTGCCAATCACGTAGGCCATTGTCGATTTTGGGTACTTCAACTCGCTGGATATGTCACGTATGGATCGGCCATTTCTGTGATACCCGACGATTACACCTTTCTCGAAATCAGAGATTGATTGATTGATTGGAGGTTTAACGACCACCGTGAGCAACTCAATGGGCTATAAGCAGTCGCCCATCCCTAATTTAGGGCCACTAGCTCCAGGGAAGGGAGAGATCCAGTGCCGCAAAACACAACAACATTACATTATCTTACTAACAAAGCTACCCGAAAAACTGAATCATTAATTAACAACGCTAATTTAAAACATAAGTAAGCAGAAATCCATATCTATTAAAGTCCAAGAACATTTCAAAAACACTGCAAGAAAAAAGGAAAGCAACATCAAGAAATACATCTGAAACATCTCTACACATCAAAGACACTATCGTCAACCACATTATGTTTCTTCATGTAAGCTTTAACATCCTCTATACGTTTACAGTATGTTTCATAATAAGTGTCTAAAAGTTCAGGAACAGGATTTTTCGTAATTATCCAATTCAACACGGCATCCGAACGATGTACAATAGCATTTAACTTATACATATTTAACTCGTAAAACTCCGGAGTGAGTGGACATATCTTTTTATTAGGCACAAAAAACATTTTCTAATTTGAAAAGATCCAAAGTTTCGTCATAATATGGGCAAGGCCGCCCCGGTGGCGCAGTGGTCTAAGGCGTTGGCCTCTGATCATTCGTCCGTAAGGGGTCCGGGTTCGAATCCCGGTCTGGCATGGATGTTGTGTTTGTCTTACGGCACTGGCTCTCTCCCTTCCCTGGAACCAGTGACTCTAAATTAGGGACGGGCGACTGCTTATAGCCCATTGAGTTGCTCACGGTGGTCGTTAAACCTCCAATCAAAAAAAGAAAAAAAGAAAAAATCTGGGCAAGATGCAATAAGTTCCATGACAAGACGATACCGTGATGGTTTATCTCTATCTTTGGCAAAATCAGGATCCAGGAGAAAAGAAAGATCTACACGAGGGATAAATTCCGGTTGAAGATAGTCTCTAGCTTTGCTCCGTTTTAACGGATCACCACTTGAATCAGTGCTGGGTCGTTTAAATGTCGAAGCTGTACATGAGTTCTCTGCGAGATTCTGTAATGCTACTGAACATTTCTGTAAATTAGCAATGCCCAAAGTACCAATATTTGCTGTTGTCTGAATCCCAGAATCCAAAGAAGTCGGCATTTCAATCAATGTCTTCTCTCTCGGCTCGACTGGATCCACCACTCGGGTTTCACAAGTCTCAGCCACGGTAGAAACCAAGTCAACGACATGTGTAATACCATGTTCTAAATCCGATCTATCTTCAGGTACAACAATTCTTTCCTCATGGGAATCAGAGAGACTCTTCCTCAAGGGAGGTCTATGTACATACGTGCATTTAGCACGAATGTGCGCTCTTTCATTGCAAGCATAACAAAAAATTCCTGTATAAATATTAAACATGAACCCATGAGAATCCAGTAGAATTTCAACCTCTTTAGGACAAGTCTGAAGAGCTGATTCATTCGGGAAGATAACCCGGAGGGTCCGCTTCAACCCACCAACATGACAATAATTTGAAGATTGCGGGGTTTCTATAACTCTATGAACTGGACCCACCACCCGGCTAAACTGAGAAAGAAGAACTATCAACGCAGAATCTGGTACCTCAAGTGGCACCGGAGACAAAGTTACAGTGATCGGTCGTTCACTTGCATAAGCAGGATACAAAATTTGATTATTTATAGAAATCCCTTGCTTTAACACAAGCTTACAATCTGCACTATTTATAAACAACACTGACATACCTCGCTTACTACGACCGATTCCTTTAATTGCCTCTCTCGGCACTCGCTCTTCCAAAGCTTTCAAATATACCGGTAACGAAGTCTGTGGTAACGCATGGAAAATAATAGTTTTCTCAGAAAGATCATGGAAATCTTGACATAACTTGGAATCCTTTTCGAAAGTTAAACGAAACCGGTTTTCCTGACACCCAATCTCTGACGCACAACGCTGATCACTCGTGTTGTCAGAATTCGCCATGGCAACCACCGATGCCCAACTGCTGTTTCCCGTCTCCATAGCAACACCCTTCTGCATTCTTATCGTAGAAGAAACTCCTTCAGCAGCGACGCTCGAAAACACGCCCTGTTGATTTCCAGGACCGGTTTGACTTGTTGGATTCTTATCTCTTGAGAAGCTCGGGTCAATCTCCATGGCAACCCTTCAAAGGTCACAGAAGAAACACTCGCCGATGTCTTATCAGTAGATCTCGCTCCACGGTGAACAGCTTCCTCTCGATGGGCACGTGCAAAATAGCTGGCAGATATCGTCATTTTTTTTTGTTTGGAGGTTTAACGACCACCGTGAGCAACTCAATGGGCTATAAGCAGTCGCCCGTCCCTAATTTAGGGTCACTGGTTCCAGGGAAGGGAGAGAGCCAGTGATGTAAGACAAACACAACATCCATGCCTCACCGGGATTCGAATCCGGACCCCGTTCGGACGAATGATCAGAGGCCATCGCTTAGACCACTGCGTCACCGGGGCGGCCTATCGCCATCTGCAGAACTCGTCAACGGCGAGCACAAACACAAATTAAAACTCTGCGTATGAATAAACTATAGCATTTAACGCTCTCAAACTCCACCAAAAGAAGCATGGAACATTGATACATACGTCACGCTACTGCAAACCCTCCTACGAACGATATTTTCTACATAAACACAAGCAAAACTTGGGAGCTCGAAAACAAGACACACGACGAAACTAATTGCAATAGGAAAACCACGAAATCAGAGAGCTCCGTAGTGCGTGGCATCTTGCATGAGACTGGTTGCGTTGTTGTTTCCCACACGATATTTAACGGCGGCAGCCGTGACGTGTATCAGGACAGCAGATATCGTCGATTTCAGGGGTGTCGAATAACTTGTTGGTAGATAGCGTATATATATATGCCCTAAACTCGACATACCTGATGGACCGGTCTTTGGATCGCCAGCGATAGTCCACTTCTTTTTCAGGACTGCACCACTTCCTCTAATCGCCGCCCCGGTGGCGCAGTGGTCTAAACAATGGTCTCTGATAGTTCGCCCGAAAGGGGTCCGGGTTTGAATCCCGGTGAGGCATGGATGTTGTGTTTGTCTTACGGCACTGGCTCTCTTCCTTCCCTGGAACCAGTGACAGTAAATTAGGGACGGGTGACTGCTTTTAGCGCATTGAGTTGCTCACGGTGTTCGTTAAACCTCCAATAAAAAACTCCAATCAAAGAAAAAAAGAGTTTCAAATAATTCTTTATGTTATGTATCAAGGGAATCGAAGCTAAAGATAAAGTGCGACATATCGCTTGTATCGTTATCGCCACAGTTGACAAACACTTTGTTAGCAACGCAATGTAAACAAACAGTGAGGCGCTATGTTGAATATGCTGTTCGTTAGGTACTAGTCACTAGTGATCGGCTGACAGCAATTTGCTAATTCAGAATTTTATGTTATGATCATGTGTGAAATTACGTCTGTCGGAACAGCGATCAATATAACGGTTTACGAACGAGTTGTTTTGCACCATTTAATTTCTAATATCTGAGTGATGCCCTGAAAAGGAAGAAACCCTAGTGTGGTTCTGTTAAAACAATGGATTCGGTGAAAGCAGCAGTACACAATGTGTCGGAAGCCATGTTTCCTGGAATTCACATTTCGTACAAAAAGAAAGGACCAGTAAGTCGATCAGGTTGGTTTAAGTTCCTGGAGCCGCCCCGGTGGCGCAGTGGTCTAAGGCGTTGGCTTCTGATCATTCGTCCGAAGGGGTCCGGGTTCGAATCCCGGTGAGGCATGGATGTTGTGTTTGTCTTACGGCACTGGCTCTCTCCCTTCCCTGGAACCAGTGACCCTAAATTAGGGACGGGCGACTGCTTATAGCCCATTGAGTTGCTCACGGTGGTCGTTAAACCTCCAATCAAAAAAAAAAAAAAAAAATAAGTTCCTGGATACGAACCGTACACACATACGTACATGCCTTGCAATTGGGTCATTATTTTATTTTTACAGACTGATTTGCAGGCTGCAGAATTGAAGCACACACAAATTCTAAATTTTAATTTTTTTAAAAATAGGTTATTGAAAACAAATCTGTTTGATAATAACGCTTTTTAAAAACCTAATATAAAATGTGTAATATATTTTGGTTGTGTGGAAAAGACAGGAGCCATATATCTATTGAGGCAAATAAATATGTAGGACAAAAAACAACAACTTGGGAGATAACGATATACTATAAAAGCAACCATTCACTTACCGAAAGATCTTGTTCATTTTTTATCTTGTAACACTTCAAGCACGTCAATTATATTGCTTTTGGCTTTCTGAGGTTGAACTGACTCTTTGCCTATGACTTTCCTTCTTCCAGGGATGAAACATTGTACTATCTTCTTTTTTTTTTTTTTTTTTTTTTTTTTTAATTTACTGGACAACACAATAAAAGTTAAATTCTGCCATATGAAACGTAACCATAGCTCGTCATCACGATAGAAACCTCACACATACACGCACTATACCACTCATTCATACAATTCTGTTAAAAACACTATGAACATGTTTACACTATCTACATTCCCAGGAAGTTAAACCATTTGTCAACTGTGATTAAAAAAGTGCTCAATCCGTTTCAAACTCCGTGTTAACCCTATTGCATGTGCCAACCTCATTCAGCCCGTCATACACGTGTTAACCCTATTGCAGGTTGGCACATGCAATAGGGTTAACGCGGAGTTTGAAAGGGATTGAGCACTTTTTTAATAACAGTTGACAAATGGTTTAACTGCCTGGGAATGTAGATAGCGTAAATATGTACATAGTGTTTTTTAACGGAATTGTATGAATGAGTGGTATAGTGCTTGTGTGTGTGAGGTTTTTATCGTGATGACGAGCTATGGTTAAGTTTCATATGGCAGAAAGAAACCTGCATGTGTTGTCCAGTAAAAAAAAAAAAAAAAAAAAAGAAGATAGTACGATGTTTCATCCCTGGAAGAAGGAAAGTCATAGGCAAAGAGTCAGTTCAACCTCAGAAAGCCAACAACAATATAATTGACGTGCTTGAAGTGTTACAAGATCAAAAAATGACCAAGATCTTTCGTGTAAGTGAATGGTTGTTTTTATAGTATATCATTAATGAATTGCACGTAAATATACGTTCTTTTCTGGTGATTGATTCCTAAAAAGGGCAAATATTATGATTGGGAGATAATGTTTGAGTCGACAAAATTATATAAATTTGGATGGTAAATGTGTAGATTAGCGTCCTAAATTATTTCGTCAGAGAAATGTTAGCACCTGGAAAAAGTGCGAGGTACAGATTTTAGAGTATGGAAATTAATGGCAAATGGTGCAGAAATTTCATATTTTAAATGTCTTTTAAAGATTTTATCGTAATATTGACCTGTGAGTTCGACACTTTGAAGAGAAACTGTGGTAGGCCTAACACATCACTCCAGCAAAGATGTGAAGCTGTTAAAAGGAAGGTTCATTGCTGTGTGGTTTGCTAAAAGGAAGGTTCATTGCTGTGTGGTTTGCTAAAAGGAAGGTTCATTGCTCTGTGGTTTGCTAAAAGGAAGGTTCATTGCTGTGTGGTTTGCTAAAAGGAAGGTTCGTTGCTGTGCCGAAATGACAGGCGGAAGAGTACAAGAGAAACAGGTAACGTTGTTGGTAGGAGAGCGATAAATGTTGTAGTCATACGATACAGAAAATAGATCCACATCATCCACCCCTTATTTTGTTGTGTCCTGTACGATGTTGGCAGGAAAAACTGGATAAAACCTCTCAGATTTGCAAAAGATAAGTATGCATAAGGTAGAAACTAACCTGTGAACAAGCTGTTAACAGGAGAACCAAAAGTCCAGTGACACAGCAAATCGGCTACGAATGGAAGCTGTTCAAACCATAACCAAAAGTTATAATTCCCCAATTTTATGTGCAATATAGAAAAGCATATTAGTACTTGATATTTCGAATCAGGAAATCATATTTGTAAGAACGAAAAATTCCTCAAATTTTTTTTAAAAACAATCACAAAACATGAATGAACTATATTCTGTAGCCTATGAGTACACGATGCTTCACTCCCCTGGCGAGAAAGTACATGGCTGCACTTGAAGTCATCCACGCACAAATTTCATGGCTCAACGAATTTTCCTTTCAAAGGAACGTTCGGCATCGTCCCGGTAGCGATGCGTTAGGCCTACCGCAGCGTCTCTTCACTAGCATCGCACTTGCAGGTAAATATTGCGATAAAAATCTTTAAAACACATTTAAAATGTGAAATTTCTGCACCATTAGCCATTAATTTCCGTACTCTAGAATCTGTACGTCGCACTTTTCCCAGGTACCTAACATTTTTCCGACAAAATAATTTAGGGCGCTAATCTACACATTTACCATTTGGACTGTCTTTAGGGGACATCAATTGTGTGTGTACCTAAGTTCTATTGTAGTTTTACTGTTCCTATGGAACTTGTGTGAAAAAGCAATATTATTAAAAATAAAGGATTTCTTTGTGAAATTTGTTGGACTATGAATCAGAACACTTTCAAGTAGTTCCCACCTTCAAGCGTATCATTCAGCCAGACCTGTTTGTAATCCGGGTGTAGCCCGGAATTCTGGGTTTTTGTCACATTCTAAAGCCGTAAATCCGGGTTTTTAAGTTTTAGAAGAATTTGAGATGCTTCGGACATTTCATTTCTAAAAATGCTACAAAATGATAACTAAACTTCAGGTTCCATTTTCTTTGGGAATTACAGTGTTTGATTAAAAACACTGCATGTCCGTGCGAATGGTGAATGTAGACGATTTGTGACACCTTGTGCGTTTCTTTTGTTATCAAACAAGCTCTCGAGATAACAGCCTGCTGAAAGGAAAGCTTCTTTTCATTATTTTGAAAGTTCAAATAATTTGATTATTTTTTCTAACTACTTTTAGAAATTGAATGGAATCCACTGTAGGCTTCAAGTTCAAGTAAAACTGGTCTCAATTAACATATAATATGAAGTGCAAAATTTGATTTCAAAAGATGCAATGTCTGCCTGAAGGATTTTGCACAGTGAAAGAAAATTGGTTACAAGAAAAGATGCGAAGTTTAACTGCACAAGCACTAGGGTCTATTTGTTGTGTAGCTAGTTTATATGTGCGTATTATGCATTATATGTATATTGGCACTGAGTTGAGAGTTTCAGGGTTTCTTGTGTCACCTCACAATCACCCCTGCATTCAGCTTTGTTTACAGAACCTGATCACACCTAATGTGAAAGAGATTAGTTGAAAATACGATGCAGAAGTTTTATTACTATTTTCATCGAAACGAATCTTATCATAATGGAAGTAATTATAGGCATTTATTTTATTATAAAAATAATATTACATTTGTTTCATATCACATTTATTCATCATAATTCCATAAATAATTCCTTGCAAACATAATTTCCCTTTGGGAAGAATGCCATTATCTTCAGCCCACTTAATAGCTGTCTCAGAATCATTAGCTGCCTCCCACCAATCACGACTAATTCTTCACCACTGGCATAATTTACAAAATCCGAACACATACTAGCCGCCCCGATGGCACAGTGGCCTAAGCGGTGGCCTCTGATCATTCGTCCGAAAGGGGTCCGGGTTCGAATCCCGCTGAGGCATGGATGTTGTGTTTGTCTTACGACACTGGCTCTCTCGCTTCCCTGGAACCAGTGACCCTAAGGTAGGGACGGGCGACTACTTATAGCCCATTGAGTTGCTCACGGTGGTCGTTAAAACACCAATAAAAAAAATATATATATTACCGAAAATGAGGTGCCAATCTTAGCTACTTTGAATCCCCAAACAAAAGCTGAAAATAGCTTGGTAAAAAAAAAAAAAACATGGATAAAAAAAAAATGTTCTATTATTCCACATATTTCCTTCATAAAAGGCATTTAGCTGCCCCGGTGACGCAGTGGTCTAAGCGCTGGCTTCTGACCATTCGTCCGAGATGGGTCTGGATTCGAATCCCTGTGAGGCATGGATGTTGTGTTTGTCTTACAGCACTGACTCTCTCCCTTCTCTGGAACCAGTGACCGTAAATTAGCGATGGGCAACTGCTTATAGCCCATTGAGTTGCTCACGGTGGTCGTTAAACCTCCAATAAAAAAAAAAATATTACCAAAAAATGAGGTGCCAATCTTAGCTACTTTGAATCCACAAACAAAAGCTGAAAATAGCTTGGTAAAAAAAAAAAAAAAGTTCTATTATTCCATATATTTCCTTCATAAAAGGCATTTAGCTGCCCCGGTGACGCAGTGGTCTAAGCGCTGGCTTCTGACCATTCGTCCGAGATGGGTCTGGATTCGAATCCCGGTGAGGCATGGATGTTGTGTTTGTCTTATGGCACTGACTCTCCCCTTTCCCTGGAACCAGTGACCGTAAATTAGGGACGGGCGACTGCTTATAGCCCATTGAGTTGCTCACAGTGGTCGTTAAACCTCAAAAAAAAAAAAAAAAAAAAAATGCCAAAAAATGAGGTGCCAATCTTAGCTACTTTGAATCCACAAACAAAAGCTGAAAATAGCTTGGTAAAAAAAAACATGGATAAAATAAAAAGTTCTATTCCATATATTTCCTTCATAAAAGGCATTTAGCTGCCCCGGTGGCACAGTGGTCTAAGTGCTGGCTTCTGACCATTCGTCCGAGATGGGTCTGGGTTCGAATCCGAGTGAGGCATGGATGTTGTGTTTGTCTTACGACACTGGCTCTCTCGTTTCCCTGGAACCAGTGACCATAAATTAGGAATGTACTATTGCTTATATCACATTGAGTTGCTCACGATGGTAGTTAAACCTCCAATCAAAAAAAAAAAAAAAAATACTACCAAAAAATAAGGTGTCAATCTTAGCTACTTTGAATCCCCAAACAAAAGCTGAAAATAGCTTAGTAAAAAAAAAATAGCATAGTAAAAAAAAATGGATAAAATAAAAAGTTCTATTCCATATATTTCCTTCATAAAAGGCATTTAGCCGCCCTGGCGGCATAGTGGTCTAAGCGCTGGCTTCTGACCATTCGTCCGAGATGGGTCTGGGTTCGAATCCCGGTGAGGCATGGATGTTGTGTTTGTCTTACGGCACTGGCCGTCTCCCTTACTTGGAACTGGTGGCCCTAAATTAGGGATGGGCAACTGCTGATAGCCCACTGAGTTGCTCATGGTGGTTGTTAAACACCCAATCAAAAATAAAATAAAATGCATTTACAAATAAAAAGGGTGATTAAGGGATTCATATTACTGCAATTCTATAAACTTTTACTTCTGCTTATTTGATTTTTTACTGATCACAGCCAAAAGAAATAAAGTAGAATTTCTACTTATTTCTTTAGAGGAAATAAGTAGAATTTCTAGAAATAAAGTAGAATTTCTACTTTATTTCTTTTTGGCTGTGATCAGGCTGTGTGTAAACAAAGCAGAGTGACACATCCAAAATCTGGAACTACTTGAAAGCATTCTGATTCGAAAGTCCAGCATTCTTTTTTTTTTTTTTTTTTTTTTTTTATTGGAGGCTTAACAACCACCGTGAGCAACTCAATGGGCTATAAGTAGTCGCCCATCCCTAATTTAGGGTCACTGGTTCCAGGGAAGGGAGAGGGCCAGTGCCGTAAGACAAACACAACATCCATGCCTCACCGGGATTCGAACTCAGACCCCTTACAGATGAACGATCAGAGGCCATCGCTTAGACCACTGCGCCACCGGGGCGGCGAAGTCCAGCATTCAAGCTGCCTGTCTGTGAAGGCCGGAATCCATGTTTTAAGCATGCTCAAGGTTCTAACTCCATACCTAAAACCGATTACATATACATGTATAGTTGGGTTTTGATGTTGAAACAGTCTTTGACATGACAAAGGTGTGAAACTGGTTTAAACTGTGAAAAATTACATGTCAAAAATATGAACTTACCAGAGTTCCCACAGTCATTATAAGTCCTTAAAAAGTGCTGCAGTGGCATAACACCCCCAGCTGCAAGTTATAGTTTTATGAAAAAATTTCCAAACACCTACAAAAGCAAATAATGAAGCCAAAGATTCATATTTTCCCTTAAGATATACTGTATTTAGCTTTGCTCAAATAAATGTCAAGTTTCACTTTTAAAACACTTAGATGTCTTACAGATTGAAGCTATTCGGCCCTTTGGCTTCCGGTTGTAACACGATCGCTTTAATCGCCTCTATCTCTGCGCTGCTGAGGAAAAGTGCGAGGCGAACTGAGAATTTCCCATGGAGGATGGGTTTGGCGAAATGAAGGCTAGAAAGAAACACTTAGGCCTAGAAACATTAAAATTTCCCTCATCGTAGAAAATAATATTTTCTCTATTTGTATTGTAATCTTAATTTACATTATATCACAGCGTTTGAATTACCCAGTGGTCCGCTGGCCATTGGCCAGTAAAACTTCCATCGGACCACTAGAGTATTGATTTTACTGTCCTGGATGGCTAGTAATTATTTTTTCTAATTTGTCACAAGTTAAAAAATGAAGTTCTGTTTCTTTTACTTTGCTGTATGGTTTTCTTTTTAGGCTGAAAATTAATAATAGGTTTAAAAACAAATATTTGAGATAATTCCATTGAAATTCCACTTAGTAGTTCTAATTCTGACTATTATATAGCTCTAATTATTGTACTATTCTCTTTTACGTGCGATATTTCAAAGTAACTTGTACAGAAAACTAGCGGATAATGCTTACCTTGGCATTCCTTTCTAGCGACGGGAACATTTCACGCACGTGTATTCCGGTCTTTGTTGAGGTTATTGTCCTAAAGTCCGTTGTATGCGATAACTGGCTTTACTTCTAACACTTTTCGCTGGGTATACTCATTGGATCTTTGCCTTAGGATTCAAACATCAATTTTTACCGTTCTTTATACTCGAACTTTTCGCCCATACTCTGGGCATCTTCAGGAGCGTGGCGACTTTACCACCGATGTTCGTGGTTAACTTCGCGCTAATGGAGTCCGATACTCCTTGTTGCCATTCTTTGGAAAAACTTTCCTGGATATATTTCGCTATCAAGCCCGGCTGGCGCCATCTATGTTTCGTTAAGAACACTTTTTTTTTCCCGTATTTTTATTTTCTTCTCCTATCCTGGTTTTCTTGTCTTTTTTTTGCCTGTTTTTCTTTTGTTGTTGTTTTTCTTGTCTTATTAGTTCTTTCCACAGCACATTATCGGGCCTGTGGAAAGAACTAATAAGACAAGAAAAACAACAACAAAAGAAAAACAGGCAAAAAAAGACAAGAAACCCAGGATAAGAGAAGAAAATAAAAAAAAAAAAAAAAAATACGGGAAAAAAAAGTGTTCTTAACAAAACATAGATGGCGCCAGCCGGGCTTGGATAACGAAATATATCCAGGACAGTTTTTCCGACGAATGGCAACAAGGAGTATCGGACTCCATTAGCGCGGGTTAACCACGAACATCGGTGGTAAAGTCGCCACGCTCCTGAAGATGCCCAGAGTATGGGCGAAAAGTTCGAGTATAAAGAACGGTAAAAATTGATGTTTTAATCCTAAGGCAAAGATCCAATGAGTATACCCAGCGAAAAGTGTGAGAAGTAAAGCCAGTCATCGCATACAACGGACTTTAGGACAATAACCTCAACAAAGACCGGAAAACACGTGCGTGAAATGTTCCCATCGCTAGAAAGGAATGCCAAGGTAAGCATTATCCGCTAGTTTTCTGTACAAGTTCCATTGAAATGATACATTATTTTCTGCATGTATTGGAAATGTGTTTAAGGTTGTTTTTTTTTTATTTTTTTTTTTTTTTACAGACCAGTGGTTTGCAAATTTTAGTTGTCCACTGGGTCAGTAGAAGATTTGTTTCTAATTCTAACACTGTATCATATCAATAGTTACTTAGTAGTTATTTTCAGACAAGTGTACAAACATGCATTTCAGGAAGATATTCGGGGTAATTATATGTGGCTGCTAAACTATATTATTACCGCAGTTATATAGTATATTTGTTGTACACATCACATTCATACACGCAGTATTTTCTTACCCACAATTTTTTCCTGGCCTGCACTGCTGAAGTTTTGTTATACATGCAAATAAATACCTGTAGCAACGTAAGTCCATACTGCATTCTTACAGTGTAGAACACTGATTTATCTATTTGTATGCAATCATATGTAGTAACGATCACTAAAGTCTTATAATTTATTATTCTTAACCTAGGGGTCGATCCAGGTTTTCAAAGATGATATCCATTTTTGTGAAATTGTGCCTTTTTTTTTTTGTGAAATTTATTTATCTTATTTTTTGTAAATTTTGCCGGTTTCTGAGTATAGAGCAATTGCAATCCTCTATAATCATTATTCTGACAGTAATTATTGTTTTATTGTGTTTTTTATTTTTTATTTATTATTGCTAATCATGGGTTCGTGCTTTTCCAGTTTGCAACAAGTTTTCTGTTCTGATGACTGCGTTTGCAGATAGTTTTTTTTAAATAAACAACTTTGTGATTATATTCCAGCTGAGATCTTGGGGAAAGGGGAATAATATTGAGACTGCAGGTTGCACTAAAGCAGGAAAGTCATTAAAAGTCTGAATTTTTATGTGCTGGAAAAAAAGAAATAACTCACTAACTAAAAAAAAAAAAATGAAAAAAAAAATGTTGATAATGTGTCCCAACAGTCAAAACTTCCACATCATGATTTTTTCATAACTGTAAATATATTTCCTAGAATCCTGGCCTGTATGGCAAAGATTAATTAAACTGAATATGGGCTGGCAAAAAAAAAAACAAAGTCAATAATATGTCCAAATGGTCAGTACTTCCCATCATGATCCTTTATTCATAACTGTAATTTATATACTTCCTAGAATCCCTGCCCGTATGACAAAGATTAATCTGAGTAGGGATTGGCAAAAAAGTAAAAGTCGATAATATGTCTCAACGGTCAGTACTTCCCTATCATGATCTTCTCCTTATAACTGTATATATATTTCGTAGAATCCCGGCCCATTTGGCAAAGATGAATCAGTAGGGATTGGCAAAAAAAAAAAAAAATTAATTAATATGTCCCAACGGTCAGTGCTTCCCCATTATGATCCTCTCCTCATAACTGTAAATATATCTAGAATCCCAGCCCGTATGGCAAAGATTTATCTGAGTAGGGATTGACAAAAACGTAAAAGTCAATAATATCTCTTAACGGTCAGTACTTTCCCATCATGATCCCCTCCTCATAACGGTAAATATATTTCCTAGAATCCTGGCCCGTATGGCAAAGATTAATCTGTGTAGGGATTGGCAAAAGAAGTAAAAGTCGATAATATGTCCCAACGGTCAGTACTTCCTCATCACGATCTTCTCCTTATAACTGTAAACATATTTCCTAGGATACCGGCCCATTTGGCAAAGATTAATCAGTAGGGATTGGCAAAAAAAAAAAAAAGAAATGTCAATGATATGTCCCAACGGTCAGTACTTCCCCATCATGATCCTCTCCTCATAACTGTAAATATATTTCCTAGAATCCTGGCCTGTATGGCAAAGATTAATCTGTGTAGGGATTGGCAAAAGAAGTAAAAGTCGATAATATGTCCCAACGGTCAGTACTTCCCTATCATGATCTTCTCCATATAACTGTATATATATTTCGTAGAATCCCGACCCATTTGGCAAAGATGAATCAGTAGGGATTGGCAAAAAAAAAAAAATGTCAATTATATGTCCCAACGGTCAGTACTTCCCCATCATGATCCTCTCCTCATAACTGTAAATATATTTCCTAGAATCCTGGCCTGTATGGCAAAGATTAATCTGTGTAGGGATTGGCAAAAGAAGTAAAAGTCGATAATATGTCCCAACGGTCAGTACTTTCCTATCATGATCTTCTCCATATAACTGTATATATATTTCGTAGAATCCCGACCCATTTGGCAAAGATGAATCAGTAGGGTTTGGCAAAAAAAAAAATGTCAATTATATGTCCCAACGGTCAGTACTTCCCCATCATGATCCTCTCCTCATAACTGTAAATATATTTCCTAGAATCCTGGCCTGTATGGCAAAGATTAATCTGTGTAGGGATTGGCAAAAGCAGTAAAAGTCGATAATATGTCCCAACGGTCAGTACTTCCCTATCATGATCTTCTCCATATAACTGTATATATATTTCGTAGAATCCCGACCCATTTGGCAAAGATGAATCAGTAGGGATTGGCAAAAAAAAAAATGTCAATTATATGTCCCAACGGTCAGTACTTCCCCATCATGATCCTCTCCTCATAACTGTAAATATATTTCCTAGAATCCTGGCCTGTATGGCAAAGATTAATCTGTGTAGGGATTGGCAAAAGAAGTAAAAGTCGATAATATGTCCCAACGGTCAGTACTTCCCTATCATGATCTTCTCCATATAACTGTATATATATTTCGTAGAATCCCGACCCATTTGGCAAAGATGAATCAGTAGGGATTGGCAAAAAAAAAAAAATGTCAATTATATGTCCCAACGGTCAGTACTTCCCCATCATGATCCTCTCCTCATAACTGTAAGGTCAGGTGATGCGTAACATCACAGCCTCTCCTTGACAAATGTCAACCCCGCCTTCTCGTGGTGCATCCTGTTCCCACTAAAGGGGCTCTGAGGACCGCCCATAGCGGTATAACTATACCATCGGGATCAGAGGAAATGTTATCCCACACTCACCAACCCGCTTGGCCAGCGTGGTGAGTTATGGCCAAACCCCTCCAAAATGATTCCACAACTTAAATCTTGGCCCTCAGTCTCCGGCAGCTGGAATGTACCTGGCCAAGGCAGCGGCCAGTGCGACATGAAGGCAGAGGGTGCTAAGAATCCCCGGAGGACCGGACTAGGCTGCCATCTGATGCTGACCTTGGCTACTTACAATGGACGCTCCCTATCTTCTGATTCAAGGCTTCTTGAATTGGAAGAGGAACTACAAAGGATCAAGTGGGACATCGTGGGGCTAAGTGAGGTAAGGAGAAAAGGAGAAGATCTCATCGAACTGAAAAGTGGACATCTCTTCTACTATCGTGGGACAGATACTGGCAGAACTAGTGGTGTTGGATTTATAATAAACAAGAAACTGAAGGATAAAGTTGTAGAAGTTGAAAGTTCCTCTGACAGAGCTGCACGACTTGTTATCCAACTCTCGAAAAGATACCAGGCTCAGATTATTCAAACTTATGCACCCACCACAAGTCATCCTGAAGAAGAAATTGAAGAATTTTATGAGGAAATTTGTCATCTAAATAATAAAGGTAAGCAGCACGTGAAAATAATTATGGGAGATTTCAATGCAAAAATAGGGCAACGGCAACAGAATGAAACTTCAGTAGGTAAATTCGGTCATGGCAACAGAAACCAGCGTGGAAATACTCTCGTTGAGTTTGCAGAGGCAGAAGGGTTTTTCATCTTGAACTCCTTCTTCAAGAAAAAGCCACACAGGAAATGGACATGGAGACATCCAAATGGGACGACAAGTGAAATTGATTTTATTATGTGTAACAAAAAATTCGTCATAGAAGACTGCAGTGTGCTAAACAAGTTCAACACAGGTAGTGACCATAGATTGGTGAGATGTAAGATGCACCTCAACACTAAACTTGAACGTGGCAAGCTCATAAGACAAACAAAATCCATTGACATAACCAACCTTAAAAAACACCATAATACCTTCAAGTTAGAACTGAAGAACAGGTTCTCTGCTTTAGAAGACCTAACATCGGAAGAAGTGGACATCTCTGAAGTTAACAGAAAAGTAACCAAAGCTCTTATGGAAACAGCAACAAAATTAGCTGGGTCTAAGAACAAGTTGCATGTGAACAAATTATCAGGAAAAACCAAAATGTTGATGCAAAAGAAGAGAGATGAGGACAACTAAAGAAGATGTGACTTCCAAAGTGGAATATATAGAGCTATGCAAGACAGTAAGAAAAAGTATCACTGAAGACGTAAGGAAATTCAACTGTGAACTAGTGAGGAAAGCAATTGAAAACAACCAAAGCCTAAAGATAGCAAAGGGACATCTCAGTAAGGGAAGAAAACAGATTATGGCACTGAGAAAAGAAGATGGTTCTGTAACAAGAAATAGAGGCGAAATTTTGACAAGAGTGAAAGATTTCTACTCCAAATTATATGAAAGGGATAATATATGCACTCCAGACATCATAAAAGATACCAGTACCAGAGTTCCTCCAGTCCTTCCAGCAGAAGTTGCACATGCAATCAAGAACATGAAGCGAGGAAAAGCTCCAGGAGAAGATGGAATTACTGTAGACATCATACAAGAAGCAAGTGGAGAAATCGAAACAGTACTCGCCCAAATTTTCACTCGATGCCTTAATGAAGGAAAGATTCCTGAGGATTGGAACACCGCTACAATGATCCTGCTACATAAGAAAGGTGACATTGAGGATCTCGGAAACTACAGACCTATCAGCCTCCTATCAGTAGTTTATAAAATCTTCACTAAAGTTCTTTCACACCGCTTGAAGGTAACACTGGACATGGCTCAACCGAGAGAACAAGCTGGATTCAGGAGTGGCTACACCACAATAGATCATATCCACGTGCTGAGAGAACTAATTGAAAGAGCGAGGGAATATGAACTTCCATTGTGCATGGCTTTTATCGATTATGAAAAAGCCTTTGATTCGGTGAAACCATCAGCAGTTACAATGGCTCTGAAAACCTGCGGTATTGAAGATGCATACATTAATATTATTAATAACATCTATGAAAATGCAAGTGCAAAGATTAGGCTGTTTGAAAATACAACACACGTAAAAATTGGAAAGGGAGTGAGACAAGGTGACACCATATCTCCGAAGCTCTTTAATGCCACATTGGAGGGTGTTTTTCAGTCGCTGAGCTGGGAAAACAAGGGGATAAAGATTAATGGAGATTATCTAACCCACCTTCGTTTTGCTGATGACGTAGTCATTTTTGCAACTACCCCATCAGAGCTGCAGAGTATGATCCAGGAACTTTCTGACAAGAGTAAAGAAGTGGGATTAAAAATGAACTTTCAGAAGACAAAAGTGATATTCAATGCTTTTACAAGAAATGAAGATTTATCGATTGATGGAGAAAAGCTGGAGATAACAGACACGTACGTTTATCTTGGACAGCAGATATCAAGTGAGGGTCACATTGATGAAGAAATTAATCGGCGTACAAAACTTGCCTGGAGAGCTTTTGGAAGAAACAGCATAATTTTCAAGAGCAATATGCCATTATGTCTTAAAAGAAAAGTGTTTGATCAATGCATCCTTCCAGTGCTTACGTATGGTGCAGAGACGTGGACCTTAACTAAAAGAGACATACAAAGGCTGCAGACAACTCAAAGAAGCATGGAGAGGTGCATGCTTGGTGTAACCAGGAGAGATAAGAAGAGGAACTCGTGGATCCGAAAAATGACAAGAGTGGAAGACATCATGATCAGAGTTAAATCCCTGAAATGGCAATGGGCTGGACATACTGCCAGAAGGACAGATCATCGATGGACAGCCGAAATTTTAGATTGGATTCCGAGGGACAGGAAAAGACCCAGAAGAAGACCACATGGGAGATGGGTGGATGAAATTCGAAAGTATGCAGGGGTGACATGGAGGAGACTGGCACAAGACAGACCGTTGTGGAGGAAACTTGGGGAGACCTTCATCCAGCAGTGGATTGATAATGGTTGACAATGATGATGATGATGATGATATTTCGTAGAATCCCGACCCATTTGGCAAAGATGAATCATTAGGGATTGGCAAAAAAAAAAAATGTCAATTATATGTCCCAACGGTCAGTACTTCCCCATCATGATCCTCTCCTCATAACTGTAAATATATTTCCTAGAATCCTGGCCTGTATGGCAAAGATTAATCTGTGTAGGGATTGGCAAAAGAAGTAAAAGTAGATAATATGTCCCAACGGTCAGTACTTCCCTATCATGATCTTCTCCATATAACTGTATATATATTTCGTAGAATCCCGACCCATTTGGCAAAGATGAATCAGTAGGGATTGGCAAAAAAAAAATGTCAATTATATGTCCCAACGGTCAGTACTTCCCCATCATGATCCTCTCCTCATAACTGTAAATATATTTCCTAGAATCCTGGCCTGTATGGCAAAGATTAATCTGTGTAGGGATTGGCAAAAGAAGTAAAAGTCGATAATATGTCCCAACGGTCAGTACTTCCCTATCATGATCTTCTCCATATAACTGTATATATATTTCGTAGAATCCCGACCCATTTGGCAAAGATGAATCAGTAGGGATTGGCAAAAAAAAAAAAATGTCAGTTATATGTCCCAACGGTCAGTACTTCCCCATCATGATCCTCTCCTCATAACTGTAAATATATTTCCTAGAATCCTGGCCTGTATGGCAAAGATTAATCTGTGTAGGGATTGGCAAAAGAAGTAAAAGTCGATAATATGTCCCAATGGTCAGTACTTCCCTATCATGATCTTCTCCATATAACTGTATATATATTTCGTAGAATCCCGACCCATTTGGCAAAGATGAATCAGTAGGGATTGGCAAAAAAAAAAATGTCAATTATATGTCCCAACGGTCAGTACTTCCCCATCATGATCCTCTCCTCATAACTGTAAATATATTTCCTAGAATCCTGGCCTGTATGGCAAAGATTAATCTGTGTAGGGATTGGCAAAAGAAGTAAAAGTCGATAATATGTCCCATCGGTCAGTACTTCCCTATCATGATCTTCTCCATATAACTGTATATATATTTCGTAGAATCCCGACCCATTTGGCAAAGATGAATCAGTAGGGATTGGCAAAAAAAAAATGTCAATTATATGTCCCAACGGTCAGTACTTCCCCATCATGATCCTCTCCTCATAACTGTAAATATATTTCCTAGAATCCTGGCCCGTATGGCAAAGATTAATCTGTGTAGGGATTGACAAAAGAAGTAAAAGTCGATAATATCTCTAAACGGTCAGTACTTTCCCATCATGATCCTCTCCTCATAACTGTAAATATATTTCCTAGAATCTTGGCCCGTATGGCAAAGATTAATCTGTGTAGGGATTGGCAGAAAAAGTGAAAGTCGATAATATGTCCCAACGGTCAGTACTTCCCTATCACGATCTTCTCCTTATAACTTATAACTGTAAATATATTTCCTAGGATCCCGGCCCATTTGGCAAAGATGAATCAGTAGGGATTGGCAAAAAAAAAAAAAAAAAAAAAAAAAAAGTCGATGATATGTCCCAACGGTCAGTACTTCCCCATCATGATCCTCTCCTTATAACTGTAAATATATTTCCCAAAATCCCGGCCCATTTGGCAAAGATTAATCAGTAGCGATTGGCAAAAAAAAAAAAAAAAATGTCAATGATATGTCCCAACAGTCAGTACTTCCCCATCATGATCCTCTCCTAATAACTGTAAATATATCTAGAATCCCAGCCCGTATGGCAAAGATTAATCTGAGTAGGGATTGACAAAAACATAAAAGTCGATAATATCTCTAAACGGTCAGTACTTTCCCATCATGATCCTCTCCTCATAACTGTAAATATATTTCCTAGAATCCTGGCCCGTATGGCAAAGATTAATCTGTGTAGGGATTGGCAGAAAAAGTAAAAGTCGATAATATGTCCCAACGGTCAGTACTTCCCTATCACGATCTTCTCCTTATAACTGTAAATATATTTCCTAGGATCCCGGCCCATTTGGCAAAGATGAATCAGTAGGGATCGGCAAAAAAAAAAAAAAAATGTCAATGATATGTCCCAACGGTCAGTACTTCCCTATCATGATCCTCTCCTAATAACTGTAAATATATTTCCTAGGATCCCGGCCCATTTGGCAAAGATGAATCAGTAGGGATTGGCAAAAAAAAAAAAAAAAAAAATTAATTATATGTCCCAACGGTCAGTGCTTCCCCATTATGATCCTCTCCTCATAACTGTAAATATATCTAGAATCCCAGCCCGTATGGCAAAGATTTATCTGAGTAGGGATTGACAAAAACGTAAAAGTCAATAATATCTCTTAACGGTCAGTACTTTCCCATCATGATCCCCTCCTCATAACGGTAAATATATTTCCTAGAATCCTGGCCCGTATGGCAAAGATTAATCTGTGTAGGGATTGGCAAAAGAAGTAAAAGTCGATAATATGTCCTAACGGTCAGTACTTCCTCATCACGATCTTCTCCTTATAACTGTAAACATATTTCCTAGGATCCCGGCCCATTTGGCAAAGATTAATCAGTAGGGATTGGCAAAAAAAAAAAAAAGAAATGTCAATGATATGTCCCAACGGTCAGTACTTCCCCATCATGATCCTCTCCTCATAACTGTCAATATATTTCCTAGAATCCTGGCCTGTATGGCAAAGATTAATCTGTGTAGGGATTGGCAAAAGAAGTAAAAGTCGATAATATGTCCCAACGGTCAGTACTTCCCTATCATGATCTTCTCCTTATAACTGTATATATATTTCGTAGAATCCCGACCCATTTGGCAAAGATGAATCAGTAGGGATTGGCAAAAAAAAAAAAAAAAAAAATGTCAATTATATGTCCCAACGGTCAGTACTTCCCCATCATGATCCTCTCCTCATAACTGTAAATATATTTCCTAGAATCCTGGCCCGTATGGCAAAGATTAATCTGTGTAGGGATTGACAAAAGAAGTAAAAGTCGATAATATCTCTAAACGGTCAGTACTTTCCCATCATGATCCTCTCCTCATAACTGTAAATATATTTCCTAGAATCTTGGCCCGTATGGCAAAGATTAATCTGTGTAGGGATTGGCAGAAAAAGTAAAAGTCGATAATATGTCCCAACGGTCAGTACTTCCCTATCACGATCTTCTCCTTATAACTGTAAATATATTTCCTAGGATCCCGGCCCATTTGGCAAAGATGAATCAGTAGGGATTGGCAAAAAAAAAAAAAAAAAAAAAGTCGATGATATGTCCCAACGGTCAGTACTTCCCCATCATGATCCTCTCCTTATAACTGTAAATATATTTCCCAAAATCCCGGCCCATTTGGCAAAGATTAATCAGTAGCGATTGGCAAAAAAAAAAAAAAAAATGTCAATGATATGTCCCAACAGTCAGTACTTCCCCATCATGATCCTCTCCTAATAACTGTAAATATATCTAGAATCCCAGCCCGTATGGCAAAGATTAATCTGAGTAGGGATTGACAAAAACATAAAAGTCGATAATATCTCTAAACGGTCAGTACTTTCCCATCATGATCCTCTCCCATAACTGTAAATATATTTCCTAGAATCCTGGCCCGTATGGCAAAGATTAATCTGTGTAGGGATTGGCAGAAAAAGTAAAAGTCGATAATATGTCCCAACGGTCAGTACTTCCCCATCATGATCCTCTCTTAATAACTGTAAATATATCTAGAATCCCAGCCCGTATGGCAAAGATTAATCTGAGTAGGGATTGACAAAAACATAAAAGTCGATAATATCTCTAAACGGTCAGTACTTTCCCATCATGATCCTCTCCTCATAACTGTAAATATATTTCCTAGAATCCTGGCCCGTATGGCAAAGATTAATCTGTGTAGGGATTGGCAGAAAAAGTAAAAGTCGATAATATGTCCCAACGGTCAGTACTTCCCTATCACGATCTTCTCCTTATAACTGTAAATATATTTCCTAGGATCCCGGCCCATTTGGCAAAGATGAATCAGTAGGGATCGGCAAAAAAAAAAAAAATGTCAATGATATGTCCCAACGGTCAGTACTTCCCTATCATGATCCTCTCCTAATAACTGTAAATATATTTCCTAGGATCCCGGCCCATTTGGCAAAGATGAATCAGTAGGGATTGGCAAAAAAAAAAAAAAAAAAAAATTAATTATATGTCCCAACGGTCAGTGCTTCCCCATTATGATCCTCTCCTCATAACTGTAAATATATCTAAAATCCCAGCCCGTATGGCAAAGATTTATCTGAGTAGGGATTGACAAAAACGTAAAAGTCAATAATATCTCTTAACGGTCAGTACTTTCCCATCATGATCCCCTCCTCATAACGGTAAATATATTTCCTAGAATCCTGACCCGTATGGCAAAGATTAATCTGTGTAGGGATTGGCAAAAGAAGTAAAAGTCGATAATATGTCCTAACGGTCAGTACTTCCTCATCACGATCTTCTCCTTATAACTGTAAACATATTTCCTAGGATCCCGGCCCATTTGGCAAAGATTAATCAGTAGGGATTGGCAAAAAAAAAAAAGAAATATCAATGATATGTCCCAACGGTCAGTACTTCCCCATCATGATCCTCTCCTCATAACTGTCAATATATTTCCTAGAATCCTGGCCTGTATGGCAAAGATTAATCTGTGTAGGGATTGGCAAAAGAAGTAAAAGTCGATAATATGTCCCAACGGTCAGTACTTCCCTATCATGATCTTCTCCTTATAACTGTATATATATTTCGTAGAATCCCGACCCATTTGGCAAAGATGAATCAGTAGGGATTGGCAAAAAAAAAAAAAAAATGTCAATTATATGTCCCAACGGTCAGTACTTCCCCATCATGATCCTCTCCTCATAACTGTAAATATATTTCCTAGAATCCTGGCCCGTATGGCAAAGATTAATCTGTGTAGGGATTGACAAAAGAAGTAAAAGTCGATAATATCTCTAAACGGTCAGTACTTTCCCATCATGATCCTCTCCTCATAACTGTAAATATATTTCCTAGAATCTTGGCCCGTATGGCAAAGATTAATCTGTGTAGGGATTGGCAGAAAAAGTAAAAGTCGATAATATGTCCCAACGGTCAGTACTTCCCTATCACGATCTTCTCCTTATAACTGTAAATATATTTCCTAGGATCCCGGCCCATTTGGCAAAGATGAATCAGTAGGGATTGGCAAAAAAAAAAAAAAAAAAAGTCGATGATATGTCCCAACGGTCAGTACTTCCCCATCATGATCCTCTCCTTATAACTGTAAATATATTTCCCAAAATCCCGGCCCATTTGGCAAAGATTAATCAGTAGCGATTGGCAAAAAAAAAAAAAAAATGTCAATGATATGTCCCAACAGTCAGTACTTCCCCATCATGATCCTCTCCTAATAACTGTAAATATATCTAGAATCCCAGCCCGTATGGCAAAGATTAGTCTGAGTAGGGATTGACAAAAACATAAAAGTCGATAATATCTCTAAACGGTCAGTACTTTCCCATCATGATCCTCTCCTCATAACTGTAAATATATTTCCTAGAATCCTGGCCCGTATGGCAAAGATTAATCTGTGTAGGGATTGGCAGAAAAAGTAAAAGTCGATAATATGTCCCAACGGTCAGTACTTCCCTATCACGATCTTCTCCTTATAACTGTAAATATATTTCCTAGGATCCCGGCCCATTTGGCAAAGATGAATCACTAGGGATCGGCAAAAAAAAAAAAAAAAAATGTCAATGATATGTCCCAACGGTCAGTACTTCCCTATCATGATCCTCTCCTAATAACTGTAAATATATTTCCTAGGATCCCGGCCCATTTGGCAAAGATGAATCAGTAGCGATTGGCAAAAAAAAAAAAAATGTCAATGATATGTCCCAACGGTCAGTACTTCCCCGTCATGATCCTCTCCTAATAACTGTAAATATATCTAGAATCCCAACCCGTATGGCAAAGATTAATCCGAGTAGGGATTGAGAAAAAAATAAAAGTTGATAATATCTCTTAACGGTCAGTACTTCCCCATCATGATCCTGTCCTCGTAACTGTAAATATATTTCCTAGAATCCCGGCCCGTATGGCAAAGATTTATCTGAGTAGGGATTGTTGGGAGAAAACAGTTGATAATATGTTCCAACGGTCAGTACTTCCCCTTCATGATCCTCTTCTCATAAATGTAATTATATTTCCTAGAATCCCAGCCCATATGGCAAAGATTAATCCGAGTAGGGATTGGCAAAAAAAAAAAAAAAAAAAAAATTAATGCTTTCGAGCATCATTGTTTTGCATAGTGATAATTGATGTTTGACGCTGGAAAAGAAAATTTTCTGCACGAAGTAAATGAACTTTTTGTTCCGTTCTTTTAATGAAGGGAATATAATGTTCCTTTGTCATTACGTAATTAGCAATTTTTTTGCTGTTTTGTTCGATGTTTCATTGCCAAAAAATCGAGTTCTTATCCTCGATGTCACAGGAGCCCCCGTATATCGAGATTTCCACCTAAACATCAAGCTTTTTAGCAAATATTCGTTACTCGATGTTGAATTGGCAAGTAATCGTTGATAAATTGAACAGCGATTATACCCATAGATGTGCCTGTTACTGTTGCAAATGGAAAAATGCAAGTCTTTCGGCTTTTTAGCGAAACATCAAGGTTTTCACTCATACATCAAAAATTTCTATCGATACTATTGATGCATGGATATTTTGAGATTGAGTATTGACCAATGTCCAACATTGATTTTTTCACAGATGTGCCCATCTGACTTCTAAGTTAAGTCTGGAAAATGCATGCAAAGTGAGGCTGCCAAAGAGGGATATGGGGAATGCTCCCTACAGGGCTCGATTTCGACCAGTAGTTAGTAGCAAATTGCTATCAAGCAAATGCATTTTGCTTCTAGTAAAAAGTGTTTCTAGCAAAAGTTGCTAGTGGAAAAAAATTGAATGTTTTAGTGTGAACTGTAAAGCGCCACTGCAATGCACATGTGGAATATTTTAGACACATACAAAAAGGAACAACTGCTTTCTGGAAACGAATGTTTCTTGAAAAGTACAAACATCATAAAAAAGATTTTGCTACTAGTAGAAATATCCAGTATATTTCCCTTATCTACTTCTGCATGTGAGGTTGGGTTCAGTTTCATGAAGAGAATCCAGGGTGATTGGAGGGGCAGTTTAAACTTACAAACATTATAAAAACATTTTGGCACTAGTAGAAATATCCAGTATATTTCCTTTATCTACTTCTGCATGTGAGGTTGGGTTCACTTTCATGAAGAGAATCCAGGGTGATTGGAGGGGCAGTTTAAACTTGCAAACATTATAAAAATATTTTGGCACTAGTAGAAATATCCAGTATATTTCCCTTATCTACTTCTGCATGTGAGGTTGGGTTCAGTTTTATGAAGAGAATCCAGGGTGATTGGAGGGGAAGTTTAAACTTACAAACATTATAAAAACATTTTGGCACTAGTAGAAATATCCAGTATATTTCCTTTATCTACTTCTGCATGTGAGGTTGGGTTCAGTTTCATGAAGAGAATCCAGGGTGATTGGAGGGGCAGTTTAAACTTGCAAACATTATAAAAATATTTTGGCACTAGTAGAAATATCCAGTATATTTCCATTATCTACTTCTGCATGTGAGGTTGGGTTCAGTTTCATGAAGAGAATCCAGGGTGATTGGAGGGGCAGTTTAAACTTACAAACATTATAAAAACATTTTGGCACTAGTAGAAATATCCAGTGTATTTCCCTTATCTACTTCTGCATGTGAGGTTGGGTTTAGTTTCATGAAGAGAATCCAGGGTGATTGGAGGGGCAGTTTAAACTTACAAACATTATAAAAACATTTTGGCACTAGTAGAAATATCCAGTATATTTCCCTTATCTACTTCTGCATGTGAGGTTGGGTTCAGTTTCATGAAGAGAATCCAGGGTGTTTGGAGGGGCAGTTTAAACTTACAAACATTATAAAAACATTTTGGCACTAGTAGAAATATCCAGTATATTTCCCTTATCTACTTCTGCATGTGAGGTTGGGTTCAGTTTCATGAAGAGAATCCAGGGTGATTGGAGGGGCAGTTTAAACTTACAAACATTATAAAAATATTTTGGCACTAGTAGAAATATCCAGTATATTTCCCTTATCTACTTCTGCATGTGAGGTTGGGTTCAGTTTCATGAAGAGAATCCAGGGTGATTGGAGGGGCAGTTTAAACTTACAAACATTATAAAAACATTTTGGCACTAGTAGAAATATCCAGTATATTTCCCTTATCTACTTCTGCATGTGAGGTTGGGTTCAGTTTCATGAAGAGAATCCAGGGTGATTGGAGGGGCAGTTTAAACTTACAAACATTATAAAAATATTTTGGCACTAGTAGAAATATCCAGTATATTTCCCTTATCTACTTCTGCATGTGAGGTTGGGTTCAGTTTCATGAAGAGAATCCAGGGTGATTGGAGGGGCAGTTTAAACTTACAAACATTATAAAAACATTTTGGCACTAGTAGAAATATCCAGTATATTTCCCTTATCTACTTCTGCATGTGAGGTTGGGTTCAGTTTCATGAAGAGAATCCAGGGTGATTGGAGGGGCAGTTTAAACTTACAAACATTATAAAAATATTTTGGCACTAGTAGAAATATCCAGTATATTTCCCTTATCTACTTCTGCATGTGAGGTTGGGTTCAGTTTCATGAAGAGAATCCAGGGTGATTGGAGGGGCAGTTTAAACTTACAAACATTATAAAAATATTTTGGCATTAGTAGAAATATCCAGTATATTTCCCTTATCTACTTCTGCATGTGAGGTTGGGTTCAGTTTCATGAAGAGAATCCAGGGTGATTGGAGGGGCAGTTTAAACTTACAAACATTATAAAAATATTTTGGCACTAGTAGAAATATCCAGTATATTTCCCTTATCTACTTCTGCATGTGAGGTTGGGTTCAGTTTCATGAAGAGAATCCAGGGTGATTGGAGGGGCAGTTTAAACTTACAAACATTATAAAAACATTTTGGCACTAGTAGAAATATCCAGTATATTTCCCTTATCTACTTCTGCATGTGAGGTTGGGTTCAGTTTCATGAAGAGAATCCAGGGTGATTGGAGGGGCAGTTTAAACTTACAAACATTATACAAACATCTTGGCACTAGTAGAAATATCCAGTATATTTCCCTTATCTACTTCTGCATGTGAGGTTGGGTTCAGTTTCATGAAGAGAATCCAGGGTGATTGGAGGGGCAGTTTAAACTTACAAACATTATAAAAACATTTTGGCACTAGTAGAAATATCCAGTATATTTCCCTTATCTACTTCTGCATGTGAGGTTGGGTTCAGTTTCATGAAGAGAATCCAGGGTGTTTGGAGGGGCAGTTTAAACTTACAAACATTATAAAAACATTTTGGCACTAGTAGAAATATCCAGTATATTTCCCTTATCTACTTCTGCATGTGAGGTTGGGTTCAGTTTCATGAAGAGAATCCAGGGTGATTGGAGGGGCAGTTTAAACTTACAAACATTATAAAAATATTTTGGCACTAGTAGAAATATCCAGTATATTTCCCTTATCTACTTCTGCATGTGAGGTTGGGTTCAGTTTCATGAAGAGAATCCAGGGTGATTGGAGGGGCAGTTTAAACTTACAAACATTATAAAAATATTTTGGCACTAGTAGAAATATCCAGTATATTTCCCTTATCTACTTCTGCATGTGAGGTTGGGTTCAGTTTCATGAAGAGAATCCAGGGTGATTGGAGGGGCAGTTTTAAACTTACAAACATTATAAAAACATTTTGGCACTAGTAGAAATATCCAGTATATTTCCCTTATGTACTTCTGCATGTGAGGTTGGGTTCAGTTTCATGAAGAGAATCCAGGGTGATTGGAGGGGCAGTTTAAACTTACAAACATTATACAAACATCTTGGCACTAGTAGAAATATCCAGTATATTTCCCTTATCTACTTCTGCATGTGAGGTTGGGTTCAGTTTCATGAAGAGAATCCAGGGTGATTGGAGGGGCAGTTTAAACTTACAAACATTATAAAAACATTTTGGCACTAGTAGAAATATCCAGTATATTTCCCTTATCTACTTCTGCATGTGAGGTTGGGTTCAGTTTCATGAAGAGAATCCAGGGTGTTTGGAGGGGCAGTTTAAACTTACAAACATTATAAAAACATTTTGGCACTAGTAGAAATATCCAGTATATTTCCCTTATCTACTTCTGCATGTGAGGTTGGGTTCAGTTTCATGAAGAGAATCCAGGGTGATTGGAGGGGCAGTTTAAACTTACAAACATTATAAAAATATTTTGGCACTAGTAGAAATATCCAGTATATTTCCCTTATCTACTTCTGCATGTGAGGTTGGGTTCAGTTTCATGAAGAGAATCCAGGGTGATTGGAGGGGCAGTTTAAACTTACAAACATTATAAAAACATTTTGGCACTAGTAGAAATATCCAGTATATTTCCCTTATCTACTTCTGCATGTGAGGTTGGGTTCAGTTTCATGAAGAGAATCCAGGGTGTTTGGAGGGGCAGTTTAAACTTACAAACATTATAAAAACATTTTGGCACTAGTAGAAATATCCAGTATATTTCCCTTATCTACTTCTGCATGTGAGGTTGGGTTCAGTTTCATGAAGAGAATCCAGGGTGATTGGAGGGGCAGTTTAAACTTACAAACATTATAAAAATATTTTGGCACTAGTAGAAATATCCAGTATATTTCCCTTATCTACTTCTGCATGTGAGGTTGGGTTCAGTTTCATGAAGAGAATCCAGGGTGATTGGAGGGGCAGTTTAAACTTACAAACATTATAAAAATATTTTGGCATTAGTAGAAATATCCAGTATATTTCCCTTATCTACTTCTGCATGTGAGGTTGGGTTCAGTTTCATGAAGAGAATCCAGGGTGATTGGAGGGGCAGTTTAAACTTACAAACATTATAAAAATATTTTGGCACTAGTAGAAATATCCAGTATATTTCCCTTATCTACTTCTGCATGTGAGGTTGGGTTCAGTTTCATGAAGAGAATCCAGGGTGATTGGAGGGGCAGTTTAAACTTACAAACATTATAAAAACATTTTGGCACTATAGAAATATCCAGTATATTTCCCTTATCTACTTCTGCATGTGAGGTTGGGTTCAGTTTCATGAAGAGAATCCAGGGTGATTGGAGGGGCAGTTTAAACTTACAAACATTATAAAAACATTTTGGCACTAGTAGAAATATCCAGTATATTTCCCTTATCTACTTCTGCATGTTAGGTTGGGTTCAGTTTCATGAAGAGAATCCAGGGTGATTGGAGGGGCAGTTTAAACTTGCAAACATTATAAAAATATTTTGGCACTAGTAGAAATATCCAGTATATTTCCCTTATCTACTTCTGCATGTGAGGTTGGGTTCAGTTTCATGAAGAGAATCCAGGGTGATTGGAGGGGCAGTTTAAACTTACAAACATTATAAAAACATTTTGGAACTAGTAGAAATATCCAGTATATTTCCCTTATCTACTTCTGCATGTGAGGTTGGGTTTAGTTTCATGAAGAGAATCCATTGTGATTGGAGGGGCAGTTTAAACTTACAAACATTATAAAAACATTTTGGCACTAGTAGAAATATCCAGTATATTTCCCTTATCTACTTCTGCATGTGAGGTTGGGTTCAGTTTCATGAAGAGAATCCAGGGTGATTGGAGGGGCAGTTTAAACTTACAAACATTATAAAAATATTTTGGCACTAGTAGAAATATCCAGTATATTTCCCTTATCTACTTCTGCATGTGAGGTTGGGTTCAGTTTCATGAAGAGAATCCAGGGTGATTGGAGGGGCAGTTTAAACTTACAAACATTATAAAAATATTTTGGCATTAGTAGAAATATCCAGTATATTTCCCTTATCTACTTCTGCATGTGAGGTTGGGTTCAGTTTCATGAAGAGAATCCAGGGTGATTGGAGGGGCAGTTTAAACTTACAAACATTATAAAAATATTTTGGCACTAGTAGAAATATCCAGTATATTTCCCTTATCTACTTCTGCATGTGAGGTTGGGTTCAGTTTCATGAAGAGAATCCAGGGTGATTGGAGGGGCAGTTTAAACTTACAAACATTATAAAAACATTTTGGCACTAATAGAAATATCCAGTATATTTCCCTTATCTACTTCTGCATGTGAGGTTGGGTTCAGTTTCATGAAGAGAATCCAGGGTGATTGGAGGGGCAGTTTAAACTTACAAACATTATACAAACATCTTGGCACTAGTAGAAATATCCAGTATATTTCCCTTATCTACTTCTGCATGTGAGGTTGGGTTCAGTTTCATGAAGAGAATCCAGGGTGATTGGAGGGGCAGTTTAAACTTACAAACATTATAAAAACATTTTGGCACTAGTAGAAATATCCAGTATATTTCCCTTATCTACTTCTGCATGTGAGGTTGGGTTCAGTTTCATGAAGAGAATCCAGGGTGATTGGAGGGGCAGTTTAAACTTACAAACATTATAAAAATATTTTGGCATTAGTAGAAATATCCAGTATATTTCCCTTATCTACTTCTGCATGTGAGGTTGGGTTCAGTTTCATGAAGAGAATCCAGGGTGATTGGAGGGGCAGTTTAAACTTACAAACATTATAAAAATATTTTGGCACTAGTAGAAATATCCAGTATATTTCCCTTATCTACTTCTGCATGTGAGGTTGGGTTCAGTTTCATGAAGAGAATCCAGGGTGATTGGAGGGGCAGTTTAAACTTACAAACATTATAAAAACATTTTGGCACTAGTAGAAATATCCAGTATATTTCCCTTATCTACTTCTGCATGTGAGGTTGGGTTCAGTTTCATGAAGAGAATCCAGGGTGATTGGAGGGGCAGTTTAAACTTACAAACATTATAAAAACATTTTGGCACTAGTAGAAATATCCAGTATATTTCCCTTATCTACTTCTGCATGTTAGGTTGGGTTCAGTTTCATGAAGAGAATCCAGGGTGATTGGAGGGGCAGTTTAAACTTGCAAACATTATAAAAATATTTTGGCACTAGTAGAAATATCCAGTATATTTCCCTTATCTACTTCTGCATGTGAGGTTGGGTTCAGTTTCATGAAGAGAATCCAGGGTGATTGGAGGGGCAGTTTAAACTTACAAACATTATAAAAACATTTTGGAACTAGTAGAAATATCCAGTATATTTCCCTTATCTACTTCTGCATGTGAGGTTGGGTTTAGTTTCATGAAGAGAATCCATTGTGATTGGAGGGGCAGTTTAAACTTACAAACATTATAAAAACATTTTGGCACTAGTAGAAATATCCAGTATATTTCCCTTATCTACTTCTGCATGTGAGGTTGGGTTCAGTTTCATGAAGAGAATCCAGGGTGATTGGAGGGGCAGTTTAAACTTACAAACATTATAAAAATATTTTGGCACTAGTAGAAATATCCAGTATATTTCCCTTATCTACTTCTGCATGTGAGGTTGGGTTCAGTTTCATGAAGAGAATCCAGGGTGATTGGAGGGGCAGTTTAAACTTACAAACATTATAAAAATATTTTGGCATTAGTAGAAATATCCAGTATATTTCCCTTATCTACTTCTGCATGTGAGGTTGGGTTCAGTTTCATGAAGAGAATCCAGGGTGATTGGAGGGGCAGTTTAAACTTACAAACATTATAAAAATATTTTGGCACTAGTAGAAATATCCAGTATATTTCCCTTATCTACTTCTGCATGTGAGGTTGGGTTCAGTTTCATGAAGAGAATCCAGGGTGATTGGAGGGGCAGTTTAAACTTACAAACATTATAAAAACATTTTGGCACTAGTAGAAATATCCAGTATATTTCCCTTATCTACTTCTGCATGTGAGGTTGGGTTCAGTTTCATGAAGAGAATCCAGGGTGATTGGAGGGGCAGTTTAAACTTACAAACATTATACAAACATCTTGGCACTAGTAGAAATATCCAGTATATTTCCCTTATCTACTTCTGCATGTGAGGTTGGGTTCAGTTTCATGAAGAGAATCCAGGGTGATTGGAGGGGCAGTTTAAACTTACAAACATTATAAAAACATTTTGGCACTAGTAGAAATATCCAGTATATTTCCCTTATCTACTTCTGCATGTGAGGTTGGGTTCAGTTTCATGAAGAGAATCCAGGGTGTTTGGAGGGGCAGTTTAAACTTACAAACATTATAAAAACATTTTGGCACTAGTAGAAATATCCAGTATATTTCCCTTATCTACTTCTGCATGTGAGGTTGGGTTCAGTTTCATGAAGAGAATCCAGGGTGATTGGAGGGGCAGTTTAAACTTACAAACATTATAAAAATATTTTGGCACTAGTAGAAATATCCAGTATATTTCCCTTATCTACTTCTGCATGTGAGGTTGGGTTCAGTTTCATGAAGAGAATCCAGGGTGATTGGAGGGGCAGTTTAAACTTACAAACATTATAAAAATATTTTGGCACTAGTAGAAATATCCAGTATATTTCCCTTATCTACTTCTGCATGTGAGGTTGGGTTCAGTTTCATGAAGAGAATCCAGGGTGATTGGAGGGGCAGTTTAAACTTACAAACATTATAAAAACATTTTGGCACTAGTAGAAATATCCAGTATATTTCCCTTATCTACTTCTGCATGTGAGGTTGGGTTCAGTTTCATGAAGAGAATCCAGGGTGATTGGAGGGGCAGTTTAAACTTACAAACATTATACAAACATCTTGGCACTAGTAGAAATATCCAGTATATTTCCCTTATCTACTTCTGCATGTGAGGTTGGGTTCAGTTTCATGAAGAGAATCCAGGGTGATTGGAGGGGCAGTTTAAACTTACAAACATTATAAAAACATTTTGGCACTAGTAGAAATATCCAGTATATTTCCCTTATCTACTTCTGCATGTGAGGTTGGGTTCAGTTTCATGAAGAGAATCCAGGGTGATTGGAGGGGCAGTTTAAACTTACAAACATTATAAAAACATTTTGGCACTAGTAGAAATATCCAGTATATTTCCCTTATCTACTTCTGCATGTGAGGTTGGGTTCAGTTTCATGAAGAGAATCCAGGGTGATTGGAGGGGCAGTTTAAACTTACAAACATTATAAAAATATTTTGGCACTAGTAGAAATATCCAGTATATTTCCCTTATCTACTTCTGCATGTGAGGTTGGGTTCAGTTTCATGAAGAGAATCCAGGGTGATTGGAGGGGCAGTTTAAACTTACAAACATTATAAAAACATTTTGGCACTAGTAGAAATATCCAGTATATTTCCCTTATCTACTTCTGCATGTGAGGTTGGGTTCAGTTTCATGAAGAGAATCCAGGGTGATTGGAGGGGCAGTTTAAACTTACAAACATTATAAAAACATTTTGGCACTAGTAGAAATATCCAGTATATTTCCCTTATCTACTTCTGCATGTGAGGTTGGGTTCAGTTTCATGAAGAGAATCCAGGGTGATTGGAGGGGCAGTTTAAACTTACAAACATTATAAAAATATTTTGGCACTAGTAGAAATATCCAGTATATTTCCCTTATCTACTTCTGCATGTGAGGTTGGGTTCAGTTTCATGAAGAGAATCCAGGGTGATTGGAGGGGCAGTTTAAACTTACAAACATTATAAAAATATTTTGGCACTAGTAGAAATATCCAGTATATTTCCCTTATCTACTTCTGCATGTGAGGTTGGGTTCAGTTTCATGAAGAGAATCCAGGGTGATTGGAGGGGCAGTTTAAACTTACAAACATTATAAAAATATTTTGGCACTAGTAGAAATATCCAGTATATTTCCCTTATCTACTTCTGCATGTGAGGTTGGGTTCAGTTTCATGAAGAGAATCCAGGGTGATTGGAGGGGCAGTTTAAACTTACAAACATTATAAAAACATTTTGGCACTAGTAGAAATATCCAGTATATTTCCCTTATCTACTTCTGCATGTGAGGTTGGGTTCAGTTTCATGAAGAGAATCCAGGGTGATTGGAGGGGCAGTTTAAACTTACAAACATTATAAAAACATTTTGGCACTAGTAGAAATATCCAGTATATTTCCCTTATCTACTTCTGCATGTTAGGTTGGGTTCAGTTTCATGAAGAGAATCCAGGGTGATTGGAGGGGCAGTTTAAACTTGCAAACATTATAAAAATATTTTGGCACTAGTAGAAATATCCAGTATATTTCCCTTATCTACTTCTGCATGTGAGGTTGGGTTCAGTTTCATGAAGAGAATCCAGGGTGATTGGAGGGGCAGTTTAAACTTACAAACATTATAAAAACATTTTGGAACTAGTAGAAATATCCAGTATATTTCCCTTATCTACTTCTGCATGTGAGGTTGGGTTTAGTTTCATGAAGAGAATCCATTGTGATTGGAGGGGCAGTTTAAACTTACAAACATTATAAAAACATTTTGGCACTAGTAGAAATATCCAGTATATTTCCCTTATCTACTTCTGCATGTGAGGTTGGGTTCAGTTTCATGAAGAGAATCCAGGGTGATTGGAGGGGCAGTTTAAACTTACAAACATTATACAAACATATTGGCACTAGTAGAAATATCCAGTATATTTCCCTTATCTACTTCTGCATGTGAGGTTGGGTTCAGTTTCATGAAGAGAATCCAGGGTGATTGGAGGGGAAGTTTAAACTTACAAACATTATAAAAACATTTTGGCACTAGTAGAAATATCCAGTATATTTCCTTTATCTACTTCTGCATGTGAGGTTGGGTTCAGTTTCATGAAGAGAATCCAGGGTGATTGGAGGGGCAGTTTAAACTTACAAACATTATAAAAATATTTTTGCACTTGTAGAAATATCCAGTATATTTCCCTTATCTACTTCTGCATGTGAATTTGGGTTCAGTTTCATGAAGAGAATCCAGGGTGATTGGAGGGGCAGTTTAAACTTACAAACATTATACAAACATTTTGGCACTAGTAGAAATATCCAGTATATTTCCCTTATCTACTTCTGCATGTGAGGTTGGGTTCAGTTTCATGAAGAGAATCCAGGGTGATTGGAGGGGCAGTTTAAACTTACAAACATTATAAAAACATTTTGGCACTAGTAGAAATATCCAGTATATTTCCCTTATCTACTTCTGCATGTGAGGTTGGGTTCAGTTTCATGAAGAGAATCCAGGGTGATTGGAGGGGCAGTTTAAACTTACAAACATTATAAAAATATTTTGGCACTAGTAGAAATATCCAGTATATTTCCCTTATCTACTTCTGCATGTGAGGTTGGGTTCAGTTTCATGAAGAGAATCCAGGGTGATTGGAGGGGCAGTTTAAACTTACAAACATTATACAAACATTTTGGCACTAGTAGAAATATCCAGTATATTTCCCTTATCTACTTCTGCATGTGAGGTTGGGTTCAGTTTCATGAAGAGAATCCAGGGTGATTGGAGGGGCAGTTTAAACTTACAAACATTATAAAAACATTTTGGCACTAGTAGAAATATCCAGTATATTTCCCTTATCTACTTCTGCATGTGAGGTTGGGTTCAGTTTCATGAAGAGAATCCAGGGTGATTGGAGGGGCAGTTTAAACTTACAAACATTATAAAAACATTTTGGCACTAGTAGAAATATCCAGTATATTTCCCTTATCTACTTCTGCATGTGAGGTTGGGTTCAGTTTCATGAAGAGAATCCAGGGTGATTGGAGGGGCAGTTTAAACTTACAAACATTATAAAAACATTTTGGCACTAGTAGAAATATCCAGTATATTTCCCTTATCTACTTCTGCATGTGAGGTTGGGTTCAGTTTCATGAAGAGAATCCAGGGTGATTGGAGGGGCAGTTTAAACTTACAAACATTATAAAAACATTTTGGCACTAGTAGAAATATCCAGTATATTTCCCTTATCTACTTCTGCATGTGAGGTTGGGTTCAGTTTCATGAAGAGAATCCAGGGTGATTGGAGGGGCAGTTTAAACTTACAAACATTATAAAAACATTTTGGCACTAGTAGAAATATCCAGTATATTTCCCTTATCTACTTCTGCATGTGAGGTTGGGTTTAGTTTCATGAAGAGAATCCAGGGTGATTGGAGGGGCAGTTTAAACTTACAAACATTATAAAAACATTTTGGCACTAGTAGAAATATCCAGTATATTTCCCTTATCTACTTCTGCATGTGAGGTTGGGTTCAGTTTCATGAAGAGAATCCAGGGTGATTGGAGGGGCAGTTTAAACTTACAAACATTATACAAACATATTGGCACTAGTAGAAATATCCAGTATATTTCCCTTATCTACTTCTGCATGTGAGGTTGGGTTCAGTTTCATGAAGAGAATCCAGGGTGATTGGAGGGGCAGTTTAAACTTACAAACATTATAAAAATATTTTGGCACTAGTAGAAATATCCAGTATATTTCCCTTATCTACTTCTGCATGTGAATTTGGGTTCAGTTTCATGAAGAGAATCCAGGGTGATTGGAGGGGCAGTTTAAACTTACAAACATTATACAAACATTTTGGCACTAGTAGAAATATCCAGTATATTTCCCTTATCTACTTCTGCATGTGAGGTTGGGTTCAGTTTCATGAAGAGAATCCAGGGTGATTGGAGGGGCAGTTTAAACTTACAAACATTATAAAAACATTTTGGCACTAGTAGAAAAAACCAGTATATTTCCCTTATCTACTTCTGCATGTGAGGTTGGGTTCAGTTTCATGAAGAGAATCCAGGGTGATTGGAGGGGCAGTTTAAACTTACAAACATTATAAAAATATTTTGGCACTAGTAGAAATATCCAGTATATTTCCCTTATCTACTTCTGCATGTGAGGTTGGGTTCAGTTTCATGAAGAGAATCCAGGGTGATTGGAGGGGCAGTTTAAACTTACAAACATTATACAAACATCTTGGCACTAGTAGAAATATCCAGTATATTTCCCTTATCTACTTCTGCATGTGAGGTTGGGTTCAGTTTCATGAAGAGAATCCAGGGTGATTGGAGGGGCAGTTTAAACTTACAAACATTATAAAAACATTTTGGCACTAGTAGAAATATCCAGTATATTTCCCTTATCTACTTCTGCATGTGAGGTTGGGTTCAGTTTCATGAAGAGAATCCAGGGTGATTGGAGGGGCAGTTTAAACTTACAAACATTATAAAAACATTTTGGCACTAGTAGAAATATCCAGTATATTTCCCTTATCTACTTCTGCATGTGAGGTTGGGTTCAGTTTCATGAAGAGAATCCAGGGTGATTGGAGGGGCAGTTTAAACTTACAAACATTATACAAACATTTTGGCACTAGTAGAAATATCCAGTATATTTCCCTTATCTACTTCTGCATGTGAGGTTGGGTTTAGTTTCATGAAGAGAATCCATGGTGATTGGAGGGGCAGTTTAAACTTACAAACATTATAAAAACATTTTGGCACTAGTAGAAATATCCAGTATATTTCCCTTATCTACTTCTGCATGTGAGGTTGGGTTCAGTTTCATGAAGAGAATCCAGGGTGATTGGAGGGGCAGTTTAAACTTACAAACATTATACAAACATCTTGGCACTAGTAGAAATATCCAGTATATTTCCCTTATCTACTTCTGCATGTGAGGTTGGGTTCAGTTTCATGAAGAGAATCCAGGGTGATTGGAGGGGCAGTTTAAACTTACAAACATTATACAAACATCTTGGCACTAGTAGAAATATCCAGTATATTTCCGTTATCTACTTCTGCATGTGAGGTTGGGTTCACTTTCATGAAGAGAATCCAGGGTGATTGGAGGGGCAGTTTAAACTTACAAACATTATAAAAATATTTTGGCACTAGTAGAAATATCCAGTATATTTCCCTTATCTACTTCTGCATGTGAGGTTGGGTTCAGTTTTATGAAGAGAATCCAGGGTGATTGGAGGGGAAGTTTAAACTTACAAACATTATAAAAACATTTTGGCACTAGTAGAAATATCCAGTATATTTCCTTTATCTACTTCTGCATGTGAGGTTGGGTTCAGTTTCATGAAGAGAATCCAGGGTGATTGGAGGGGAAGTTTAAACTTACAAACATTATAAAAACATTTTGGCACTAGTAGAAATATCCAGTATATTTCCCTTATCTACTTCTGCATGTGAGGTTGGGTTCAGTTTCATGAAGAGAATCCAGGGTGATTGGAGGGGCAGTTTAAACTTACAAACATTATAAAAACATTTTGGCACTAGTAGAAATATCCAGTATATTTCCTTTATCTACTTCTGCATGTGAGGTTGGGTTCAGTTTCATGAAGAGAATCCAGGGTGATTGGAGGGGCAGTTTAAACTTACAAACATTATAAAAACATTTTGGCACTAGTAGAAATATCCAGTATATTTCCTTTATCTACTTCTGCATGTGAGGTTGGGTTCAGTTTCATGAAGAGAATCCAGGGTGATTGGAGGGGCAGTTTTAAACTTACAAACATTGAATGCTCTCATGAGTATTAAGGTTGAAGGTCCGTCCGAAGACAAGTTTGACCCCAGGCCTGCTGTTTTAAAGTGGTATGATGAAAAGACCCAAAACCCAGATCGTAAACCATATGGAAACTAACATAACATTTTGAATACTGTTCTTGAATTTTATGAATAAAGTTAAATAAAAAAATGTTTTTTAAATATTTCCATTCGAATTAAATTGTCAGAAGTAATCTGTCAGGTCATGAAAAGGTGAGTTATATCTAAATATTTGTAATCTTTTTAGCATTACAGTGTGACATTTACAGGGGTGAAATCAAAATTTGTCACAATTGACTGTTGGAGGGGGACATGTTAGTCTCTTTTGTATAATGTTAATAAACTTTTGCTAGTAGATAATTAATGCAATTTGCTAGTAAAAAATAAGGCCACTAGAAAGTGTTGCTACTGCCAAAAAAAAAAAAAAAGAAAGAAAGAAAGAAAAAACGATATCAAGGCCTGTTCCTTAGTTATTTGCTGTTGCTACACGTGTGTAGTTTTATGTTCAATATACACAATTCAGAAGATGTGTGATACTACAATTGAATTGGAATGTCCAATGTGGAGCAACTTTCGTCCCCTAACTTTTCTTCAAACGTTGAAAATCTATGATAAGTTAAAAGAATTTTAAGATGAAAATATACAATATCTTCAAACCTGTATCAACACTCACAGAAAACCCTAGAACACAAGAAGTTCCATCACTCAAAGATCAATCTAAGTGCCACGCAAAGCAACTCACACACAGACACAATCACACATTCCACAATGCAGGCCTAATACGCCTTTTTTCCCCAAATGGCAGCAAAAACTTTCTTACCAACAGCTAGATACTTTTCAATCATCATGCATAATGCAAAAATTTGATTAGTGCAGCCTTTACCAGGCATAAAAGTACTCTGAACATCCCACGCTCTCTCTGATGTAAGACTTCGCGTGTTTTTTCAATAACAACCTTACCAAACACTTTCCCTGGCAGAATCAGTAGACTAATACCATGGTAGTTCTTGCAGTCAGTCTGATCACCTTTTCCCTTATACAAGGGAACAATGATAGCATCCTTCCAATCCCGAGGGACCATTCCTAACTCCCAGCACAAATGGCAAATTTAAGTTAACCAGTCGATTACAGAGTCACCACCATATTTCAACATCTCAGCGGTTATGCCATCAACTCCCGGAGCCTTACCATTCTGAAGAAATTTTGGAGCTTTACACACCTCTTCTCTTGATATCCCTTCAGTGCTTCCATCATTTGCTATGACATCATCTGCTTCTGCCTCAGAATCACCTTTGCTTTCTTGATCTAATAACTCATAGAAGTATTCACCCCATCTTTCACTTAACTCATTGGGCTCCCATATCATTTACCCAATCCTATTCTTCACACAACTTACAACTTTGTTTCTCAAATAATTAATAGCTATATTAAAGGTTTAGGAGTCCAGTCCTAGATTTTTTTTTTGCGAATTTTGTAACACTGAGGGAAAAAAGTGCTTCTTTTGTTAACTTAAAGATTTTACTAAGGAAATAACTACTTTTAGGGTCTTATAAGAGGTAATTGTTTAAAAGAGTTGGCATTCAAATTTTTGAACTAGGACCTAGTTCATCATCAGGACTATGTCACTGGAGTAGTTGTTGCCCCTCAGTCGGAAGTTTCCAACTGCAATGATCGCTAATTGTGGTACTTCTCGCTATTTCCATCCCTTCTTCTAGCTTCCTCTTTACTAAGTGTGATTGTTGGGCGATGATTCTTACAGAGTCCCAACTTATGAAGTGTCCACTTGCTTGTACATGTCCGTCTAGTCCCATTTTGTTACTAGTGATCATAAAATGAGATTCTTCTGCGGATTCGCGGAATTCCGCCTTTTTTGTCATCATCTGGGTTATTCTCGAGATCAATTGCAAAACTGAAGAGAAATTCTGGAGAATTAGTTGGGGGGGGGTCGTTTTTTGATCTGGGGATGGTATTTTGTTTCTCAAAACGTTCGAAAACGGTGTGAAAAATCTTCCCGTAATCGTGATTTCCTTTTCTCGCGATGTTTCTTCTGCACAGTAGTATTGTTAAATATAATTTTATTCCATAAATATTTGCATTTCAGCTTTAGAATGGAAGAAAAAATTCCGTAAACGAAAGTTGGCGCGAAACTTTCCCTGTGATCTTCAGGCACGAGATTTTGCCGTGGATTCGAAGAATTCCGCCGTTTCCATCGTCATTTCGATGGTTCTCGAGATAGATGTAGAACTGAACAGAAATTTGGTGGGGTCGTTTTTTGACTTTCAAAACTTTCGGAAACGGAGGTTATAGACGGAGTGAAGGTTTCTCCTGTAATCGTAATCCTTTTTCTCGCAATGTTTCTTCTACCCAGTAGTAGTGTTAAATATAATTTTATTCCGTAAATATTTGTTTGCAGCTTCAAAATGGAGGAAAACTCCTAAAACGGAAGTTGGACGGAGCGTAGATTTCGCTGATAGTCTTAATTTTATTTCTTCACGATCTTACATTTATCATGTGTTGCTGTTAAACATAAAAAATAAATAAAAAAAATTATATTTTGAATACAGTGATGTGCTCCACCTTAATATACACTATCTACCAACAAGTAATTGGACACCTGTGATAGCAAAGGAAAACAAAGTTTATTCGCCTTCAACAGTTGGTGGAGCCTCCACGAGCGGCGATTACAGCTGCGACCCTCTGGGGCATACTCTTAACCAGGCGTTGTATGACAGCTAGCGGTATTTTCTTCCACTCGGCTTGGAGAAGACAGGTCAGTTCCTTCACCGATTTCGGACGGTGGGGGCGCCCCTTAAGGCGACGCTCCAACTCGTCCCAGAGGTGCTCGATAGGGTTAAGGTCCGGGCTCTGCGCAGGCCAGCCCATTCGAGTAACCCCATTGTCACCATACCAAGCCATGGTGGACCTCACAACATGACAGGTGGCATTGTCATCCTGAAAGTAACATGGGTCCACCCCGTAAAACTGCCACAATGTAGGAAGCGCATGGATATCCAAAATGGTGCCGTAGGTCTCGGCGTTGAGTCTACCAGTAATTGCAACCAAGGGTCCCATGCCATACCAGGAGAAACACCCCCATAGCATAATTCCACAGCCGCCGAACTTCACAGTTGACACAATACATTCTGACAGGAGGCGTTCTTCAGGCAGACGCCAAACCCAGACCCTGCCATCCGAACGGTAGATGGTGAACCTTGATTCGTCGGTCCAGAGAACCTGTTTCTACTGTTCAACGGTCCACTGTCAATGTTCTTTGCACCACGTTAGCCGAGCAGAGCTATTGGACTTGGTGATCAGAGGCTTGTGGGCGGCAGCACGTCCATGATAACCGAGCAGATGGGCTTCCTTGCGGATGGTATTCATCGAAAGAACACTCCTGGATGCTTGTTGAAACTCTTCGCGGATGTGGCCCATCGATTTGGTGCGGTTCTTCCGAATTTGTCTGGCCTGCACCCGTCGGTCTCTAACTCCCAGTTTTGTGAGTCTGCCGGGTCGGGGCACATTCCGAGAGTCACCTCTCATCTTCACTTGCCAATCACGTAGGCCACTGTCGATTTTGGGTACTTCAACTCGCTGGATATGTCACATATGGATCGGCCATTTCTTTGATACCCGACGATTACACCTATCTCGAAATCAGAGAGCTCCGAACTGCGTGGCATCTTGCATGCGACTGGTTGCGTTGTTGTTTCCCACACGATATTTAATGGCGGCGGCCGTGGCGTGTATCAGGACCGCAGATATCGTCGATTGTAGCAGTGTCCAACTACTTGTTGGTAGATAGTGTATTTACATAACAAATTTCAGTGAATAATTTTGTCTTGCTCACGGTGCATTATATTCACACTGTTTTGCTGCACATTCTTATTTTTCACCCATGCGGTTAAAAAGTTCACCTTTTTTTTTCCTTCGTTAGTCTCATGTATGATTAATGTTCCTAACAGCTGCTTGGCATTCTTTTCATTCTGACTTTAATACTCCTTCCTGTTTCTCCTATATAGCTGAGCCCGCAGTGACAGTCGATGCAATATATTACTCCTTCTTGCAATCGGATGTCTTTTTCTTTCTGTTTTAGAGCTGGCAGGAACTTCTTTAACTGGTTATTTAGATATGGGGCAAGTCTGATATTATATTTTACCTCGATCCTCTTTAGTTTTTCGAAAAGTCCTATGAGATACAAATTTTGCTGGTGAATTTGAATTCGTTCCCTTGCTGCTTCTCTTTTTTTTTTTTTTTTTTTTTTTTTTTTGGCATTTTTTTAAAATAACTTCTTAAACATATAAAACGAGCAAAACACACAGAGTCACGTACAGTAAAAGGTTCGTTTTGCGGTAGCTTTCAGTCATCCTGCGACCTAGATCACCCGCGATCGACTGGATGGGCTGGTTGCCAGAACTACAATTTGAAGTTGGGGTGTTGGAACTGTTGCCAGATTTTAGAAGAGAGATCCAAATAAATGGAATTTGGTGAGGAGTCTCTGAATTGCAGTTTTTGGTGAACAAAATTTCAATGCTCTCTTGAAAACGCAGACAAAATTGTCGAAGCCCATCAGTTCCCACCTTCTACAATTCAAAAATTCCTCCAAAATTCCCACTTGAAAAATCTGTCTGCTGTCTCACTAATAATAATGGAAGATCTACCATTCATTGGTTCCATCCCTTTCCATGGATCCTTCTCTTATAAGATGTGTAAACTTTTCAAAACTATGGGCTACACACTCTCACAGTGAAACCAAACCCTTCTGCAGTAATGTGCCTGCTTAAAGACAGGGATCCTCTCTCACCCTTGGACACCCCTGGAGTTTATGCTATTCCCATTTCAGCTTCCTCTGGTCTCTCAGTGTATATTAGAAGCACATACCAAACCATCAAAACAAGACTTGGTGAACACAAAAAAGATGTTTCCAATGGTCTTCCAAAGACAGCTTTATCTGCACTAACCCTTGAAGACACCTCTGCAGTTCCCATTTGGAAAGAAACCAAAAAAGTTGCCCCTTTCATCAACAAGGCATCTCTGCGTTTTCAAGAGAGCATTGAAATTTTGTTCACCAAAAACTGCAATTCAGAGACCCCTCACCAAATCCCATTTATTTGGATCTCTCTTCTAAAATCTGGCAACATTTCCAACACCCCAACTTCAAATTGTAGTTCTGGCAACCAGTCCGTCCAGTCGATCGCGGGAGATCAAGGTCGTAGGATGACCGAAAGCTACCGCTAAATGAACCTTTTACCTTACGCTACTGTGTGTTTCGCTCGTTTTATATGTTTATGTGTTATTGTCACGTGATGCCTGAGTTTTAAACCATAACTTCTTAATGAATGGGGAGGGATAAATGTTCTCTACCAATGTTCTTTTTAATTCTTCTCTGTGGATGTCTTTTTGGGCATCTGTAGAGACAAGGACGTCAATTTTCTCCAAAGATTATCTCGCTAAATTTGACCTAATATAGTCAGGGTGGAATGAGCAGAAGTCTTAACATCTTTTCTGTGTTAGTGGGCTTTCTAAAAAGCTGAGTGAAGATTTTTCCTTCTCTTGAGGTCAAGGTTAAATCTAGGAAATTGATGCTATGTTGGTTTTTTTTGGTTTTTTTTTTCCAGTTCCAGGGTGTACTGTAAAGAATTTTCCAGTGAGTAAAATTCTGCCAGAATTTGAGAGAGTAGAGATCGGTACACATTATCTAAAATAAACAAGACATCCATATATCTTACAAAAAGAGCAAATATTGAGGGTTGGACAAGGATTTTAGCCTCCAGTTTACTCACATAATAATTTGCTAGCAGAGGTGCTAGCGGAGATCCCATTGCGATAAAAAAATATTTTCTTATGCACAGAATCAATTATCTTAACATAAACATATTATAACAATAGGTTACTATTGCTATTACTGTTTCACACATTGTATGCAATAATGTTTCTGGTGCTGGATGCTATGCAATTAAAAGTAGAACATAAAATTATTATCAATCTATAATGATTGATTGAAGCAAACTAATAAATGTTAAAAACTGATCAAACTTACCTTGGTACAGTCTAAGGTTATCATCCCTTATTTGCTGAACAATACTTGTATTCACGATATTGGCCTATCTATTGAGTGCCCCTAATATGAACATGGTTTTGTCACCATTTGTGAGTCAGACAGCGGGATCACTGCATGAATCTTCTGTGTTCCATATACTGTTTCTGGCTCATCAAAATGTGAAGACAGTCTTCTCATTTTTGTAGTACTCTTCATCTGTGCATTACATGAAATTTATGCCTGGTATTAATACAGACATTTAATGTGGACCAGGAACATCCAACAAAGATCTTCGCTCTTTCCACGTTTATAAGTGAGTCACGGAAAAATTCTCATTGGCCGCCACCGGGAGTCGAACCCAGGGTCTTCCAGTTACGCGCCAGATATGTTTCCGCTACACCACAGCGGCCTCGAATTCCTCCAGACTCACACACGCTAACTGCCAAGCCAATTTGTTAGGTTGCTTCTTGGAGCCCCGCACAATGCTGGGGATTCACCAAAGATGGTAAGCAGCAACTGAAGAAATAATTAGAAGGCGAATGAATAATTAATGCAGACATTTAACGTGGAACAGGAACATCAAACAAAGATCTTCGCTCTTTCCACGTTTATAAGTGAGTCACGGAAAAATTCTCATTGGCTGCCACTGGGAGTTGAACCCAGGGTCTTCCAGTTACGCGCCGGATATGCTTCCGTTACACCACAGCGGCCTCGAATTCCTCCAGACGCACACACGCTAACTGCCAAGCCGATTTGGCAGAAGGTGGGAACTGATCCAAGAAGCAACCTACCAAATTGGGTTGGCAGTTAGCGTGTGTGAGTCTGGAGGAATTCGAGGCCGCTGTGGTGTTGCGGAAGCATATCCGGCACGTGACTGGAAGACCCTGGGTTCGACTCCCGGTGGCGGCCAATGAGAATATTTCCGTGACTCACTTATAAACGTGGAAAGAGCGAAGATCTTGGTTTGATGTTCCTGGTCCACGTTAAATGTCTGTATTAATTTATCATTCGCCTTCTAATTATTTCTTCAGTTGCTGCTTACCATCTTTGGTGAATCCCCGGCATTGTGCGGGCTCCAAGAAGCAACCTAACAAATTGGCTTGGCAGTTAGCGTGTGTGAGTCTGGAGGAATTCGAGGCCGCTGTGGTGTAGCGGAAGCATATCCGGCACGTAACTGGAAGACCCTGGGTTCGACTCCCGGTGGCGGCCAATGAGAATATTTCCGTGACTCACTTATAAACGTGGAAAGAGCGAAGATCTTGGTTTGATGTTCCTGGTCCACGTTAAATGTCTGTATTAATTTATCATTCGCCTTCTAATTATTTCTTCAGTTGCTGCTTACCATCTTTGGTGAATCCCCAGCATTGTGCGGGGCTCCAAGAAGCAACCTAACAAATTGGCTTGGCAGTTAGCGTGTGTGAGTCTGGAGGAATTCGAGGCCGCTGTGGTGTAGCGGAAACATATCTGGCGCGTAACTGGAAGACCCTGGGTTCGACTCCCGGTGGCGGCCAATGAGAATATTTCCGTGACTCACTTATAAACGTGGAAAGAGCGAAGATCTTGGTTTGATGTTCCTGGTCCACGTTAAATGTCTGTATTAATTTATCATTCGCCTTCTAATTATTTCTTCAGTTGCTGCTTACCATCTTTGGTGAATCCCCAGCATTGTGCGGGGCTCCAAGAAGCAACCTAACAAATTGGCTTGGCAGTTAGCGTGTGTGAGTCTGGAGGAATTCGAGGCCGCTGTGGTGTAGCGGAAGCATATCCGGCGAGTAACTGGAAGACCCTGAGTTCGACTCCCGGTGGCAGCCAATGAGAATTTTTCCGTGGCTCACTTATAAACGTGGAAAGAGCGAAGATCTTTGTTTGATGTTCCTGTTCCACGTTAAATGTCTGTATTAATTTATCATTCGCCTTCTAATTATTTCTTCAGTTGCTGCTTACCATCTTTGGTGAATCCCCAGCATTGTGCGGGGGCTCCAAGAAGCAACCTAACAAATTGGCTTGGCAGTTAGCGTGCGTGTTTGCAAAATCATAAAGCTGTCGATGAATCATTATCTAACAGGATGTGACATAACAAGTGTAAATAGGAAGCAGGTATGGAATTATTGTGCATGTTGTGTCTTAAATAATATCAACATTACTTAATTTTTATTACCTGTTCCTTTCTGTTGAATATTCTTCTAGCAAGTTACTGCATGTCAGAACTTTCACTGCTCTTTATCATAACTACATGTAAGTTGTAACCTTCTTAAATATAAAAATGTTTTTCTCAATAGCCCCTCATTTCTCCATCTTCAAACTTTGCATACCTCTCTGGCCAACATGCATAAGATTAACACGTTTGTTTGTTTTTGAAAAAAATTCAAAAGAGGTGTTTTTGAGATTTTCAAAATCAAAACGGTTTTTATGCTCCAAAGTGGGTTGTGTTGCATATCAAATTAAAGCCCATAAAAAGAGCTTTAAAGAGCTATAGATGAGCCCTCTAGCGTCACTACCTGCAGACTTATTATATTTTATGTGAATGACATTCTTGCAAAATTTGGCATATTTTGCCATTTTTGAAAATCAGAAATTAAAAAAAAAAAAAAGTGCCAACCCAAAAAATCTGAAAATTTAGATTATTATATTTGCACTTTTAAGGTATTAACCTCTTGCAAAGTGCGCATAGTTTACGTGCAATTCATAAATGAAAAAACCATTAAAAAGAACCACTCACTCACCATAAAGATCATGGTAACCTCCAATGACAACACACTTCCAACACGTCATTCATCGTGATGTAACTGGGCTTCCAAGGTTTACAGACTTCTTGCTTACGCTTCTTATTTTCGGGTGTGAAACATCGTATTTTTTTTTTTTCTTTTCCTTAGCCTTATAAGATGTTAATTGACAAGCATTATAGTAACATCTTATAAGGCTATTGACAAGCATTATAGTAACATCTATCGAATTGACAAGCATTATAGTAACATCTTATAAGGCTAAGGAAAAGAAAAAAAAAAATACGATGTTTCACACCCAAAATAGAAGTGTAAGCAAGAAGTCTGTAAACCTTGGAAGCCCAGTTATCACGATGAATGACGTGTTGGAAGTGTGTTGTCATTGGAGGTTACCATGATCTTTATGGTGAGTGAGTGGTTCTTTTTAATGGTTTTTTCATGAAAATTTAGATTTTTCATATACTCCAACCAAACTATAAACCAAAAATCATTGAAATCTGAAACATCAAGGTCCAAAAAAATGTTTTTATTTGTTGATTTGACATGGAATGACCCATAAGCCATTCAGTATTAATTTCAAGTTAATTTTTCATGCATAAAAAAATGCAGCCATTTTAGAATGATAACACTAATATGCAAGGTTTTGTTGTTTTGAAATGAATAGGTGTATCTGAATGGAATTCTTGCGCAGATTCCGAAAATGACCTTCAAAATTCCGTATCACGTCAGGTTTTTTCACAAATGACGGAAATGTGAAAATTAAAAAAACGTTATTTTTTAATGACGTTATATGGCAACGTTTATAACGTGTGAAAATGTTCTCTGGAGGGGCGGAATGATTGTTTAAGGAATGGATAAACATAAATATATAGCTGATAATGGAAATGCAACTGTTTTATCTGTATGACGTCACGATTTGTGCCACTCACAAAGGCGGAACATGAGAGAATGTTATCTTGGCACGGCAGTATGACTCATACCTCACGCCACTGCTCCCTTCCTTCTATTGGTCACATGTGGCACCATTCGTGGCAGATCGTGTTACACTAGTCAGTGCAAAGAAGGGACTGGTCCCATTCGGTTGTTTCTTTGTGGCGTGTGCAATGGCTTCACGTGGTTGCGTAAATCATCCAGACATGTTTTGCTACATATGTGACTGTTATACAACAGGAAAAAACAGAGGCAAAATATTATGCCTTTCGTGAAAAATGCTTATTTTCAATACTTTGGCATTAAACTAGCAGATCAGGACAAAGTTTGGTCCCCTCACAATGTGTGCCGTGCATGTGTGGAGGGGTTGAGGAACTGGAAAAATGGAAAAAGGGCATCAATGCCATTCGGTGTACCCATGGTGTGGCGTGAGCCAAAAATCACAGTGACGACTGCTACTTCTGCACAGTGAATATCGTGGGCCATACCAGAACCAGTAAGCTTAACGTTTTGTATCTCAATATCCTATCTGCCATAAGACCAGTGCCCCATAGTGAATCCCTCCCTGTGCCATCCCCATCCAATATCAAGCCCCCAACAGACACCGATTCAGATGGTGATACAAGTGATAAGATGTACCAACCGGACAGCATGGTGGATGAAACCCCAGTGCCATTTACCCAGCATGAACTGAATGATTTGGTTCGTGATCTGAATTTACCTAAAGACGCAGCAGAGCTTTTAGGATCACGACTTCAGGAAAAGAATTTACTATGTCCTAATACGAGATTCTCCTGGTACAGACACCGAGAAGCAGAATTGGTTCCGTTTTTTGCTGAGGAAGGCGGTTTGGTATATTGTAGAGACATTCCGGCAGTCTTGAAATACTTCAACATTAATTACAATTCAGGACAGTGGAGGTTGTTCATAGATGCCAGCAAATCCAGTTTAAAAGGTGTTTTATTACACAATACTAACATCCATCCATCCATTCCAGTAACACATTCTGTGACTTAGAAAGAGACATACGAGAACCTTAAATTACTGCTGGAAAGTGTGCTGTACAAGGTTCATGAATGGTCTTTGTGCAGGGATTTCAAGGTGATTGGAATATTGCTCGGCCAACAAGCAGGCTACACAAAATTTCCTTTGCTTTTTGTGTGAATGGGACTCCAGAGCAAGGACGGAACATTGGGTTCGGCAGCAGTGGCCAGTCAGAAGTACATTCACAGGTGGCGAAAAAAACATTGTTTCACTTCCACTGGTTGATCCCTGGAAAATATTGTTGCCACCTTTATACATCGAACTTGGCTTAATGAAGCAATTCGTGACAGCTTTAAGCAGGGACAGTAAATGCTTTCAGTATCTTGGTGGTAAGTTTCCATCAATCACGTCTGAAAAAATTAAAGCTGGCATTTTCATAGGCCCTCAAATACGAAAATTAATGGCAGACAACATATTCGAGGAAACCATGAGTGAGTGCGAATTGCGAGCATGGACTGCATTCAGAAATGCGGTACACAACTTTTTGGGGAACACGAAGGCTTCAAATTACACCACTTTAGTCGAGGACATGTTGGAATCCTATGAACTGCTTGGTTGCAACATGAGCGTCAAAGTTCACTCTCTTCATACTCATCTAAATTACTTTCCTAACAATCATGGTGGTTTTTCGGAAGAACATGGCTAGCGCTTCCATCAGGATATTCAAGTGATGGAAAAGAGATACCAAGGAAAGTGGACTGTACATATGATGGCCGACTATTGTTGGATGTTAAACAGAGACTGTACGGATGCACACTGAAGACAATCCAAAAAGAGGAAGTTTGAAGGGGAGCCCAGTGGCAAATGTTAGGTATGTTTGCTTTTGAATATGTATTTATGTTTATCTATTCCTTAAACAATCATTCCCCCCTCCAGAGAACATTTTCACACGTTACAAACGTTGCCATATAGCAATGTCATTAAAAAATAACGTTTTTTTTAATTTTCACATTTCCGTCATTTGTGAAAAAACCTGACGTGATACGGAATTTTGAAGGTCATTTTCGGAATCTGCGCGATAAAATCCATTCAGATACACCTATTCATTTGAAAACAACAGAAAAAAGTTGAAAAATTGCAGATCAGTGTAATTGATTGGAGTTTTTAAGTTCATTTTTAAAATTTAGTATACTTTATGTGTATTGAACAGTTTTTTTTTTCATATCATTCCCTGATATGTTTTTTTTTCTCTCTCTCTCCATATATGTGTTGACAGATGAAGTGATGTCAAGCTTACCTCTCCAAATGTGCCTTTATTTCAATGTCTACTTTTCACCTTTTTGGCTGTTGATTCACATGTTTACCCTTTTCGAAAAAGTATGTTTGCTAATTTTTGCAAAAGTTTTCTACTTTTTTAATTTAAGCCATAAACTTCACGTTATTATTTTGTACAATGTGTGCCATGAATTAATTCATGATAAAACGCTGTTGCTGCACGCTTTCTAAAAACTTGCAAAACATGAAACACATTGTACAGATAAAAGATTTAATACTTTTAAAACCATACAATTAAAAAGCGTACAAGATCTTTCGGGTGGACCTTCCACCGTTCATCAGGTAAGAACAATGCAGATGGTCGTTGGGTATCATACAGTTATATACTGCCAGTAGATAATGATGATTTATGCATATCAACGTTACGCATGCTCACAGTGGCTGACAAACTTTTGTTAAAGTCTACTCACCCTAGCCTCGAGCAAACGAGTGAGGGAGGGTTTTTTAGCATTTTTTCCCTGGATCTTCAATGAGTCATCGTCAAGGCAGAGCTATAGAGACTGGTTGCAACATCTGTCACCATATTGCTTGGTTCGTACGCTCCTTGAAAACCTTGGACCATTCCTTGAATTAAAAAGTTCATTTTCAAGTCCTTGAAAGTACTTGAAAAAGTTTAAGGCTCTGTAAATAGTACTTGAAAAACATTGTTTTGTTTGTTAAGTGATGATGTGAAAGAGCATGTGCAAAATAATTATTTGTGCTAAAAAGTTGTATAGGAGATTACTGTGTAGTTCCAATAAAAACACCGAGCTGATCAAATAGCCCAGAACTTGAGTTCAACCCAGGGGAGTGTGTGGACAGCTGGTACCTTGGCTATGACATCACTACAGAGTAAAGCATCAGTCATGTGAGTAAAATAAGTGGAATGATGTATTCACAAATTGTGATGGGCTTCTGTTTACTGGGGTTAGGGACACATAGACAGCTGGTGCCTTGGCTATGATATCACTACAGAGTAAAGCACATCAGCCGTGGGAGTAAAATAAGTGGAATGATGTATTCACAAATTGTGATGGGCTTCTGTTTACTGGGGTTAGGGACACATAGACAGCTGGTGCCTTGGCTATGATATCACTACAGAGTAAAGCATCAGCCATGTGAGTAAAATAAGTGGAATGATGTATTCACAAATTGTGATGGGCTTCTGTTTACTGGGGTTAGGGACACATAGACAGCTGGTGCCTTGGCTATGATATCACTACAGAGTAAAGCATCAGCCATGTGAGTAAAATAAGTGGAATGATGTATTCACAAATTGTGATGGGCTTCTGTTTACTGGGGTTAGGGACACATAGACAGCTGGTGCCTTGGCTATCATATCACTACAGAGTAAAGCATCAGCCATGTGAGTAAAATAAGTGGAATGATGTATTCACAAATTGTGATGGGCTTCTGTTTACTGATGTTAGGGACACATAGACAGCTGGTGCCTTGGCTATGATATCACTACAGAATAAAGCATCAGCCATGTGAGTAAAATAAGTGGAATGATGTATTCACAAATTGTGATGGGCTTCTGTTTACTGGGGTTAGGGACACATAGACAGCTGGTGCCTTGGCTATGATATCACTACAGAGTAAAGCATCAGCCATGTGAGTAAAATAAGTGGAATGATGTATTCACAAATTGTGATGGGCTTCTGTTTACTGGGGTTAGGGACACATAGACAGCTGGTGCCTTGGCTATGATATCACTACAGAGTAAAGCATCAGCCATGGGAGTAAAATAAGTGGAATGATGTATTCACAAATTGTGATGGGCTTCTGTTTACTGGGGTTAGGGACACATAGACAGCTGGTGCCTTGGCTATGATATCACTACAGAGTAAAGCATCAGCCATGTGAGTAAAATAAGTGGAATGATGTATTCACAAATTGTGATGGGCTTCTGTTTACTGGGGTTAGGGACACATAGACAGCTGGTGCCTTGGCTATAATATTACTACAGAGTAAAGCATCAGCCATGTGAGTAAAATAAGTGGAATGATGTATTCACAAATTGTGATGGGCTTCTGTTTACCGGGGTTAGGGACACATAGACAGCTGGCGGCTTGGCTATGATATCACTACAGAGCCATGTGAGTAAAATAAGTGGAATGATGTATTCACAAATTGTGATGGGCTTCTGTTTACTGGGGTTAGGGACACATAGACAGCTGGTGCCTTGGCTATAATATCACTACAGAGTAAAGCATCAGCCATGTGAGTAAAATAAGTGGAATGATGTATTCACAAATTGTGATGGGCTTCTGTTTACTGGGGTTAGAGACACATAGCTGGTGCCTTATCTATGATATTACTACAGAGTAAAGCATCAGCCATGTGAGTAAAATAAGTGGAATGATGTATTTACAAATTGTGATGGGCTTCTGTTTACTGGGGTTAGGGACACATAGACAGCTGGTGCCTTGGCTATAATATCACTACAGAGTAAAGCATCAGCCATGTGAGTAAAATAAGTGGAATGATGTATTCACAAATTGTGATGGGCTTCTGTTTACTGGGGTTAGGGACACATAGACAGCTGGTGCCTTGGCAATGATATCACTACAGAGTAAAGCATTAGCCATGGGAGAAAAATAAGTGGAATGATGTATTCACAAATTGTGATGGGCTTCTGTTTACTGGGGTTAGGGACACATAGACAGCTGGTGCCTTGGCTATAATATCACTACAGAGTAAAGCATCAGCCATGTGAGTAAAATAAGTGGAATGATGTATTCACAAATTGTGATGGGCTTCTGTTTACTGGGGTTAGGGACACATAGACAGCTGGTGCCTTGGCAATGATATCACTACAGAGTAAAGCATTAGCCATGGGAGAAAAATAAGTGGAATGATGTATTCACAAATTGTGATGGGCTTCTGTTTACTGGGGTTAGGGACACATAGACAGCTGGTGCCTTGGCTATAATATTACTACAGAGTAAAGCATCAGCCATGTGAGTAAAATAAGTGGAATGATGTATTCACAAATTGTGATGGGCTTCTGTTTACTGGGGTTAGGGACACATAGACAGCTGGTGCCTTGGCTATGATATCACTACAGAGTAAAGCATCAGCCATGTGAGTAAAATAAGTGGAATGATGTATTCACAAATTGTGATGGGCTTCTATTTACTGGGGTTAGGGACACATAGACAGCTGGTGCCTTTTCTATGATATTACTACAGAGTAAAGCATCAGCCATGTGAGTAAAATAAGTGGAATGATGTATTCCCAAATTGTGATGGGCTTCTGTTTACTGGGGTTAGGGACACATAGACAGCTGGTGCCTTGGCTATGATATCACTACAGAGTAAAGCATCAGCCATGGGAGTAAAATAAGTGGAATGATGTATTCACAAATTGTGATGGGCTTCTGTTTACTGGGGTTAGGGACACATAGACAGCTGGTGCCTTGGCTATGATATCACTACAGAGTAAAGCATCAGCCATGTGAGTAAAATAAGTGAAATGATGTATTCACAAATTGTGATGGGCTTCTGTTTAGTGGGGTTAGGGACGCATTCTTGCCGGAGTGTGGAACTTCCAGGAATTGCTTGTGCTTCATGCGTGGACCCTTTCTTCTCCTCACTGCATGAAAAACATCCATCAAAATCATGCATCAAAAATAAAAGGTTAAAACAAACAACAAGTGTTATACCATCAAATGATGTACCCTTTCAAAATATTTCGCAAGATAAAATAATTTCGAAAAATACCGAAACAGAGGGCCAAGTCAAAGTTAATAAAATAAACGAACTGTGGGTAAGGAGAAGGGGTAATGGAAGGTCATTCAGGGTTCCCTCTCAACCTGAAAAACAGCGAAAACCTGGAATTCTCAGAGAATTTTGAAAATGGTTCCAAAAATCAGGGAATACTCAGGGAATGTTACCCTTTTTTTTTGTAAAAATCAGGGAAAACTCAGGGAAAATTACCACCCTTTTTTTTTTTGTAAAAATCAATGGATACTTTCTTTTGCCAAAAAAAATTTATTTTTTCAAGATTTCAAACTTTTGCTTGCAATTACTGCCTGCCTAGAATTTGGTAGATCTTACTTTCAGTTATATTAAGTATTTCCTTTATTCTCTAAAAAAAGATGCAAATTTGAATTTTTAAAATTGCCAGTTATTAAGCTTTTGTTCAATTTCTGCAGTCAGTTATAACATGGGACAATTAGGCACAATGGCTCCTGCTTGAAAAAACACTTCACAAGAGAACCAACCAAATGATGGATCAAAGTCCTTTGTCTGTTGATTCTCTTGAAACATGTTTCTTTGAACAGAGCCATTCCATCATTAAGCTTAGCTGTATTGTGTTATAGAAAAACTGAAACTATTCAACTGACAGATTTTTTCTCTACATATGACCTGTTTCTATGGGAATGTATTTACAAATTCCGTGTGGGTAGTATTCCCAAAAGTTCATGGAACTTTGGTACAGAAAAAAATGTGCACAGTTAGTTGTTATTAATGAAAAGCAGGTAATTTTATAAAGACAAATTACTTAAAGAATTTACAAGTGTGTGTGCTTTGGTGAGAAAAATGAATGGAATGGAATGAAATGTAACAATTCTTTGCAACATGCCACTCTGGAAAACTTTAACAACCACCTGGAGAACCTGGAAAAGTCAGGGAATTTTTTTATTACTTTTTTATAAAAACAAATTACGTAAAGAATTGAAAAGTGTGTGCTTTGGTGAGAAAAATGAATGGAATGGAATGAAATGTAACAATTCTTTGCAACATGCCACTCTGGAAAACTTTAACAACCACCTGGAGAACCTGGAAAAGTCAGGGAATTTTTTCATTACTTTTGAGTGGGAACCCTGTCATTGAAGGTGTGCCAGCCCCAGCTGAAATTAATGGTCTAAACTTACTAAAATACCTACCTGCTGACTGACGGATAGTACACACATATGATCATTTGGGTTTAAAAAGTCCTTCAAAAGTTCTTGAATTTATTTTGCTTGGAAGAGTACGAACCATGTATTGGTAAATAAAGAGGCTTTCAGTGAGGAGATTTAACTTTTTAGTTTTTAAAGTTAACAAAATGTGCGCATCTTTCCATGATGGGGTATGGGTTCCCCGTTCCACTAATCGGGAGAGCATGGCGGCCGAAGAGCAGCAACTAATGTTGTATTTATGGTCCGATATTCTCGTGCCCAAACGACGAAGTGTAGATCCTATGTATGCGAGATTATCCATAGTCAGTTCGTTACTTGTTAAAGGAATATAATAGATGTCACATTTACTTTCGATAGCCACCAGGTCTCGGTCCTTTCTTATCTTGGTAAAAAGGATGATTGTTGTCTCGAAGTCAAGGTCATATTTATGTCAGGTGTTTCATAATATCTGAGTTATTGCAGGTATGTAGGTCATGGAGAATTAATACAGACATTTAACGTGGACCAGAAACATCAAACAAAGGTCTTCGCTCTTTCCAGGTTTATAAGTGAGTCACGGAAAAATTCTCATTGGCCGCCACCGGGAGTCGAACCCAGTGTCTTCCAGTTACGCGCCAGATATGCTTCCGCTACACCACAGCGGCCTCGTGTGTGAGTCTGGAGTAATTCAAGGCCGCTGTGGTGTAGCGGAAGCATATCCGGCGCGTAACTGGAAGACCCTGGGTTCGACTCCCGGTGGCGGCCAATGAGAATTTTTCCGTGACTCACTTATAAACGTGGAAAGAGCGAAAACCTTTGTTTGATGATAGGTCATGGAGGCAATAAATTTAACCTCACAAGTCTCTCAAGACATGGAAGAGCAGTTCAAACGCCGAAAATTCTTGTTAAGATTGTGAATGGGGCTGTCAAGTGATTCAGTTCTTAATGAATTCTTTACCTCATGTCTTCCAATTTTCATGAAAATTTGTACACTTGTTGAATGATCAAAACTAAGTTTAAATCTTAAATTTTATTTTATTATTTCATCCCGTCTTTGAGTTATGAGGGTTTAAAATTTCAAAACCTGCATTACCAAAAGATTTGGTATTTATGCAGAGTGGCGGTGTCGGTCATAATGTCGACAATCAAAATGTCGACACAGTCATAATGTTGACAGGGTCCAGAAAATGTCTGCATGGTATTCTTACTTAGACTGTAGACGGTTTTTGGAAGGGGTCAGGGCCTGGGGTCAAGGGGCCCCCATACAAAATTATCCTAAAATCTACAGTTTTCAATTTAGAACCGCCAAATTTGGTATACTATCTCATGGTACTCTAATTAGACGGTAAACGGTTTTTGGAATGTCTTGGGGCGAAGGGGCCCTCCTTACAAAATTTTCGTAAAATCTAGTTTCCAATTTAGAACCACTAAATTTGGTGTACTATCTCATGGTACTATAACTTAGTCCGTAGATGGTTTTTGAAAGGGGTCAGGGCCCAGAGTCAAGGGGCCCCCATAAATTTTTTTCGTAAAATCTACAGTTTTTAATATAGGACTTGGAACCACCAAATTTGGTACACTATCTCATGGTACTGTAACTTAAACAGTAGATGGTTTTTGGAAGGGGTCGGGGGCCCGGAGTCAAGGGGCCCCCATAAAAACATTTCGTAAAATCTACAGTTTTCAATATAGAACTTGGAACCACCAAATTTGGTACACTATCTCATGGTACTGCAATTTAAACTGTAGATGGTTTTGGGAATAGGTCTATCTATCAGTAGAATTTTTTTTGTCATTGTTTCCAAATCTTCTAACTTCTGAAGTCAGTAAATTAGAGAGAGAATTTGCCACATACCGATTTGAAGATATTGAAAGCTTATTTTCCATAATGGATATTGCATGGAATGAAATATATCCAAACTCTCTGATGCCTCAGGTTGTCAAAAATATGCTACCTTGCCCAAAGTAATGCTCGTTATGTTAACCATTCCACATAGCAATGCTTCTGTAGAGAGAATTTTTAGCTATGTAAGAAAAAGCCACACAGCATTTCGACCAAGTATGAGTACAAGTACTTTATGTGCACTCCTTGTTGAGAAAACTAAAGCATTTTCTTCTGCAGAGGTATGCTATAAGAAAACATTTTCAATGAAGAAATTGAACTTTGCTAAACAAGCAACATGGCAGTCCCTTTTGAGTGAACAGCAGGCATAAAATTGATATGCAGAAGTACTTGGCTAACTGTCAGAACATTATCCATAGTTATTTACTCCAGATATATTACTATCTGTTTGGTTCTATAGTCAAATTTTATAACATCAACATTTTTGTCATGCTGAGAAGACACCAATAAAAGTGGTTTTGAATGTTTATTATATAGGCTCGCAGGCATGAAACATCTAGTTTATTTTCAGCTTTTTTTTTTTTTTTTTTTACAACAGAAGTCTTTTTCACCATGCTTGGTATACTGTTATGAGGTGAGTGTGCTAGTTTTACATTATAATACAGTCATTTTAGTTTGTAACTTTGAAAAAATGCTCGTCATCACGCACATGCTTTTCTAGATTTCGAATAGACACCTCTAAAGGTTGGCAGCTCTGCTATTGCTCCAAAGACAGTCCGCAAAATGGTTTGAGTGGTTCCGAGGTGGCAATTTTGACCTCAACGAATCTCCACGCTCAGGTCGTCCATCTCACTTTGATGAGGATCGCTTGAACCATCTTCTCCACTTGGATCCGCATCAAACCACACGCAAATTGTCTACTGAGATGGACTGTGATCAGTCTACCGTCGTGCGACGTATGGGAAAGGTCCAGAAATTGGAGTCTCGGGTGCCTCACACACTCACTGAGGACAACGAGAACCAGCTTGTTGCCATATGTGGTTCCTTGCTTGCCCATTATCACGAATGTTCTCAGCAACACAAACCCTTTCTGTCACGTATTGTTACTGGAGATGAAAAGTGGTGCCTGTACGTGAATTTCAGGCATCTGAGGGAATGGTTAAGTACAAACAAGACGCCCACACCACGTCCAAAACATGACCTTCATCCTGCGAAGATCATGCTGTGTGTCTGGTGGGACATGGAAGGCATTATTCACTGGGAAAGGCTGCCGAGGAATCGGACCATCAACGCTGCACTGTATTGTGAGCAACTCCGCCATGTGGAGGGAGCAATTCAGCAGAAACGGCCACATCGGCGCCATGGTGTCCTTCTCCAACATGATAACGCACGCCCTTACAGTGCAAACATGACCAAAATGGCCATTCAGGACATGAAATGGGAGATCCTTCCACACCTGGCCTACTCTCCAGATGGCACCCCTTCAGACTATCACCTATTCCAGTCTCTGTCGGATGCACTCCATGGCAGAACGTTAAAGAATGATGTTGATCTCCAGAATTTACTTGATTTCTTTGCAGCAAAACCTGCACGTTTTTTCAAGAATGGCATTGCAGATCTATCCAGATGTTGGGACACCATTGTAAACAATGAGGGGCAGAGGGATACATAGTTGATGGATTCCATTTTCCCTTCTGATGCAATACATTCCTGTAGTGCGGTGAAAAGAATGGTATGAACTTATGCATTAACCCAATAAATAGAAATTCGGCACAAATAGGGAAAAAAACTGAAATTTGTGGTTATATTTGGTATTTGTGAAATTACAGAAAAACTCCTAAAATTCGTGAAAAAAAAAATCAAGGAAATTTGCACCGCGAAACAATTATTACCCTACTCATAAATAAAGGATTACACATTATTGATCATAAAACAAAAGTGCATTTGGATTTACTATCTAGTATTTCAAAGGTAAGGTTTTTTTGGGGGTTTTTTTTTTTTTTCATGTATTGAAAACATGAAATTGTACATAATTTCTTAACTTCTAATTTATAATGAAATTAGAATAAAACAAGAAAGATGACACCAAATTTTCGGGTGTAATAAGCAGGTCCTTTGAATCCGTTCTGACGCAAACTAAATTTATCAAAGCTATTCAAAGTCAATAGAACCAGTATGGAAAACAATAGTATCTGACGGAAGGAAGAAGTTTTTCAATCAGGTTTTTAATCTCCCAGATATTGCTCTAAACGGAATTCTGAGTTTACGCCCTCTGGTTGCAGACTTGTCCGTTAAGAAAAATATGAATTTATATGAGAAACATTTTTCACAGAAAACGCTCTCCAACACAGAAAGAATTTTTCAAATCGGATTCTTAGAAGCAGAGATATCGACAAAATAAGACGTTACTTTACTTCCCCTGGTGAGAAAACCATGCATTATTTTAGGAAGAAAGTATTCTCAAAAGGTTTTTCAATATGAGCGGTATCGGTTCAGGATTTTTTTTTCAGGAGCCTAGATTTTGCTACAAGTACATCAGAAGCAGAAATTAACACTTATGCCCCCTGGTGGCCAAACCATTCATTATTTTAAGAAGAAAATGTACGTAAAAGGTTTGTCGACATGAGTAGTATCGGTCTACAAACAACTTTTTTTTAAGACTTACGCCCCCTGGTGGCCAAACCATTTTTTTTTTCAAAAATTAGAAATTATGTGCAAACGATTTCCCATCTGGAGCTGTATCCGCTGCAGAAAGAATTTTTCACATCGGAGATTTAGAAGCAGAAATATAGGGTGAAGCGCAATTTACCTTTATGCCCCCTAGCGGAAAGTCTATGAATTACTTGAAAATTTAGAAATTATATAAAAAACATGTCACGCTGAAAACACTATTCAACAAAGAAAGAATTTTTCAAATCGGACTCCTAGAAGTAGAGATACTGACAAAAATAAGCTATACATGTACACCCCCTGGCCCCGCACGGGGATAACTGGTTTTCCAGTTATTTGGGGAGCGGCGCCCCCACGGCCCGAGCTGACCTTGTGACTGGTCAACATCTGATGTCATGCCACAGCTTGTTTTTTTCTTATTTTGGTGCTGTTGGTGTTTGCAGGGACGGCTGTTCATCCAGCTGTTGGGGAGTCGCGGCCCCACGTTCCCGAGCTGGTCTTGTGTCTCGCTTTTCGTTTTTATTTATTTTCTCCACTGGCTAGTTGCCCGTGTTGTATTCTCTACCTAATCGCTACCACGTTATGTACTAACACCCCGGTCTTGTGGTTTTGTTACCCTCCACCACTAACTGATTTATATTAACCGCTCAGTTCGTAGGTTGCTGAGATTCCGTTTAGGTTCCCTGCCAGGATTTGTCTTTGGATTTCTTTTTTTTTTTTCCTTTTAGCTGGATTGGGTGCTAGACCTACCTGCATGTTTGCCGCGTGCGGAGACCCGTGAGGCGGAAATGGGATGTCTGGCGGCTGAGGTCGCAGGAGACCGGTTAAGTGCCTCCTGTGTACCAACACTCCTCTTCGACCCCGGCTTCGCTGTAAACGGGAGGCTAGAGCCTAACCCACCTCTGGTCAGAAGTCTTGTACCAAGTTGTGTGCAGGGCTTTAGCGGCTTTTTGTCGTATTGCACGGCAGGGTGAGCCCGGGGGCTGGGGGATCATGCCAAAGGCGTTGGCATGACGGTACCCGGAGGCCGAAGTGTCCGCCGAGTGCGTGTGATCACAGCCAACGGACTATATTTGCAACTAAGCTCTAGAACTGTGTCTTGCGTCATGTGTTTGGCTTGCGGACCTCCAGTTCTCCCCTGTTGGGCTCGATTGTGGGCGGAGTACGTTGCTGATGAATTTTTCTTACTCCCATGGGGAAACATAAACCCTCCTCAAAATTTAAAAAACAACAGGATATGGTGATTGATCAGGGGCCAAATTTGCCTCAACCACCTCCCACACATAACACACTGAAGAGAACTTTCGTTGAAAAACGACATCACCGCGACGTATCTTTAGATCCAGGTGTTGAGCCGTCAGCTCAGAAACGTCGCATTACACTTGCAGATTCGATACCTCAAGCTACTTTTCTCGTCATTTCTTCTACTGACCAGATGTTGAAACTTTCCTCAAAGTCTCCTTTTTTCATCTCGAAGGCACTTGCGGGTGTTGCTGGCTCTTTGAAGTCAGTGAAGAAGCTACGCTCTGGTGACCTGCTTGTGGAAACTTGCACTCTCTCTCAGAGCAAATCTCTTCTGCAGTTGACCAGACTTCAGGATATTCCAGTTCAAGTGACGGCACATCCGTATCTCAACACCTCCAAGGGAGTCATTTCTGAGCCCGACTTGTTGGTCTGCGATGAAGATGAACTTGTGTGTGAACTTGCTGATCAGGGTGTCATAGCTGCCCGACGCATGACTTTCAGGGGCGCGATGGCGCGCTGATCAAATCACGAAATGTTATTTTGACTTTTAACAGCCCGAAGGTACCTACTGAACTAAAGGCTGGTTACTTGTTATGTGCAGTTCGTCCTTATATACCAAATCCTCTACGCTGTTTTAAGTGCCAGAGGTATGGACATTCCCAGCGGTCCTGTAACAGTGTTGCGAGGTGCGCCAATTGTGGTTCCCGCGACCACGAAGGGACTGGATGCACTTCAGAGCCCTGCTGTGTAAACTGTGGTGACTCCCACGCTGCTTATGCCAGGTCCTGTTCGAAGTGGAACGACGAGAAGGCGATCCAGCGCCTCAAGACCCTGGAGGGCCTCTCGTACCCTGCTGCCAAGGCCAAGTTGGGTATTCCCACCACCCGACAGCGTACTTTTGCCGCAGTTGTTAAGTCTCAGCCACAACCCGTGCAGCCTTTTGTTCCGCGCCCTGTAGCTCTCGCCGCACTTGCCAAGCGATCTACAGCTGAACAAGCGACACAGGTGGATTTCACCGAGCTCCAGCTTATTCGACCAGCTGCGTCTTCGCCTTCTCTTTTGAAGACGCCCGCCTCTTCCGGTTCCCAGCAGACAGCCTGCACGTGCGGAAGACCCGGCCCTCAATCCGCAAAGGTGTGCGGTGTCCATCAAACTGTCTCGGCCTCAGCGAGGTCCCCACCCTCACCCAACATTATAGAAGAACACGGGGGGGAGGAGAGTGACAGTTCGTCCCCAGCCTCTACCAGCATTGCAGAGGAACATGGGGGGAGGAGAGTGACAGTTCGTCCCCGCCCTCTGCCAGCATTGCAGAGGAGTGTGGGGGGAGGAGAGTGACGGTTCGTCCTTTTCCATTAGTAAATATGTTACTTTTAATAAACATCATTAACTACCTTTTCTTCACTGCTTTCTTCATACTCTTTTTCAACTTTTACCAAGCCTGTCTGTTCTTCATCATTTTCCACGTTTTTAAAAATCTGTGGCTGATCGTTCTTTGTCTGGCGCTCTTTGGCCACACCTGGCCCTTGCGCCAATAAAATCCAACAACCAACCAACCAACCAACACCCCCTGGCAGAGAAACCATGGAATATTTTAAGAAGAAAATATTATTTTAGTAGTCCACGAAATAATTTTTTGGATCGAGATTTTAGAAGCTCAGATTTTATGGCAAATATATCAGAAGCAAAAATTAACACTTACGTCCCCTGGTGGCCAAAGTATTCTTTAACAAAAATTAGAAATTATATGCAAAAGATTTTCCATCAGGAGGTGTGTTCACTGAAGAAAAAAATTTAAATCAGAGTTTTAGAAGAAGAGTTATCGGGGAAAGTGTAATTTACTTTTATGTTCCCTAGCGGAAAATCTATGTGTAATTTGAAAAAGTAACTATATCCAAAATACTCTTTGACATAAATGAAATCGAAAGATGAAAGAATTTTTTTAATCAGATGTTTAGAAGCAAATATGTGGAATAAAACATATTTTTGAATTCGACATGATCTGCATTTACGCCCTCTTGCGGTGCAACTGTACATCGTAAAAAGAAAAGAAATAAAGGGTCATCATTCGCATATTTCAAGCTTCCCAATGCAAAAAGAATTTTTCAAGTCAAACTAATACACTGCAGAGCAATTGAATTAGAGATACCTGTCTAGTAACGTGTAGCACCGCCTTTTGCCCTGATGACAGCGGCGATTCATCTCGCATGGACTTGACAAGACACCGGAAACATTGGGAAGCCATACGGATCCACGACCCCTGAACAAGCTCCCACAGTTCACGAAGATTTAATGGAGGGAGGTCAGAACCTCGAACATCTCTCTCGATGGCATCCCAGATGTGCTCGATGGGATTGAGGTCAGGTGACCTAGCTGGCCAAGGAAGCGAGGTCACGTTGGTGGAGTGTTCATCCAACCATTCGGATACAATTCGGGAGCTGCATTGTCTTGTTGCAGGATGAGGTCCCCAGTGGGATGTTGAAGACGCACAAACGGGAGCATATGGTCGTTCAGGATATCCCTGTTACGTTGACCTGTGAGGTTGGTTGATTGAGTTTAATGGCACAAGGTCCATGGTTGGCCAAAGAGCGCCAAACAAAGACATCAAAGCGAAACAAAATTAATAAAAAACGTACACAAGGTTAAAAACAGGCTGATGCGGTAAAAATGAAATATGACAGTGAACAAGTTAAAATCTAGACGAGTTTAAAAAAGGCAATTTCCTGTAAAAATGAAAACGCTGCTCTCATGTTGCAGGCTTCACCGATAATAGTTTGCAGCTTAGCTGCTCTTTTGTCCAACAAATGAGAATGAAAATAACGAAAACGATGATCACAAAAACGAACACAAGTACACAAAACATGAAGGACGGTGAGACGACATTGGCACGCCTCACACATCGGGGCACTGTCGCCACACAGCAAAAAGCGGTTAGTGAAACGACAGTGCCCAATGCGGAGACGTGCAAGAACAACTTCCTCACGACGGTTCCTCCGCAAACTAGACTTCCATAGTCCGATCTGTGGTTTGATGGCATAAAGTTTATTGCTGCCCTGCTGAGACCACAGAGACTGCCACTCGTCCAGGAGAAATGTCCGGATCAAAGGTCGAAAATCGCGGAAAGACAGTGGCAGCCGAGCTGGCGACATGGAGGAAACAGACCTGGCCGAGAGATCTGCCAGCTCGTTACCCCGGATCCCAACATGGCCAGGAACCCAACAGAAACGGACCAGGAAGCCATCACCCTCCAAAGTTCCAAGAAGACGACGGACATCACGGATGACAGGTGAGTCCGTGTCCTCTGGAGAAGATAGGACTTAGAGGACGGACTGGGAATCGGAGCAAATCAGAGCGCGACGATGAGGTCTAGACTGTATGTGACACAAAGCGAGGTGTACCGCATGCATCTCTGCCGAAAAGACGGTGGATTCAGGCGGAAGCCTCTCAGCATGGGAGGCTTCGCCACACACAAAAGCGGATCCAATGACATCCCCGGACCTCGAGCCATCGGTGAACACAGGCACGAAATCCGGGTAGACAGACAGTTTTTCAGCAAAGAGCTGCTAATACACCAGAGCAGGAGTGGAAGACTTTGGCCACACACAAAGGGAAAGGTCAGCCGTTGTGACCTGTGAGGGACGATGTCACACGTACCAGGGGTCCCATTTCTGTCCACATAAACCGTCCCCAGACGAGAATGCCACCACCACCAGCTTGAAGAGTACCCTGCTGGCAAGAAGGATCCATCACTTCATGTGGTTTGCTCTGTACTCGTATCCTGCCACCCGCATATACCAACATGAATCTCGACTCATCAGTCCAGGCAACATTTTCCCACATGTCTAGAGTCCAGTGGCGATGTCCCCGCGCCCATGCTAATCTTTGCACCCTGTGATGTGCAGTCAACAGCGGTACCCTCGTGGGATGATGGCTTCTGTACCCCATAGCGAGGAGATGGTTCTGGATGGTGTGGCTGCTTACACCTTTTTGTGCACCAGCATTAAATTGCCGAGTGGTTTCTTGCACTGTGGCCCGTCTATCTGCTGTTACAATGCGAGCTAGCCGACGATGACCCCACTCATCCACACGCTGTTCTCCACAGCAGTTGGCCCTTGCAGGGATGGTTTTACCGGATTCGATGTACTCACGGTGTACCCGTGACACAGTGGCTCATGAAAATCCCAGTGCCTGCACGACTTCAGAGATGGAGTGACCCATTCGCCGGGCCCCGACAATTTGCCCACGATCAAATGTGCTTAGATCCTTCGTCTTACCCATACTGCGTCCGACTCTTACTGATTCCCGTCGCATCACTCCTTATATTGTCAGATTGCTGCATACGTCATGTCGTAACCGTTTACAGGGCCGCCCACAGCGCCACATTTGCATAATGCCAGCTGTCTCTAATTCAATTGCTTTTCAGTGTAGTTGCAGAGATATTGTGTCTACACACGTACGGACGGACAAACCGATAGCATAAACGATCTTTTTTACAAAAGACGTGCTAAAAAATGAATGCAAAGGTCAAAATAGACATACGCTTAAAGTAGCAGACAAAGTATTTGTGCGCAATGTTTTACATTATAAATTAGTGTAATCTAAAATTATACATCCCGCACCCCCTTTTCTTGGAGGTATACAAAAACTTACTATTGAAGAACAAACTTAAATTGCACAGAATTTAATGAGTTTAACATACAAGCTTTTTTCAATTACTTCCTATATTGGAGGTTAATAATAAAAAGCTGTAAATCTGAAAAAACACCTCAGAATAGCAGAGTCGGTAATGATAGAAAAAAATAGAGCAAATGTTTGCAACCATAATGACCCTAATATTTTAAGAAACAGTTGGAGGAATTTAATTAAAATTGAGCAAAAAAATGGAAAATTTCGAAAAATGAGATCGGTGACCAACAAGAGATGGCGCCACAACGCCCAAGAGGAAGCGATAGCCGATAACAGTTGCAGCCCGCGAGAACCACCGAAATGCCCTACTGACACGGTCCATGATGGTAGGAGCAAACATCCCCTAGATGACGGTAACGGAATGTTACTGAAAGTACTCGGGTAAAAAAACGTATTAAAAGAATGTAGAGGCAGCAAAGGAAAAAACTCATTTAGTAACGAGACCAATTAAAACCAACGGAAAAAAACTGAAGAGGACCCGAAACTGAATGAAAAAACCCCATGCCGCATCTACATAACGGAAATACGAAAAATAGCCAAGAACCACGTGCGGTAAGTGTTAATCGAACTTCACCAACACAAAAGGTATGTTCAAAAAATGCAAATACTAGCTTTGGTATGAAGATTTTTAAGCTGAAACAGAAATGCATTTACAAATGATAGCTAACTCTGTCAGATAAAATTTAGTGTCTTCACTTTTGGAGAGCAGGTAGATCATGAAGTTTCTGTGGAAATGCTGACAAGAATGCAAAGTGATTGACTAATGAAACAGAATTAATGCAGAAAAATGTCAATCAATAGGATTTTGCATGGGCATCATGTAGAATTCATGCAGTGGCTGCTTTTTTTTTTTTTTTTTTTTTTTTTGTATTGAAATACAGCTTGTCTTCAGGGATTTAGCTAAAACTATTGAAAATCCCTTAATTTGAAGGTTTATGAATGGCTTAGAATTTATTGGTGATAATGTATTGATTGCATTCAGTCTATAGATAATTTCTGTCTCTTATATTGGGTATATAAATAAGTTTTGAGGGATTTGAGGTGAACAAAACATGTTGTTGGAGAACAGAAACAATATTTTAATATTAATCGAAGTATGCTCCCTCTGAAGCTACAACTTTAACCCATCTTTCGGGCAGTGAACGTATGCCCTGAAGGAAGAATTCTGGTTCCTTGGAAGAGATCCAGTTGTCCAGACATTTTTTGATGTCTTCATAAGAACTAAACCGTTCTCCAGAAAGTGCTAACTGCATCGACCGGAACAAATGGTAATCCGATGGTGCAATATCTGGCGAATATGGCGGGTAGGGTAGAACTTCCTAGTTGAATCCTTCTAAGTACTTTTTCACAGGTCGAGAGACACATGGTCTTGCGTTGTCATGCTATAAGATGCCTTTGTTGTGTCTATTCTCCCATTCCGGCCGTTTTTGCGTGAGAGCTCGTTTTAAACGCATTAATTGGGTTCGATACCAATCACCAGTAATAGTTTCTGATGGTTTCAGCAGTTCATAGTGGATCACACCCTTCTGGTCCCACCAGATACACAGCATTACCTTTGAACCATGGATATTGCGTTTTGGCGTTGAAGGACCTGGTTCACCTGGCTTCACCCATGCTTTCTGCCCTTTAGGGTTATCACACCATATCCATTTCTCGTCTGCAGTAATAATACGATGCAAAAAACCCTTTCTTGTTTGCCTTTGAAGCTACAATTTGCAAATGGTTTTTCAACGTTCAAGGTCTCTTTCCCGCAAAGCATGTGGAACCCAATTCCCTTCTTTTGCACTATTCCCATGGCAGCTAAACATTGTGAAATGCATGGTTGACTAACATTTAATGCTGCTGCTAGTTCGTTTTGGTTCTGGCACGAATCCTCGTCGAATAAAGCTTCCAATTCGGCATCAGCAATTTTTTTGGGTGGTCCCGAACGTTATTTATCACTGGCCTCGAAATCGTTCCTTTTGAATTGTCTAAATCAATACTCACATGTTTTTATGGATGGGGAATGTTCACCATAGATTTCTGACATTAAGCGATAGCTGTCGGCAGCACTTTTCTTGACAATAAAGTAATGCGCTAACACTTCCCACAAATGCTGTTTTGTCGGGACGAAAGTTGCCATTTTCCATCGAGTAAAACAAACACCTCTTCGCACCTCAATCGAACGTCATATACTGACTCTGACAGGTGGCATCTCGTACTGCGATACCGCAGTGTTGCCACCTTAAAATACATGCGAGCAGTAATAAGTACGACACCGAACGGAAACTCTCAAAGCTTATTTATATACCCAGTAAATTTCTGGCACCATACCGAATTAATTATATTGCAGGATATGATTGACATTTTTGTTTGAAAACTAATCGTTTGTACTCTTTCTTTTTCAGTATTCATATTTGACTAATCTTTCCAAGATCTTGTTGTTGACAGTGCTGATTGTTATTACTCCAGTTGAAATTTCCAGATTATACTTAGGATATGTTGGTAATCTCACTGAAAAGGTGGGTACAATAAAGTATTTAGATCTATTTTAAACTACAAAATGCAAATGCAGTCAAAAAAGCCAAAAAACAGTACAAAACAAAAGCTGTTACCAAGAGAGATTATTTAGCTGAAAAGGGGATAATTATCGGTTCCATTCATGTATTTAAAATGTGTCACGTGATTCCATTCTTCCAAAACACTGTTTGAAATTTATTGCAAATATTTTATGCTCTTCACTTTATAAAGTTGTGTAATGCATACTGAGCAAATGTTTATTTAATCCATCAGTACACCAGAAATGTTACTTCATGGGCAGTGTATGGACAGATAAAAATGCAGGGTGTCCATAAAGTCTTTCCAACATTAAAAAAATTATTATAAAAAAATCTATGTAAGTTAAGATAAAATGGTTGGCAACATAATATGACTGCACTTATAAAGTTTTTTTTTTTTTCCTGTTGTTTAGGTGAGCATTACTGCTGAATAAGAGGAGCATTTCATCGATAATGGCTTCCATGCAAGAAAAAGCGGCGTGCGTGTTGTGGTTCCATTAGACCAAATCGGCGGTTACTGTCCATTGTCATTTTAGAAAAGAGTACAGATGATCAGATGCATACATACATATCACTAAGCTGTTCTCTGAGATTCAGAGGTTAGCTCCAAAGAGAAATACAAACTACCAGATATTTTTACTTACTCTTGTTGTATCAAACTTCTCCATTTACAGCGATCTTGACATACAACTCGGGCTTCACTGATATTCCTTACATGCCATACACAAGATCTTTTATACTTCATACTCATAATCTTTTCCTCATGTAGACACTCCTGAATCTGATCCACCCATGTCTTCCTTGGCCTTCCTCTGCCTTTCCTTCCTGCCACTTGGGCTAAAAAGATTTTCTTAGTAAGCATCTCATCACTCATTCTTTCAACATGACCAAACCACTGAAGCATATTGGTCTCCACCTTACTAACAACATTTTGCTTCACATCACACAACTGCAACACATCTTCATTCCTCACACAATCGGACCATGTCTTGCCACAAACCCCAAGTAAGTAACGCATTTCTCCAGCACACAAACAACTCCTATGTTTCTTCTGCAGTACCCAGGTTTCAGTGCCATACATCAGAGTGGGAACAATTGCAATTTCATACACATCAATGTGGGACTCTCTAGAGAACCCATCATTCCTGTGAAAATCTCCCAGAGCAGCTATGACTTTCAATGAAGAATTCACTCGCCTACTAATTTCACCATCCAATTTGTTCTCTATGTCAAACACGCTTCCTAAATACACAAACTCACTCACCTGGTCAATCACAGTGCCATTTATACTTACATCACATTCAGTGCTACCTATTCCTCTCTCAAACATCATAACTTTGGTTTTTCCCTTATTTATACTCAGTTTGAATTTCATGCCAACTTTGTGCATCCGAGACAACATACTCTGCAAATCACTTTTGCTCTCTGCCAACAGGACAGTGTCATCAGCATACAGCAATCTTCACACACGGATATCACCAAGACATAAACCACTATTATCTATTTTGGCATCACGCATGCATGCATCCATAAATATATTAAACAGCCATGGTGACATTACACAATCTTGTCTAACTGCTGCACCAATAGAAAATCATTTTGATAAAACACCATTTACTCGTACACAAGCTCTACTACCAGCATACATAGATTTTACACTATTAAGTAGATTACCAGTAACACCATATTCATTCAATACCTTCCACAAAATTGTCCTATTGACTCGGTCGTAAGCTTTCTCTAAATCTATGAAGGCAGCAAAAACTTTTTTCCCAACAGCCAAATACTTTTCAATCATCATGCATAATGCGAAAATCTGGTTAGTGCAGCCTTTACCAGGCATAAAACCACTCTGAACATCCCACACCATAAAAGCTTGGTATTAAAAGTTTAAAGTGACGGGCAGAGTTGTATAAAAATAAAATGTATCTGCGTACACAACCATTGAAGGAGAAAACTTGCTGCAAACCTGCGAATCACAATAACAATACAATAAGATCATTTAAGGAAAAATTAATAAAACAATAAGTAATTATTAGAACATTACAGATTCCAATGAGGACAAAATAAGTACATTAAAATTGCATGTGCAGCAATCGTGTGAAATGGGCCTTTACAGTAAAATATTGAACCATGAACCCCATAAAAACAAGAGAGACTAATTAAAGAAAGTTTTTATATCCAGAAAAACAGTTCCATAATGAACTTTAAAAATTATAAATAGCATTTTCAACAATTTAATTAAAAATTATAAACTTACAAAATACATAAGAAAAATATTTTAATTTAATAACTGGCAACTGCTAGAGGAACCTGGCAATAAAATTTAAATTCTTTCTGTGTAAATGGAGCTTTTGATACAGTTCCAATACATTGAGAACAGGCCTTGATAAAACCTACTGGCTAGAAATGTTTATAGAAACAAAAGAACTCAGAAGATGTGAAAAATAATTGAACATTATTCAAGTTAAAGTAGAATTAAGTATATCAATCTGAGTAAAGCCTTGAGTGTTTTAATTGCTATAAATAAAATTATATTTGGTTTAAAACTCAGGCTTCACGAGACAATAACACATAAACATCTAAAATGAGTGAAACACACAGAGTCAGGTACAGTAAAAGGTTTGCTTAGCGGTAGCTTTCGGTCATTCTACGACTTTGATCACCTGCGATCGACTGGATGGGCTGGTTGCCAGAACTACAATTTGAAGTTGGGGTGTTGGAAATGTTGCCAGATTTTAGAAGAGAGATCCAAAATAATGGGATTTGGTGAGGGGTCTCTGAATTGCAGTTTTTGGTGAACAAAATTTCAATGCTCTCTTGGAAATGCAGAGATGCCTTGTTGATGATGTTGATGATATTTTTGTAATTTGGCCACACAATAGAACTGACCTTGAATCTCTTCTTGAAAAGATTTCCCTAAAGTTCCCATCAATAAAATTCACCATCAATGAAGAATCACAGCAAGGCATTGACTTTTTGGATGTCCACCTGGCAAGGCAAGGGAATCATCTCAACAGATCTGTCTACAGAAAACCCTCTGCAATAGCAAACATAATCCCATTTTCATCCCACTCCCCAACTGCTCACAAATTTGCAGCCTTTAAAACTTATGTCAATCATGCCAAAATTGTCTGCAACACTGAATCTTCCTTCAATGAAAAAATTGACACCATAAAGAAAATTGCTGAAGCCCATCAGTTCCCACCTTCTACAATTCAAAAATTCCTCCAAAATTCCCACTTGAAAAATCTGTCTGCTCTCTCACCAATAATAATGGAAAAACCACCATTCATTGGTTCCATCCCTTTCCATGGATCCTTCTCTTATAAGATGTGTAAACTTTTCAAAACTATGGGCTACACACTCTCACAGTGAAACCAAACCCTTCTGCAATAATAATGTGCCTGCTTAAAGACAGGGATCCTGTCTCACCCTTGGACACCCTTGGAGTTTATACTATTCCCATTTCAACTTCCTCTGGTCTCTCAGTGTATATTGGAAGCACATACCGAAGCATCAAAACAAGACTTGGTGAACACAAAAAAGATGTTTCCAATGGTCTTCCAAAGACAGCTTTATCTGCACTAACCCTTGAAGACACCTCTGCAGTTCCCATTTGGAAAGAAACCAAAAAAGTTGCCCCTTTCATTAACAAGGCATCTCTGCGTTTCCAAGAAAGCATTGAAAATTTGTTCACCAAAAACTGCAATTCAGAGACCCCTCACCAAATCCCATTTATTTGGATCTCTCTTATAAAATCTGGCAACATTTCCAACACCCCAACTTTGTTATATTAAATCATCAAATAGTTCTATTTGTTGAATTTTATTACGTGGTTATGATATATTTTATTTATATGTCAACAAACTTGTCGTCACATCATGTTTCTCACGTTATTCTAAAATTGAGCACGGGAAACATCGATATAACAATATATATTAAAAAAAAATTATTTCAACTTGTTATTCACACTCCTTCTCGAGGTTCCTTAAGAAATTTTAGATTTTCAGCATTTGAAGTCTTCAAATAGACATGGAATAATTCTTCATATGGATATTCTAATGTAGCGTAAATTTGACAAAGTCCTCCAATATGTAGATAAAAAAGTTAGTAAATGATTATCATTATTTCAGATTCGTCTTTTAATACAGGATTTATGAATTTTAAAAGAGTTAAAACTTTCGAATCTCCAGATGATGGTTAGTTGAATTGCCAGTAAGACATCTTTTTATCGATGATGGCTTAGTTTCCGCTTCTCTTGGCATAAGCTTCCAAGTTGAATTTGGTAATATAATATCTTTTTATCGATGATGGCTTAATCTCCACTTCCCGTTGCATAAGTTCCCATACTAGTTTCAATTACTATTTTGTAATCATCTTCAGTGGGTATATACGAGTTATTTCTCATACATGTTGTCTCTTGGCCATCTACATCAATTCTACTGGCAGAGTCCGATGTTCCACGTCAGTCAAACCATTGCGCATTCTATTTTTGGTTTCATTGCGCATCATTAGTTGTGTTCATTTTCCATTGGATCGTTTGAATTTCTTGGCCATCTACATCAATTCTACTCATTATCAGAAATTGCGTTCTGCACACCTACTCTAACATTGAAATCCCCTGCCATTATAACTTTTTCAGGGTGTCCACATTCTGGAAAGTCAGGGAAATGAAAATTGGTCAGGGAAATGCCTGAAATGTTAGTAAAAGTCAGGGAAAATCAGTGATATTTAAAAAAAACCAGGGAAATTTCAATCACAGTTAGACTACAACTAGTTTTAACCCGGCGTCAGGGAGTTACGCCCTCATCGCCCAACACACTTGCACTTGGTGTTGCAGGCAGTCACTAACTTCCCCTTCCTACTAATGTAACCTTGTATTTTCTATCTATTATTGTAAGTTTTGTTACATTACTTGTTAACATTTCTCTTTTTGTTTTAGGTCAAAGGAGTAGAAGAAAATTTGTGATATAAGTTATACCTTGTTAAAAGTCAATTAAGACTGCAGCAATGTCAAAGCGTTGTGTTTTTAATGAACAATGGTTGGACGAACAATTAAATCCCGAGTTTTCTGGTTGGATAGCTGCTGTGAACGGCGACAATGAATCAGCATTTTGTAAAGTGTGCTCTAAAACTTTCAAGCTTAGTAACATGAGGTGTCGGGCAGTCTCCAGCCACGGAAATGGCCCTAATGATTTGAAAAACATCCGTGCTAAAATGTCTCAGCCCAGTCTTGCTTATTTCACTTCCTCTGTGAAAAAGAACTATCTTTGTAATAATGAACTCTTGCCATCAACAAGCTCAGGAAATGTGGAATCAGTACTTCTAGAAAATATTAAGTCTAATGACTCAAATACTTATGTTGTGAAAGATGATGTGAAGCCCAGTGACCTTAATGCTTATGTAGTGAAAGATGATGCAATAAAGGCGGAAATAATATGGGCCATGGAAGTGTTGTCCAAGCGAATGTCTCTGAACTCATGTACACAGATTAACAAAACATTTCAGTTAATGTTTCTTGACAGTGCGATAGCTGCAAAATTTACTTTAGGCAAAAGCAAAGCATCTTATGTGATAAACCATGGATTGGCACCACATTTCAGAGAGTGTTTAATGGACGATCTGAAGCAGTGCACTGACTTTGTAATTTGTTTTGATGAATTACTAAACAAAATTGCTCAGCGTGGGCAAATGGATCAGTTTGTTCGTTATTGGGACGTCAATCTGCAAAAAAGTTTCCACTAGATACTTAAGTAGTGTGTTTTAGGACGGGCAACAGCTAATGACCTTTTAGAGAAATTCATTAAAGGTGCACCTCTTCCCTTGGATAACATGCTACAAGTGTCAATGGATGGACCTAACGTTAATCTCAGCTTTCTTCAAAAGCTGAAAGATAAACTTAGAACTGAAAATCCAGATGGTAAATTATTAGTTGACATTGGAGTATGTGGTCTTCACGTGGTCAATGGAGCTAAGAAAACTGGACTTGAAGCAGTGAAATGGGATATACATCACTTTCTGTGTAACTTGTAGTACCTTTTAAAAGATAGTCCTGCTCGCCATGCAAATTATACTGTGATTACTGGATGTAAAGATTTTCCTTTGAAATTTTGCACTGTAAGGTGGTTGGAAAATGCTAATTGTTTGACTAGGGCATTGCTTGTCTATGATCATATCAAGAAATATGTTCAAGAATCATCGGTTTCCAGCAAACAGCTCATGTTTCTTGCAGAATTCATGGAAAGTCCACTATTGAAATGCAAATTGGCTGCATTTAGGACTATAGCTTCAGAGTGTGAATCTTTTTCGAGAAGGTTCCAGAGCCCAAAGCCTTTAATTCCTTTCTTACACACTGATTTGCTGGATCTGATAAAAAAATTGATGGCACGAAGCTTGAAGCCTGACAAATTAAGTGAATCTGATAGTGTCTCAAAACTGTTAACTTTAGATGTATCAAAAAGTGAAAATTTTCTCTCAATTGAGAAAGTTGATATTGGATTTAGTGCTAAAAAGCTATTAAAAAAAGTGAAGTGCTCAGAAAGGGAGAAATTATAGTTTAAGCCTGAATTTAGGAAACTTGTGACCAGTATGATTGAAAAACTTCGTGAGAAAAGCCCACTAAAATTTAAGTTTGTCCATGGGGTAACTTGTTTGGACCCAAATAGTATAGTGCAGCAGCCGAGTCTAGGCAAGAAAAGAGTGGAAATTGTGCTCAAAGTTTTACTTAGTGCAAACAGGATTTCAGATGACTGTGCTGAAAAAGCTAATAAACAGTACGCTTCATTGTGTGTAGAAGCTCAATCTGCTTTAAAGTCTCAGTTTGATGAATTTTTAGACAGTCATGATGATTCCATTGGATTAGGCAAATTTTACAGTGCTCTACTTGACAACCAAAAACAATTTGGTGAACTTCGGGGTGTAATAAAAATTTGTCTCATTATGTCTCATGGAAATGCTTCAGTGGAAGGTGGATTTTCTGTCAATAAGTCTCTTCTTGTGGAAAATCTCCTGAAAGAATCCCTGATTTGTCAGAGAACAGTTTTTGATTCCATTCAAAATGTGGGAGGAGTAGAACACATTGCCATCGATAGAAGGCTTCTTCTTTCTGTAAGAGCCTCCAGACGAAGATATCAGGATTATCTTGAGAAAAAAGTGTTCTTCAAAACGAAGAAGAAAGAAAACTGAAGGAAAAAAGAAAAATTGATCATGAAATAAAGGAATTGAAGGGAAAAAGGCAAAGAGTACAGAAGGAACTAGAGTTGGAAGAAGCAGCATTGCAGGCGAAGATTTCAGATTGGGAAAAAAAGAAAAGTGGTGTGTAATATAAAAACAGTGACTGTGTTCCTACTGTAATATTTTTATAGTAACTGTACTGAATATTGTGTATGGGTTTGTTTGAGGGTTTCCTTAATAAATGTAAAACCATGGAAAAAAGAGTAAACTGAAAATTAAAAATGTGTGAGTTGTACGGCTATGGGGAAGGTGGAGGCCAATAAAATAATAATAAGAAGAAGAATAATTAAATGAATCAGTTATTTGGGAAACTTTATACATCAAACAGAAACACTTTTAAATAATATAAGTTTCTCAATTATCGAATTCAATTTTATTTATTATCATGGCACATATATTGAAAAACTCAAATAAAGCCTATTTGTGTAGGGTCAGGGATTTCTTATACACTATCTACCAACAAGTAATTGGACACCCCTGCAATCGACGATATCGGCGGTCCTGATACACGTCACGGCCGCCGCCGTTAAATATCGTGTGGGAAACAACAACGCAACCAGTCGTGTGCAAGATGCCACGCAGTTCGGAGCTCTCTGAATTTGAGAAAGGTGTAATCGTCGGGTATCACAGAAATGGCCCATCCATACGTGACATATCCAGCGAGTTGAAGTACCCAAAATCGACAGTGGTCTACGTGATTGGCAAGTGAAAGATGAGAGGTGACTGTCGGAATGTGCCCCGACCCGGCAGAGCCACAAAACTGGGAGTTAGAGACCGACGTGTGCTGGGTAGAGAAATTCGGAAGAACCGCACCAAATCGATGGGCCACATCCGCGAGGAGTTTCAACAGGCATACGAGAGTGTTCTTTCGATGAATACCATCCGTAAGGAAGCCCATCTGCTCGGTTATCATGGACCTGCTGCCGCCCACAAGCCTTTGATCACCAAGTCCAATAGCGCTGCTCGGCTAACGTGGTGCAAAGAACGTCGACAGGGGACCGTTGAACAGTGGAAACAGGTTCTCTGGAGTGACGAATCAAGGTTCACCCTCTACCGTTCGGATGGCAGGATCTGGGTTTGGCGTCTGCCTGGAGAACGCCTCCTGCCGGAATGTATTGTGCTAACTGTGAAGTTCGGTGGCGGTGGAATTATGCTATGGGGGTGTTTCTCCTGGTATGGCACAGGACCCTTGGTCGCAATTCCTGGTAGACTCGACGTCGAGACCTACTGCACCATTTTGGATGACCATGCGCTTCCTTCGTTGTGGCAGTTTTACGGGGTGGACCCATGTTACTTTCAGGATGACAGTGCCACCTGTCATGTTGCGAGGTCCACCATGGCTTGGTATGGTGACAATGGGGTTAATCGAATGGACTGGCCTGCGCAGAGCCCGGACCTTAACCCTATCGAGCACCTCTGTGACGAGTTGGAGCGTCGACTTAAGGGGTGCCCCCACCATCCGAAATCGATGAAGGAACTGACCTGTCTTCTCCAAGCCGAGTGGAAGAAAATACCGCTAGCTGTCGTACAACGCTTGGTTGAGAGTATGCCCCAGAGGGTCGCCGCTCGTGGAGGCTCCACCAACTATTGAAGGTGAATAAACTTTGTTTTTCTTTGCTATCACAGGCGTCCAATTACTTGTTAGTAGATAGTGTATATTTGGTCAGGGAAAGTCAGGGAAATCAGGTTTGATAATTCTGTGGACACCCTGTAAGATGGAAGAAAATAAGCAACATTTCTTGGCATATCATGCTTTATTATTTCAATAAAGGTAAAAACACAACTGAAATGCAAAAAAAGATTTGTGCAGTGTATGGAGAAGGTGCTGTGACTGATCGAATGTGTCGATTGTTTTTTGCGAAGTTTTGTGCTGGAGATTTCTCACTGCTCCACTGTCATGTAGACCAGTTGAAGTTGATAGCGATCAAGTTGAGATATTAATTGAGAACAATCAACAGCTATACCATGTGAGAGATAGCAGAGCAAAAAAAAAAAAAAAAAAGCAAAAAGCCTGCTTGACCGTATTTCTGCATGGGATTCTCTACGAAAATGTAACAAAAACATTCATACATGAGATTCTTCCGCGGATTCGCGAAATTCCGTTTTTTTTTTTTGTTTTTTTGTCATCGTTTGGGCCATTCTCGAGATCGATGCAAAACTGTAGTTAAAAGGAGTGATGATTTTTCCTGTACTCGTAATTTCTTTTTTCTCACGATGTTCCCTGTTCCCAATATTGTTATTAAATGCAATTTTATTGCATAAATGTTTGTATTTCAGCAGGAAACTGTGGGCAACGATTTCCAAAAATGGAAGTTCAGGCAAAGTTTATTCCGTGGATTCGAAGAATTCCACCATTTTCGTTATTATTTTGGGCATTCTCGAGATCAATGCACAACTGAACAGAAATTTTAAGGGGTAATGGGGGGGGGGATTTGTTTTTCGTTTGATGATGGGATTCCGTCTCACGAAACTTTTTAAAACAAAAGTTAGATGCAGTGGAGATTTCTCCCATAATCTTTTTTTTTCTTCCTCACAATGTTCCTTCTATCCAGTATTGTTCTTAAATATCCTTTTATTCCACAAATACTGCATTTCAACCTAGAAATGGAGGGAAAAGTTTCCGAAAACGGAAGTCGGTTGGAGCGAAGATTTCTCCCTAAATCGCAATTTTTTTTTCCCGCGATGTTCTCACTATCCTGTGTTGCTATTAAGTGTTTCTTTCCTCCATAAATGCTTGCACTTAAGCTTGATAAGGGAGGGGAAATTTTCCAAAAAACGGAAGTGACAGAGTTTGAAAATTTGTTAGAATTGATGCATGGTGTTCAAAAGTATTCATATTCTGAAAGTCACACCATTTATCTGAAGTAGCAAAAGCTTTGATGTCATGGATAAATTATTTTGATGTCATGGATAAATTATTTTGATGTCATGGATAAATTATTTTGATGTCATGGATAAATTATTGTCATCTGAGGGAATAAAACTAGAGGAGGAAAAAAGTGGTGAAGAAATAGGAAATTAACTAAAGACAAACTTAGCAAAGATTGCTGTGCAGCTGCAGAGTCAACAAAAGACAAATATGGCCATGGAACTTGCTTAGAAGAAAGCAACACAAAAGAGGAAAATTGAGCTGATGTTCAGCAAGTACAAAGAGATAGATAGAGAGAGAGAGAGATAGAGAATGTGTGTTTGAAGCAGTGTCTTTTAAAATCACTTTATTTTGTTTTGAATTCAGTATATTTATATTGTGAATGCAGTGAACAATTCCATTTTGCTCGTGCTGCTTTCTATTCACACTTTCTTGTCGCATGTTCTGATTTATTTCGCCGGATTAAAAAGTTCAGCTTTTTTGTTTCTTGGTCAGTCTCATGTATGAAACATTTCGTTTCTAAAACAAATTGTGACGAGTGATGAAAAGTGGATACTGTACAATAATGTGGAACAGAAGAGATTGTGGGACAAGGTGAAATGAACCAGCACCAACTGCACCAAAGGCCAGTTTTCACCCAAAGAAGGTGATGCTGTGTATATGGTGGAATTGTAAGGGAGTTCTCTATTATGAGCTTCTCCCGGACAACCAAATGATTAATTCCAACAAGTACTGCTCCCAATTAGACCAACTTAAAGCAGCACTCGACAAAAAGCGTCTGGAATTAGTCAACAGAAAATGCATAATATTCCATGAGGATAACGCCAGACTGCATGTTTCTTTGATGACCAGGCAAAAACTGTTACAGTTTGGCTGAGAAGTTCTGATTCATTTGCTGTATTCACCAGACATTGCACCTTTGGATTTCCATTTATTTCGGTCTTTACAAGGTTCTGTTAATGGAAAAAGATTTCAATTCCCTGGAAGATTGCAAAAGACACCTGGAATAGTTCTTTGCTCAAAAATATAAAAAGTTCTGGGAAGATGGCATTATGAAATTGCCTGAAAGATGGCAGAAGGTAGTGAAACAAAACAGTGAATACATTGTTCAATAAAGTTCTGGGAAGATGGCATTATGAAGTTGCCTGAAAGATGGCAGAAGGTAGTGAAACAAAACAGTGAATACGTTGTTCAATAAAGTTCTGGGAAGATGGCATTATAAAGTTGCCTGAAAGATGGCAGAAGGTAGTGAAACAAAATGATGAGTACGTTGTTCAATAAAGTTCTGGGAAGATGGCATTATGAAGTTGCATGAAAGATGGCAGAAGGTAGTGAAACAAAACGGTGAATACGTTGTTCAATAAAGTTCTGGGAAGATGGCATTATGAAGTTGCCTGAAAGATGGCAGAAGGTAGTGAAACAAAACAGTGAATACGTTGTTCAGTAAAGTTCTGGGAAGATGGCATTATAAAGTTGCCTGAAAGATGGCAGAAGGTAGTGAAACAAAATGATGAGTATGTTGTTCAATAAAGTTCTGGGAAGATGGCATTATGAAGTTGCCTGAAAGATGGCAGACGGTAGTGGAATAAAATGGTGAATACGTTGTTCAATAAAGTTCTGGGAAGATGGCATTATGAAGTTGCCTGAAAGATGGCAGATGGTAGTGGAATAAAATGGTGAATACGTTGTTCAATAAAGTTCTGGGAAGATGACATTATGAAGTTGCCTGAAAGATGGCAGAAGGTAGTGAAACAAAATGGTGAATAGGTTGTTCAATAAAGTTCTGGGAAGATGTGCATTATGAAGTTGCCTGAAAGATGGCAGAAGGTAGTGAAACAAAACGGTGAATAGGTTGTTCAATAAAGTTCTGGAAAGATGGCATTATAAAGTTGCCTGAAAGATGGCAGAAGGTAGTGAAACAAAATGATGAATACGTTGTTCAATAAAGTTCTGGGAAGATGGCATTATGAAGTTGCCTGAAAGATGGCAGGAGGTAGTGAAACAAAACGGTGAATATGTTGTTCAATAAAGTTCTGGGAAGATGGCATTATGAAGTTGACTGAAAGATGGCAGACGGTAGTGGAATAAAACGGTGAATACGTTGTTGAATAAAGTTATTATTGAAAATTAAAAATGTGCCTTTTATTTTTACTTAAAAACGGAATGAACTTTTTGGTCAGCCCAATAGTTTTGTATGTTATCGGGTGGTCGTTGACCTTTACTGCATGACACATGTTGCTGAGAAAATGTGGAGTTGTGTTAGAACAAAGAACAGATTTTATTATTAGGTGTGCAACTTAATTCTCGGCCACAGGCACGACACATTGACAGCAAATTATAGCAAATCGAATACATACCTAATCAGGAAAATAATCCCCGTCCTGTTGGATACATTTGAGCCATCGGTCAGGGAGCTGCCGAACACCACTGCGGAAAAAGAGGGCTGTTTCGAGTTGATAAAGTCATCAATACTTGTGTGGACCTCCTCGACAGAAGGAAAATGCGTATCACTCTGGTGATGTTGCAGGGAGCGAAAGTGGTGATAATCCGACTGGGCGAAGTCTGGAGAATACACCGGGTGGGACAAAATCTCCCATCCCAGGTCGGTGATCGTGTTTAAAGTTGTTTTCGCGGTGTGAGGGCGCGCGCTATCCTGAAGCAACAGGACCAACTTTCTGCCCTTGCCGGTGTATGGCCTTTTCGCCTCCATTGCATCACTCACACGAATGAGTTGCTGACAACAACGCTCAGCATTGACCGTTTCACCAGGTTTGAGAAACTCATAGTGTACGATACCACACAGATCCCACCATATGCACAGCAACAACTTCCTGGCATGGATATTCGGTTTGGCGGTAGGCTGACCTGGATAAACCCACGATTTGTGCCGCTTAGGATTATCGTAGAGGATCCACTTCTCATCACAGGTCAAAATCTTGTGGAGGAAATCCTTCTTCTTGAATCCGGAGAGCAAGGACACAGCAACATCGTAGCGCCTAGACTTGTTTGCTGCTGTGAGTTGATGGGGCACCCAATGGCCCTCCTTGTGAATCCGTTCAAGCTTGTGCAGGCGCTTTGCAATGGTTTGCCGGGTTCCTCCGAGTTCCTGGGTAAGCTCTGACTGTGTGCGACAGGAATCCGCGTCCAACAGTTGTTCCAGTTCCTAATCGTCAACTTTCTGTGGCTGTTTCAGACGTTCTGCATCACGGAGATCGACATTTTCCTGCTTAAACCACTGGAACCACTTCTTACACGTACTGTAGGACACATCAGTCTCACCCAAAGCAGCACAGATCATTTGCTAGGCACTTTTTTTCAGCTGAAACGCGAACAGGAGGCAGTGCCTCAAATGTTGCTTCTCGAATGACATTGCTTTCACCTTCAACTTTTGTCCCTTTTGTCACTACAGCTGTGAGTGGTTACGGTTGCCTGGAAAGCTGTTGGATGGCGCTGCAATCAGCCATTATCGCACACAGCTATTTGCATTTGCCGACGTTCTATGATCGCTTGCTGTTAGGGGCCGAGAATTAAGTTGCACACCTAATATAAAAGGGACTGGCTTCTTAAGGGCATTAGGAACTCAGAAGTCAAGGGCCAGTACTGAGCCTAGCCGGTAGCGGATTGGAGTTCTGAGAGAGAACGGACAGCAGCCGCACTCACCAGAAAGCATTTATTTCCTTTGGTACATGAGCTCATGTCCCGCACTCAGAGGGCTTTTGCAGATAATCTCCCAGGTTGAGAAAAGTGAGATTTTGCAAAGTGCTGTTCGCAGTTTGCTGGAGAGTCGAATAATCACCAGATATAATAATAAACGCTGTTGTTATGCCACGTACAGGGGTTGGCCAGAATAATGTGAGCACCACGCTCAGAGACGTGACTTTTAATGCAGCTGCGTACGTCGCAATACGCAAAGGTGTCCACCGCTTTTTGGTTGTAATAGCTTTCTTTAGAACCTCAAGGTCCTGTTTAAGTGTCTTGTTGCAAAATTTCTTTCAGGATAACGACAAAATGAGCGACCTGACGGACTTTGAAAGATGGCTAATTGTTGGTGGCCGGCTAGTTGGTGTCTCCATGACAACAGTCACCAGGGTAGTGGGGGTATCGAGAGCTACTGTGCCTAGCGCCATGACAACATACGGAGTTCGTGGCAAAACCTCGTCTGGTAAACACAAGAGCGGCCGGAAAACGACCCTGACTGATAGAGACAGGAGAGCATTAAAGAGGATTGTTACCCGTAAAAAGAAGACCACAGGGCCAAAAATTAGTGTGGAGCTCAATCTGCATCTCCAGACCCCAGTATCAACGAAAAAAGTGCGCAGGGAACTACATAAACAAGATATTCATGGCAGAGCTGCTATTGCAAAACCTCTGGTGGCCCAAGTGAATGCACAACAGCAATGACAGTGGTGCCAGGTGCATACAACTTGGACTGCCAATGCATGGAATTGTGTAATATAGTCGCATGAATCCACATTCACTCTGTTCCCCACTGCAGGACATGTTTACACGTGGAGAACACCACAAGAAGCGTACAACCCAGACTGTCTGCTCCCAACAGTGCAGTACGGTGGTGGTTATGTCATGCTCTGGGCGGTCATATCGTGGTTTTCAGCAGATCCCCTTGTGAGGGTGGATCACTGGCAGGGCGTGTGAAACCATTTTGGCCGACCAAGTCCATCCAATGGCTCAGGCATTGTTTCCTGCAGGAGACGCCATCTATCAAGATGATAATGCCCCAATTCACAGAGCTCGGAATGTCCAACCATGGTTTGAGGAACAAGAGAACGGACTTTCACGCCTTTCTCGGCCTCCCCAATCACCAGATCATCGAGCCACTGCGGTCTGTGTTGTAAAACAGAGTAAGATCCCATTTTCCTTCCTCTGCATCTCTCAAGGACTTAGAGAGCTTGTGCATGAAGAATGGTGTAACATGCATCCCACTAATCCAGGATTTTTATGCGTCCATTCAGAGGATCCAGGCGGTTTTGAATGCCAACAAAAGTGGTCCCACACCCCCTATTAGGTATGAAAAACCTTCTTTTCCTAGTTTCAAGTACTTCTAATATTGGATTTCTTTAGTAAAAGTCCGCTATTGAACGTTAATTTTTTTTTGACGTGCATTAATGCAATTGAATTTTGGACTTACCGTTGAAGTTCCAAGTTGAACACTTCCAGCACGTGGATCTTGGTTTTTTTCCCGTATTTCCGTTATGTAGATGCGGCATGGTGGGTTTTTCATTCAGTTGCTGGTCCTCTTCAGTTTTTTCCCCGTTGGTTTTTAATTGGCCTCTTTACTAAATGAATTTTTTCCTTTGCCGCTTCCACATATACTTCTATACGTTTTTTTACCCAAGTACTTTCGGTAACACTCCGTTACCGTCATCTAGGGGACGTTTGCTCCGACCAGCACGGGCCGTGTCAGTAGAGCTTTTGGGTGGTTCTCGTGGGCTGCATCTGTTAGAGGCTATCGCTTCCTCTTGGGCGTTGTGGCGCCATCTCTTGTTGGTCACTGATCTCATTTTTCGAAATTTTCCATTTTTTTGCTCAATTTTAATTAAATTCCTCCAACTGTTTCTTAAAATACACTGCCGGACAGTTGCTAAGGACGGATGACAATAGCAACGATAGCAACCATAAAATGGAAGGCAGGAAAATGTGGAAATTAGCATAAGTGCGGGATACAGTAAGACGTGTTGTGCGTATGCAAATTTTGGATTGCCGAACTTGTTCGTGACGTCATAACGCTGATAAGAGATATAAAGGTTTTGACGCGTATTGACCGTTGTTGTTCAAACGCAAATTTGAAACGGAAAAATCAATTGACGAACTTGCAAGTTTCAGTATGTCTTCCCGACATCACCTAGATGATTTTACGCGTGGCCATATTATTGGCAAGATTGAAGAAGGGCGAAAAATAACAGATGTTGCCAGGGAGTTCGACGTCAGCCACAGTGTTGTTTCAAGGCTTTGGAAATCATTACAAACAAATGGAGAGTGTAGCAAACGTCACGGGGGAGGTCGTGTTCGCAGTACGACACCTGCAGAAGATCGGTACATAGTGCTATCAACAAAAAGATACCGGCGCAGCACAGCTAGTGAGGTAGCAAATCAGTTTATGGCTGCTACTGGCAAGCGGATCTCCCAAAAAACTGTCGCCAGACGTTTGCATGAAGGAGGAATATACGCCCGCCGTCCTGTTGCGTGCATCCCATTGTCCAGACGTCACCGTACCGCCTGTTTGCAATGGTGCCATCAACATCGCAATTGGACTGATAACGACTGGTCTGCTGTCCTCTTCTCAGATGAGAGTAGATACAGTCTATCGTCTGATTGTTGACGACAACTGATCTGGCGTGGTAGTGGTACTGCATATTGTCCAGCAAACATACAGGAAAGGGACCAATATCCGACATGTAGTGTCATGGTATGGGCTGGCATCATGATCAATGGCTGTACGTCCCTCTATGTGCTTCCAACTGGGACTATGACTGGCCAACGATACATTAATGATGTTCTGCTACCTCATGTTCGCATGTTCCGTGGTGCTGTCGGTGATAGATTCATTTTCATGGATGACAACGCAACATGTCATCGAACAGTCGCTGTCCAGGAGTGTCTTGAGAGCAAGGATATTCAACGCCTCGTATGGCCAGAACATTCTCCAGATCTGAATCCCATTGAAAATGTGTGGGGTGCTTTGGGGAGGAGTCTTGCTGGTCACCAATGCCCTCCAATAAACAAGGACACCCTCATCCGTGCGCTGACAGAGGAATGAGATAAATTACCCCAACAGCTGCTTGATAATGTTGTGCAAAGCATGACACGACGTGTGGAATCTTGCATCGCCCTCCATGGTGGCCATATCCCGTATTGACATCTTACGCCGGAACGCCTGCGGACGGTAATTGCATTTTTTTCACGTTTACGTATTCTGCACAAAATGGCCTGTTTGTCCCTTGAACACGTTCCAAAGCCTTCTGGATTTCAGAGCACAATAAATTGTCTTTCTTGTAATGTCCTGGCATTCTGACATTATTTTATTTCACTTGGCATCCAACCACACTTACTTTTTTATGCGCTATATAGCCGTTTATGATCCGTCCTTAGCAATTGTGCAGCAGTGTATTAGGGTCATTATGGTTCCAAACTTCAAATTGGAGGAAAAGTAAATACTATCAAAAATATAGTAATAAAAAATAATGAAAAAATAAAAATGTTAAAAAAAGTAGGTATTTACTCAATTCCTATTACAGAAAATTCTCCAATGGCATATATAGGAAGTACCGAAAATAAGCTTAAACACAGGTTAAAACAACATGTAAAAAATTGGTAGAAAAAAGAAGAAAAAACTGCACTTATTCAATATTGTCTGGCTAACCAAAAATATCCTAAATTTGAAAATATAAAAATCATAAAAAGCTGTCAATCCGAAAAACACCTCAGAACAGCAGAGTCGGTAATGATAGAAAAGAAAAATAGAGCAAAAGTTTGCAACCATAATGACCCTAATATTTTAAGAAACAGTTGGAGGAATTTAATTAAAATTGAGCAAAAAAATGGAAAATTTCGAAAAATGAGATCGGTGACCAACAAGAGATGGCGCCACAACGCCCAAGAGGAAGCGATAGCCGATAAAAGATGCAGCCCGCGAGAACCACCCGAAATTCCCTACTGACACGATCCGTGCTGGTCGGTGGAAACGTCCCCTAGATGACGGTAACGGGATGTTACCGTAAGTACTCGGGTAGAAAACGTATAGATGTATATGTGGAAGCAGCAAAGGAAAAAATTCATTTAGTAAAGAGGCCAATTAAAAAGCCAATGGGGAAAAAACTGAAGAGGACCAGCAACTGAATGAAAAAACCCCCATGCTGCATCTACATAATGAAAATACGGGAAAAAAAGGAAAAAACCAAGATCCACATGCTGGAAGTGTTCAACTTGGAACTTCAACGGTAAGTCCAAAATGCAACTTCTTTTCCTAGGTGTTCACATTATTCCGTCCACCTCCTGTACATTTTGAAGCTCTTTCTGAAGCATGTTGTGAATATAATAGGTTTGTATTAAAAGTACAGTTAGTTAAATATATATGTTTGTATCTTTTTTCTTCCAGGTTCCAGAATTAGCAGGATTCTGGTTGTTAACATTGTTTCTGCAGTTTCCTTTGCATTGCTTTCTGCTGTTCCATGGAGGAAATATAATTCTTCCTGCAGAATGTACTGTAAATATTTTAATGATGGCTTTTGTCATCTTGGAAATTATCTTTGGCTATTTTGCAGTGAAAGTGATTGCGTGCCATCAATCTTGTAAATTTCAGCAACATATTATGAAGCTAGAAGATATAAGCCCATGTCAGAGTGATATCCAAATAGCAACATGACAAAACTTTCCATGCGTAACAAATGAAATCTGCAAACTATCGTTATTATTAGATTGTGAAATACACATATCTTTCACAGCATGTAAAGTGCAGAAACATTTCTGATCAAAAGATGTGTGACAGATTTCGGTTAATCTGGTGTGCTGCTTAAAGGTACGTACTGTATTTAAACTTCAGTTTTGTAACAAAATGTAAATAAATTTGAAACAATAAAATCCATGTTTGGTAACTACAAAATGAGTACCTTATTTTCTTTTTCAAGGGGTACTAAGTAATAGTTTAAAAAGCAGTCAGTCATTTACAGGAGTGTGACTGCATTGCAAAATGTGAAAAAACATTTTTGTTTTGAACTCAAGAGTAGTGTTTCTTGTGTTAAAAGTTTTTCAAAATTTATTTTGACCAAAAAACTTGTACTTCTTCCAATGATATAAAATTCAACAAAACTTGAAATGTCATTACTGGCACAAGGGTGCTGTATCTTCACTGTTTCCCATGTAGTCATCTCTTCAGAAAACTTGAAAATTGCATTAGTATGGAGAGGGAAGTGAACTCAAATCTCCCAATTTCCATTAGGTTGGTTGGTTGATTTTTATGGCGCAAGGGCCATGTTTGGCCAAAGAGCGCCAGACACAAGACAAACAAACAGTATTCAGAACATGGTATAAAACTTAAAATCTGGCTGATCAAGTAAAACTGAACAATGAGAATGATGGAAGGGCTAAAAAGACAATAAAACAAACAGTATTAAAAACATGGTGCAATGGTTAAAAACTAGCTGATTAAGTAAAACTGAGGAATGAGAATGATGATAGGGCTAAAATCTAGATACGTTTAAAATAGTCAATTTCTTTAAGAAATGAAAAGACAGCAATAGTATCGCAGTGGTCATTTAGGAGCCGCTGCAGTGTAGTGGCGTCCCCGGTCAACAAATGAGAATGAAAGAAATGAAAACGCACATCACGAAAACGAACACAACTACTCAAAAGATGAGTGACAGTGAGTCGGCAATTGCACGTCTCACACATCAGCGCAGTGTCGCCACACAGCAAAAAGCGGTGAGTGAAACGACAATGCCCAGTGCGGACATGCGCAAGCACCACTTCCTTCCTACGGTTCCAACGACATGAGGATTTCCAGATTCCAAGATTAGGTTTTACACGATGCAGTTTATTTTCCACCTCTTGGTCCCACAGACCCTGCCACGTTCGCTTGATATGCTCGTGAAGAAGAAAGCGGAAATCCCTGTGAAACAGTGGCAAGGGTGTGACGACCAAAGAGGAAGCAGATCTAGCAGCCGCATCAGCACACTCGTTACCCGAGATTCCAACATGTCCAGGAATCCAGCAAAACTGAACCTGAAAACCGGCCTCAAGCAAACGACGAAGCAACCGTCTCACATCCAAGAGAAAAGGATGGTCACGGCAATCCGCAGATGATAAGGACTGCAAGACACTTAAAGAATCCGTATAGACCATAGCACAATGATGAGAACTCGACTGAACATGGAGAAGGGCGAGATACACAGCATGCATCTCCACCAAAAACACCGTGGCCTCAACTGGGATCCGCGCTACTGAAACGTTATCAACACAGACAGCCGCGGATCCAACAACTCCATGCATCTTGGAGCCATCAGTAAAAATAGGAGTGAAGTCAGAATTGAGGTCACGGTGCTCAGCGAAGAGCTGCTGGTACCCTGACGCAGGGGTTGAGGATTTATCAAAAGATGTAAAGGTGGTATCAACCATGACACCAAGTGGGTGCCATGGAGGATCCCCAAAGCCCCTGGTCTCTCCAACAAGTGACAAGTCGAGCCCTACATCACGGGCTACGGCCGCCATACGAAGACTGACCGAAGGTTGAAATGCACGAGGGCCGGTTCTCAAATAAACAAGCATTCTGGGGATGCAAAACTGCATCGTATAAAGGATGGTCTGGAAGAGATCGAAGTTTCAAATAAAAATGAACAGACAGCTGCAGACGGCGTAATTCAAGCGATGGTTTGTTCGCATCAGCGTAAAGGCTGGGAATTGGATATGTTCGAAATGCTCCCGTACAAGGACGCAGCGCTTGATGGTGAATAGCATCCAAAGGCCGGAGAACGGAGCGACGAGCAGAGCCATACACGATACAACCATCGATTTCCGCTACCACCCAATATAATGAAGTTCCAAGCAACTGAAGCTAAGCAGATGTAGCTTAAGAATCTGAATACTGTTCAGATTTCCATTTAAGCATGCTACTATTACACCACCCGGGACAATGAAGTCCCAAGCAACTGAAGCTAAGTAGATGTAGCTTAGAAATCTGAATACTGTTCAGATTTCCATTTAAGCATGCTACTGTTACACCACCCAGGACAATGAAGTTCCAAGCAACTGAAGCTAAGCAGATGTAGCTTAGAAATCTGAATACTGTTCAGATTTCCATTTAAGCATGCTACTGTTACACCACCCAGGACAATGAAGTTCCAAGCAACTGAAGCTAAGCAGATGTAGCTTAGAAATCTGAATACTGTTCAGATTTCCATTTAAGCATGCTACTGTTACACCACCCAGGACAATGAAGTTCCAAGCAACTGAAGCTAAGCAGATGTAGCTTAGAAATCTGAATACTGTTCAGATTTCCATTTAAGCATGCTACTGTTACACCACCCTGGACAATGAAGTTCCAAGCAACTGAAGCTAAGCAGATGTAGCTTAGAAATCTGAATACTGTTCAGATTTCCATTTAAGCATGCTACTGTTACACCACCCAGGACAATGAAGTTCCAAGCAACTGAAGCTTAGCAGATGTAGCTTAGAAATCTGAATTCTGTTCAGATTTCCATTTAAGCATGCTACTGTTACACCACCCAGGACAATGAAGTTCCAAGCAACTGAAGCTAAGCAGATGTAGCTTAGGAATCTAAATACCGCACAGATTTATGCTAGCTGCAGGAATCCAATACTTCCTCGTTATGTCAGTGATCATTTCTCATCTAGGGGCAGATATAGGTCACAAGTGCCAGCACTTCAAAGTACATCTTAAATATCAGAAATAAATCCCTCCCTAAGAAGTAATACTTAATCCAAAGTGCTCATTGAAATGTTATGATGTTTACATGATATATGCAAATGTACAGGAGAAATAAATGCCCAAAATGGAATTGTATGCTGTTCTATGAAAGACTTCTGGTTCACATATGATACATCGTTTTTTAGGAAGATTTACTGCAGTCTGCCATCATGCTTTCCAGTTTCCTGAAAAATGCTTCTTCTACATTGATTTAAAAAATGATTTTGCACATACTTACTCATCGATGTGTTTTTCTGTTTAAAAGAGATTAAAGAATTTTTCTTTAAATTTTGTAGAAGCAGCAATAACCAGGGCGTTTTTTTCTTCTTTCTCCCTCTTTGTGTTTTGTTTTCCTTCCTTTTTCTCGAAGTCCTATGTATCCTAGTCGAGATCAGAAAACCCAATACCGCTGCCCAATAAATAAGTGAACAAAAAATCACTTGAACTCGAATTAAGTGCTAAGTATACTACTGCTTGTTGTACATAAGTTTTTCTTAGAGTTCTGTCACTTGAAAAATAAACGAGCCAGGACAAATGTGTGTGTGTGTTGCGAGAACAACTATTTTCGAAATAAGGAAGAGGAATCGTGGATCAGGAAAATGACAAGAATTGATGGCATCGTGATCAAGTGAAGACTCAAGTTGCACCTGATAACTGTTGAATGACTGATGTTTTAGAGTGGATATGAAGGAGCAGGAAAAGACCCGGTAGAAGACAATGTGGGGGACGAATGGATGAAATACGAAACAATGCTGGAGTGACACGCTCAAGACAGGAGGTGTGGAAGGTAATTGAGGAGATCATCCAGCAGTGGGTCCTACGAGATTTTTTTCTTTCAACTCTCTTGGTTATCTTTTTTTTTTTTAGTTCTCGAAGAATTTGGACTCCCTCTGAAATTATTAGCTTCAGCCACCCATGTCCACCTCAGAGTGGTTTCACGGTTAAGGGAGCTATTCAACAACACAAGTGGGGTATCAGGAACGCCTAGCCACATCACTCAAAGCAAACACCACCTTATGAGGACTGTTGTAGTGCTTCAACTGCACAGCATCAAAGGTCCCATAGAGCCTAGCAATTGTCTTTGAAGCTTTCAGCTACCAGTGGGACTACAGTATCAAGGCAAACAATATAGGAAGGCTTATGACAATTTTAGCCTTTATGCCAGGAGATCCATGGTTTATGTCCTGATAGCTGCATCACGCAGGAGAGCTTGGTTGAATGGGTGCCAGTAGCAGCATCATTTCTGGAGTTCAGACAAGTGAGCCAGCAGGAATTTATCCACATCTTCCTAACACCCACCCCCTTCAAATTTCCTCAACACCCCTCCATTTGGAAGTGTGTAATACATACACAGAAGTACTGGGTGTTCAATAAATGACCAAACACTTAGTTTGGGAATAACTTTTGAAATATGTACGAGAGGGCAGCACTATCAGTTTTTCGGCGACCAAGTGCTTGTAGGTATGTTTGATAATTAAAATCGCTCATGATGTTGTTGTTTTTTTAAATGGCCTCAAAATTCTGAAAATGTGAGAGGCATATGAAACAAAGTAGAACAGAAACTAAGGCTTAAATGTATCAAAAGGAATTGCTATGACATATGTAAAAAAGTTTTGGTCTCGAAACAATATCAGTACAATTTTGTTCTTGTTCGGTTTTTTTTTTTTTTTTTTTTTTTAAATTTTCTTTCAATTTTAATATTGGCTATCTATTATAATAACCTTACATAACGTGGCTTTAGATTTCCGCCACAACAGGTAATTGATTCAGTGTTGGTTCAACTGTGTTTTAGTGCAAGTTAAAAATGGTGTATTCAACCAAACAACACGTTTTTATTGTGAAAACTTGGCATGAAAAAACAAAAGTCCTTTTAAAACACTGAGAAAGTGGTCAACAGCTTACAGTAATGTTCGAAAGCCATAAAAGTCAACAGTTCTGGACCTGGTAACGAAATTTGAAACAACTGGTTCTGTTCTCGATGCTCGTAATGGAAAGGTGGGTGCACCAAGATCAGCCAGGACACCGGAAAATTTGGAACAAGCACGGAGGACTGTGACTGACGATCCTGCCACGTCAACAAGAAAATTGGCCAGTCAATTTCAGCTAAGCGTTGGATCTGCTCACTCAATCCTAAAAAAAAAAAGACCTCCAGTTATTCCCGTACAAAATCTAAACACTTCAACGCCTTAATGAGGCTTCCATCGAAAAGAGGGATGCGTTTGCTAACGCAGTGGTAGATGTTATCGACCACAAAAAATGGAATTTGGATTGCGTTTGGTTCAGCGACGAAGCCCATTTTTGGTTATCTGGATATGCTAACAAACAGAATTACTAGATATGGGGGGATCAGAGAAGACAGTTTTCATTGAAACACGCCCTCTTCATACAACTAAGGTTACAGTTTGGGCAGCTCTCTGCAGGAACAGGCTGGTTGGTCCTGTTTTTTTGTTTTTTTTCGACTCCACTGTGAAAAGCGATTCCTACAAAGCTATGCTGGAAAACAAGTTTCTTCCTAAAATTTGCCGTCTGGTAATGGTTGATGGTTTCTGGTTCATGCAAGATGGTGCACCTCCACATCGCAATCTGGATGTCTTTAGAATCATAAACATCCACTTTGGGCATAACGTGCTCACTCTCAACTACCCCAATCATTACCCTGGAGCTATCCAATGGCCTCCTTATTCTCCCGACGCAAATCCTTGCGACTTCTTTCTTTGGGGATACATCTAAGATTTGATCCACAAATCACACCCTAACACTGTGACTGAGATCAAAGACACTATCACCGAGGCTTTTCCCCACTGTAACTCGAGATATTCTAGGCCGAGTCATTGAAAACTTTGAAGCCCGAATGCGTCATCTTGTGGTAACGGGAGGCAAACACTTTGAAAATGTTATCACTTAATTACCTTTTGAGCCCACTTCAAAGAAACACTGTTTGCTTAAATTATATCTTTTGTCTATAAACCTTTTTCTACAAACTAAATGTTCGGTCATTTATTGAACACCCTGTATAAAGGATGTTTCACGAAGAATGTCCGAAAGAAATAGGAAAGTAACAGTTTGTCGTAGCAGCAATGTGAAAATGGCAAAATACGCAGCACACAGAGGACAATTTAGCCCTGATAGTTGCACCCCCTCCCCCGCTCCTCCTGGAACGGATAATTTTCGAAAAATACGAAAATTAAATATTTATACAGCCCTGTCCCCCACGGAAAGTCAATTAGTAAAAAAGCGCCGCGACGAACCCGGATGCTTTAGAGGAAAATTTTGCTGAGATATTGATAGTTGAAATTCTGGACATAATCCAGCTTACCTGCAGTTGTGAACATGTGCAGTATCTGTCTCAGAATCACATCGGACACCTCTAATGTCTGAACAGACAACATGTTGGTTGTCCTTTTTTAAATGGATTTGCAGATGTCTCCCATATGTACTATTGGCAGACATCAACACTGCAGGTAAGGTGGTATATGTCCAGAATTTCAACTATCTATAGCTCAGCGAAATATTTCTCTAAAGCAGCGGTTCCCAAACTTTGTTCCGCAGAACCAGTGATGTATTCAGGCATAAAATCCATGAAAGCCCCCTCGTAGGTTTTTAGATGATTTCCCCTTATATTTAGTCTAATTGTTTTCGTTTATAACTGAAAATTTGGAGAAATTAATTTAAAAAGAACTTAGAAAATGATGGAAAATATTATAGTACAAAAAATCATCCACAAGGACTTCAATCTGAAAGTTCTATCATTTTTCAACAAAACATTAAACAGTCCTTTCTGAAGGGCCAGTTTTTCAAACACTGTCCATTCGGATTACTTCCGCAATAAAAACCTAATTCCACAGAGTGGGGATGTTTGCACTGCAACACATCATCATATTTTGGAAGCTGGCATTCAGCTTTATTTCAGTCTTCTGGATGCCGACATTCCAATGTATACGGTTAAGCCTCAGTGTAGCACGTGACGTTAGTGCTTCCAATACAACAAAATATTTGCTACCTAATTCTTAACAATAGCAAATTATTATTAGAAATCGTTCCCATAGAAAGAGGTCTTTTTCCCTGGCGGGTGGTGGTTTACACTCTGTGAAAAAAATAAAATAAATCGAGGCACCTCAAACTGGCATCCAAACAGTTAGTTTTTTTTTTTTTTTAGTACTATGGGCTAATCGAAATAATCAAAAGGGGCTGAACTAAGTCGCAAGGTAATAGTTGAAACCATACGTTTTCACGTTACACTGTAATGATTCCTTAATAATCAGAAACATGCTTGTTTTAAGGCGAGGACATTTTTACCACTCCTAATGTTTTTTTTGTTGGTTTTTTTTTTGGGGGGGGGTCTTTTGCACAGCATTATTTTGCTAGCATTCTCAATATTTTACACCACCCCATCGTGAAATCCATGGTGCATCACTGAATTAACATTTTTACATTTTTAATCACTTGTATGTGTAGATTTCTTGGAATTCGCATTTGCGATATGAGCGTAAGACATTTTTTATACTCAGTTTCAGTTTTTAGATGTATTAATGCATATAGAAATAAGAAAAATTGTTATTATATGTATATAATGAGCCAACAAGTTTGAGCCTCCTCAAAATTTGTAACTGCCCCCCCCCGAAAAAACTGTCTGAATGCAACGCTGCGCAGAACACTTGGTGCTCTGCGAAGCATCTCCAAGTGCTCCATGAAGAGGTTGGAAAGAAAAATAAATAAAACAAATGGGACAAGATCTCAAAATTGTGAATTTGTGAGGCCGTGAACTGTGTACAGGTAAGTATTAGGTAGAATTACTTAGCTCCTGCAGCGTGCTATGAAACAGTAAGTATTGGGTAGAATTACTTAGCTCCTGCAGTGAAGTATTGGGTAGAATTACTTAGCTCCTGCAGCGTGCTATGAAACAGTAAGTATTGGGTAGAATTACTTAGCTCCTGCAGTGAAGTATTGGGTAGAATTACTTAGCTCCTGCAGTGAAGTATTGGGTAGAATTACTTAGCTCCTGCAGCGTGCTATGAAACAGTAAGTATTGGGTAGAATTACTTAGCTCCTGCAGTGAAGTATTGGGTAGAATTACTTAGCTCCTGCAGCGTGCTATGAAACAGTAAGTATTAGGTAGAATTATTTAGCTCCTGCAGCGTGCTATGAAGCAGTAAGTATTGGGTAGAATTACTTAGCTTCTGCAGTGTGCTATGAAACAGTAAGTATTGGATAGAATTACTTAGCTCCTGCAGTGAAGTATTGGGTAGAATTACTTAGCTCCTGCAGTGAAGTATTGGGTAGAATTACTTAGCTCCTGCAGCGTGCTATGAAACAGTAAGTATTAGGTAGAATTATTTAGCTCCTGCAGCGTGCTATGAAGCAGTAAGTATTGGGTAGAATTACTTAGCTTCTGCAGTGTGCTATGAAACAGTAAGTATTGGATAGAAGTACTTAGCTCCTGCAGTGAAGTGTTGGGTAGAATTACTTAGCTCCTGCAGTGAAGTATTGGGTAGAATTACTTAGCTCCTGCAGCATGCTATGAAACAATAAGTATTGGGTAGAATTATTTAGCTCCTGCAGCGTGCTATGCAGCAGTAAGTATTGGGTAGAATTACTTAGCTCCTGCAGTGTGCTATGAAACAGTAAGTATTGGGTAGAATTACTTAGCTCCTGCAGTGAAGTATTGGGTAGAATTACGTAGCTCCTGCAGCGTGCTATGAAACAGTAAGTATTGGGTAGAAGTACTTAGCTCCTGCAGTGAAGTATTGGGTAGAATTACTTAGCTCCTGCAGCGTGCTATGAAGCAGTAAGTATTGGGTAGAATTACTTAGCTCCTGCAGTGTGCTATGAAACAGTAAGTATTGGGTAGAATTACTTAGCTCCTGCAGCGTGCTATGAAGCAGTAAGTATTGGGTAGAATTACTTAGCTCCTGCAGTGTGCTATGAAACAGTAAGTATTGGGTAGAATTACTTAGCTCCTGCAGCGTGCTATGAAGCAGTAAGTATTGGGTAGAATTACTTAGCTCCTGCAGTGTGCTATGAAACAGTAAGTATTGGGTAGAATTACTTAGCTCCTGCAGCGTGCTATAAAACAGTGCAAAATAGCAAGTGTTATAGACAGAAGTGCATGTCATGCATCACCTCAATCAGCTTTGCCCGCCTGCATCTTCTCAAAACCATGCAAAAGGTTGAGAACGTCAACAAAGCACACAGACTGCGTGCGGTGAAACCAGACAGAGAGACTCCAATCTAACCATGTCTCCTCTGTGAGAACTTCGCCGCACTTTCAGATCCGATTGCTAGCTTCGACGTTTTTCCAGAATTATCTGGAAAGTTTCTATTGCATATTAAAACCTCGAGTTTCTTTGCACCTTCAGTCACGAGGCGAAATGAATCAAGTTGCAGTGCAACGTTATTTATTTACGATTGTTTTGGTGCGTGCATTTCAATTTAATATATTTTTATTGTAAACCAAGACCAGCTTTCATAGATATGACCTGCCCATTTAGAGGCTCCCTTCCTGAAACTGTGCCGCCCCTGTAGCATTTATTTGTCACCAGATGGCGATACCTTTCGTCATACATAACAAGGCTGAACTGGATGAAGAAAAGGCTATAACATTAGCGTTAAAGACAATAGACTTTTGGTGATTGGCCAGTGGGCGTTAGGGACGATTTCAGCCGTTAGATGGCACTGCCTCCCAAGGTATAAACATCTCAGTTTTCACATTGTTTGAATTGTTGGGTTGTGTATATTTGTCGTTTTTTCTTGTTTCTTTTAAAAAAACCTTCTAGTTTTAAAACCAAACTGTTGTTTTTCACAACAAAATCTAACCCATTTTCAAAATGGTTTACTGTTCTGTGCCGATATGCACATTTTCTGAGTAGAAAAATGTGGGATTTTCATTCCATGAGTTTACCTCAGATCAGAACCTAAAGCAACTGTTGCTGAAAGAAATATCTCGTCAGGATTTTGCTCCAAATGGCAAGTTACCTTCAACTATTGTTTGTGGTAAGCATTTTTATTCTGATAATTACATACCTAATTCAATTTTAGAAAAAAACCTCAGCTATATAAACTCATCTTACCTAAAATAGTAGGTAAATGTGTAGATTTGTGTTTTAAATTATTTTGTCGGAAAAATTTTAGTAGCTGGGAAAAGTGCGACGTACAGATTTTAGATTATGAAAATTAATGGCAAATGGTGCTGAAATTTTCTGTTTCAAATGTCTTTTAAAGATTTTTATCGTAACATTTACCTGTACGTTCGATACGTTAGGCCTACGGCAGCGTCTCTTCACAGCATCGAACTTACAGGTAAATGTTACGATAAAAATATTTAAAAGACATTTAAAATACGAAATTTCTGCACCATTTGCCATTAATTTCCATACTCTGAAGTCTGTACGTCGCACTTTTTCCAGGTACTAACATTTTTCCGACAAAATAATTTAAGACGTTAATCTACACATTTACCAAAATCTCAGCCCTAGATCGTTGAAGAATAAAGGAGGAATGAGATTTACACATGAATTACACCAGTTCCTACAGAAAAATTCTCTTGCCCAAGTACTATGAATTCAGAATGCAAATATCCATCTGTTCATGTGAAAGTGAATATAAATAAAATCTCAAATGTAAATAATGATACGGAATCAGTGTGTTAATGCGAACTACGTCAATAGATGGCGCTGCGTCCCCACTCATCTTTTCTGTCCTCGCTGTTTTTGCTTAATGTTACAGCCTGGTAGGATCCAGTTCAGCTTTGTACATAATAGTCAGCATTCAGTCAACTGGTGACTGAATGCTGACTATTATATTTTGAACTTGTACGTTAGTGAAGCTAACGGTTGATCAATGTCAGGAGGCGATAAAACAAAAACGAAAAATAAACAACAATTGGACCTAACTATAGACCAACTTATCAATTATAATATTTGTGCTTTTGGCAAAGGCAGGTACGTTTCAAATTTGCAACGACACCAGTTTTCTAATTGAGTTACGGCAGGAAGCTGGTAGTGTTTATTGGTCTTGTGTTTACAACTTTGTCGTGAAGCACAGGACAAGTTTTTTTTTCCCCTTAAGTTGTGTTTTTAATTTTGAAAGTAGGGTGTGGTTTTTGAAAATTCATATATAACAAAAACTTTGACTTCAGGACACTTTCCGAGGAAATTGCTTGGAACATATATCACATTGGTAAGGCTTTTCACCTGTGTGCATAAGCACATGTTCTGAAAGATGACTTTTCCGAGCAAATTATACATTTTTAGAAAAGATGACTTTTCCGAGTTTCTATTAGAATTTTTTCCTGTGTTAGCACAACAAAATATGCTGTTCAGTGCCATTCTCTCAATCAAAATGGAAAATTAAGCTGGTCATGATTGCAGAGGAACTTGTGAAAAGAAATTTGAATGTCCTTAACATTCTTTTTTTTATTATTTGATTTACAGAATGGCACTGAACAGTATGACATTTTGTTGTGCTAACAGTGGAACAAATTCTAACAGGGTTCCCACTCAAAAGTAATAAAAAAATTCCCTGACTTTTCCAGGTTCTCCAGGTGGTTTTTAAAGTTTTCCAGAGTGGCATGTTGCAAAGAATTGTTACATTTCATTCCATTCCACTCATTCTTTAAGTAATTTGTCTTTATAAAATTACCTGCTTTTCATTAATAACAACTAACTGTGCACATTTTTTTCTGTACCAAAGTTCCATGAACTTTTGTGAATACTACACACACGGAATTTGTAAATACATTCCCATAGAAACAGGTCATATGTAAGAAAAAATCTGTCAGTTGAATAGTTCCAGTTTTTCTATAACACAATGCAGCTAAGCTTAATGATGGAATGGCTCTGTTCAAAGAAACATGTTTCAAGAGAACCAACAGACAAAGGACTTTGATCCATCATTTGGTTGGTTCTCTTGTGAAGTGTTTCTTCAAGCAGGAGTCATTGTGCCTAATTGTTCCATGTTATAACAACTGCCTGCAGAAAATGAACAAAAGCTTAATAACTGGCAATTTTAAAAATTCAAATTTGCATCTTTTTTTAGAGAATAAAGGAAATACTTAATATAACTGAAAGTAAAATCTACCAAATTCTGGGCAGGCAGTAATTAATTGCAAGCCAAAGTTTGAAATCATGAAAAAAACATTTTTTTTTTAGGGGAAAATAAAGTATCTATTGATTTTTACAAAAAAAAAAAAGGGGGTAATTTTCCCTGAGTTTTCCCTGATTTTGGGGACCATTTTCAAATTCCCTGAGAATTCCAGGTTGAGTGGGAACCCTGTCTAAAACACCTGCCCATTGCAGGTTTTTTGGAGCACTTCCGTATTGATTCAAAAAATATCTAAAACAAAATACAGATCCTGCCTCAATGCAGAGCCGGATAGATATTCGGTTGCAGCTGTTCCAAAGTCAACCAGATAAAGCCACATTGTGCAAATCAGAGCAGTCCCATTCCTCTCGTTAGAATCTAAGTTCCTGGGCTATAACATTATCGTTCTTTTTCGATGCCAAGTGACATTTTTGGTTTTGCAACTGTAAAAATGGTTTTAAACACATATCTAAGTGGGTAACATATTGTAGATGTACAATTCATGCTTTGAATCCATTCTCAAATGTTTTGCTTTACTTTATGTTTTGTTGTTGTTGTTGTCTGTTTCTATAGTTAAGTCTTATTTCTCTGAAATTAGGGGAGAAAATAACAGGTCCAATGAAATAATACAAGGAGTGTTCAAATGAAAAGGTACGAAACGACACTGTGGGTATAAATGAAGACTTTATTCAAAGTATACACCATAGGCCGTAGCACAACGATCCCATTGATTAACGAGCCGAAGGATTCCTTGTTCCCAGAATTCCTGTGGCCGTGACGAGACCCAGTCCTGCACAGCGTCCATGAGTTCGTCGTCCGAGTGGAAGCGCTTCCCTTTCAGATGCTTTTTCAGGGGACCAAACACGTGGAAATCGCAGGGCGACATGTCCGGGCTGTAGGGCGGATGGTCAAGCTGCTCCCACTGGAACTTGGCCAGTTTCGCGTGTGTGACCCTGGAGACGTGTGGACGCGCGTTATCATGGAGCAGAACCACACCCTCCGTGAGCAGCCCCGGTCTTTTGTTCTTCATGGACCTGAGTAGGCTTCGGAGTGTCTCACAGTACACATCGGAGTTAATGGTTCGCCATCCTGTCCTCACACGCACTGCCGCGTCAATTGGACGGCGCTCTTTATAAGAGGCTCTGCTCTCTCCTGCGCATGCTCCGATCCACGCCGGCGACTCCAATCGCATCCCTAGATGTGTCGCTACGTTCTCCCATAGCGGCATAGGCAAATATGTTAACGGTTACGTTCTTATGACGTTTCGTACCTTTTCATTTGAACACCCCTAGTACGTACTTGATGTTTAACATGCCCAAATGCTTAAAAATACCTTCCATTGTCAATGCTGCTGTCATTCGGTTTAGTACCTATGTATATGCTAGGTGAAAATATCGTCGCCATTATGCCAAAGACGTATGTGTGAAATTGATGTTTTGAGGAAAAGATATTTAAAATTTCAATTTTTAATGACTTTCACAGGAAACAATTAAGTTTAGATCAAAATTTAAGCTGTTTAGAATTCGAAAAATAATTCGTACTTTAGCTATACAATAAAATGTCGATTAACAACTTGAAAAATTCAGTTAGGTAAAAATAGCCGAAAATGCACATACAGTACGTGCTTTTGGCATATGACAGACGATAGTGGTCCGTGATGAATTTCTCCTGAAAAGTGCTTCGCGACTCAAAAAGTGTGGGAACTACTGCTCTGAAGAAGAAAACGTACACCCTCCACAAGCCGGTGAGACGACGTTTTCCGAGAAACCGAGTCATTGTGTGTGTGTGTCGGGGGGGGGGGGGGTCAACGACCAGTGCCAGTTCGATTTGTCTAACCTAAAGCAACATGACGAAGGATTTCGATATTTTTTTACATGTATCGACATATTTTCCAAATATGCATGGGTGATTCCCTTATAGCAAAAGACGGGGTCATCCATAATTAAAGTGTTCAAGAAAATATTTAAAGAACGCAAGCCCTTAAACTTGCAAACAGATCAAGGTTCTGAATTTAAAATCGAGAATTTCAGAAATTCTTAAAACAGAATGACGTCCATTTCTTTACTACCAGGAATGAGACGAAAGCGAGCGTAATAGAAAGGTTCAATCGATCTCATAAAAACAAAAATGTGGAAGTACTTCACAAGTCGAAACACGTACACATTATCAATACACTACAGAAATTGGTACGTAGTTATAATGCAACATATCATCGAAGTATTAAGATGGAGCCTGTAAATGTCAACCGGAATAACCAAAAAACTTGTGTGGAATAACTTATACGGCGATATAACCAAAACTCAAACAATACTGTATAAGGTCGATGTAGGTGATACTGTGAGGATCTATCTAAAACCAAACTGCAGTTGGTAAAGGAGTACGAAACGAACTGGTCAAAATAATGATTTGATGTTTCCCAAGTGCATCTGTAAATCACCACCTGTATATAAAGTAAAAGATATACTGTGTGAAGAAATTGGTTGGTTGGTTGGTTGGTTGGTTGATTGGTTTTATTGGCGCAAGGGCCGAGACCAACAAAAGAAAGACGTTAAAAGCGTGGTACAATAGTTAAAATCAGGCCAATGTAGTGAAGAAATTGATGGTACGTTCTATGCTGAAGAGCTTCAGAAAGTGAAACTCTTCGATACTTTTGCTATTGAAAACGTTCTGAAGAAACGTAAGCGGAGAGGCAAATACGAATATTTTGTAAAGTACAAAGGCTATCCTGATAAAATTCAATACCTGGATCCCCGCTGAAGACTTAACATCGTTATAAAACAAAAATTGCACGTTCGTCAATCTCTGTAAAATAAAAAATGTATTCAGCATATTTCTTATTAAATAAATGGTTTTAAACTACAATTCAGACTTGTGTGTAATAATTCCAGAAAAGAAGACATACATTAAGTAAAATGTGATTTATTCTGAATTTAAATATTTACATAACGGATGTTTTATATCACACATTTTTCGGCAAAAACACAAAATGTATACAGTTCGCGAAGAAAAAAAATATAAACTTGTATACCTATTATAAAAGACGATTTTGTGACATCATCATTGTCAACCATTATCAATCCACTGCTGGACGAAAGTCTCCCCAAGTTTCCTCCACAACGGTCTGTCTTGTGCCAGTCTCCTCCATGTCACCCCTGCATACTTTCGAATTTCATCCACCCATCTCCCATGTGGTCTTCTTCTGGGTCTTTTCCTGTCCCTGGGAATTCAATCTAAAATTTCGGCTGTCCATTGATGGTCTGTCCTTCTGGCAGTATGTCCAGCCCATTGCCATTTCAGGGATTTAACTCTGATCACGATGTCTTCCACTCTTGTCATTTTTCGGATCCACGAGTTCCTCTCCTTATCTCTCCTAGTTACACCAAGCATGCACCTCTCCATGCTGCTTTGAGTTGTCTGCAGCCTTTGTATGTCTCTTTTAGTTAAAGTCCACGTCTCTGCACCATACGTAAGCACTGGAAGGATGCATTGATCAAACACTTTTCTTTTAAGACATAATGGCATATTGCTCTTGAAAATTATGCTGTTTCTCCCAAAAAGCTCTCCAGGCAAGTTTTGTACGCCGATTAATTTCTTCACCAATGTGACCCTCACTTGATATCTGCTGTCCAAGATAAACGTACGTGTCTGTTATCTCCAGCTTTTCTCCATCAATCGATAAATCCTCATTTCTTGTAAAAGCATTGAACATCACTTTTGTCTTCTGAAAGTTCATTTTTAATCCCACCTGTTTACTCTTGTCAGCAAGTTCCTGGATCATACTCTGCAGCTCTGATAGGGTAGTTGCAAAAATGACTACGTTATCAGCAAAACGAAGGTGGGTTAGATAATCTCCATTAATCTTTATCCCCTTGTTTTCCCAGCTCAGCGACTGAAAGACACCCTCCAATGTGGCATTAAAGAGCTTCGGAGATATGGTGTCACCTTGTCTCACTCCCTTTCCAATTTTTATGTGTGCTGTATTTTCAAACAGCCGAATCTTTGCACTTTCATTTTCATAGATGTTATTAATAATATTAATGTATGCATCTTCAATACCGCAGGATTTCAGAGCCATTGTAACTGCTGATGGTTTCACCGAATCAAAGGCTTTTTCTTAATCGATAAAAGCCATGCACAATGGAAGTTTATATTCCCTCGCTCTTTCAATTAGTTATCTCAGTACGTGGATATGATCTATTGTGCTGTAGCCACTCCTGAATCCAGCTTGTTCTCTGAGTTGGGCCGTGTCCAGTGTTACCTTCAAGCGGTGTGAAAGAACTGTAGTGAAGGTTTTATAAACCACTGATAGAAGGCTGATAGGTCTGTAGTTCCCGAGATCCTCAATGTCACCTTTTTTATGTAGCAGGATCATTGTAGCGGTGTTCCAATCCTCAGGAATCTTCCCTTCATTAAGGCATCGAGTGAAAATTTGGGCGAGTACTGTTTCGATTTCTCCACTTGCTTCTTGTATGATGTCTACAGTAATTCCATCTTCTCCTGGAGCTTTCCCCCGTTTCATGTTCTTGATTGCATGTGCAACTTCTGCTGGAAGGACTGGAAGAACTCTGGTACTGGTACCTTTCATGATGTCTGGAGTGTATGTATCATCCCTTTCATATAATTTGGAGTAGAAATCTTTCACTCTTGTCAAAATTTCGCCTCTACTTCTTGTTACGGAACCATCTTCTTTTCTCAGTGCCATAATCTGTTTTCTTCCCTTACTGAGATGTCTTTTTGCTATCTTTAGGCTTTGGTTGTTTTCAATTGCTTTCCTCACTAGTTCATAGTTGGATTTTCTTACGTCTTCAGTGATACTTTTTCTTACTGTCTTGCATAGCTCTATATATTCCACTTTGGAAGTCACATCTTCTTTAGTTATCCTCATCTCTCTTCTTTTTTGCATCAACATTTTGGTTTTTCCTGATAATGTGTTCACATGTAACTTGTTCTTAGACCCAGCTAATTTTGTTGCTGTTTCCATAACAACTTTGGTTACTTTTCTGTTAACTTCAGAAATATCAACTTCTTCCGATGTTAGGCCTTCTAAAGCAGAGAATCTGTTCTTCAGTTCCAACTTGAAGGTATTATGGTGTTTTTTAAGGTTGGTTATGTCAATAGATTTTGTTTGTCTTATGAGCTTGCCACGTTCAAGTTTAGTCTTGAGGTGCATCTTACATCTCACCAATCTATGGTCACTACCTGTGTTGAACTTGTTTAGCACACTGCAGTCTTCAATGACAAATTTTTTGTTACACATAATGAAATCAATTTCACTTGTCGTCCCATTTGGTTGTCTCCATGTCCATTTCCTGTGTGGATTTTTCTTGAAAAAGGAGTTCAAGATGAAAAACCCTTCTGCCTCTGCAAACTCAACGAGAGTATTTCCACGCTGGTTTCTGTTGCCGTGACCAAATTTACCTACTGAAGTTTCATTCTGTTGCTGTTGCCCTATTTTTGCATTGAAATCTCCCATAATTATCTTCAAGTGCTGCTTACCTTTATTATTTAGATGACGAATGTCCTCATAAAATTCTTCAATTTCTTCTTCAGGATGACTTGTGGTGGGTGCATAAGTTTGAATAATCTGAGCCTGGTATCTTCTCGAGAGTTGGATAACGAGTCTTGCAGCTCTGTCAAAAGAACTTTCAACTTCTACAACTTTATCCTTCAGTTTCTTGTTTATTATAAATTCAACACCACTAGTTCTGCCAGTATCTGTCCAACGATAATAGAAGAGATGTCCACTTTTCAGTTCAATGAGATCTTCTCCTTAACTCACTTAGCCCGACGATGTCCCACTTGATCCTTTGTAGTTCTTCTTCTAATTCAAGGAGCCTTGAATAAGAAAATAGGGAGCGTTCGTTATATGTAGCCAAGGTCAGCATTTGATGGCAGCCTAGTCCGGTGATTCTTAGCACCCTCTGCCTTCATGTCACACTGGCCACTGCCTTGGTCAGGTACACTCCAGCTGCCAGAGACTGAGGGCCAAGATTTAAGTTGTGGAGCCATTTTGTAGGGGTTTGGCCATAACTCGCCACGCTGGCCAAGCGGGTTGGTGAGTGTGGGATAGCATTTCCTCTAATCTCAATGGTATAGTTATACCGCTACTGGCGGTCGTCAGAGCCCCTTTAGTGGGAACAGGATGCACCACGAGAAGGCGGGGTTGACAGTTGTCAAGGAGAGGCTGTGATGTTACGCATCACCTGACCACCATATGGATATGTCGGCTTACAAAACTTGCCTTGAGACCTTTTGGAAGAAACAGCATAATTTTCAAGAGCAATATGCCATTATGTCTTAAAAGAAAAGTGTTTGATCAATGCATCCTTCCAGTGCTTATGTATGGTGCAGAGACGTGGACCTTAACTAAAAAAGACATACAAAGACTGCAGACAACTCAAAGAAGCATGGAGAAGTGCATGCTTGGCGTAACCAGAAGAGATAAGAAGAGGAACTTGTGGATCAGAAAAATAACAAGAGTGGAAGACATCATGATCAGAGTTAAATCCCTGAAATGGCAATGGGCTGGACATACTGCCAGAAGAACAGACCATCGATGGACAGCCGAAATTTTAGATTGGATTCCAAGGGACAGGAAAAGACCCAGAAGAAGACCACATGGAAGATGGGTGGATGAAATTCGAAAGTAAGCGGGAGTGACATGGAGGAGACTGGCACAAGACAGACCGTTGTGGAGGAAACTTGGGGAGACCTTCGTCCAGCAGTGGATTGATAACGGTTGACAATGATGATGATGATGTCACAAAATCGTCTTTTATAATAGGTATACAAGTTATATTTTTTTCTACGCGAGCTGTATACATTTTGCGTTTTTTGCCGTCTCGCACAATTTTTGTGTTCTTCAAAACTGCAGAGTCTCATTTTCAGATTTTCCAGTCATCTGATTTACAAATTTTCTTATTGTATCAAAATTCAGGAGAAAAGATGCTTTGTAGTTAAGGGTGAATCCACGGATTTTACAGCAGGCGTAATTCTCTGTACCTCCTAAAATAGAAAAAAATTCATTAGTATATATTCAAATATTTAGTATACTATCAGATAAATATACGTTTTTGAAAAAAAAAAAAGGATGACATACCAGACACAAACGTAGAGATGACGTCTCCTCTTAGCTCGTCAGTGAATTCCTCAAGATAAGCTCCGGTAGGGGGGGTCATTCGCCCCGTCTGAAGCGTATGTGATAGAGTCCGTGTCGTAATGCAACACGGGCTCACCCAGCTTTTCCAGCCAAGAATACAATTTTAGTTGAGCATGCGCAGTCGTAAACGATGCCAGGAAGATGTTCGTCTGATCGGCCTGGGGTACAAATGATGTCTTGTAACACCACTGCAGGGCTGTTACGTTTTCCGAGGGCAGGTAGAGATCCTTCAACTGGAAAAAGATTTTTAAAAATGATAAGATTTGGGATTTGAAAAACATTGAATCATAGTGTGTTCGTAATCAGAAAAATAGTACAAAAATGGCTGAAATCGTGTTACGCACCTCTATGGTTTCTCTTTTTTTTTTTTTTTTTTGGTTGGAGGTTTAACGACCACCGTGAGCAACTCAATGGGCTATAAGCAGTCGCCCGTCCCTAATTTAGGGTCACTGGTTTCAAGGAAGGGAGAGAGCCAGTGCCGTAAGACAAACACAACATCCATGCCTCACCAGGATTCGAACCCGGACCCCGTTCGGACGAATAATCAGAGGCCATCGCTTAGACCACTGCGCCACCGGGGCGGCCCTCTATGGTTTCATCTTGTAGTAGCTTGTTAATGTCCTTGATATCGGTTACGAAGGAGAGTTGGGTCTTGTTCTCTTGCATACCCCATCGCCCCCAGAAACTGTTCAGAAACCAAGGAATAAGACAAAGAAGGAACCCCCCCCCCCAAAAACCCATCAGAAATGCGCAGGAAGCAGGCAAGGCACACCACACGGTAAAATTAAAACAAAACCACAACACGCAGAAACGGGGGAAAGCAACCAAGCCAGCAAAGAACCGACGGCAAGAAACTTAAAGCAACAAATAAAATAATCCGTAATTGCAACACATAGAAGGTGCCGCCGAAAAATTCTGCCCAAAAGCTTTTCACGGTTCCCTTTAGTTCGCCGGGACAGCGAACTACACCTAGATAACTCTTTGTCTTCAAAAACCAACACTTGGTACTCGAGAGAGGGGGACGCCATTGTGCGTGAGCACGGTGACCCCTTTCCCGGCACGAAATTTTGTTGCCCAGCCACACCAACACACTCGCTTCGCCGAACCACATATAAAATGTGAGTTCGGTTCCACCGGTGTTTCACTCACACCCCGATGCACCAACCACGGTTCCACAGCCAGCACATCGAGATCCCCGAATCACGCTGGCCTGCCGAAGAACTCGAACAGGCCTATCATTGCCACCCCGAAACTCTCAAGTAGGAGAGGACTCTCCTGTGTTTCTTTAATTTATACCTCATGTCCGACACTTACAAAAGGTCAACGCATGAGGGACTATAAAAGAATTGTATAGGGTATTATTAATCTTTTACCTAACATTTTCATTCACACAAACATTCATATATTCTTTTAATAAACGAGAGGTAAAATTAATACTAGGTAGAATAGGAGTTAAGTTTCTCTAAAAAGGTGGATCCTATTATGATTTAAATAATTACATACTTCCATACAAGAGCAGGCAACCAACTGAGAGGGTGGGAGCCTGCACGAGAGTTTCCACTCGAAACAGGAAGTATACATTTTATCTTGAAATGCCTCTGAAGAAGACTCTACAAAGAGGTTCTCGCCCAAGGCCTTTCTAAGGAAAACAAATCGACCAAAAAATAGAGAAACCAAAAAAAAACTTTTTTGAAAGATGAAAAGATAGAAAAGTGGTGAACAACCATAGTACAGGAAATTCAAAAGTTTTATTTAGAAGAAACAAAACATCAAGGTATCCTGTTATACATTAATTTTGTGATAAGTAATATTTTTTGTCTTCGTATAAGACCCCCAAATCATGGGGGCTGGGAGAAGGGAGCGCCCTAATGTGCTCTCGCACGACGTCCCCTCCCCCATACACGAACTTTGTTGCAACACATCTTCACCACGCCCAAAAGAAACACCTAGAGAGATGGTGAATTTAAAATTTCCGTTTAAGAGTGAACAGTAATAAATATTTTAAAGTATTATTCAGTAAATTATTAGAATTTTGGTGATATAGTCAAAATCGAATTAAATAATATAGTTAATTTTTTTGAACAATTTACTGACACTAAGTTGGAATTCTATATTCTATTATCTTATTTAATACTTTTGAACCTTTTTTGTAAATTACTGGAGCTAAGGTTTTCCATTTATTAAACGTTTTTTGAGCTCCCATTTTTCTAGTTTCGAATTCCAAAAACCTTCTAAGATCGCATTTAACGGCTAATTTTATTTGTTCTGAATTTTTTTATTTCTGCCCATAGGATAAAGCCTTTCTATTCTTCCATAAGTTATATTTAATAATGGCAATAATATCATGAATTGCATAATTTTTTGTTTCAGAACACTCAAGAATTACATGATATAAAATTTGGTACGTAGAAAAATTATTTTTATATTTTAGATAGTTTTTAAGCCAAGCCCATATGTATTTAACAAAGTTACACTCCACAAAAAAAAAAAAGGTTGTAGAGTCTCTTCAAAGTTACAGTACACGCAATTCGAATTTGGAATTAGTTTGATTCTATGAAGCCATTTTCTTGTTGGAATTATATTATGAGAGATTTTGAAGTTTAGATCTCTCATGTGCGTACTCAATCTTAGTTTAAATTGTTGAATCCAAATATTTTTGACGAGATTAGTTTGTAATGTATCTTCTAATTTTGTAGGATGCTTGTCATTTAATGCCAAATATAATTTACTTAATTTATCATCATGCATGATGTTTTTTAAAAGAGATTTCTCTGTAATTTCCTTCCATACATTTTTCATGATTGTATATTTACTGCCTGTAAAATAAACAAAAGGTTTTCGGGGAGAGAGGGAGCTAAAACACACAAGTTCTCTCCCAACTTGGAATCTTAGTAGTTTAGATGCAGGATGTTTTTCGTCTTGAAATTTTTTTCTCATAGTCAAGAACCGGAGTATTTTATATTTTAATGAAAGCCTCACTATACCCAATCCGCCATGTTTTATATTGTTAAACATTACATCTCTTTTTATTTTGTCTCCTTTGCCTTCCCAAATAAATTTAAAGGCTAATTGTTCTGCTTTTTTGATAGTACACTTAGGTATTTCAAAATTTCTAGCATAATAAAATAATTTTGAAAAATACAGAGAGTTTAAAATCTAAGCTTTTGAGAAAAAGCAGAAACTTCTAGTTTCAAAGTCTAAATTGTATTTCTCCATGCCTGTAATGCAATCTTTCCATTTAGCTGTTAGATTTGGGCCTTGTTTTGTAAACGGAATACCCAGTATATTATTGGTACTATTAGTTATTTTAAATAGATTTTGATCCTGCTTAGTCCAATTCCCAAATAAAAAATCCGCACTTTTCTCAATGTTTAACTGTGCTCCAAAAAGCGCTAAGTTTCACCCGGCCCCGGTGGCGGGCAGGGAGGTCTGTTATAAGATGTGGAGGGAGAGGAACAGGGTTCTCTCCGACAACGGTTATCCTTCAAGTCAAGTGTGAGCTACGAGACAGGGCGAGAGTGGACGCCCGCACTTTGACCGACCGAGCCTTTAGGTATCGGTGGGGAACTTGGCCTCGGATTGTTACCGGGACCAAGAACAACTACACCTTTCATTGGGGTAACTTACCCCCTTATTTTCGGCCCTTGAATCCCGAGGGATCTCTCGGGGAGTTTTGGGCTTTTTCTAGTGTTATGTTTTTGTGACTTGTGTTTGATGAAGGGTGTGGAGGTTAGCCTCCGACCCTTTCATCGGCGGTTTAATCTGTCTTCTCTCCGTTCGAGGTCGGCGGTGCTGGCAGCTGACCGAGACGGCAGGAGCCTGTGTGAGTCGGGGGGAGTGAGTGTGTTGGTTCTGTCTCTGCTCTTTCTCTTATGATGTGGTATGAATGGATGGTATCTGAAGGGAGGGTGTTGTGTATTTGCTGTTTGTGGTGTGCCGGTTCCGTGTGGAAGTAGGCCGGGGAGGCACCTGCCTTGGTGCGCCCGTCGGCCCGGTGTCCTCTCTGGCAGTCTCCCGTCCGGGTCGCTGTCACTTGGTCACCTCTGAAGGGGACATTTGTCCGCCTACATGGACGTTCCGGGTGTACCTTCGGGCTGCACCCACCGTTCTAGGTTACCTCGCCGGCTCTTTGTGTGCGGGTCCTTTCGAGTTCTTCGGAGGATCTGTATGACTCGGGGGTTTGTCTGGTGTTGCTTGTTGGGCCGTGGTGGGAGTATGTGTAAACATCAGTGAACCATGTCCAGGTGTTTATTTTGGGCGTGGTGAACAGTGTGAAGATGTGTTGCAACAAAGTTCGTGTATGGGGGAGGGGACGTCGTGCGAGAGCACATTAGGGCGCTCCTTCTCCCAGCCCCCATGATTTGGGGGTCTTATACGAAGACAAAAAAGTCTCATATGTTTTTTCTATGTGTTTAATTGATTCTTTATTTTTAGCAAATAGTACAACATCATCTGCATATGATAGTGATTTAAGCGATTGGGATTGCCCTGGGACCAAAAAAACCGAAATTGCCACATTTGTTTTTAAAGATATTAAAAAATGATTTATAACTAATGTATACAAAATGGGAGATAATGGACATCCCTGTCTAACTCCTCGGGTGACTTTAATTTTACGGGACAAACCATTATTGAAGATAAATTTCGTATAAGTATTTTGATATATATTTTTAATAATATCTACTAGCCTTTTAGGTATACCATAAGCAATCAACATTTTATAAAGTTGATCCCTGTTTACAAAGTCGAAAGCTTTTTTTTTTTGATCTAAGGATATTATAGCTAGTTTAACACTTCTATCACTTACGTACTGAAATAATTCTTTTAGTGCCAAAATATTAAACTGAATATCTCCACCTGGTACTGAGCACATTTGTCCTTCATCTAACATTTGGGAAATCACTTTCTGAAATCTATTTGTTAATATCTTAGTAAAAATCTTGTAATCTACATTTAATACGGCGATTGGTCTCCAATCAGTAGGGGAAGTTTGAATTCCACCCTTAAAAATAAGTTTAGTTAAACCGAATTGAAAAGAAAGTGGAACAGCTTTTCCTTCGAGTATTGCATTGTATATTAATTTTAATTTTGGCATTAAATGTTTCTGAAATTTTTTATAGAACTCGGTGGATAGACCATCAAACCCAGGTGATGATCCATTTGGCAGCGAGAACAAGGCTTCTCTTATTTCTAAATTCGTAATCGGTCTGCAAAAATTTTCACTCTCTTCCTCTCCTAACTGAAAATCGACATTAATATCTCCCCTACCTTTAATAATTGGGGGATTGAATATTTTTTCCATAGAATCAGTAAAGCCTTGAAGGATTTGTTTTCTTTGAGCTGCTGGAACTCCAACAGTAGGGTCTGTTAGGCAATTCTTTTCTCTTTTCACCCCCTTCAACAAACCGTTAATATCGATTTCTTCCATTCTCTCAGAATCATACACATCCGTAGCTCTGTCAAGCAGGGCCGAGTCCAATTCGTTGGTGAACATAATAAGTAAATTCTGTGAGAAGGGATCTGTTTTATTTGTTGTTTTAATTTGATTTACTAAGCCTTGATATTTATTAATATTTGTTAATCTTCTTTTTATTAATTTACCTCTAACACTTATTGCTTTATTTTTAATTTTTTGCTTGAAATCATCCCAGTTTTCAACTGAAAATTCTGTGTTCTCAAACTTCAACAAAAGTTCTTCTATCTTTTGTTGCGACAATAAGTCTTCTAACACTGCGTTAGAGATTTTCCAATATGGGGGTTTTTGTTTTGAATTTTTTAGTAAAATTTCAATGTATATTCTAAAGCATGGTCTGATGTATGTGTGGGGAAGTTACAAAATTCTTTCTGTATATGAATCGAATTTTTCAAATTCTCAGGACAGAAAATATAATCCAACCTGGAATTACACCCTTGGTTACCTACTCGAGTAATGCCATTCTCCGATGAAGCTCTGATGGTCCAAGAATCAAAAAGACCATGTGTAGTAATAAAATTGTGAAGTGTTTTATGTGTGGCTTCATCAGACGTGCGAGGAGGGAGAGTTGGATCAGGTAAGGTGGTATTAAAATCTCCAGCAATAATATGTATCGTATTTGACTTGTACATATATTTAGGTAATTGTCTAAAAAAGACATTGGATGTGGAGCATAAATGTTGTGTATTGTTCTTTTGATATTCGATTTCAATTCGAAGATATCTACCCTGCAAATCAGTTTCAAAGTTTTCTACATTACATTTGAAATTAGGATTTAATTTTACACTAACACCAGTTGTTCGGTCACTTCCTATGGAGTGCCAACTAGGAAATTCAAAGCGATTTCGAAAAAGACAAGATTTCAGTTTTTGCCGAATAATGGGTTTCTTGTAAGCAAAGGATATCAATGTTTAAATATAAAAATTTACTTATTGCTTCCAAGTTGCGAACTATGCCAAAAGCTGATTGGTTAATAAAAAGTTTGACAGGATTTATATTATATTGTTTTATTTTTCTAACTATTTACCAAGTGTTAAGAAATAACGGTAAATATGTAGCGGGGAAGCTCCCGTTTCCAAGATTTTAACTTTTTCTTATTTAAGGTTCTTTTAAAATTTTAGAAAATCAATCAAAACAGCTGATGCAAAGGTTTAAATTTTCAAAAGGCTTTGAACTTACTATGTTTTCAATATCAGAAATATGAATATAATCAACAATAAAACACTCAGTAACAATTATTCCTTGTTTCAAGGAGTACCAAAAAATTTTACGCAACTAGTAATAGTTTTTCTTATTTCTTCTTGTAGACTTATTGTAAGAAACAGATGGCTGTGATTTTCTAGCTTTGTTTCGTTTCGGAGTTGTAGCTGACCCCCGTGGATCAGTCGGGCTGGAACTGTAATTAGAGTCCCCGGACTGTCCCTTTCTCTTACTTGACTGTCTCTCTGGAAGAAGATGATCATCAACAATAGGAGACTCCGAAGACCCAGGAGAATCAGGAGATGCAGGAACAGTAGCTTGTGGGAATTATATAGTTGAATGTTCAGAAGTAGGGTAATGTCCTATTACAGGCACGTTTGAAATCCACCGGCACATGTAGCTCAGCCGTAGATTCTATAGTATTTTCTGGGTTGAGTATATCAGAACTTTCTCTCCGAGAGCAGGCAGCAGGTGAAAGTTGAGCATTTCTCGGGTGCCCCTGGGATGATGTACCAATCGAGACGAAAATATATCTATCGGCAAAGATATTCTTTGCCGAGACGTACCAACTGTTGTGGCGGAAATCTCAGCCACGTTATGTAAGGTGATTATAATAGCTAGCCAAAAGTAAACCTGAAGGAAAATTTTGAATTTAGACTAAAATTTCACTTCGGGAGATGGGTAGAGGCATTTCGGAACCCAAAGTGTTTTTATGGTGGCTATATTCTTGTTACTTTGAATTGACAATTGTGTATGAGGTTTTCACTTGTAGGTGAGCTTGTGTGTACACAGATACAATTTTGTTTTCACCACCTGTACTATTTCTATATGTTATGACATCACACTGTATTCATGTTACACGTGTATAAATGTGTCAACTCTGGAAAAATCAGTAATTTTGGAACTCGTGTATATAAGCATCAAAAGGAATGGTCATGTAATCATCACTTCATTTTACTAAATAGACATTGGTATATATTGTGTCACAACCCAGATTCTTGTCCTAGGCCAACGTCAAAGCGTTGGTTGATGAATGCGATGGCTCAGAAACTATGAGACACACCTAAAAATCGAATGCCAACTTATACCAAAATTTGGTTTTTGAAAGGCTAATGCCTGTATTTATTTTTACAACAATAACAACATGCACAAATAGGAAAGATATTAATATTGCTATGAGAGATTTAATACATTTACAATTTAGCACTTCGCTAAGGCTTCACTGGCCCACTCATTTGTGAAGTCAGTAATTCAAATGATCGATCTTATATAATCATGGCAGAGTCCACGTGAATAATGTCACTTATTAACACAGCGTGAACGTTAATTTACATTTGTGGCTTGCTTACATGTTATCCAAACAAATTGTATCTTCTCTGAACAAATATCAAAACTCTGGATCCAATGTTTATTAGTGTATATTTATATAGGTATATATATAGGTGTAGATTAAGATTACTTATATCTTTCTCTCTATTAACAAAACTCCAAATAAATTTCTTAAGGCAGGTATGCACAGGTGAACTGAAGTGTTAACATTTTAACATGAAAATTCCCGCCTTGAAGAGGCGAGTAAACTATCACGATTTACAATCATATTTGTGAGTTTAACTTTTTCCTTTTTTTATATGTTTACTACATTTGCGAGAGTAATGTCACGTACAGTTCCCTCTTTCTTTCCTGATGAATCTTAACTGGATAACCTCCGACATGCAGACGGAAAGTACCCTTTTATTTCTTTAGAGCATACTGGTAATCTGATTACTGTAGTGCCGACTTCGGCTCTACGAAAGGGCCAAAAATAGAATTAGTGTATACAACTTACCCCTTGATGAGGGGGAATCGGTGTTGAAATTCACAAATAGGTCGGAACACTACGTCTTAGGCTGACATCTGAAGGGAGTGTTGAAAGCTTTGACCACGCTCACTGACGAAGTGCACCTGGTACGTTAGGATGCTTTCTTCCCAGAGCCGTCATTGACCATCATGGATTGCATAGATGGGAGTGAGTTCGTGGAGGTTGCAGGTATCGAATGCCAAGTCTCGTCTGAGGTGGAGATGCAAGCGTCGGTTGACCTCTTCACGGCCCGGCAAATAGGCTATCTTTTTTTCTTAAGGCCTAACTGCCTGGTGGTGGTGGCACACCTCGACCCGGGCCCCTTCATACTCTGGAGTCGGTTTTAGAGCCGCTGTTTGCTAAAAAACTTTTTTTTTCTCTGGGATCAGGGATGAGGTCTTTTATCTTTTTTTTCTGGCTGGTGGTGGATAACCACCGAATACAAGGACTATCTCCCAATTGCCCTGCATTCTTTTTCCCTTCCTTTCACTTCCAACTCCTCTTTCGAGAGCCCTTTCTTCCCCAGACTCAAAACGACGCTCCCTCGCAGAAGAACACAGAGAGCCAATCAGCGCCATCCACGAGGGACGCTTTGCTCCCATTGGTCAGCCGGTCAAAACCACGCAAGGGTTTCGTGCTTGCCCACGTGACATTCCTCTTACAACCAGAGGAAGGTAGGGTGGGGAAAAAAAGCAAAAGCGCAGGAACTCTCAGCGACCAGGCACATGTGTAATCTGATATGACCCTTCTTGCCTTCTTGGAGGGAAACACATAAATTTTTATGCACGCCTGTTTTCATGCCGCTTAGAGCTTGACAGCTCGTACTATAACTCTTCAGGATTAAGCCCTCTTTGCCAGCCCACGGAACCCAGCTGGGAAAATTCTCGGGAGTAGTGTTTCTGTTCTGAGAATTTCACCACAGCGTTGTAGAGAGGAAAAAATGTCTTTTTGTGTAAATAACGGCTCACTTTCGGGTGGGCGACCTAACAATTTCAAACAGCACTCCCCTTTTCTTGGAATGAGCTTGGGAAAAAAAAGTGACCGTTGGACGAAGAAAGGAACTGCATTTGACTTACAGAAAATATAAATACATACATCATATACCATAAAAAGAACTACATTTTTTTTTTCACTAACTATTTTGAGCATAGACCAGCTTTCTTTTTCTTGCATTCCTTTTTTAATACTCAACAAAAAAAATATCACTTATGAAATTACTTGCCCCGGCAAAAGATTATTCTTTTCCCTTTTTTTTTTTCTTCTTGATTTGGATTACATTTATTCTGGTTTTTAAGTTTTAAGGCCCACTTATCAAGTCCATACCAGCCTTACCTCACCAACTTCATAATTTCAAAGTTAAAATTATAATACATCCTACTAACTTCTGAATTGTCCTACTCATAGATTAGATAATGAATAATACAAATGCTACATTTTTGTTCACACAACAAAGGTAAAAGAAAGAGAAAAAAAAATTATTTACACCACTCTTCACTCAGAATATTACATCCCTTCCTTTTTTTTTTTTTTCTGATGTGCACTGTTATTTCCCTCCTGCTGGGCTGAGTAATTTTGAAAGCAATCACTTACTCTTTATTACGCAATTTATATGCTTAACCTTGGAACTTAACCAAAAATCCATAGGCTAGCCCCAGAGTGATGATAAATACTGAATTGGAGGGAGGGTAGCCCTTTTGCTACTCTCCTATCCCTTAACAAAGTAAAAACACTCATTTTGTACATTAAGCAGAGAAGAGGAGAAAAAAAAAAAAAACAACGATGAGAAAATAGAATTTTCTGTAACTTTTTCTTGACTTTCTCTCTGGATCCAAATTTACGAAATGTTTAACAGCAAATCACTCCAGGGAAGAATCATCACCCTTTCCTGAACTGACCACTATTATCCCTTCGATTTATTTATTTTTCTTTCAAGAAAAACGTGGATAATGTTGATGAAAATCTGAAAACATTGATCAGGTGTACACAGATTTTCAGCAACATATCACAACCCAGCACATAGAACCCACACAAGGAAAGACAAAAATCCCCCAGTGCTTCTGGAGGAGATTGGTATGGTACAAAAACAGTCACTCAGCAAGAATGTAGAAGAAAAAGCACGTCACTAATTCCCCGAAGCTAGGAATATCAAACACCTAGGCTAGATTTTCAGCAGCCATCAAACAAGTCAGCTACTGGGTTTCAAGAAATTAAACGGTAACAGCTAAAATGATTGGACACAAGGTTAATTTCAATTAATACATATATAATATATTTTCGTAAATCTTACTGCAAGTTTCCAGGATGTTACTGTTAAAACTATTTTACATGCTCAAAAAGAAGATTTCAACATTTTCCAATTTTATAAATCTTTAATATCTATAACACGTTTCTATTCAGATTCTCACCTTAGGGTATTATTCAAATAAAAATTTACTACTCTAATTTCTCTATGCATAAATTTAAAAAATTTAAATTAGGAAACAAAATTAACAATGTAAGAAGCTGGCATTTACAACTTCAGTATCAATCTAGTAAACGTGTTTATTCTTACATACTGATGGGATTATTACAGCTAATGATATATTAACCATCATTTTACGTACTGTTCTAAGTTTCAAATTTAAGTGTTTTTCATTTTTCGAAAAAAATAAAAAAAATATTCAATTCTATGATTCCCTAGAAGAATTTATTGTAGTATTCTTAAATTTTTAGGATGAAATGAAATCTCTGCTATATTCGTAATACATAACACGTTAGACAACTTGTTTAATAACCATCCCTTGACAAAGTGATGAAGAACACATACACATTTAATCAGGTTAAAAACGGTATTTACAAGTTTAAAAACTTGTAAATACCGTGTTTTTTTACCTATCGTTTTAAACTTGTAAATACCGTTTTTAACCTGATTAAATGTTTATGTGCTCTTCATCACTTTGTCAAGGGATGGTTGTTAAACAAGTTGTCTACCGTGTTATGTATGACAGAGATCTACTCCTTTACGAATATTGCTTGCAACACGAAAAACCGCATCTACTGTTAAATCTCTGCTTTTAGGACAGACCGATCTTTCTAAAGTTTTAAAAGTCATTGATTCCATGCCCGGATGTTGCATCCGTAACTATTTTAAATACCCCAAATTTGAATAATCATGAAAGGCATATAGTGTGTTAAATCCGTTTATTTCTGTGGTGTACTAAGCACAAAGATTCGCCAAGCTTTCGCACTTCACTGGGAGGCTTTTTCAAGGCAATGATAGACATAAAAGTTCAGGGAATTGGAACACAAAAGGAACAAAAGTGATTTTTAAAAATAACGTGGGTGACATTACTAGAATATACACGAATTTTTCAAGGTACTTAGAAAGACGAGAGGTAGGTCCAATCGCCTTTGTTTCCGTGCCGTCGGCGAGCTGTCACCCTATGAGCTGGAGTGTGACGTCACAGTGGCCATAAACCAAGGTAAATACTGAGATCGTTTATGGGCCAAGGTACCTTGGCCCATAAAATTCAAACGATCTCAGTATTTACCTTCGTTTATGGGCCAAGGTACCTTGGCCCATAAACGATCTCTTGCGCATTCGGAGCTTGTGCTGTAGTGTCGATTACTTGCTGCATTTCTTTGTCAATTTCAGACCAGATTTGTCGTTTCATTCTTTTTTTTTTCTTCATTTGTTTTCTGTGTACAACTATCTCGAAAATACCTGGATACGCTGTTGCACTTTGTCGTAATAACAGTTCAAAGGAAAAGAAATTTAGATGTTACACTCCATGTTTTTGCATCGGATAGAGATTTCTTGAAGCAATGGGTAACGAAATGCTGTGAAAAGGATGTATTCGATGCAAAGAAAGCTCGAATGTGTTCAGAACACTTTGATGTCTTGAAGTAAGAGCGAGATCTTAGAAATGAATTGCTGAACTTGCCTCCCAGAAAAAAACTGAGAAAAGATTCCGTGCCTACAAAAAATATGCCTTAGCAGATGGAGGAGCAAACTTCTGTTCGAAGTGAACGGTTTAAGATCGGAGAGGTCAGAAAAAAAAATGCGTTAAATCGACGTGAAAGTATATCTCCAATTAAACGTCAAATCACAGGTCACAATGAAAGTGACATCATTCCAGACCAACATTTATCACACCGTCAACGTTATGTGAGAAGTGCGAATGTTTGAAAAAATATAATGCAACAGAAGAGTGAAAGTAATTCACTACGGGAAGAATTATCAAACGTAAGAAAACAGTTGGTAATGGTAAAACAATGCTTTTGCCTTGAGAAAAGAAGCCTGAAAACGGAAATTAATATTATGAAACGCAAATGCAAGAATAGAAATTTGCTGAGCAACAGTGAAAGGCGGTCAGCTATCATAAATTTGTTTGGCCATTGTTTCACTGAAGTGCAAATTCAAACTCTTGGGTCAAAAAAGAGACCAGCAAAATGGAATGAAGAAGATACGTATAAGTCAAGCACTTGTTTTGCATGCTATTTCTCGAAATGCATACCTTTTCATCAAATATAAAATGCACATACTGCTTCCAAGCATTTCCTCTCTGAAACGGTGGTGTGGTAAATTTGTGTTATCTATGGTTTAATTGAGCCCGTTTTGAAGGTGATGAAAATGAATGCTATACACCTAACCGAATTAGACAAGTTTCAGTTTTATCTCTTGGTGAAATGGGCGTTGATTGCCGATATTGTTATGATGCTGCTGCAGATAAAATTTTAGGACCGCATAGTAACGTTTTAGTAGTTATGCTGCGAGGCTTATGGAAAGCTTGGAAACAACCATATACTGTTATTATCCATTTGACAAGCAGATGGATCAAATCAAAAGCTGTTAACTGACATAATTCGAGCCGTTGAGTAATCGGGTTATTTAGTGCTGATCTTGGGGAGGGGCGGGGGGTGGTATAGCAAACTTTGGAGGCAGCTTGGAATAACCCCAATATTGTCTTCTTTTCCAAATCCAGTAAATGAAAATCGAAAAATATGGATGTTTGCGGATGTGCCCCATCTAATTAAACTTCTTGGAAATCATATATTTGTTCGCGGAACACGCTGTAGTGTGGAACCATCACTCGCCAGGTATTTGACCTTTTGCTGGAACGTAATAACTCAGAATTAAAGGTGTTTCATAAAATAAAATGGATCCACACAAATGTAAGAGGCCCCATGAGACAGAGAATTAGTTTTAGTGCCCCAGATGCTATTTAACAACGTAAGCAAAGATGTAGAGTATTTTTTTCGTGAAAGAAAACAAATTGCTAATTTTATAAAATTGGTAAATGACTGATTCGACGTAATGAAATGTAGATTTCCCAGCTCCAAAGAGCCATTGTATTGCGCTTTTAGAAAAAAAAATATATATATATATATTTGTCTTCGTATAAGACCCCCAAATCATGGGGGCTGGGAGAAGGGAGCGCCCTAATGTGCTCTCGCACGACGTTCCCTCCCCCATACACGAACTTTGTTGCAACACATCTTCACACTGTTCACCACGCCCAAAATAAACACCTGGACATGGTTCACTGATGTTTACACACATTCCCACCACGGCCCGACAAGCAACACCAGACAAACCCCCGAGTCATACAGATCCTCCGAAGAACTCGAAAGGACCCGCACACAAAGAGCCGGCGAGGTAACCTAGAACGGTGGGTGCAGCCCGAAGGTACACCCGGAACTTCCATGTAGGCGGACAAATGTATCCTTCAGAGGTGATCAAGTGACAGCGACCCGGACGGGAGACTGTCAGAGAGGACACCGGGCCGACGGGTGCACCATGGCACTCGCATGAGCCATGGCAGGTGCCTCCCCGGCGTACTTCCACACGGAACCGGCACACCACAAACAGCAAATACACAACACCCTCCCTTCAGATACCATCCATTCATACCACATCATAAGAGAAAGAGCAGAGACAGAACCAACACACTCACTCCCCCCGACTCACACAGGCTCCTGCCGTCTCGGTCAGCGGCCAGCACCGCCGATCTCGACAGGAGAGAAAACAGATAAAACCGCCGATGAAAGGGTCGGAGGCTAACCTCCACACCCTTCATCAAACACAAGTCACAAAAAACATAACACTAGAAAAAGCCCAACACTCCGCGAGAGATCCCTCGGGCTTCAAGGGCCGAAACTAAGGGGGTAAGTTACCCCAATGAAAGGTGTAGTTGTTCTTGGTCCCGGTAACAATCCGAGGCCAAGTCCCCCACCGATACCTAAAGGCTCGGTCGGTCAAAGTGCGGACGTCCACTCTCGCCCTGTCTCGGAGCTCACACTTGACTTGAAGGATAACCGTTGTCGGAGAGAAGCCCGAGTTAGCCGTCCGGGAATGCAGAACCCTGTTCCTCTCCCTCCACATCTTATAACAGACTTCGGTGATAATCCTCCTCCAGACCTCCCTGCCCGCCACCGGGGCAGGATGTAGATAAAACACATTAGCCGGGTGAAACTGGAGGGTGTCAAGCCTTTCGTGCCAAGCCAAAGTCCAGATTCCTTGCCAAACCTTGTGCGCCATGCGGCAGGCCCAAAAGAGATGGAACCTGTCCTCAATGCCCGCACACGAAAGGCATCTATCGGAAGAGATGCCACCTCACCGAAATTGCCTACTTCTGGTTGGAAGGACATTGTGGGCCAACCGCCACCTAAAGTCCCCCTTTTTGCAGTCCCCACCCGTCGAGTGAATGCTCATCCAAGCCTCTCTCATACAGAAGTTCTTAGGAACGTGGAAATCTTTGACGACGTGTTCCCTAGGCCTAGGGAGAAGGTCAATGTACATCTGCTGCGTGTTCTTCCCGGCGCGGTCAGCTTTCGCAAAGTCCTGTAAGCGACCTCCAAGCTGGTAAGACCTATGCATCCTCTCGCGCCGGGGGCCAACAAATCTGTGGCCGGGAACATATTTGGACGAGTCCCACCCCGTGAAATAGGAGGCCAAAGGTCTACACTGGTGTTCGGAGACCAGGGCTCTCTTCACACTCTTAAACTGGAGAGCACTGAGCCATGTCGGAAGGTGCTTGACTTCCAAACCCCTCCGACCTGGGACACTATAGGACCGCCCGAGCCACCTCTTCTGTCTTCTTCCCGGCCCAAATGCAGCCAAAGACCGCTCTCTCCATCTGCTTCAGGAGACTTCCGGGTGAGGACTCAATTTTCCCGGCAACAGTGCATTTCGAAACCAGAAGCGCATTAGCTAACTTGGACCGATTCACTCTCGAAATGCCCACCTTCCTGCCACCGTTCGGCTCCTTCTTCATCTCCGCCAGAACTTTACCCCAGGTGCTCACGTGGACCCCTTCCTTAGAAAACTGGATACCGAGTATCCGAACGGGCCCATCGGTCACAGCTAGACCTGTAACAGCTCCCATTTGCCCCAGAGCATAATACTCGACTTCTCCTCATTGAGACGGGCACCGGTCACAATGCAGTACTCAGCGAAAGCATCTCGCATCCCGTTCCAGCTCCTTTCCGAGTCGACGAAGAAGGAGATATCATTTGCGTACGCAAGGTACTTAAACGACTACCCCCTCCCCGGAAGACCCATCACACTATCCTTCTTGGCAACTCTTCTCAAAAGGGGGAAGAGAGGGCATCCCTGCCTCACTCCTCTTGGAACCTCAAAGAGGGAGGAGAGACGACCGGCAATAATGACTCTCCCGGAGAGGTCTCCGTACTAGGGATGGGTAGTAAAAGAACAACCTGTTCTTTTGCACCAGTTCCTTGAACTGAACGGGAACAGCCTGTTCTTCCGTTGCCAAAAAACCTGTTCTCTTGAGTCCGGGAGTCTCTACTCCGTAGAGATGTGAGGAGAACGGGAGAAATGGAAAACCTGTTCTTTCTCGCCAGCTCCTGTTCTGCTACCGACGTCAGTGACGTGGGAGTGACTCGGAATGCCTTTCCGGAACAGGTTCAGTTTGACTGACTGTTCTTTACTAGTTAGTACGTTCCTGAGTCCTGACCTGTTCCCTGACTTTGTGTTCTATTCTTTTGTGCACGGAACAAACTGCCAGGGATTACGTTTTGTGTCCTTCTGCCTCTTTGTCATAAATATTTGGCGAAAATAGTTCTTTTCAGAACTGCTAATACTAATTTTTTTTCTCAAAGTACATATTTTGTGCTGGATTAAGCCAGTATTTTTTTTTTTTTTTGTTATTTCAGGTACTTAAGTGTAGCTAAGTATTCGCTGGAGCTGCATCCAAAGGTAAAACAAATTTAAATATAGTTTTTTCAGCTATCAGATAAGGGTCCAACAAATTTCTAGTTGGACTTACACATCGTGGGAACTCAGGAGTGTTAGTCACGATATTCTTACCGATTTCGTTTTTGAAAGGCGCAGGATTACTGTAGTGTATTTAAGTGCTTTTTTTTTTTTTTTGTATATGTGCATTTGTGTCGTGATTGCCTTTCAAGGAAAGCGACAGTAAACCCAGAATTATTAGGTAGGAATCCCATTTAAGGTAAAAAATCCCAGAATTTCCATTTTGCGTAGGGTGTCTACTCAGAAGTGTAGGTATTTTTAGCAAGGTTTTTTCAATTGTATTTCAGTGTTTTTTAGTGCATAAAAAACACATAAAGCAGAAAATTTTTGCTCTCTCCTTTCGAATGGGTAATAGTTGTGAAGGCAAAATTAAGACAAGTGTCGCAAGGAGATGTAATGTTATATCACACCGCGACTTCAGTTCTTAATACAGGTTGTAAAAAGAAAACACGAAGGAACCCACACCCTGGGAAAAATAAATGAAAAACATGAGTAATTAAGTGCGGTGCTCATTGGAGTTCCTAAGTAAGTCTTTCCTCGTTGTAATTTGTTTTTTTATTATTGAATAACAAATTTCTTAGTTATAACTTTTTTTCATAATTATTTAGCTAAGAAAAACCTATTTCCATAATTATTGAGCTGAAAAAGGCTTGTGGTCGACATGTTTATACACATTCGTATGAAGCGAAATATTTTAAAACAGCTCCGCACTTTTAACAAACTCTTCAGCAGCCATCAAACAAGTCAGCTACTGGTTTTCAAGAAATTAAATGACTACGTCATCAGCTAAAACGAAGGTACACTAGGTTAATTTCAAATAATACATATATAATATATTTTCGTAAATCTTACTGCAAGTTTCCATGATGTTACTGTTAAAACTATTTTACATGCTCAAAAAGAAGATTTCAACATTTTCCAATTTTATAAATCTTTAATATCTATAACACGTTTCTATTCAGATTCTCACCTTAGGGTATTATTCAAATAAAAATTTACTACTCTAATTTCTCTATGCATAATTTAAAAAATTTAAATTAGGAAACAAAATTAACAATGTAAGAAGCTGGCATTCAACTTCAGTATCAATCTGGTAATCGGGTTTATTCTTACATACTGATGGGATTATTACAGCTAATGATATATTAACCATCATTTTACGTACTGTTCTAAGTTTCAAATTTAAGTGTTTTTCATTTTTCGAAAAAAATAAAAAAAATATTCAATTCTATGATTCCCTAGAAGAATTTATTGTAGTATTCTTAAATTTTTAGGATGAAATGAAATCTCTGCTATATTCGTAATACATAACACGTTAGACAACTTGTTTAATGACCATGTCTTGACAAAGTGATGAAGAACACATACACATTTAATCAGGTTAAAAACGGTATTTACAAGTTTAAAAACTTGTAAATACCGTGTTTTTTTACCTATCGTTTTAAACTTGTAAATACCGTTTTTAACCTGATTAAATGTTTATGTGCTCTTCATCACTTTGTCAAGGGATGGTTGTTAAACAAGTTGTCTACCGTGTTATGTATGACAGAGATCTACTCCTTTACGAATATTGCTTGCAACACGAAAAACCGCATCTACTGTTAAATCTCTGCTTTTAGGACAGACCGATCTTTCTAAAGTTTTAAAAGTCATTGATTCCATGCCCGGAAGAAGCATCCGTAACTATTTTAAATACCCCAAATTTTAATAATCATGAAAGGCATCATCATCATCATCATCATTGTCAACCATTATCAATCCACTGCTGGACGAAGGTCTCCCCAAGTTTCCTCCACAACGGTCTGTCTTGTGCCAGTCTCCTCCATGTCACCCCTGCATACTTTCGAATTTCATCCACCCATCTCCCATGTGGTCTTCTTCTGGGTCTTTTCCTGTCCCTTGGAATCCAATCTAAAATTTCGGCTGTCCATCGATGATCTGTCCTTCTGGCAGTATGTCCAGCCCATTGCCATTTCAGGGATTTAACTCTGATCATGATGTCTTCCACTCTTGTCATTTTTCGGATCCACGAGTTCCTCTTCTTATCTCTCCTGGTTACACCAAGTATGCACCTCTCCATGCTCTTTGAGTTGTCTGCAGCCTTTGTATGTCTCTTTTAGTTAAGGTCCACGTCTCTGCACCATACGTAAGCACTGGAAGGATGCATTGATCAAACACTTTTCTTTTAAGACATAATGGCATATTGCTCTTGAAAATTATGCTGTTTCTTCCAAAAGCTCTCCAGGCAAGTTTTGTACGCCGATTAATTTCTTCATCAATGTGACCCTCACTTGACATCTGCTGTCCAAGATAAACGTACGTGTCTGTTATCTCCAGCTTTTCTCCATCAATCGATAAATCTTCATTTCTTGTAAAAGCATTGAACATCACTTTTGTCTTCTGAAAGTTCATTTTTAATCCCACTTCTTTACTCTTGTCAGCAAGTTCCTGGATCATACTCTGCAGCTCTGATGGGCTAGTTGCAAAAATGACTACGTCATCAGCAAAACGAAGGTGGGTTAGATAATCTCCATTAATCTTTATCCCCTTGTTTTCCCAGCTCAGCGACTGAAAAACACCCTCCAATGTGGCATTAAAGAGCTTCGGAGATATGGTGTCACCTTGTCTCACTCCCTTTCCAATTTTTATGTGTGTTGTATTTTCAAACAGCCTAATCTTTGCACTTGCATTTTCATAGATGTTATTAATAATATTAATGTATGCATCTTCAATACCGCAGGTTTTCAGAGCCATTGTAACTGCTGATGGTTTCACCGAATCAAAGGCTTTTTCATAATCTATAAAAGCCATGCACAATGGAAGTTCATATTCCCTCGCTCTTTCAATTAGTTCTCTCAGCACATGGATATGATCTATTGTGCTGTAGCCACTCCTGAATACAGCTTGTTCTCTCGGTTGAGCCATGTCCAGTGCTACCTTCAAGCGGTGTGAAAGAACTTTAGTGAAGATTTTATAAACTACTGATAGGAGGCTGATAGGTCTGTAGTTTCCGAGATCCTCAATGTCACCTTTCTTATGTAGCAGGATCATTGTAGCGGTGTTCCAATCTTCAGGAATCTTTCCTTCATTAAGGCATCGAGTGAAAATTTGGGCGAGTACTGTTTCGATTTCTCCACTTGCTTCTTGTATGATGTCTACAGTAATTCCATCTTCTCCTGGAGCTTTTCCCCGCTTCGTGTTCTTGATTGCATGTGCAACTTCTGCTGGAAGGATTGGAGGAACTCTGGTACTGGTATCTTTCATGATGTCTGGAGTGCATGTATCATCCCTTTCATATAATTTGGAGTAGAAATCTTTCACTCTTGTCAAAATTTCGCCTCTATTTCTTGTTACAGAACCATCTTCTTTTCTCAGTGCCATAATCTGTTTTCTTCCCTTACTGAGATATCCCTTTGCTATCTTTAGGCTTTGGTTGTTTTCAATTGCTTTCCTCACTAGTTCACAGTTGAATTTTCTTACGTCTTCAGTGATACTTTTTCGTACTGTCTTGCATAGCTCTATATATTCCACTTTGGAAGTCACATCTTCTTTAGTTGTCCTCATCTCTCTTCTTTTTTGCATCAACATTTTCGTTTTTCCTGATAATTTATTTACATGCAACTTGTTCTTAGACCCAGCTAATTTTGTTGCTGTTTCCATAAGAGCTTTGGTTACTTTTCTGTTAACTTCAGAGATGTCCACTTCTTCCGATGTTAGGCCTTCTAAAGCAGAGAACCTGTTCTTCAGTTCCAATTTGAAGGTATTATGGTGTTTTTTAAGGTTGGTTATGTCAATAGATTTTGTTTGTCTTATGAGCTTGCCACGTTCAAGTTTAGTGTTGAGGTGCATCTTACATCTCACCAATCTATGGTCACTACCTGTGTTGAACTTGTTTAGCACACTGCAGTCTTCTATGACGAATTTTTTGTTACACATAATAAAATCAATTTCACTTGTCATCCCATTTGGATGTCTCCATGTCCATTTCCTGTGTGGCTTTTTCTTGAAGAAGGAGTTCAAGATGAAAAACCCTTCTGCCTCTGCAAACTCAACGAGAGTATTTCCACGCTGGTTTCTGTTGCCGTGACCGAATTTACCTACTGAAGTTTCATTCTGTTGCCGTTGCCCTATTTTTGCATTGAAATCTCCCATAATTATGTTCAAGTGCTGCTTACTTTTATTATTTAGATGACAAATTTCCTCATAAAATTCTTCAATTTCTTCTTCAGGATGACTTGTGGTGGGTGCATAAGTTTGAATAATCTGAGCCTGGTATCTTCTCGAGAGTTGGATAACGAGTCGTGCAGCTCTGTCAGAGGAACTTTCAACTTCTACCACTTTATCCTTCAGTTTCTTGTTTATTATAAATCCAACACCACTAGTTCTGCCAGTATCTGTCCCACGATAGTAGAAGAGATGTCCACTTTTCAGTTCGATGAGATCTTCTCCTTTTCTCCTTACCTCACTTAGCCCCACAATGTCCCACTTGATCCTTTGTAGTTCCTCTTCCAATTCAAGAAGCCTTGAATCAGAAGATAGGGAGCGTCCATTGTACGTTGCCAAGGTCAGCATCAGATGGCAGCCTAGTCCGGTCCTTCGGGGATTCTTAGCACCCTCTGCCTTCATGTCGCACTGGCCGCTGCCTTGGCCAGGTACATTCCAGCTGCCGGAGACTGAGGGCCAAGATTTAAGTTGTGGAGTCATTTTGGAGGGGTTTGGCCATAACTCACCACGCTGGCCAAGCGGGTTGGTGAGTGTGGGATAGCATTTCCTCTGATCCCGATGGTATAGTTATACCGCTATTGGCGGTCGTCAGAGCCCCTTTAGTGGGAACAGGATGCACCACGAGAAGGCGGGGTTGACATTTGTCAAGGAGAGGCTGTGATGTTACGCATCACCTGACCTTACATCCCATGAAAGGCATATAGTGTGTTAAATCCGTTTATTTCTGTGGTGTAGTAAGCACAAAGATTCGCCAAGCTTTCGCACTTCACTGGAAGGCTTTTACAAGGCAATGATAGACATAAAAGTTCAGGGAATTGGAACACAAAAGGAACAAAAGTGATTTTTAAAAATAACGTGGGTGACATTACTAGTATATTACACGAATTTTTCAAGGTACTTAGAAAGACGAGAGGTAGGTCCAATCGCCTTTGTTTCCGTGCCGTCGGCGAGCTGTCACCCTATGAGCTGGAGTGTGACGTCACAGTGGCCATAAACCAAGGTAAATACTGAGATCGTTTATGGGCCAAGGTACCTTGGCCATAAACGATCTCTTGCGCATTCGGAGCTTGTGCTGTAGTGTCGATTACTTGCTGCATTTCTTTGTCAATTTGAGACTAGATTTGTCGTTTCATTCTTTTTTTTTTTCTTCATTTGTTTTCTGTGTACAACTATCTCGAAAATACCTGGATACGCTGTTGCACTTTGTCGTAATAACAGTTCAAAGGAAAAGAAATTTAGATGTTACACTCCATGTTTTTGCATCGGATAGAGATTTCTTGAAGCAATGGGTAACGAAATGTTGTGAAAAGGATGTATTCGATGCAAAGAAAGCTCGAATGTGTTCAGAACACTTTGATGTCTCGAAGTAAGAGCGAGATCTTAGAAATGAATTGCTGAACTTGCCTCCCAGAAAAAAAAACTGAGAAAACATTCCGTGCCTACAAAAAATATGCCTTAGCAGATGGAGGAGCAAACTTCTGTTCGAATTGAACGGTTTAAGATCGGAGAGGTCAGAAAAAAAAATGCGTTAAATCGAAGTGAAAGTATATCTCCAATTAAACGTCAAATCACAGGTCACAATGAAAGTGACATCATTCCTGACCAACATTTATCACACAGTCAACGTTATGTGAGAAGTGCGAATGTTTGAAAAAAAATATAATGCAACAGAAGAGTGAAAATAATTCACTACGGGAAGTATTATCAAACGTAAGAAAACAGTTGGTAAAGGTAAAACAATGCTTTTGCCTTGAGAAAAGAAGTCTAAAAACGGAAATTAATATTATGAAACGCAAATGCAAGAATAGAAATTTGCTGAGCAACAGTGAAAGGTGGCCAGCTATCATAAATTTGTTTGGCCATTGTTTCACTGAAGTGCAAATTCAAACTCTTGGGTCAAAAAAGAGACCAGCAAAATGGAATGAAGAAGTTACGTATAAGTCAAGCACTTGTTTTGCATGCTATTTCTCGAAATGCATATCTTTTCATCAAATATAAAATGCACATACTGCTTCCAAGCATTTCCTCTCTGAAACGGTGGTGTGGTAAATTTGTGTTATCGATGGTTTAATTGAGCCCGTTTTAAAGGTGATGAAAATGAATGCTATACACCTAACCGAATTAGACAAGTTTCAGTTTTATCTTTTGGTGAAATGGGCGTTGATTGCCGATATTGTTATGATGCTGCTGCAGATAAAATTTTAGGACCGCATAGTAACGTTTTAGTAGTTATGCTGCGAGGCTTATGGAAAGCTTGGAAACAACCATATACTGTTATTATCCATTTGACAAGCAGATGGATCAAATCAAAAGCTGTTAACTGACATAATTCGAGCCGTTGAGTAATCGGGTTATTTAGTGCTGATCTTGGGGAGGGGGCAGGGGGGGTATAGCAAACTTTGGAGGCAGCTTGGAATAACCCCAATATTGTCTTCTTTTCCAAATCCAGTAAATGAAAATCGAAAAATATGGATGTTTGCGGATGTGCCCCATCTAATTAAACTTCTTGGAAATCATATATTTGTTCGCGGAACACGCTGTAGTGTGGAACCATCACTCGCCAGGTATTTGACCTTTTGCTGGAACGTAATAACTCAGAATTAAAGGTGTTTCATAAAATAAAATGGATCCACACAAATGTAAGAGGCCCCATGAGACAGAGAATTAGTTTTAGTGCCCCAGATGCTATTTAACAACGTAAGCAAAGATGTAGAGTATTTTTTTCGTGAAAGAAAACAAATTGCTAATTTTATAAAATTGGTAAATGACTGATTCGACGTAATGAAATGTAGATTTCCCAGCTCCAAAGAGCCATTGCAGTGTGCTTTTAGAAAAAAAAAAAAAAAAAAAAAAAAATATTTGTCTTCGTATAAGACCCCCAAATCATGGGGGCTGGGAGAAGGGAGCGCCCTAATGTGCTCTCGCACGACGTCCCCTCCCCCATACACGAACTTTGTTGCAACACATCTTCACACTGTTCACCACGCCCAAAATAAACACCTGGACATGGTTTACTGATGTTTACACACATTCCCACCACGGCCCGACAAGCAACACCAGACAAACCCCCGATTCATACAGATCCTCCGAAGAACTCGAAAGGACCCGCACACAAAGAGCCGGCGAGGTAACCTAGAACGGTGGGTGCAGCCCGAAGGTACACCCGGAACTTCCATGTAGGCGGACAAATGTATCCTTCAGAGGTGATCAAGTGACAGCGACCCGGGCGGGAGACTGTCAGAGAGGACACCGGGCCGACGGGTGCACCAAGGCACTCACATGACCCATGGCAGGTGCCTCCCTGGCGTACTTCCACACGGAACCGGCACACCACAAACAGCAAATACACAACACCATCCCTTCAGATACTATCAATTCATACCACATCATAAGAGAAAGACCAGAGACAGAACCAAAACATTCACTCCCCCGACTCACACAGGCTCCTGCCGTCTCGGTCAGCGGCCAGCACCGCTGACCTCGACAGGAGAGAAAACAGATAAAACCGCCGATGAAAGGGTCGGAGGCTAACCTCCACACCCTTCATCAAACACAAGTCACAAAAAACATAACATTAGAAAAAGCCCAACACTCCCCGAGAGATCCCTCGGGCTTCAAGGGCCGAAACTAAGGGGGTAAGTTACCCCAATGAAAGGTGTAACTGTTCTTGGTCGCGGTAACAATCCGAGGCCAAGTCCCCCACCGATACCTAAAGGCTCGGTCGGTCAAAGTGCGGGCGTCCACTCTCGCCCTGTCTCGGAGCTCACACTTGACTTGAAGGATAACCGTTGTCGGAGAGAAGCCCGAGTTAGCCGTCCGGGAATGCAGAACCCTGTTCCTCTCCCTCCACATCTTATAACAGAAATCGGTGATGATCCTCCTCCAGACCTCCCTGCCCGCCACCGGGGCAGGATGTAGATAAAACACATTAGCCGGGTGAAACTGGAGGGTGTCAAGCCTTTTGTGCCAAGCCCAAGTCCAGATTCCCTGCCAAACCTTGTGCGCCATGCGGCAGGCCCAAAAGAGATGGAACCTGTCCTCAATGCCCGCACACGAAAGGCATCTATCGGAAGAGAGGCCACCCCACCGAAACTGCCTACTTCTGGTTGGAAGGACATTGTGGGCCAACCGCCACCTAAAGTCCCTCTTCTTGCAGTCCACACCCGTCGAGTGAATGCTCATCCAAGCCTCTCTCATACAGAAGTTCTTAGGAACGTGGAAATCTTTGACGACGTGTTCCCTAGGCCTAGGGAGAAGGTCAATGTACATCTGCTGCGTGTTCTTCCCGGCGCGGTCAGCTTTCGCAAAGTCCTGTAGGCGACCTCCAAGCTGGTAAGACCCATGCATCCTCTCGCGCCGGGGCCAATAAATCTGTGGCCGGGAACGTATTTGGACGAGTCCCACCCCGTGAAATAGGAGGCCAAAGGTCCACACGGGTGTTCGGCGAACAGGGCTCCCTTCACACTCTTAAACTGGAGTACACTGAGCCATGTCGGAAGGTGCTTGACTTCCAAACCCCCTCCGACCTGGGACACTATAGGACCGCCCGAGCCACTTCTTCTGTCTTCTTCACGGCCCAAATGCAGCCAAAGACCGCTCTCTCCATCTGCTTCAGGAGACTTCCGGGTGAGGACTCAATTTCCCCGGCAACAGTGCATTTCGAAACCAGAAGCGCATTAGCTAACTTGGACCGATTCACTCTCGAAATGCCCACCTCCTGCCACCGTTCGGCTCCTTCTTCATCTCCGCCAGAACTTTACCCCAGGTGCTCACGTGGACCCCTTCCTTAGAAAACTGGATACCGAGTATCCGAACGGGCCCATCGGTCACAGCTAGACCTGTAACAGCTCCCATTTGCCCCAGAGCATAATACTCGACTTCTCCTCATTGAGACGGGCACCGGTCACAATGCAGTACTCAGCGAAAGCATCTCGCATCCCGTTCCAGCTCCTTTCCGAGTCGACGAAGAAGGAGATATCATTTGCGTACGCAAGGTACTTAAACGACTACCCCCTCCCCGGAAGACCCCTCACACTATCCTTCTTGGCAACTCTTCTCAAAAGGGGGAAGAGAGGGCATCCCTGCCTCACTCCTCTTGGAACCTCAAAGAGGGAGGAGAGACGACCGGCAATAATGACTCTCCCGGAGAGGTCTCCGTACTAGGGATGGGTAGTAAAAGAACAACCTGTTCTTTTGCACCAGTTCCTTGAACTGAACGGGAACAGCCTGTTCTTCCGTTGCCAAAAAACCTGTTCTCTTGAGTCCGGGAGTCTCTACTCCGTAGAGATGTGAGGAGAACGGGAGAAATGGAAAACCTGTTCTTTCTCGCCAGCTCCTGTTCTGCTACCGACGTCAGTGACGTGGGAGTGACTCGGAATGCCTTTCCGGAACAGGTTCAGTTTGACTGACTGTTCTTTACTAGTTAGTACGTTCCTGAGTCCTGACCTGTTCCCTGACTTTGTGTTCTATTCTTTTGTGCACGGAACAAACTGCCAGGGATTACGTTTTGTGTCCTTCTGCCTCTTTGTCATAAATATTTGGCGAAAATAGTTCTTTTCAGAACTGCTAATACTAATTTTTTTTCTCAAAGTACATATTTTGTGCTGGATTAAGCCAGTATTTTTTTTTTTTTTGTTATTTCAGGTACTTAAGTGTAGCTAAGTATTCGCTGGAGCTGCATCCAAAGGTAAAACAAATTTAAATATAGTTTTTTCAGCTATCAGATAAGGGTCCAACAAATTTCTAGTTGGACTTACACATCGTGGGAACTCAGGAGTGTTAGTCACGATATTCTTACCGATTTCGTTTTTGAAAGGCGCAGGATTACTGTAGTGTATTTAAGTGCTTTTTTTTTTTTTTTGTATATGTGCATTTGTGTCGTGATTGCCTTTCAAGGAAAGCGACAGTAAACCCAGAATTATTAGGTAGGAATCCCATTTAAGGTAAAAAAATCCCAGAATTTCCATTTTGCGTAGGGTGTCTACTCAGAAGTGTAGGTATTTTTAGCAAGGTTTTTTCAATTGTATTTCAGTGTTTTTTAGTGCATAAAAAACACATAAAGCAGAAAATGTTTGCTCTCTCCTTTCGAATGGGTAATAGTTGTGAAGGCAAAATTAAGACAAGTGTCGCAAGGAGATGTAATGTTATATCACACCGCGACTTCAGTTCTTAATACAGGTTGTAAAAAGAAAACACGAAGGAACCCACACCCTGGGAAAAATAAATGAAAAAAATGAGTAATTAAGTGCGGTGCTCATTGGAGTTCCTAAGTAAGTCTTTCCTCGTTGTAATTTGTTTTTTTATTATTGAATAACAAATTTCTTAGTTATAACTTTTTTTCATAATTATTTAGCTAAGAAAAACCTATTTCCATAATTATTGAGCTGAAAAAGGCTTGTGGTCGACATGTTTATACACATTCGTATGAAGCGAAATATTTTAAAACAGCTCCGCACTTTTAACAAACTCTTCAGCAGCCATCAAACAAGTCAGCTACTGGTTTTCAAGAAATTAAATGACTACGTCATCAGCTAAAACGAAGGTACACTAGGTTGATTTCAAATAATACATATATAATATATTTTCGTAAATCTTACTGCAAGTTTCCATGATGTTACTGTTAAAACTATTTTACATGCTCAAAAAGAAGATTTCAACATTTTCCAATTTTATAAATCTTTAATATCTATAACACGTTTCTATTCAGATTCTCACCTTAGGGTATTATTCAAATAAAAATTTACTACTCTAATTTCTCTATGCATAATTTAAAAAATTTAAATTAGGAAACAAAATTAACAATGTAAGAAGCTGGCATTCAACTTCAGTATCAATCTGGTAATCGGGTTTATTCTTACATACTGATGGGATTATTACAGCTAATGATATATTAACCATCATTTTACGTACTGTTCTAAGTTTCAAATTTAAGTGTTTTTCATTTTTCGAAAAAATAAAAAAATATTCAATTCTATGATTCCCTAGAAGAATTTATTGTAGTATTCTTAAATTTTTAGGATGAAATTAAATCCCTGCTATATTCGTAATACATAACACGTTAGACAACTTGTTTAATAACCATCCCTTGACAAAGTGATGAAGAACACATACACATTTAATCAGGTTAAAAACGGTATTTACAAGTTTAAAAACTTGTAAATACCGTGTTTTACCTATCGTTTTAAACTTGTAAATACCGTTTTTAACCTGATTAAATGTTTATGTGCTCTTCATCACTTTGTCAAGGGATGGTTGTTAAACAAGTTGTCTACCGTGTTATGTATGACAGAGATCTACTCCTTTACGAATATTGCTTGCAACACGAAAAACCGCATCTACTGTTAAATCTCTGCTTTTAGGACAGACCGATCTTTCTAAAGTTTTAAAAGTCATTGATTCCATGCCCGGAAGAAGCATCCGTAACTATTTTAAATACCCCAAATTTTAATAATCATGAAAGGCATCATCATCATCATCATTGTCAACCATTATCAATCCACTGCTGGACGAAGGTCTCCCCAAGTTTCCTCCACAACGGTCTGTCTTGTGCCAGTCTCCGCCATGTCACCCCTGCATACTTTCGAATTTCATCCACCCATCTCCCATGTGGTCTTCTTCTGGGTCTTTTCCTGTCCCTTGGAATCCAATCTAAAATTTCGGCTGTCCATCGATGATCTGTCCTTCTGGCAGTATGTCCAGCCCATTGCCATTTCAGGGATTTAACTCTGATCATGATGTCTTCCACTCTTGTCATTTTTCGGATCCACGAGTTCCTCTTCTTATCTCTCCTGGTTACACCAAGTATGCACCTCTCCATGCTCTTTGAGTTGTCTGCAGCCTTTGTATGTCTCTTTTAGTTAAGGTCCACGTCTCTGCACCATACGTAAGCACTGGAAGGATGCATTGATCAAACACTTTTCTTTTAAGACATAATGGCATATTGCTCTTGAAAATTATGCTGTTTCTTCCAAAAGCTCTCCAGGCAAGTTTTGTACGCCGATTAATTTCTTCATCAATGTGACCCTCACTTGACATCTGCTGTCCAAGATAAACGTACGTGTCTGTTATCTCCAGCTTTTCTCCATCAATCGATAAATCTTCATTTCTTGTAAAAGCATTGAACATCACTTTTGTCTTCTGAAAGTTCATTTTTAATCCCACTTCTTTACTCTTGTCAGCAAGTTCCTGGATCATACTCTGCAGCTCTGATGGGCTAGTTGCAAAAATGACTACGTCATCAGCAAAACGAAGGTGGGTTAGATAATCTCCATTAATCTTTATCCCCTTGTTTTCCCAGCTCAGCGACTGAAAAACACCCTCCAATGTGGCATTAAAGAGCTTCGGAGATATGGTGTCACCTTGTCTCACTCCCTTTCCAATTTTTATGTGTGTTGTATTTTCAAACAGCCTAATCTTTGCACTTGCATTTTCATAGATGTTATTAATAATATTAATGTATGCATCTTCAATACCGCAGGTTTTCAGAGCCATTGTAACTGCTGATGGTTTCGCCGAATCAAAGGCTTTTTCATAATCTATAAAAGCCATGCACAATGGAAGTTCATATTCTTTTGCTCTTTCAATTAGTTCTCTCAGCACATGGATATGATCTATTGTGCTGTAGCCACTCCTGAATCCAGCTTGTTCTCTCGGTTGAGCCATGTCCAGTGCTACCTTCAAGCGGTGTGAAAGAACTTTAGTGAAGATTTTATAAACTACTGATAGGAGGCTGATAGGTCTGTAGTTTCCGAGATCCTCAATGTCACCTTTCTTATGTAGCAGGATCATTGTAGCGGTGTTCCAATCTTCAGGAATCTTTCCTTCATTAAGGCATCGAGTGAAAATTTGGGCGAGTACTGTTTCGATTTCTCCACTTGCTTCTTGTATGATGTCTACAGTAATTCCATCTTCTCCTGGAGCTTTTCCCCGCTTCATGTTCTTGATTGCATGTGCAACTTCTGCTGGAAGGATTGGAGGAACTCTGGTACTGGTATCTTTCATGATGTCTGGAGTGCATGTATCATCCCTTTCATATAATTTGGAGTAGAAATCTTTCACTCTTGTCAAAATTTCGCCTCTATTTCTTGTTACAGAACCATCTTCTTTTCTCAGTGCCATAATCTGTTTTCTTCCCTTACTGAGATATCCCTTTGCTATCTTTAGGCTTTGGTTGTTTTCAATTGCTTTCCTCACTAGTTCACAGTTGAATTTTCTTACGTCTTCAGTGATACTTTTTTCGTACTGTCTTGCATAGCTCTATATATTCCACTTTGGAAGTCACATCTTCTTTAGTTGTCCTCATCTCTCTCCTTTTTTGCATCAACATTTTCGTTTTTCCTGATAATTTATTTACATGCAACTTGTTCTTAGACCCAGCTAATTTTGTTGCTGTTTCCATAAGAGCTTTGGTTACTTTTCTGTTAACTTCAGAGATGTCCACTTCTTCCGATGTTAGGCCTTCTAAAGCAGAGAACCTGTTCTTCAGTTCCAACTTGAAGGTATTATGGTGTTTTTTAAGGTTGGTTATGTCAATAGATTTTGTTTGTCTTATGAGCTTGCCACGTTCAAGTTTAGTGTTGAGGTGCATCTTACATCTCACCAATCTATGGTCACTACCTGTGTTGAACTTGTTTAGCACACTGCAGTCTTCTATGACGAATTTTTTGTTACACATAATAAAATCAATTTCACTTGTCATCCCATTTGGATGTCTCCATGTCCATTTCCTGTGTGGCTTTTTCTTGAAGAAGGAGTTCAAGATGAAAAACCCTTCTGCCTCTGCAAACTCAACGAGAGTATTTCCACGCTGGTTTCTGTTGCCGTGACCGAATTTACCTACTGAAGTTTCATTCTGTTGCCGTTGCCCTATTTTTGCATTGAAATCTCCCATAATTATGTTCAAGTGCTGCTTACCTTTATTATTTAGATGACAAATTTCCTCATAAAATTCTTCAATTTCTTCTTCAGGATGACTTGTGGTGGGTGCATAAGTTTGAATAATCTGAGCCTGGTATCTTCTCGAGAGTTGGATAACGAGTCGTGCAGCTCTGTCAGAGGAACTTTCAACTTCTACCACTTTATCCTTCAGTTTCTTGTTTATTATAAATCCAACACCACTAGTTCTGCCAGTATCTGTCCCACGATAGTAGAAGAGATGTCCACTTTTCAGTTCGATGAGATCTTCTCCTTTTCTCCTTACCTCACTTAGCCCCACAATGTCCCACTTGATCCTTTGTAGTTCCTCTTCCAATTCAAGAAGCCTTGAATCAGAAGATAGGGAGCGTCCATTGTACGTTGCCAAGGTCAGCATCAGATGGCAGCCTAGTCCGGTCCTCCGGGGATTCTTAGCACCCTCTGCCTTCATGTCGCACTGGCCGCTGCCTTGGCCAGGTACATTCCAGCTGCCGGAGACTGAGGGCCAAGATTTAAGTTGTGGAGTCATTTTGGAGGGGTTTGGCCATAACTCACCACGCTGGCCAAGCGGGTTGGTGAGTGTGGGATAGCATTTCCTCTGATCCCGATGGTATAGTTATACCGCTATTGGCGGTCGTCAGAGCCCCTTTAGTGGGAACAGGATGCACCACGAGAAGGCGGGGTTGACATTTGTCAAGGAGAGGCTGTGATGTTACGCATCACCTGACCTTACATCCCATGAAAGGCATATAGTGTGTTAAATCCGTTTATTTCTGTGGTGTAGTAAGCACAAAGATTCGCCAAGCTTTCCCACTTCACTGGGAGGCTTTTTCAAGGCAATGATAGACATAAAAGTTCAGGGAATTGGAACACAAAAGGAACAAAAGTGATTTTTAAAAATCACGTGGGTGACATTACTAGTATATTACACGAATTTTTCAAGGTACTTAGAAAGACGAGAGGTAGGTCCAATCGCCTTTGTTTCCGTGCCGTCGGCGAGCTGTCACCCTATGAGCTGGAGTGTGACGTCACAGTGGCCATAAACCAAGGTAAATACTGAGATCGTTTATGGGCCAAGGTACCTTGGCCATAAACAATCTCTTGCGCATTCGGAGCTTGTGCTGTAGTGTCGATTACTTGCTGCATTTCTTTGTCAATTTGAGACTAGATTTGTCGTTTCATTCTTTTTTTTTTCTTCATTTGTTTCTTGTGTACAACTATCTCGAAAATACCTGGATACGCTGTTGCACTTTGTCGTAATAACAGTTCAAAGGAAAAGAAATTTAGATGTTACACTCCATGTTTTTGCATCGGATAGAGATTTCTTGAAGCAATGGGTAACGAAATGTTGTGAAAAGGATGTATTCGATGCAAAGAAAGCTCGAATGTGTTCAGAACACTTTGATGTCTCGAAGTAAGAGCGAGATCTTAGAAATGAATTGCTGAACTTGCCTCCCAGAAAAAAACTGAGAAAACATTCCGTGCCTACAAAAAATATGCCTTAGCAGATGGAGGAGCAAACTTCTGTTCGAATTGAACGGTTTAAGATCGGAGAGGTCAGAAAAAAAAATGCGTTAAATCGAAGTGAAAGTATATCTCCAATTAAACGTCAAATCACAGGTCACAATGAAAGTGACATCATTCCTGACCAACATTTATCACACAGTCAACGTTATGTGAGAAGTGCGAATGTTTGAAAAAATATAATGCAACAGAAGAGTGAAAATAATTCACTACGGGAAGTATTATCAAACGTAAGAAAACAGTTGGTAATGGTAAAACAATGCTTTTGCCTTGAGAAAAGAAGTCTAAAAACGGAAATTAATATTATGAAACGCAAATGCAAGAATAGAAATTTGCTGAGCAACAGTGAAAGGTGGCCAGCTATCATAAATTTGTTTGGCCATTGTTTCACTGAAGTGCAAATTCAAGTTCTTGGGTCAAAAAAGAGACCAGCAAAATGGAATGAAGAACATACGTATAAGTCAAGCACTTGTTTTACATGATATTTCTCGAAATGCATATCTTTTCATCAAATATAAAATGCACATACTGCTTCCAAGCATTTCCTCTCTGAAACGGTGGTGTGGTAAATTTGTGTTATTGATGGTTTAATTGAGTCTGTTTTAAAGGTGATGAAAATGAATGCTATACACTTAACCGAATTCGACAAAGTTTCAGTTTTATCTTTTGGTGAAATGGGCGTTGATTGCCGATATTGTTATGATGCTGCTGCAGAACAAATTTTAGGACCGCATAGTAACGTTTTAGTAGTTATGCTGAGAGGCTTATGGAAAGCTTGGAAACAACCATATACTGTTATTATCCATTTGACAAGCAGATGGATCAAATCAAAAGCTGTTAACTGACATAATTCGAGCCGTTGAGTAATCGGGTTATTTAGTGCTGATCTTGGGGAGGGGGCAGGGGGGGTATAGCAAACTTTGGAGGCAGCTTGGAATAACCCCAATATTGTCTTCTTTTCCAAATCCAGTAAATGAAAATCGAAAAATATGGATGTTTGCGGATGTGCCCCATCTAATTAAACTTCTTGGAAATCATATATTTATTCGCGGAACACGCTGTAGTGTGGAACCATCACTCGCCAGGTATTTGACCTTTTGCTGGAACGTAATAACTCAGAATTAAAGGTGTTTCATAAAATAAAATGGATCCACACAAATGTAAGAGGCCCCATGAGACAGAGAATTAGTTTTAGTGCCCCAGATGCTATTTAACAACGTAAGCAAAGATGTAGAGTATTTTTTTCGTGAAAGAAAACAAATTGCTAATTTTAAAAAATTGGTAAATGACTGATTCGACGCAATGAAATGTAGATTTCCCAGCTCCAAAGAGCCATTGCAGTGTGCTTTTTAGAAAAAAAAAAAAAAATATTTGTCTTCGTATAAGACCCCCAAATCATGGGGGCTGGGAGAAGGGAGCGCCCTAATGTGCTCTCGCACGACGTCCCCTCCCCCATACACGAACTTTGTTGCAACACATCTTCACACTGTTCACCACGCCCAAAATAAACACCTGGACATGGTTCACTGATGTTTAGACACATTCCCACCACGGCCCGACAAGCAACACCAGACAAACCCCCGAGTCATACAGATCCTCCGAAGAACTCGAAAGGACCCGCACACAAAGAGCCGGCGAGGTAACCTAGAACGGTGGGTGCAGCCCGAAGGTACACCCGGAACTTCCATGTAGGCGGACAAATGTATCCTTCAGAGGTGATCAAGTGACAGCGACCCGGGCGGGAGACTGTCAGAGAGGACACCGGGCCGACGGGTGCACCAAGGCACTCACATGACCCATGGCAGGTGCCTCCCTGGCGTACTTCCACACGGAACCGGCACACCACAAACAGCAAATACACAACACCATCCCTTCAGATACTATCAATTCATACCACATCATAAGAGAAAGACCAGAGACAGAACCAAAACATTCACTCCCCCCGACTCACACAGGCTCCTGCCGTCTCGGTCAGCGGCCAGCACCGCTGACCTCGACAGGAGAGAAAACAGATAAAACCGCCGATGAAAGGGTCGGAGGCTAACCTCCACACCCTTCATCAAACACAAGTCACAAAAAACATAACACTAGAAAAAGCCCAACACTCCCCGAGAGATCCCTCGGGCTTCAAGGGCCGAAACTAAGGGGGTAAGTTACCCCAATGAAAGGTGTAACTGTTCTTGGTCGCGGTAACAATCCGAGGCCAAGTCTCCCACCGATACCTAAAGGCTCGGTCGGTCAAAGTGCGGGCGTCCACTCTCGCCCTGTCTCGGAGCTCACACTTGATTTGAAGGATAACCGTTGTCGGAGAGAAGCCCGAGTTAGCCGTCCGGGAATGCAGAACCCTGTTCCTCTCCTTCCACATCTTATAACAGACCTCGGTGATGATCCTCCTCCAGACCTCCCTGCCCGCCACCGGGGCAGGATGTAGATAAAACACATTAGCCTGGTGAAACTGGAGGGTGTCAAGCCTTTTGTGCCAAGCCCAAGTCCAGATTCCCTGCCAAACCTTGTGCGCCATGCGGCAGGCCCAAAAGAGATGGAACCTGTCCTCAATGCCCGCACACGAAAGGCATCTATCGGAAGAGAGGCCACCCCACCGAAACTGCCTACTTCTGGTTGGAAGGACATTGTGGGCCAACCGCCACCTAAAGTCCCTCTTCTTGCAGTCCACACCCGTCGAGTGAATGCTCATCCAAGCCTCTCTCATACAGAAGTTCTTAGGAACGTGGAAATCTTTGACGACGTGTTCCCTAGGCCTAGGGAGAAGGTCAATGTACATCTGCTGCGTGTTCTTCCCGGCGCGGTCAGCTTTCGCAAAGTCCTGTAGGCGACCTCCAAGCTGGTAAGACCTATGCATCCTCTCGCGCCGGGGCCTATAAATCTGTGGCCGCAAACGCATTTGGACGAGTCCCACCCCGTGAAATAGGAGGCCAAAGGTCCACACGGGTGTTCGGCGACCAGGGCTCCCTTCACACTCTTAAACTGGAGTACACTGAGCCATGTCAGAAGGTGCTTGACTTCCAACCCCCTCCGACCTGGGACACTATAGGACCGCCCGAGCCACTTCTTCTGTCTTCTTCACGGCCCAAATGCAGCCAAAGACCGCTCTCTCCATCTGCTTCAGGAGACTTCCAGGTGAGGACTCAATTTCGACGGCAACAGTGCATTTCGAAACCAGAAGCGCATTAGCTAACTTGGACCGATTCACTCTCGAAATGCCCACCTCCTGCCACCGTTCGGCTCCTTCTTCATCTCCGCCAGAACTTTACCCCAGGTGCTCACGTGGACCCCTTCCTTAGAAAACTGGATACCGAGTATCCGAACGGGCCCATCGGTCACAGCTAGACCTGTAACCGCTCCCATTTGCCCCAGAGCATAATACTCGACTTCTCCTCATTGAGACGGGCACCGGTCGCAATGCAGTACTCAGCGAAAGCATCTCGCATCCCGTTCCAGCTCCTTTCCGAGTCGACGAAGAAGGAGATATGATCTGCGTACGCAAGGTACTTCTACGACTACCCCCTCCCCGGAAGACCCCTCACACTATCCTTCTTGGCAACTCTCTCAAAAGGGGGAAGAGAGGGCATCCCTGCCTCACTCCTCTTGGAACCTCAAAGAGGGAGGAGAGACGACCGGCAATAATGACTCTCCCGGAGAGGTCTCCGTACTAGGGATGGGTAGTAAAAGAACAACCTGTTCTTTTGCACCAGTTCCTTGAACTGAACGGGAACAGCCTGTTCTTCCGTTGCCAAAAAACGTGTTCTCTTGAGTCCGGGAGTCTCTACTCCGTAGAGATGTGAGGAGTACGGGAGAAATGGAAAACCTGTTCTTTCTCGCCAGCTCCTGTTCTGCTACCGACGTCAGTGACGTGGGAGTGACTCGGAATGCCTTTCCGGAACAGGTTCAGTTTGACTGACTGTTCTTTACTTGTTAGTACGTTCCTGAGTCCTGACCTGTTCCCTGACTTTGTGTTCTGTTCTTTTGTGCACGGAACAAACTGCCAGGGATTACGTTTTGTGTCCTTCTGCCTCTTTGTCATAAATATTTGGCGAAAATAGTTCTTTTCAGAACTGCTAATACTAATTTTTTTCTCAAAGTACATATTTTGTGCTGGATTAAGCCAGTATTTTTTTTTTTTTTTTTTTTTTTTTTGTTATTTCAGGTACTTAAGTGTAGCTAAGTATTCGCTGGAGCTGCATCCAAAGGTAAAACAAATTTAAATATAGTTTTTTCAGCTATCAGATAAGGGTCCAACAAATTTCTAGTTGGACTTACACATCGTGGGAACTCAGGAGTGTTAGTCACGATATTCTTACCGATTTCGTTTTTGAAAGGCGCAGGATTACTGTAGTGTATTTAAGTGCTTTTTTTTTTTTTTTTTGTATATGTGCATTTGTGTCGTGATTGCCTTTCAAGGAAAGCGACAGTAAACCCAGAATTATTAGGTAGGAATCCCATTTAAGGTAAAAAAAATCCCAGAATTTCCATTTTGCGTAGGGTGTCTACTCAGAAGTGTAGGTATTTTTAGCAAGGTTTTTTCAATTGTATTTCAGTGTTTTTTAGTGCATAAAAAACACATAAAGCAGAAAATTTTTGCTCTCTCCTTTCGAATGGGTAATAGTTGTGAAGGCAAAATTAAGACAAGTGTCGCAAGGAGATGTAATGTTATATCACACCGCGACTTCAGTTCTTAATACAGGTTGTAAAAAGAAAACACGAAGGAACCCACACCCTGGGAAAAATAAATGAAAAAAATGAGTAATTAAGTGCGGTGCTCATTGGAGTTCCTAAGTAAGTCTTTCCTCGTTGTAATTTGTTTTATTTATTATTGAATAACAAATTTCTTAGTTATAACTTTTTTTCATAATTATTTAGCTAAGAAAAACCTATTTCCATAATTATTGTGCTGAAAAAGGCTTGTGGTCGACATGTTTATACACATTCGTATGAAGCGAATTATTTTAAAACAGCTCCGCACTTTTAACAAACTCTTCAGCAGCCATCAAACAAGTCAGCTACTGGTTTTCAAGAAATTAAATGACTACGTCATCAGCTAAAACGAAGGTACACTAGGTTAATTTCAATTAATACATATATAATATATTTTCGTAAATCTTACTGCAAGTTTCCATGATGTTACTGTTAAAACTATTTTACATGCTCAAAAAGAAGATTTCAACATTTTCCAATTTTATAAATCTTTAATATTTATAACACGTTTCTATTCAGATTCTCACCTTAGGGTATTATTCAAATAAAAATTTACTACTCTAATTTCTCTATGCATAAATTTAAAAAATTTAAATTAGGAAACAAAATTAACAATGTAAGAAGCTGGCATTTACATTCAGTATCAATCTGGTAATCGTGTTTATTCTTACATACTGATGGGATTATTACAGCTAATGATATATTAACCATCATTTTACGTACTGTTCTAAGTTTCAAATTTAAGTGTTTTTCATTTTTCGAAAAAAATAAAAAAAATATTCAATTCTATGATTCCCTAGAAGAATTTATTGTAGTATTCTTAAATTTTTAGGATGAAATTAAATCTCTGCTATATTCGTAATACATAACACGTTAGACAACTTGTTTAATAACCATCCCTTGACAAAGTGATGAAGAACACATACACATTTAATCAGGTTAAAAACGGTATTTACAAGTTTAAAAACTTGTAAATACCGTGTTTTTTTACCTATCGTTTTAAACTTGTAAATACCGTTTTTAACCTGATTAAATGTTTATGTGCTCTTCATCACTTTGTCAAGGGATGGTTGTTAAACAAGTTGTCTACCGTGTTATGTATGACAGAGATCTACTCCTTTACGAATATTGCTTGCAACACGAAAAACCGCATCTACTGTTAAATCTCTGCTTTTAGGACAGACCGATCTTTCTAAAGTTTTAAAAGACATTGATTCCATGCCCGGATGAAGCATCCGTAACTATTTTAAATACCCCAAATTTTTATAATCATGAAAGGCATATAGTGTGTTAAATCCGTTTATTTCTGTGGTGTAGTAAGCACAAAGATTCGCCAAGCTTTCGCACTTCACTGGGAGGCTTTTTCAAGGCAATGATAGACATAAAAGTTGAGGGAATTGGAACACAAAAGGAACAAAAGTGATTTTTAAAAATAATGTGGGTGACATTACTAGTATATTACACGAATTTTTCAAGGTACTTAGAAAGACGAGAGGTAGGTCCAATCGCCTTTGTTTCCGTGCCGTCGGCGAGCTGTCACCCTATGAGCTGGAGTGTGACGTCACATGGCCATAAACCAAGGTAAATACTGAGATCGTTTATAGGCCAAGGTACCTTGGCCATAAACGATCTCTTGCGCATTCGGAGCTTGTGCTGTAGTGCCGATTACTTGCTGCATTTCTTTGTCAATTTGAGACCAGATTTGTCGTTTCATTCTTTTTTTTTTTTTCTTCATTTGTTTTCTGTGTACTACTATCTCGAAAATACCTGGATACGCTGTTGCACTTTGTCGTAATAACAGTTCAAAGGAAAAGAAATTTAGATGTTACACTCCATGTTTTTGCATCGGATAGAGATTTCTTGAAGCAATGGGTAACGAAATGCTATCGAAAGGATGTATTCGATGCAAAGAAAGCTCGAATGTGTTCAGAACACTTTGATGTCTCGAAGTAAAAGCGAGATCTTAGAAATGAATTGCTGAACTTGCCTCCCAGAAAAAAACTGAGAAAACATTCCGTGCCTACAAAAAATATGCCTTAGCAGATGGAGGAGCAAACTTCTGTTCGAATTGAACGGTTTAAGATCGGAGAGGTCAGAAAAAAAAATGCGTTAAATCGAAGTGAAAGTATATCTCCAATTAAACGTCAAATCACAGTCACAATGAAAGTGACATCATTCCTGACCAACATTTATCACACAGTCAACGTTATGTGAGAAGTGCGAATGTTTGAAAAAAAATATAATGCAACAGAAGAGTGAAAATAATTCACTACGGGAAGTATTATCAAACGTAAGAAAACAGTTGGTAATTAATGGTAAAACAATGCTTTTGCCTTGAGAAAAGAAGTCTAAAAACGGAAATTAATATTATGAAACGCAAATGCAAGAATAGAAATTTGCTGAGCAACAGTGAAAGGTGGCCAGCTATCATAAATTTGTTTGGCCATTGTTTCACTGAAGTGCAAATTCAAGTTCTTGGGTCAAAAAAGAGACCAGCAAAATGGAATGAAGAACATACGTATAAGTCAAGCACTTGTTTTACATGATATTTCTCGAAATGCATATCTTTTCATCAAATATAAAATGCACATACTGCTTCCAAGCATTTCCTCTCTGAAACGGTGGTGTGGTAAATTTGTGTTATTGATGGTTTAATTGAGCCTGTTTTAAAGGTGATGAAAATGAATGCTATACACTTAACCGAATTCGACAAAGTTTCAGTTTTATCTTTTGGTGAAATGGGCGTTGATTGCCGATATTGTTATGATGCTGCTGCAGAGACAAATTTTAAGACCGCATAGTAACGTTTTAGTAGTTATGCTGAGAGGCTTATGGAAAGCTTGGAAACAACCATATACTGTTATTATCCATTTGATAAGCAGATGGATCAAATCAAAACCTGTTAACTGACATAATGCGAGCCGTTGAGTAATCGGGTTATTTAGTGCTGATCTTGGAGAGGGGGCAGGGGGGGGTATAGCAAACTTTGGAGGCAGCTTAGAATAACCCCAATATTGTCTTCTTTTCCAAATCCAGTAAATGAAAATCGAAAAATATGGATGTTTGCGGATGTGCCCCATCTAATTAAACTTCTTGGAAATCATATATTTGTTCGTGGAACACGCTGTAGTGTGGAACCATCACTCGCCAGGTATTTGACCTTTTGCTGGAACGTAATAACTCAGAATTAAAGGTGTTTCATAAAATAAAATGGATCCACACAAATGTAAGAGGCCCCATGAGACAGAGAATTAGTTTTAGTGCCCCAGATGCTATTTAACAACGTAAGCAAATGTTTTGGTGGAAAAAAAAATAAATTAATTTAATTTATTTTGAGTATATTGAATTAGGTTGCTATTTATTAAAAGGCGTTATATTTATGCTGGTATTAAAATTTAAAATATGGAAATTATAGAAAATTTAAATTTGGGAGATGGGTGGATGCATTTCGCAACAAAAATATTTTCTAAGTACTAGAAAAGGCCATGAACATCCTAAACAACAATGCATCTGAAAATTTACATTCCACAAGAAGTTATTGGAAAGTTTGCGTTGTTTGTGTTCAAGCAGAGTTGAGTCACCTGAAAGTGCAAAAATAAGTGAATATTGTTGCATGTGTATGAAAATGTGTCACTATAAGACATATGATAAAATGTACTCGTTCAACAACAACTTGTGGAGGCGGTGAAAGTCAATCTAAAATGGATAGGACAAAAATTGCAGTTATGAACTACCTTAGAAAACCAGGATTGGATCGATAGCCTTAGTCAAGCTAAGGGGGAGTACATGGGACCAAGTCATGGAAGACAACAGCACTGCACACAAAAACTTTTCACACTGCACTCATTTTGAACTGTTTTTTGAAAGGCTACTGCCTGTATTTATTATTTTTCTTTAAAAACTTAATGAGTTAATTTTAATGGACAAACAGATATTATTTCCTTTTTTTCTTGTTTGCTTAAACACAGCAGTATAAAACAGAATCTCAATTTACTTTCTATTTCTATTTGGCCACTGGCCTTATGAACAACACAACTTTACATATGTCAACACAGTTAGTTTGAACACTAGGCTTTTAATTTATGCCTTCAAAATCATACTATGATTCGCATGGTTTACACAAAGAAAAAGATACTGGATTATTTTTAATTCCACAAGGCGGACAAGTTCTGTTCTTTTGAAACGTACTCTCCTCTCTCTCACCCAGTTAGCTCAATGACCAATTTACAACCTTACACTTATTGATTTAAATTTAAACAATCTTAGCAAACTCCGCAATCTCCCAGACCAGATTCAAAGACTTCAATTAAATTTACAGTTATTTTAAGAGCCACAAATTATACTTTAACAAATCTACTATCAGCAAGTAAACAAACCAAGTAAATTATCCTCAAAACAGAATTTACACTGAGCACAAGCATTAATTAACATTACATAACCTATAGAACTACCCTGAATGAACCTACTTCACTTATAAAGAAACCTCACTAACTAATCTTAAAAATTATCACTATTCATAACATCAACATAATTCAGAAATTCAAACAATCTTCTTGCACTAGCTTGCTCATAAAAATCACCTCACTCTGCACTTCACATAATAGCTCAGGATACTTAATAACTCTACACTGTAAACAAAAGCTCAAAATACCAATTAACTAAATTTCCAAACTAAATATCAAGTTCACTAACACCAACAACCAGAATTTAGAATTTACATCCCTAGCACTACAGCAAATCATAAACAAATAAATTTAGATACTTTAAATCACCAAACAAATTTAAATTTAACACCTGCAGTGAATTACTGAGGTAGCGGTGAGGCAAATACTCTCAGTTCAGACACTACCCTGGGTTTTGAGAACCAACACAGGAAGAAAATACCAAGTCAGGCTGAAGGCGTGAAATTGGGTCGTGAATCCACTTTCAGCCTATGCAAAGGGAAAGGAAAAAAATCCTCAAGTGTGACACATCATCATCAGGCACAGAATTTCCTCTAACATGATCTCACCACATTTCTTGAAGCAACGCTCGACCGACCCTCGCTGGCAGTACATATTTCCGTGAGCAGTGAAACTACTGGGGGGGTTTGAAGACAAGTTTTCCCCCAAAAACCACGTCTTCAAGGATCTCCCCCTTTTCGAACCAATGCATGATCTCACCTTGATCAACCACGCCTGCAAGAGCCTGTCGTACTTCAACCCTAAATACTCCAGGCACATCTGGCCCAGAACTAACACACCTATATCCCAGGAAAAATTCACTTATCTCTCTATATCCCAAGAAATCCTAAGTCACAATATCCACATATATCCCAGGAAAATTCACCTCTCTCTATATATCCCAAGAAATCCTAAATCACAATATCCACATGTATCCCAGGAAAAATCACTTATCTCTATATCCACATATGTCCCAGGAAAATTCACTTATCTCTATATCCACATATGTCCCAGGAAAATTCACTTATCTCTATATCCACATATGTCCCAGGAAAAATTCACTTATCTCTATATCCACATATGTCCCAGGAAAAATTCACTTATCTCTATATCCACATATGTCCCAGGAAAATTCACTTATCTCTATATCCACATATGTCCCAGGAAAATTCACTTATCTCTATATCCACATATATCCCAGGAAAAATCACTAGCAAGGAAATTCCTCTGCACCATGGCAATGCGCAGGTCCACTTCAGACAATAACACTGACCATTTACATAACCCACTAAATATTTTCACCTTATTGAAAATTAAAATTACATTTAGACTTTTAACCTTATAGTAAAAACAAGAAAATTTAGGCCAAAGAAAAGAACAATTAATACTGGAACTGGTGAGCAAAAGTGTGTCTTCTCAACCCATGATGTTCATTCTTTTTGTGAAATACTAAACTTGAGAACAAGAAATACCTCAACTTTTATTTTGCACATATCGCATCCTGGTGAAAATTCCTACTCAGAGCCCTCTGCCCTAGGACAAGATCCCTGCTTGCCCTAAGATCACCCCTTTCCAATGGGAGATTAACACTCATCTGGAGCATGTAAAATACTGGTCCTCAAATAACACACCTACCATCTTAATTTCGACACTCAACACTCCAAGAATGTAAACAACACTTTAGGTTTCCAATTTCATCACACTATAATATGTTCCCAAAATTCCAATATAAATCATCCCATAATTTATCTTCACTCATAAAAAAAAACTCAATGCTGTAAAAAGGCTAGAGAAAAAATGTTTACAATTATTTTATCACCCACGACATCACAATAACACTGCTTTTTAAATATCACATGCCCAACTAAACTATTATCGATGCACCAAAATTTACTGTGCTCAAACAATAAAACCAAATTTTTCAATAAACCAAATTTTTCCGATACATTAAAATTTACTGGCCTGGGAAGTTGCTAAAATACCAGACATGACAGCACAAAAAAAAAAAACATAAATGAAAACATTTTCAATTCCCCTCTCTTTTTTCTTTCTTTTTCCTGAATTCATACTTGAGTAACTAATAACTTTTACTTTTGAAAGCTGATCGATAACAATATGGGGACATCTGTCCCACATCCAGCTAACCTCAAAAAAAAACAAAGTTTCTTCTTTTTTTTTTTTTTTCCGCAGAACTTATAATTTTGATCTCACACTGCTGACCCACTCGTTCAACAATTTCGCAGCGGTCACAGCATTATACAAAAAAAAAAATCGAGAAAGAATTTACCTTCTGGGCTGGGCAGGAACAACTTGTTTCAAATAAAAAAAAAATCTTCGTCACTGTTGATAATCTCTTCGCCTCCAATAATGTCTTTCTCTTTTTTTTTTTTTGGACACAATGTGCCCGAGCACTTCACCTGAACACAGGGAAAACAAAAGACCTTCCGAAGCTGGTGATGACGGACCCTCTCAGAGGGAGTAATTCTCCCTTGTCCTTTTCGATGCTCATCCCTGGTGGGAATTTGGTCGGCTGCATTGGAAGGTGGACGGCAAAGGCGCGGAGGTTCCCTTTTCTTTATCCATCAGCTCTCACGAGAATGCCTAGGAGTGCATCGGTGATCATCTTTTCGCTGCGCCCCGAGGAGGTCTCGTCCTACGGTGGTCCTGTCCTTTCTTCTTAATTTCTTTCATTTCTTATTTTGGTGGAATCCGCGAGAAATTTAGCGCCAGCCCTGAGTTCCTTTCAAAAATTTTCTTCTTCATGTAACCACCATGAGCCGGACAGGTCCCCATGCTAGAAGACCGTCGCTACTAGGCTCCTTTAAGCTTTTTACACTCGATGTCAAATCATGGCGGTCAGCAAAAATGCTCTCCCCACCAAAGGGCGAGGAGAGACTCGGCTGTCCCCTCTTTCTCTCCGGTCAGCAAAGGTACCAGAACAAAAGTGTCTCTCAACGGAAAAAACTCTGGAGTGCTTGAAATCACTGACCCCTCTCATTGGTCGAAACTTCAGCCTAGCAACTCACTCCCACGCCTCGCTCGAGTGACCTCTAACCTTCACACGTGCAGACCAAGCTCATCTTGACCCTGAGGTTCTAAAAATAGATTTCGTTGCTGAAATCCCTACCCCAAAGGACGAAAAGATGTTACTTTTGGGCGACTTTCTCGACGTTTGGAAACGAACGCAAAAATGGCGAATTCTTGCTTTGCAGAAAATCACTAATTTTAATTTTCTTTTTCTCTCGTTCCGTGATGTGAAAGTAAAATTAATTTTGATTCTCTGAGCTGCACACCTACTCGCCTTTTCCTATCGCGATAAAAGAACAGATAAAATAATTATTTTCAAAACCCCAAAGTCAGTTAAATCAAATATTATTCTTTTTTTTTTCTTTTCACCAACATGAAATTTTGTTTTCCTGGTAGTGATTAAGACAAGCGAATTTTGCGCATGAATTCCCCTGCCTTTCAACCAGGAATTTTCTTCTAACGTATGTCATGGAAGAAAATTTTTGCATTAATTAATCTCTGATAAACCAACAGAAAGATTGATCAGGTCTCTCTGAAATTCACCAGAGGTTAAAATTTTCGCCATGACAAATACATTCCCCCTGCGAAAAAGACGAGCAAAGCGAGTCGAAACATAAAATAAAAATCTCAGAAAATTCGCTTCTACCTACTACTCAACACACACGTGCTCCGACCATGTCAACAAACCGATGAATGTAAACAAACCTGCAGCGCCACCTACCTCCGGTGAAGCTGACTTCCGTTCCAACATGGCTACCACTGAACTAGGAAAACAAATGTTCCGAAGCGAAGCTACTTATCACCTGACCTTAATTACAGAGGTGAAAGAATTTTTTCAAGCCAAAAAATTTTCACGGAACGAAGAAGAAAAAAAAATTCTGCACCGGCTCAAATACTAACCTTTTAACTACACTGAGAAAATTAAATTAAAAGAAATTTAACTGATTATTAAATTCCTAACTCACTGGCTATTACTACAGAAATACTAATCCTACCCAACACTGAACCTACACTTCACTCCAATAGTAAACAACCTAACTTAAAATAACTAACCAGTGCACCTGGGCACTAAATTAACCAGCGTGAGGAGAGAAGAGAAGTTACGCCTCTTACAATTTTTGCATTATGCTTTCACCAATTTGACATCACCAACAACAGGCATTTTTCGAATGACAACATTACTTTACAATACACTTTCTTCCCTTAGTTCAACAGAATATGATAAATTGCCTGAATGCAACACATTAAAATTACACTTAATTCAACACTCGGACTGTAGAGGTAAAAAAAAATTTTGCAACACATGAAAAATACACCTAGAAGTTCAATATTTGGAAAAGTGTGAAATTGCATATATATATATATGTGACACACTGCAAACTATTAATTAGCACTAGTTATATTCGAAATACCAAATTATACATTATGCAGGTACGCTTGAGAAATTATTTGTGTGAAAACTCATGTAGGTAAACACCCAAAAAAAATTGTATGTGTGTCAAGCACAAAATTACTGAAATTACTCATATATCACTGAAAATATTACACCAACACAAAAAAAAATCTTTTTATGTGTGTCAAGCCCTAACTGGCTTTTATGTTAAGCCCAAAATTATTCAATTATTACAAACACTGCTACTGAAATATTATAATACTCATACACAGAAATTCAGCTGAAATCAAAAAATATGCACTTTCGCTACTTTGGTCACTGAGAGAGAGAGACTACCAGAACTTATCACTACGAGAAAATAATTCACATATGAAACCATACTCAAGATTTTTCGTAACTACTGTGCAGTACAGGTTGAATTCCATGACAAGGCATGTATCCTATGGTCACGGCACCAAATGTTTTGGTGGAAAAAAAAAAATAAATTAATTTAATTTATTTTGAGTATATTGAATTAGGTTGCTATTTATTAAAAGGCGTTATATTTATGCTGGTATTAAAATTTAAAATATGGAAATTATAGAAAATTTAAATTTGGGAGATGGGTGGATGCATTTCGAAACAAAAATATTTTCTAAGTACTAGAAAAGGCCATGAACATCCTAAACAACAATGCATCTGAAAATTTACATTCCACAAGAAGTTATTGGAAAGTTTGCGTTGTTTGTGTTCAAGCAGAGTTGAGTCACCTGAAAGTGCAAAAATAAGTGAATATTGTTGCATGTGTATGAAAATGTGTCACTATAAGACATATGATAAAATGTACTCGTTCAACAACAACTTGTGGAGGCGGTGAAAGTCAATCTAAAATGGATAGGACAAAAATTGCAGTTATGAACTACCTTAGAAAACCAGGATTGGATCGATAGCCTTAGTCAAGCTAAGGGGGAGTACATGGGACCAAGTCATGGAAGACAACAGCACACAAAAACTTTTCACACTGCACTCATTTTGAACTTTTTTTTGAAAGGCTACTGCCTGTATTTATTATTTTTCTTTAAAAACTTAATGAGTTAATTTTAATGGACAAACAGATATTATTTCCTTTTTTCTTGTTTGCTTAAACACAGCAGTATAAAACAGAATCTCAATTTACTTTCTATTTCTATTTGGCCACTGGCCTTATGAACAACACAACTTTACATATGTCAACACAGTTAGTTTGAACACTAGGCTTTTAATTTATGCCTTCAAAATCATACTATGATTCGCATGGTTTACACAAGAAAAAGATACTGGATTATTTTTAATTCCACAAGGCGGACAAGTTCTGTTCTTTTGAAACGTACTCTCCTCTCTCTCACCCAGTTAGCTCAATGACCAATTTACAACCTTACACTTATTGATTTAAATTTAAACAATCTTAGCAAACTCCGCAATCTCCCAGACCAGATTCAAAGACTTCAATTAAATTTACAGTTATTTTAAGAGCCACAAATTATACTTTAACAAATCTACTATCAGCAAGTAAACAAACCAAGTAAATTATCACTCAAAACAGAATTTACACTGAGCACAAGCATTAATTAACATTACATAACCTATAGAACTACCCTGAATGAACCTACTTCACTTATAAAGAAACCTCACTAACTAATCTTAAAAATTATCACTATTCATAACATCAACATAATTCAGAAATTCAAACAATCTTCTTGCACTAGCTTGCTCATAAAAATCACCTCACTCTGCACTTCACATAATAGCTCAGGATACTTAATAACTCTACACTGTAAACAAAAGCTCAAAATACCAATTAACTAAATTTCCAAACTAAATATCAAGTTCACTAACACCAACAACCAGAATTTAGAATTTACATCCCTAGCACTACAGCAAATCATAAACAAATAAATTTAGATACTTTAAATCACCAAACAAATTTAAATTTAACACCTGCAGTGAATTACTGAGGTAGCGGTGAGGCAAATACTCTCAGTTCAGACACTACCCTGGGTTTTGAGAACCAACACAGGAAGAAAATACCAAGTCAGGCTGAAGGCGTGAAATTGGGTCGTGAATCCACTTTCAGCCTATGCAAAGGGAAAGGAAAAAAATCCTCAAGTGTGACACATCATCATCAGGCACAGAATTTCCTCTAACATGATCTCACCACATTTCTTGAAGCAACGCTCGACCGACCCTCGCTGGCAGTACATATTTCCGTGAGCAGTGAAACTACTGGGGGGTTTGAAGACAAGTTTTCCCCCAAAAACCACGTCTTCAAGGATCTCCCCCTTTTCGAACCAATGCATGATCTCACCTTGATCAACCACGCCTGCAAGAGCCTGTCGTACTTCAACCCTAAATACTCCAGGCACATCTGGCCCAGAACTAACACACCTATATCCCAGGAAAAATTCACTTATCTCTCTATATCCCAAGAAATCCTAAGTCACAATATCCACATATATCCCAGGAAAATTCACCTCTCTCTATATATCCCAAGAAATCCTAAATCACAATATCCACATGTATCCCAGGAAAAATCACTTATCTCTATATCCACATATGTCCCAGGAAAATTCACTTATCTCTATATCCACATATGTCCCAGGAAAATTCACTTATCTCTATATCCACATATGTCCCAGGAAAAATTCACTTATCTCTATATCCACATATGTCCCAGGAAAAATTCACTTATCTCTATATCCACATATGTCCCAGGAAAATTCACTTATCTCTATATCCACATATGTCCCAGGAAAATTCACTTATCTCTATATCCACATATATCCCAGGAAAAATCACTAGCAAGGAAATTCCTCTGCACCATGGCAATGCGCAGGTCCACTTCAGACAATAACACTGACCATTTACATAACCCACTAAATATTTTCACCTTATTGAAAATTAAAATTACATTTAGACTTTTAACCTTATAGTAAAAACAAGAAAATTTAGGCCAAAGAAAAGAACAATTAATACTGGAACTGGTGAGCAAAAGTGTGTCTTCTCAACCCATGATGTTCATTCTTTTTGTGAAATACTAAACTTGAGAACAAGAAATACCTCAACTTTTATTTTGCACATATCGCATCCTGGTGAAAATTCCCTACTCAGAGCCCTCTGCCCTAGGACAAGATCCCTGCTTGCCCTAAGATCACCCCTTTCCAATGGGAGATTAACACTCATCTGGAGCATGTAAAATACTGGTCCTCAAATAACACACCTACCATCTTAATTTCGACACTCAACACTCCAAGAATGTAAACAACACTTTAGGTTTCCAATTTCATCACACTATAATATGTTCCCAAAATTCCAATATAAATCATCCCATAATTTATCTTCACTCATAAAAAAAAACTCAATGCTGTAAAAAGGCTAGAGAAAAAATGTTTACAATTATTTTATCACCCACGACATCACAATAACACTGCTTTTTAAATATCACATGCCCAACTAAACTATTATCGATGCACCAAAATTTACTGTGCTCAAACAATAAAACCAAATTTTTCAATAAACCAAATTTTTCCGATACATTAAAATTTACTGGCCTGGGAAGTTGCTAAAATACCAGACATGACAGCACAAAAAAAAAAAAACATAAATGAAAACATTTTCAATTCCCTCTCTCTTTTTTCTTTCTTTTTCCTGAATTCATACTTGAGTAACTAATAACTTTTACTTTTGAAAGCTGATCGATAACAATATGGGGACATCTGTCCCACATCCAGCTAACCTCAAAAAAACAAAGTTTCTTCTTTTTTTTTTTTTTCCGCAGAACTATAATTTTGATCTCACACTGCTGACCCACTCGTTCAACAATTTCGCAGCGGTCACAGCATTATACAAAAAAAAAAAAATCGAGAAAGAATTTACCTTCTGGGCTGGGCAGGAACAACTTGTTTCAAATAAAAAAAAAATCTTCGTCACTGTTGATAATCTCTTCGCCTCCAATAATGTCTTTCTCTTTCTTTTTTTTTTTGGACACAATGTGCCCGAGCACTTCACCTGAACACAGGGAAAACAAAAGACCTTCCGAAGCTGGTGATGACGGACCCTCTCAGAGGGAGTAATTCTCCCTTGTCCTTTTCGATGCTCATCCCTGGTGGGAATTTGGTCGGCTGCATTGGAAGGTGGACGGCAAAGGCGCGGAGGTTCCCTTTTCTTTATCCATCAGCTCTCACGAGAATGCCTAGGAGTGCATCGGTGATCATCTTTTCGCTGCGCCCCGAGGAGGTCTCGTCCTACGGTGGTCCTGTCCTTTCTTCTTAATTTCTTTCATTTCTTATTTGGTGGAATCCGCGAGAAATTTAGCGCCAGCCCTGAGTTCCTTTCAAAAATTTTCTTCTTCATGTAACCACCATGAGCCGGACAGGTCCCCATGCTAGAAGACCGTCGCTACTAGGCTCCTTTAAGCTTTTTACACTCGATGTCAAATCATGGCGGTCAGCAAAAATGCTCTCCCCACCAAAGGGCGAGGAGAGACTCGGCTGTCCCCTCTTTCTCTCCGGTCAGCAAAGGTACCAGAACAAAAGTGTCTCTCAACGGAAAAAACTCTGGAGTGCTTGAAATCACTGACCCCTCTCATTGGTCGAAACTTCAGCCCTAGCAACTCACTCCCACGCCTCGCTCGAGTGACCTCTAACCTTCACACGTGCAGACCAAGCTCATCTTGACCCTGAGGTTCTAAAAATAGATTTCGTTGCTGAAATCCCTACCCCAAAGGACGAAAAGATGTTACTTTTGGGCGACTTTCTCGACGTTTGGAAACGAACGCAAAAATGGCGAATTCTTGCTTTGCAGAAAATCACTAATTTTAATTTTCTTTTTCTCTCGTTCCGTGATGTGAAAGTAAAATTAATTTTGATTCTCTGAGCTGCACACCTACTCGCCTTTTCCTATCGCGATAAAAGAACAGATAAAATAATTATTTTCAAAACCCCAAAGTCAGTTAAATCAAATATTATTCTTTTTTTTTTTTCTTTTCACCAACATGAAATTTTGTTTTCCTGGTAGTGATTAAGACAAGCGAATTTTGCGCATGAATTCCCCTGCCTTTCAACCAGGAATTTTCTTCTAACGTATGTCATGGAAGAAAATTTTTGCATTAATTAATCTCTGATAAACCAACAGAAAGATTGATCAGGTCTCTCTGAAATTCACCAGAGGTTAAAATTTTCGCCATGACACAAAGATGTAGAGTATTTTTTTCGTGAAAGAAAACAAATTGCTAATTTTATAAAATTGGTAAATGACTGATTCGACGTAATGAAATGTAGATTTCCCAGCTCCAAAGAGCCATTGCAGTGTGCTTTTAGAAAAAAAAAAAAAAAAATATTTGTCTTCGTATAAGACCCCCAAATCATGGGGGCTGGGAGAAGGAGCGCCCTAATGTGCTCTCGCACGACGTCCCCTCCCCCATACACGAACTTTGTTGCAACACATCTTCACACTGTTCACCACGCCCAAAATAAACACCTGGACATGGTTTACTGATGTTTACACACATTCCCACCACGGCCCGACAAGCAACACCAGACAAACCCCCGATTCATACAGATCCTCCGAAGAACTCGAAAGGACCCGCACACAAAGAGCCGGCGAGGTAACCTAGAACGGTGGGTGCAGCCCGAAGGTACACCCGGAACGTCCATGTAGGCGGACAAATGTCTCCTTCAGAGGTGATCAAGTGACAGCGACCCGGACGGGAGACTGTCAGAGAGGACACCGGGCCGAAGGGTGCACCATGGCACTCGCATGAGCCATGGCAGGTGCCTCCCCGGCGTACTTCCACACGGAACCGGCACACCACAAACAGCAAATACACAACACCCTCCCTTCAGATACCATCTATTCATACCACATCACAAGAGAAAGACCAGAGACAGAACCAAAACATTCACTCCCCCCGACTCGCACAGGCTCCTGCCGTCTTGGTCAGCAGCCAGCACCGCTGACCTCGACAGGAAAGAAAACAGGTAAAACCGCCGATGAAAGGGTCGGAGACTAACCTCCACACCCTTCATCAAACACAAGTCACAAAAAACATAACACTAGAAAAAGCCCAACACTCCCCGAGAGATCCCTCGGGTTTCAAGGGCCGAAACTAAGGGGGTAAGTTACCCCAATGAAACGTGTAGTTGTTCTTGTTCCCGGTAACAATCCGAGGCCAAGTCCCACACCGATACCTAAAGGCTCGGTCGGTCAAAGTGCGGGCGTCCACTATCGCCCTGTCTCGGAGCTCACACTTGGCCTGAAGGATAACTGTTGTCGGAGAGAAGCCCGAGTTAGCCGTCCGGGAATGCAGAACCCTGTTTCTCTCCCTCCACATCTTATAACAGACCTGGGTGATGATCCTCCTTCAGACCTCCCTGCCCGCCACCGGGGCAGGGTGTAGATAAAACACATTAGCCGGGTGAAACTGGAGGGTGTCAAGCCTTTTGTGCCAAGCCCAAGTCCAGATTCCCTGCCAAACCTTGTGCGCCATGCGGCAGGCCAGAAGAAATGGAACCTGTCCTCAATGCCCGCACACGAAAGGCATCTATCGGAAGAGATGCCACCTCACCGAAACTGCCTACTTCTGGTTGGAAGGACATTGTGGGCCAACCGCCACCTAAAGTCCCTCTTCTTGCAGTCCACACCCGTCGAGTGAATGCTCATCCAAGCCTCTCTCATACAGAAGTTCTTAGGAACGTGGAAATCTTTGACGACGTGTTCCCTAGGCCTAGGGAGAAGGTCAATGTACATCTGCTGCGTGTTCTTCCCGGCGCGGTCAGCTTTCGCAAAGTCCTGTAGGCGACCTCCAAGCTGGTAAGACCTATGCATCCTCTCGCGCCGGGGGCCAACAAATCTGCTGCCGGGAACGTATTTGAACGAGTCCCACCCCGTGAAATAGGAGGCCAAAAGTCCACACGGGTGTTCGGCGCCCAGGGCTCCCTTCACACTCTTAAACTGGAGTGCACTGAGCCATGTCGGAAGGTGATTGACTTCCAAACCCCCCCCCCGACCTGGGACACTATAGGACCGCCCGAGCCACCTCTTCTGTCTTCTTCCCGGCCCAAATGCAGCCAAAGACCGCTCTCTCCATCTGCTTCAGGAGACTTCCGGGTGAGGACTCAATTTCCCCGGCAACAGTGCATTTCGAAACCAGAAGCGCATTAGCTAACTTGGACCGATTCACTCTCGAAATGCCCACCTCCTGCCACCGTTCGGCTCCTTCTTCATCTCCGCCAGAACTTTACCCCAGGTGCTCACGTGGACCCCTTCCTTAGAAAACTGGATACCGAGTATCCGAACGGGCCCATCGGTCACAGCTAGACCTGTAACAGCTCCCATTTGCTCCAGAGCATAATACTCGACTTCTCCTCATTGAGACGGGCACCGGTCGAAATGCAGTACTCAGCGAAAGCATCTCGCATCCCGTTCCAGCTCCTTTCCGAGTCGACGAAGAAGGAGATATCATCTGCGTACGCAAGGTACTTCAACGACTACCCCCTCCCCGGAAGACCCCTCACACTATCCTTCTTGGCAACTCTTCTCAAAAGGGGGAAGAGAGGGCATCCCTGCCTCACTCCTCTTGGAACCTCAAAGAGGGAGGAGAGACGACCGGCAATAATGACTCTCCCGGAGAGGTCTCCGTGCTAGGGATGGGTAGTAACTCTTGAGTCCGGGAGTCTCTACTCCGTAGAGATGTGAGGAGAACGGGAGAAATGGAAAACCTGTTCTTTCTCGCCAGCTCCTGTTCTGCTACCGACGTCAGTGACGTGGGAGTGACTCGGAATGCCTTTCCGGAACAGGTTCAGTTTGACTGACTGTTCTTTACTAGTTAGTACGTTCCTGAGTCCTGACCTGTTCCCTGACTTTGTGTTCTGTTCTTTTGTGCACGGAACAAACTGCCAGGGATTACGTTTTGTGTCCTTCTGCCCCTTTTTCATAAATATTTGGCAAAAATAGTTCTTTTCAGAACTGCTAATACTAATTTTTTTCTCAAAGTACATATTTTGTGATGGATTAAGCCAGTATTTTTTTTTTTTTTATGTTATTTCAGGTACCTAAGTGCAGCTAAGTATTCGCTGGAGCTGCATCCAACGGTAAAACAAATTTAAATATAGTTTTTTCAGCTATCAGATAAGGGTCCAACAAATTTCTAGTTGGACTTACACATCGTGGGAACTCAGAAGTGTTAGTCACGATATTGTTACCGATTTCGTTCTTGAAAGGCGCAGGATTACTGTAGTGTATTTAAGTGGGTTTTTTTTTTTTAAGTGCGTTTGTGTCGTGCTTGCCTTTCAAGGAAAGCGACAGTAACCCAGAATTATTAGGTAGGAATCCCATTTAAGGTAAAAAAATTCCCAGACCATTTTGCGTAGGGTGTCTACTCAGAAGTGTAGGTATTTTTAGCAAGGTTTTTTCAATTGTATTTCAGTGTTTTTAGTGCATAAAAAACACATAAAGCAGAAAATTTTTGCTCTCTCCTTTCAAATGGGTAATAGTTGTGAAGGCAAAATTAAGACAAGTGTCGCAAGGAGATGTAATGTTATATCACACCGCGACTTCAGTTCTTAATACAGGTTGTAAAAAGAAAACACGAAGGAACCCACACCCTGGGAAAAATAAATGAAAAAAATGAGTAATTAAGTGCGGTGCTCATTGGAGTTCCTAAGTAAGTCTTTCCTTGTTGTAATTTGTTTTATTTATTATTGAATAACAAACTTCTTAGTTATAACTTATTTTCATAATTATTGAGCTGAAAAAGGCTTGTGGTCGACATGTTTACACACATTCGTATGAAGCAAAATATTTTAAAAGAACAGCTCAGTTGATCAAGAGCAGGGAAGAACTGTTCTACCTACTCCGTACAACGCCCCAACCGCACTTTTAACAAACTCTTCAGCAGCCATCAAACAAGTCAGCTACTGGTTTTCAAGAAATTAAATGACTACGTCATCAGCTAAAACGAAGGTACACTAGGTTAATTTCAATTAATACATATATAAGATATTTTCGTAAATCTTACTGCAAGTTTCCATGATGTTACTGTTAAAACTATTTTACATGCTCAAAAAGAAGATTTCAACATTTTCCAATTTTATAAATCTTTAATATCTATAACACGTTTCTATTCAGATTCTCACCTTAGGGTATTATTCAAATAAAAATTTACTACTCTAATTTCTCTATGCATAAATTTAAAAAATTTAAATTAGGAAACAAAATTAACAATGTAAGAAGCTGGCATTTACATTCAGTATCAATCTGGTAATCGTGTTTATTCTTACATACTGATGGGATTATTACAGCTAATGATATATTAACCATCATTTTACGTACTGTTCTAAGTTTCAAATTTAAGTGTTTTTCATTTTTCGAAAAAAATAAAAAAAATATTCAATTCTATGATTCCCTAGAAGAATTTATTGTAGTATTCTTAAATTTTTAGGATGAAATTAAATCTCTGCTATATTCGTAATACATAACACGTTAGACAACTTGTTTAATGACCATCCCTTGACAAAGTGATGAAGAACACATACACATTTAATCAGGTTAAAAACGGTATTTACAAGTTTAAAAACTTGTAAATACCGTGTTTTACCTATCGTTTTAAACTTGTAAATACCGTTTTTAACCTGATTAAATGTTTATGTGCTCTTTATCACTTTGTCAAGGGATGGTTGTTAAACAAGTTGTCTACCGTGTTATGTATGACAGAGATCTACTCCTTTACGAATATTGCTTGCAACACGAAAAACCGCATCTACTGTTAAATCTCTGCTTTTAGGACAGACCGATCTTTCTAAAGTTTTAAAAGTCATTGATTCCATGCCCGGATGAAGCATCCGTAACTATTTTAAATACGCCAAATTTTAATAATCATGAAAGGCATATAGTGTGTTAAATCCGTTTATTTCTGTGGTGTAGTAAGCACAAAGATTCGCCAAGCTTTCGCACTTCACTGGGAGGCTTTTTCAAGGCAATGATAGACAAAAAATTTCAGGGAATTGGAACACAAAAGGAACGAAAGTGATTTTTAAAAATAACGTGGGTGACATTACTAGTATATTACACGAATTTTTCAAGGTACTTAGAAAGACGAGAGGTAGGTCCAATCGCCTTTGTTTCCGTGCTGTCGGCGAGCTGTCACCCTATGAGCTGGAGTGTGACGTCACAGTGGCCATAAACCAAGGTAAATACTGAGATCGTTTATGGGCCAAGGTACCTTGGCCATAAACGATCTCTTGCGCATTCGGAGCTTGTGCTGTAGTGTCGATTACTTGCTGCATTTCTTTGTCAATTTGAGACCAGATTTGTCGTTTCATTCTTTTTTTTTTTTTTCTTCATTTGTTTTCTGTGTACAACTATCTCGAAAATACCTGGATACGCTGTTGCACTTTGTCGTAATAACAGTTCAAAGGAAAAGAAATTTAGATGTTACACTCCATGTTTTTGCATCTGATAGAGATTTCTTGAATTCTTGAAGCAATGGGTAACGAAATGCTGTCGAAAGGATGTATTCGATGCAAAGAAAGCTCGAATGTGTTCAGAACACTTTGATGTCTCGAAGTAAGAGCGAGATCTTAGAAATGAATTGCTGAACTTGCCTCAAAGAAAAAAACTGAGAAAAGATTCCGTGCCTACAAAAAATATGCCTTAGCAGATGGAGGAGCAAACTTCTGTTCGAAGTGAACGGTTTAAGATCGGAGAGGTCAGAAAAAAAATGCGTTAAATCGAAGTGAAAGTATATCTCCAATTAAACGTCAAATCACAGGTCACAATGAAAGTGACATCATTTTAGGACCGCATAGTAACGTTTTAGTAGTTATGCTGAGAGTCTTATGGAAAGCTTGGAAACAACCATATACTGTTATTATCCATTTGATAAGCAGATGGATCAAATCAAAAGCTGTTAACTGACATAATTCGAGCCGTTGAGTAATCGGGTTATTTAGTGCTGATCTTGGGGAGGGGGCGGGGGGTGGTATAGCAAACTTTGGAGGCAGCTTGGAATAACCCCAATATTGTCTTCTTTTCCAAATCCAGTAAATGAAAATCGAAAAATATGAATGTTTGCGGATGTGCCCCATCTAATTAAACTTCTTGGAAATCATATATTTGCTCGCGGAACACGCTGTAGTGTGGAACCATCACTCGCCAGGTATTTGACCTTTTGCTGGAACGTAATAACTCAGAATTAAAGGTGTTTCATAAAATAAAATGGATCCACACAAATGTAAGAGGCCCCATGAGACAGAGAATTAGTTTTAGTGACGCAGATGCTATTTAACAACGTAAGCAAAGATGTAGAGTATTTTTTTCGTGAAAGAAAACAAATTGCTAATTTCATAAAATTGGTAAATGACTGATTCGACGTAATGAAATGTAGATTTCCCAGCTCCAAAGAGCCATTGCAGTGTGCTTTCAAAAAAAAAAAAAAAATATTCAGCAAAAAAGCATCGAACAGTATTCATGTCATATTCCCGTTTTTTCCCAGTATATATATATATATATATATATATATATATATATATATGTTTACTCTATTTTGAAAAATAGTTGGATGTTTGTACAATTTTTACTTAAAAATTATTAACTCAAAAGTAGCTCTGTAATTTCGATTGAAAATTCACAGAGCACACGACACTTTCTCGGTATGGCTCCGTGCGTGGTTGGTTGGTTGGTTAGTAGATTTTATTGGCGCAAGGGCCATGGTTGGCCAAAGAGCGCCAGACACAAGACAAACAGACAGAATTATAAAACGGGGCATAAAACCCCAAATCTGGCTGACCAAGTAAAACCGAACCATGAGTACGAACTAAGGGCCAAAAAAGACAATAAAACAAACAGTATGAAAAACATGGCACAATGGTGAGAAACAAGCCGACTAAGTAAAACTTAGGAATGAGAAAGACAAAACAAATCACGAAATCGAACACAACTACACAGAGAATGAGTCACCAGGAGGAGGACGAACTGTCACTCTCCTCCCCCCACGCTCCTCTGCAATGCTGGCCGAGGGCGGGGACGAACTGTCACTCTCCTCCCCCATGTTCCTCTGCAATGTTGGTTGAGGCTGGGGACGAACTGTCACTCTCCTACCCCCTATGTTCCTCCATAATGTTGGTTGAGGGTGAGGACCTCGCTGAGTCCGAGACAGTTGCAATGTTGGTCAGGTGAACCGCGACAGTTGGATGGACACTGCACACCTTTGCGGATTGAGGGCCGGGTCTTCCACACGTGCAGGCTTTCTGCTGGGAACTGGAAGAGTCGGTCGTCTTCAAAGAGAAGGCGCAGACTCAGCTATTCGAAAAAGCTGGAGCTCGGGGAAATCCACCTGTGTCGCTTGTTTAGCTGTAGATCGCTTGGCAAGTGCGGCGAGAGCTACAGGGCGCGGAACAAAGGGTTGCACGGGTTGTGGCAGAGACTGAACTACTGCGGCAAAAGTACGCTGTCGGATAGTGGGTATACCCAACTTGGCCTTGGCAGCAGGGTACGAGAGGCCTTCCAGGGTCTTGAGGCGCTGGATCGCCATCTCGTCCTTCCATTTCATACAGTTGCGGGAGTAAGCTGCATGGGCCTCACCGCAGTTAACACAGCAGGCCGCAGAAGTGCAACCATCCCCGTCATGTTCACTGGAGCCACAATTTGCGCAACGAGCGGAACTCTTACAGAAACGTTGGGAATGCCCGTACCTCTGGCACCTGAAACAGCGCAGAGGACTGGAAATGTACGGGCGAACTCCACAGACCAAGTAGCCAGCCTTGATTTCGGTCGGAACTTTCGGGGAGTTAAAAGTCAAGATTACATTTTTAGACTTAATCAAAGAACCATCGCGCCGGAACATCATACGACGTGCAGCAATAACACCTTGATCTGCAAGTTCAGTCACCAATTCGTCCTCACTGCATGGCAAGAGATCAAACTCCGAAATAACACCCCGAGAGGTGTTAAGAAACGGGTGAGGTGTCACTTTGACAGGAATGCCCTGAAGACTAGTGAGGTGCAGAAAAGTGTTACTCTGAGAAACACTGCAAGTTTGGACAAGCAGGTCCCCAGAGCGAAGCTTCCTCACAGACTTCAAGGGGCCAACCGCAGCGTTCAAAGCTTTAGAAATGAAAAAGGGAGATCTGGTGGACAGTCTCTCATTCGGATCGATGGATTCTACAAGTAAGTGTGTAGCATGCGTAGTCACAGCAATCGAGGGGAGACGACGCTTCGGAGCGACTGGTACAGCTGCCGAAGAAGAGGTTCCACATTCGTGGTCCAGGTCATGGTCTAATGATCGTTTAAGGTTATGAGACTTGGTAGGTTGAGAAGACGAAGGAGAGTCGTTGTCAACTATCATTTTCTCAGGTGACTTAAATTTGGAGTTTTTGTTTTTGGGTTTACCCATCGAAAAAAGAAGAAAGATTCGTCTGCAGACTACTCCACCCACCACCGAGCCCTACAAGGGAGAACTGGAGGTCCGCAAGCCAAGAAAATGACGCTGGACACAGTTCTGGAACTTATACGTTGCAGATATAGTCCGTTGGCTGTGATCACACGCACTCGGCGGACACTTCGGCCTCCGGGTACCGTCATGCCAACGCCTTTGGCATGATCCCACAGCTCCCGGGCTTACCCTGCCGTGCTATACGACAAAAAAGCCGCTAAAGCCCTGTACACAACTTGGTACAAGACTTCTGACTAGAGGTGGGTTAGTCTCTAGCCTCCCGTTTACAGCGAAGCCGGGGTCGAAGAGGAGTGTTGGTACACAGGAGGCACTGCTCCGGTGTCCTGCGACCTCAGCCGCCAGACATCCCATTTCCGCCTCACGGGTCACCGCACGCGGCAAACATGCAGGTAGGTCTAGCACCCAAACCAGCTAAAAGGAAAAAGAAATCCAAAGAAGACAAATCCTGGAATTGAACCTAAACGGAATCTCAGCAACCTACGAACTGAGCGGTTAATATAAAACAGTTAGTGGTGGAGGGTAACAAAACCACAAGACCGGGGTGTTAGTACATAACGTGGTAGCGATTAGGTAGAGGATACAACACGGGCAACCAGCCAGTGGAGAAAATAAATAAAAACAAAAAAGCGAGACACAAGACCAGCGCGGGAACGTGGGGACGCGACTCCCCAACAGCTGGATGAACAGCCGTCCCTGCAAACATCAAAATAAAAAACAAGCGGTGGCATGACATCAGATGTTGACCAGTCACAAGGTCAGCTCGGGCCGTGGGGGCGCCGCTCCCCAAATAACTGGAAAACCAGTTATCCCCGTGCGGGGCTCCGTGCGCGTTACAGCTTCGCTCATGGCCACCGTGATGTCACAGCGCAGCGAAGAGAAGAGAAGAGGGAAGACTTCGCCGTTACGATGGACCTACCTCTAATCCTTCTAAGTACCTTGGAATTTTTATCGCGCAATCAAACGGGGCGTCGCGATGTGTTTCTATCTTTTAATAACGCATGCCAAACCATTGGTAGTTCAGTAGAGATCATGTCATTGCACGCTACTTTGCTGGAGAGGATTTCGACAGTTGCCCTGATGGAAGTCTCTTTAAAGTTCGTGTAAGGGGCAATTATTCTAATATTATTCCATACTGGAGTGGCCGATGAATGCATGACTTCTCTGGCGAGGGCTGTATTCTGCATGTCCTGCTTCACACTTCGTACGTGTTCTTTACATCTAGTATTCAAGGATCGCTTTGTCATTCCGATATACATCTCGTGTTGTCAGGATACACCAACGGTATAGCGTACACACCGGCCTTTTCTTTTTCACACTGTCTCTCCTTGCAGCTTGATACTTTATGTGATATTGGGGTCGGGACTTCATTGCTATTAATATTTTGTATTTACGTAACAAATTCTTTAATCAATATGCAAAGCCTGGGATATATGAGATGGATCCTGCGTACTTCATTGTCTTACTAGGTGATTTGGTTGTTGCTGACATTATACGATTTCTTACAGTTCTATGTATTATGTTTATTTCATCCCTCTTATATTCAGCCTTTAGACCTTTGCTATAAATATAATCAATTTCCTTGTTATTTAGGTAGTTGGTTTAGCATACGTTATACGCTCTATAGAACCATGCTCTGAAAGCAGAAAGTTTGTACTCTTATGGGCAGTGCGAATCAGGAGGGACACGGTTCGGTACTGCGGTCGGTTTATAATAAACACGTTAAAATCGAAGCTGGATGTTCTATTTCTTCTGAGCGCGGCGTCAAGATAATTCAACGTTCCATCCACTTCAAGCTCCATGGTGAACTTTGTCGTATTATGTAGATTGTTTATCCTATGCATGAAATATTTTAATTCGTCTACTCCATGTTCCCATATGAAGAGCGCATACAGGATGTCTTTGTTTCGAATATACCATTCATTAATACGGTCAAAACTGGATTATGGTTGTATCGTGTATGGCTCTGCTCGTCGTTCCGTTCTCCGGCCTTTGGATACTATTCAGCATCAAGCGCTGCGTCTTTGTACGGGAGCATTTCGAACATCTCCGATTCCCAGGCTTTACGCTGACGCGAACGAACCATCGCTTGAATTACGCCGTCTGCAGCTGTCTGTTCAATTCTACTTGAAACTTTGATCTCTTCTAAACCATCCTTTATACGATGCAGTTTTTCATCCCCAGCATGCTCGTTTATTTGAGAACCGGCCCTCGTACATTCCGTCTTCGTATGGCGGCCGTAGCTCGTGATGTAGGGCTCGACTTGTCTCTTGTTGAAAAAACCAGCGGCTTTGGGCATCCTCCATGGCACCCTCTTGGTGTCATGGTTGATACCACCTTTACATCTTTCGAGAAATCCTCAACCCCTGCGTCAGTGTACCAGCAGCTCTTCGCTGAGCACCGTGCCCTCAATTCTGACTACACTCCCATTTTCACTGATGGCTCCAAGATGCATGGAGTCGTTGGATCCGCGGTGGTCTGTGTATATGACGTTTCAGTCGCGCGAATCCCAGCTGAGGCCACGGTGTTTTCGGCGGAGATGCATGCCCTGTATCTTGCACTACTTCATGTTCAGTTGGGCTCTTATCAACGGGCTGTGGTGTACACTGATTCTTTGAGTGTTGTACAGTCATTGTCATCGTGCGACTGTTGTGACCACCCTTTTCTTTTTAACGCACGAAGGTTTCTTCGTTCTTTGCTCGAGGCCGGTGCCCAGATGCAATTTTGTTGGGTTCCCGGGCATGTTGGAATCTCGGGTAACGAGTGTGCTGATGCGGCTGCTAGATCTGCTTCCTCTTTTGTCGTCACACCCTTGCCACTGTTACACCGGGATTTCCGCTTTATCGTTCACGACCATATCAAACGAACGTGGCAGGGTCTGTGGGACCAACAGGTGGAAAATAAACTGCGTCGTATTAAACCAAATCTGGAAATCCTCATATCGTCGGAACCGTAGGGAGGAAGGGGTGCTTGCGCGTCTCCGCACTGGGCATTGTCGTTTCACTCACCGCTTTTTGCTGTGTGGCGACACTGCGCCGATGTGTGAGACGTGCAGTTGCCGACTCACCGTCACTCATCTTTTGTGTAGTTGTGTTCGTGATGTGCGTTTTCATTTCTTTCATTCTCATTTGTTGACCGGGGACGCCGCTACACTGCAGCGGCTCCTCAATGACCACTGCGATACTGTTGCTGTCTTTTTCATTTTTTAAAGAAATTAACTATTTTCAACGTATCTAGATTTTAGCCCCATCATCATTCTCATTTCTCAGTTTTACTGCATCAGCTAGATTTTAATCATTATACCATGTTTTTAATACTGTTTGTTTCATTGTCTTTTCAGCCCTTCCATCGTTCTCATTTTTTCAGTTTTACTTGATCAGCCAGATTTTAAGTTTTATACCACGCTTTTAATACTGTTTGGTTGTCTTGTGTCTCGCGCTCTTTGGCCAAATTTGGCCCTTGCGCCAATAAAAATCCATTAACCAACCAACCAACCCATATGAAGATTATAGCGGCATAGTAGCGGATCCACACTCAGGGTTTCTTGATACACTTTGGAAAGATGAGATCTTCTAGCGGTCTAAGTACTACTTCAGCAAGTACTGCTGATAGAGGGGAACCCATCGCTGCTCCTTCAGTTCGTTTGTAGATGTTTCCATCCAATTTGAAATAGTTGTGGTTAGTTACTAGATTTAAGGCACCGATAATTTTCTTTCTTTGGGTTGGTGTGAATTCACGGGAAGTGACGATTATTTCTTCAAGGTTTCCAACAGCCTCTGGTATAGGTATAGACGGATATAAAGACACTATGTCGAAACTTCCCATTATATCACTGTCAAATGTATTCAACTTTCTTGCGCGCTCCACAAATTTCTTTGTTGACTTGATTACGTAATCGGAGTTTTTAAACGTTGAGATATGAATATACAGCTAGGGATTTTTCTTATATGTACAGTAACGAACAAAAGTATTTGTCGAAATACTTTTTCGACCATAATATTTTTTCTGCTAGACCAAATCGGGTCATTATTGGGATATGATATGTGTTATTCAGTTGTAAACATGACCCATATGCAGATGGATCGGAAAATTTAACACAGATCAGATACCGAGCTTAATCGCAAAGATCATGCAAATTGACCAACAAAGTAGGTGTGTATCACATTCATTTAATGCAACGATAACAGAAAACAAGTACGAGAAAACGACAAAACAATAACTAATACTTAGTGGGATAACCACGAGACTTAATAACAGCTGCACAACGGGTTGGCATCAAGTCCACTAGCTTCTCGACGGTGACCTGCGGAATTCGCGCCCATTCTGCAGACAGCTGGTCGAACTTCTGGGCCCTATTCCGGCCGGTTTTCTTCGCACTTCGTCTCTCCAGTTCCTCCCACATGTGCTCGATGGGGTTGAGGTCTGGAGATTGGCTTGGCCAGTCTCGAAGTGTGACCTGTTGCTGCTGGAATGTTGCCTTTGCTACACTGGAGGTGTGCTTCGAGTCGTTGTCTTGCTGCATGATCCATCCGGGTGGCATGTTCTGGTTTGCCCATGGGAAGACATCGTTGATGAGCATGTTCGTGTAGCTGTGGCCGGTCATTATTCCGTCAATTTCAATGATGGGGGCCCATTCCATTGCGAGAGAAGGCGCCGTAAACCATGAGCGATCCTCCTCCGTGCTTGACAGTCGGCTGAATGAACTGGGTGTTGAATCTCTGGCCACACGGACGTCGTACGTATCGGATGTCATCACTTCCGAACAAGTTGAACTTGCTCTCGTCGGTGAAAAGCACCTTACTCCAGACCGCCGCGGTCCAGTGTCGATGAGGGCGCGCGAACGCGACTCTGGCTCGTCGATTCTTGACCCCGAGGAGTGGTTTCTTGGCGGGGCGTCTTCCATTCAATCCTCCAGCAATGAGATGACGAGAGATGGTCATTCGGCTGACGTTCAGGTCGTCGCTGTCGCGGAATTCGGTGGCGATGTCCACAGCAGTCAAGGTGGGATCAGCACGAGATCGACGGAGGATGCGTCTATCCTGACGCAACGTAGTTGAACGAGGCCTACCACATCGCGGACTGTTCTCGACGGTTGGTTATTTGGTTGGTTATTAGATTTTATTGGAGCAAGGGCCATGGTTGGCCAAAGAGCGCCAGACACAAGACAAACAGACAGAATTAAAAAACGGGGCATAAATCGCAAAATCTGGCTGACCAAGTAAAACCGAACCATGAGTACGAAGGAAGGGCCAAAAAAGACAATGAAACAAACAGTATGAAAAACATGGTACAATGGTGAGAAACAAGCCGATTAAGTAAAACTGAGGAATGAGAATGATAAAACACATTACGAAATCGAACACAACTACACATAGAATGAGTCACTCTCCTCCCCCACACACTCCAATGCAATGCTGGCCGAGGGCGAGGACGAACTGTCACTATCCTCCCCCTCATGTTCCTCTGCAATGTTAGTTGAGGCTGGGGACGAACTGTCACTCTCCTCCCCCCTATGTTCCTCTATAATGTTGGTTGAGGGTGGGGACCTCGCTGAGTCCGAGACAGTTGCAATGTTGGTCAGGTGGACCGCGACAGTTGGATGGAGACTGCACACCTTTGTGGATTGAGGGCCGGGTCTCCAGCACGCAGCACGTGCAGGCTGTCTGCTGGGAACCGGAAGAGTCGGTCGTCTTCAAAAGAGAAGGCGCAGACTCAGCTATTCGAATAAGCTGGAGCTCGGTGAAATCCACCTGTGTCGCTTGTTCAGCTGTAGATCGCTTGGCAAGTGCGGCGAGAGCTACAGGGCGCGGAACAAAGGGCTGCACGGGTTGTGGCAGAGACTGAACCACTGCGTCAAAAGTACGCTGTCGGTTGGTGGGTATACCCAACTTGGCCTTGGCAGCAGGGTACGAGAGGCCTTCCAGGGTCTTGAGGCGCTGGATCGCCATCTCGTCCTTCCATTTCATACAGTTGCGGGAGTAAGCTGCATGGGCCTCACCACAGTTAACACAGCAGGCCGCAGAAGAACAACCTTCCCCGTCATGTGCACTGGAGCCACAATTTGCGCAACGAGCGGAACTCTTACAGAAACGTTGGGAATGCCCGTACCTCTGGCACCTGAAACAGCGCAGAGGACTGGGAATGTACGGGCGAACTCCACAGACCAAGTAGCCAGCCTTGATTTCGGTCGGAACTTTCGGGGAGTTAAAAGTCAAGATTACATTTTTAGACTTAATCAAGGAACCATCGCGCCGGAACATCATACGACGTGCAGCAATAACACCTTGATCTGCAAGTTCAGTCACCAATTCGTCTTCACTGCATGGCAAGAGATCAAACTCCGAAATAACACCCCGAGAGGTGTTAAGAAACGGGTGAGGTGTCACTTTTACAGGAATGCCTTGAAGACTAGTGAGGTGCAGAAAAGATTTACTCTGAGAAACACTGCAAGTTTAGACAAGCAGGTCCCCAGAGCGAAGCTTCCTCACAGACTTCAAGGGGCCAACCGCAGCGTCCAAAGCTTTAGAAATGAAAAAGGGAGATCTGGTGGACAGTCTCTCATTCGGATCGATGGATTCTACAACTAAGTGTGTAGCCTGCGTATTCACAGCAATCGAGGGAGACGACGCTTCGGAGCGACTGGTACAGCTGCCGAAGAAGAGGTTCCTCATTCTTGGTCCAGGTCAAGGTCTAAAGACCGTTTAAGGTTATGAGACTTGGTAGGTTGAGAAGACGAAGGAGAGTCGTTTGCAACTATCATTTTCTCAGGTGACTTAAATTTGGAGTTTTGTTTTTTGTTTTTACCCATGGAAAAAAGGAGGAAGATTCGTCTGCAAACTACTCCACCCACCACCGAGCCCTACAAGGGAGAACTGGAGGTCTGCAAGCCAAGAAAATGACGCTGGACATAGTTCTGGAGCTTATACGTTGCAGATATAGTCCGTTGGCTGTGATCACACGCACTCGGCGGACACTTCGGCCTCCGGGTACCGTCATGCCAACGCCTTTGGCATGATCCCTAAGCCCCCGGGCTTACCCTGCCGTGCTATACGACAAAAAAGCCGCTAAAGCCCTGTACACAACTTGGTACAAGACTTCTGACTAGAGGTGGGTTAGTCTCTAGCCTCCCGTTTACAGCGAACCCGGGGTCAAAGAGGAGTGTTGGTACACAGGAGGCACTGCTCCGGTCTCCTGCGACCTCAGCCGCCAGACATCCCATTTCCGCCTCACGGGTCTCCGCACGCGGCAAACATGCAGGTAGGTCTAGCACCCAAACCAGCTAAAAGGAAAAAAGAAATCCAAAGAAGACAAATCCTGGAAGGGGACCTAAACGGAATCTCAGCAACCTACGAACTGAGCGGTTAATATAATACAGTTAGTGGTGGAGGGTAACAAAACCACAAGACCGGGGTGTTAGTACATAACGTGGTAGCGATTAGGTAGAGAATACAACACGGGTAACTAGCCAGTGGAGAAAATAAATAAAAACAAAAAAAGCGAGACACAAGACCAGTTAGGGATCGTGGGGCCGCGACTCCCCAACAGCTGGATGAACAGCCGTCCCTGCAAACACCAACAGCACCCAAACAAAAAACAGGCGGTGGCATGACATCAGATGTTGACCAGTCACAAGGTCAGCTCGGGCCGTGGGGGCGCCGCTCCCTAAATAAGTGGTAAACCAGTTATCCCCGTGCGGGATGTTCTCGACGGTCCCAGTCTTCTTATAACGTTACAGGATTGCTGAAATGGACTGGTGTCTAATCGTCTGGTCCCTCGCAATGTCGGTGACGCGCATTCTGGATTCCATCATGTTCACGGCCGCCTGGCGAACTCCATCAGGGATATCCGCCTTTTTAAACATTTCTGAAAACCTAAGATTGACTTATTATCGCACTACACATCACAAAACTCACAAGAAAATCATTAATACATGCAGCAAACAAATAGGTAATAATTGGCGACTTTTGAATATGTCCCATTTCGAACGACAAATTCACTCTGAGCGAAATACAAACTACGCGGCATTGTAATACACGAATCAACACATATCATATCCCAAAATGACCCGATTTGGTCCAGCAGAAAAAAAAAAAATTATGGACGAAAAAGTGTTTCGCCAAATACGTTTGTTCGCTACTGTATGTAGATTTGCTTTTCTCTATTATGTAATTACGTGCTAAAAAATTTCACGAAATTTGCTCGTGATGTCACCCACTTTTATTTTCAAAAACCATCTTTGTTCCTTATGTGTTCCAACTCCGTGCATTTTTATGTCTACCATTGCCTTGAAAAAGCATCCCAGTGGAGTGCGAAAGCTTGGCGAATCTCCGTGATTATTACACAATAAGAAATAAACGGATTTAATACTCTATATGCGTTTCTTGAGTATTCATATAGTGGTGTATTAAAAATAACGTTAAAGATTGAATACGCAGGGTGACCGAGATGTATTGGACACATTCCAAAATTATATAAAACAAAATATTAAACAGATAGAAAGAAAGTGACTGTACTAACTTACAATGTAACTACACAAGTTAATAAATTTCGATGTGAGATCCCTTGGTTGCTCGTAGTACGTCCAAGCGATACTCGATTTCATGCCATAAAACAAAACATTAAACACATAGAAAGAAACTGACTGTACTAACTTACAATGTAACTACACAAGTTAATAAATTTCGATGTGAGATCCCTTGGTTGCTCGTAGTACGTCCAAGCGATACTCGATTTCATGCCATAAAACAAAACATTAAACACATAGAAAGAAACTGGCTGTACTAACTTACAATGTAACTACACAAGTTAATAAATTTCGATGTGAGATCCCTTGGTTGCTCGTAGTACGTCCAAGCGATACTCGATTTCATGCCATAAAACAAAACATTAAACACATAGAAAGAAAGTGACTGTACTAACTTACAATGTAACTACACAAGTTAATAAATTTCGATGTGAGATCCCTTGGTTGCTCGTAGTACGTCCAAGCGATACTCGATTTCATGCCATAAAACAAAACATTAAACACATAGAAAGAAAGTGACTGTACTAACTTACAATGTAACTACACAAGTTAATAAATTTCGATGTGAGATCCCTTGGTTGCTCGTAGTACGTCCAAGCGATACTCGATTTCATGCCATAAAACAAAACATTAAACACATAGAAAGAAACTGACTGTACTAACTTACAATGTAACTACACAAGTTAATAAATTTCGATGTGAGATCCCTTGGTTGCTCGTAGTACGTCCAAGCGATACTCGATTTCATGCCATAAAACAAAACATTAAACACATAGAAAGAAACTGACTGTACTAACTTACAATGTAACTACACAAGTTAATAAATTTCGATGTGAGATCCCTTGGTTGCTCGTAGTACGTCCAAGCGATACTCGATTTCATGCCATAAAACAAAACATTAAACACATAGAAAGAAACTGACTGTACTAACTTACAATGTAACTACACAAGTTAATAAATTTCGATGTGAGATCCCTTGGTTGCTCGTAGTACGTCCAAGCGATACTCGATTTCATGCCATAAAACAAAACATTAAACACATAGAAAGAAACTGACTGTACTAACTTACAATGTAACTACACAAGTTAATAAATTTCGATGTGAGATCCCTTGGTTGCTCGTAGTACGTCCAAGCGATACTCGATTTCATGCCATAAAACAAAACATTAAACACATAGAAAGAAAGTGACTGTACTAACTTACAATGTAACTACACAAGTTAATAAATTTCGATGTGAGATCCCTTGGTTGCTCGTAGTACGTCCAAGCGATACTCGATTTCATGCCATAAAACAAAACATTAAACACATAGAAAGAAACTGACTGTACTAACTTACAATGTAACTACACAAGTTAATAAATTTCGATGTGAGATCCCTTGGTTGCTCGTAGTACGTCCAAGCGATACTCGATTTCATGCCATGTATTGGCAAGCATCTGAGGAGTTATGGAATTAATAGGAGCTGTGATACGCTGCTTCAGTTCCTGCAAATCAGTACAATGTGACTGATAGACACGATCCTTCCCATAACCCCACATGAGATAATCCAATGGATTTAGATCTGGAGAGCGAGAAGGCCACGGAATGGGATCACCACGCCCAATTCATCTGTTGGGGAAATGCTCATTTAGGCACTTACGTACACACGTTGACCAATGCGGAGGCGGCGCCGTCTTGTTGGAAAACGACGTTGTCATATCTCTTCATCTGGGGTATAGCAAAATTTTCTAGCATATCCAAGTAAATGTCACCATTTATGTTTTTTTCGCAGAAGAAGAAAGGGCCAATCACTTCTCTTTTTTGATAGGGCGCACCACACATTAACTTTTAGAGAATCACTTTCCAATTCAATAGCAGCATGAGGTGGTTCACTGCCCCATATCCTACAGTTGTGACGATTCACAATACCTGATACATGAAATGTGGATTCATCACTAAAAATTACAGTACTGAGAAAGTTTTCGTCGTTTTCCAGTCGATTCAGCATATCCACAGCGAAATCGTATCGCAGAATGTGATCATTTACATGCATCTTTTGCACTATTTGAATTTTATAAGCATGAAACTTTAATTTCTTGTGCAAGATATCGTGAACTGTCGATTTCGGAATGCTCAGTTCTCTGCTTGCTTTACGAACGGATTTCCTGGGGCTTCGTTGGAAACTTTTATTAACTTGGTCAACCGTCTCACTGCTGACGCTAGGCCTACCGGGTCCTCCACGATGTTCCACATTGCCAATTTCTTTAAACTGTTTCATCCACCGCTTAATTGAATTCGTTGACGGAGGATTACAACCATACTCTAAACGGTACCGTCTTTTAACTTTAATGACACTCTTTAATTCCGCAAGCCATAACACACACATCGCCTTCTTCAGTACGGATGACATGACTACTGATTGCGCATTTCTCATACATTCCTCATCAAGCTACACATAGCGCCATCTATCGGATTCTGGGAATAACAATTCTGCAAAACAAAAATATAGAAACCGTGTTACTAATACGTGACATAGAAAAACAGACAATGCTCATAGGTTTTTTTGTACATAATTTTGTAATGTGTCCAATAATTCCCGGACACCCTGTATATAAGTAGTCGGGATCGGGGAAGAGGTCGGCACTTTTCGTATCTTATTTTGTCACAAAAGATCCACCTTAACACCTAACTTCTGTCCTGCCTCCTGAGAAAATCGAAGCCACCAGCAAGGTTTAAAAAAAAAAAGAGGCGAAAGGACTTCGAGCTTTCTTCATTGGTGTTCCTTCTTTTCTTTAAATAAAAAAATAACGTTCTGATGAGTGGTGAAAGAGTTTGATTTTTTTGTAAACCCATAGGACTCCTGGGGCGTTGGGGCCCCAGTTCAGGTGGGGGCCTGAACAGGGGCCCAGTTTAAGGGGTGTGCCAATGGGGCACCGGCCCTGTTGGCACACCCCTTAAGACGGCCATGACTGGTATACCAATGCATGTCTCAGAAAACTTGAAAATTACGTCGTCCTCGAACGGGAAGCGATGTAATTTTCAAGTTTTCTGAGGCATGCATGTATATTTGCCTGGTTAATTTGGCATCCATTTGCTTGCATATTTAATTTGATTATCACTTGTATTGTAGTTTTCCGTTTGTGTAAACTCGTGTTTTTTGTCTGTTGTATCTGCGCATATATGTACAAACTTTGAGATAGTCGGCTACAAGTGACAATACACACCAAACCCTATAACCAAATAAACATAACATACATTGCAACTTTGAGATAGTCGGCTACAAGTGACAATACATACCAAACTCTATAACCAAATAAACATAACATACATTGCAACTTTGAGATAGTCGGCTACAAGTGACAATACACACCAAACTCTATAACCAAATAAACATAACATACATTGCAACTTTGAGATAGTCGGCTACAACTGACAATACACACCAAACTCTATAACCAAATAAACATATCATACATTGCAACTTTGACATAGTCGGCTACAAGTGACAATACACACCAAACTCTATAACCAAATAAACATAACATACATTGCAACTTTGAGATAGTCGGCTACAACTGACAATACACACCAAACTCTATAACCAAATAAACATATCATACATTGCAACTTTGACATAGTCGGCTACAAGTGACAATACACACCAAACTCTATAACCAAATAAACATAACATACATTGCAACTTTGAGATAGTCGGCTACAACTGACAATACACATCAAACTCTATAACCAAATAAACATAACATACATTGCAACTTTGAGATAGTCGGCTACAACTGACAATACACACCAAACTCTATAACCAAATAAACATAACATACATTGCAACTTTGAGATAGTCGGCTACAAGTGACAACACACACCAAACTCTATAACCAAATAAACATAACATACATTGCAACTTTGAGATAGTCGGTTACAAGTGACAACACACACCAAACTCTATAACCAAATAAACATAACATGCATTGCAACTTTGAGATAGTCGGCTGCAAGTGACAATACACACCAAACTCTATAACCAAATAAACATAACATACATTGTACAGAGAAACATATAATTATTTTTATGGAGGAAGTGAGATATCTTCTTTTCTTTTGCTTAAAACTGTATGGATAGCCTTATCAGATCATCAAGTAGTTCCGTTCCGTTGTCACTCGGCTTTGAGCGATGGCATTTCGTGTGAATTTGGTGTTCTCATGGAATACTGGAATGGTAATCTTTTTTTTTCTCAGACGATTGCCAGTTAGGAAGGGGTACCACATGGCTAGGCAGTTTCACTATATCTCCTCTCCGAAAATGGAAGCGAAGAGTGGAAGAAAAGATCGAAGATTTCTCATTGAAAAATTGCGTTAAGGCTGTCTTTTAACGAGTGTCAGGGTTCATCTTCTGCGATACATGGTGCAAAAAATCATTCCTTGGGCGTGGCTTTTATGTATCGAGGGACTGTCCCAGAAGTAGGCGTCAGCTAATCACTGCAGACCTCGCCGTATTCAGAATGGAAGCGGTCTCTCGTTATGAAAAGACAAATACGAACACTTACGGCTTAACCAGTGACGTTATTTGGAAGTGGATCTCAGTAAGTAGGCGGAGTCTCTTTCTATAGCTCAAAGTCAAGGGTTCTCTGGTAATGAACACATTTTGTCTTCAAAAAATGAACATGATTTATGGAAGACAAGATTCCAATCTCACTTTTTGCCTTATTATGTTTGGCCTGGATAATTAAAAAAAATCAGACAGAAATGAGATATTTCGTTTCTTTCAGACAGTAACACTGCTAAACTAACGTATCGCGACATCTAGCGCAAACTTGTAATACTTTCTAGTCAGAAAATTGAATTTTTTATTTTATTTTACTTAATATATATATATATTATTATTATTATTATTATTATCTAAAAAAAAATTCGGAGTAATAACTGTGGCACATATTAGCTATACAATGTATATCGCTTTAAATTCACACACGTAATCCACCTTCAAGAGGGGGGGGGAGTCAGGACCCTAGAACCATCACCCTCTGTTACTTCTCTAGGGATGGGAGTAGATCAACTCGAGCGCAATCCCAGGGTTTCATAAGAAAATTAGTAAATGTGTACTTTAGCGTCCTAAATTATTTCGTCGGAAAAATTTAACTGTGTGAGAAAACTGCGACGTACAATTTTTGAAGCATACAAAATAATGAGGAAAGGTGCAAAAATATAGTATTTTTAGATAAAAGGAAATAATTTTTCCGAAGTATTAACCAGCGAGTATGATGGTTTGCAGAAGTTGGTGCGGGAGGCTGAAGTGATGCTAACGGAGTACAAGTTCTTAGTGAATACGCGGAAGAATACAACAGGAGTTGGGTGTATATTTCGGAAGAGTGTGATGCGTCGTGTAACTGTGCGCAAGTAGAAGTAGTTCAAACCCGTTTTATTAATTTTTGAGAAAGATATGTGCGGAATGTCGTTATTATTAGTTTCACAGTGTCTCCGAATGGAAAGAAACTAAGGAATGTTATGAATTTATGTACGACATAAGTTTTGAGGAAGAAGTTTTGGTTCCGGTTGAACCCAAATTTCTCGTTAAAGTTTGGAAGACGTGCAGGGGTAGGTGATTTCTTCAAGCAATTCTTTTGTAGTTCTGCTGTTATTCCGTACATCGTACCTCACATTTTCCCCTCGTGAAACGGATATTTTTCAAAATAAACGATTTCCTTCAAATCGTATTATGGGAGGGAGACCTACAGCATCTGGTATTGTGCCGGATAACGGAATTTGAAGCCCTGACGAAATACGAAATGAAGTGTGGAGACTGACGATTTTGTACTTACGCTTTCTCAAAATTATATTTAAAAAAAAACCCCAACTTACAATTGCATTTTTGAACGTACCGTTATGTTGGTGAAGTTCGATTAACACTTACCGCACGTGGTTCTTGGCTATTTTTCGTATTTCCGTTATGTAGATGCGGCATGGGGGTTTTTCATTCAGTTTCGGGTCCTCTTCAGTTTTTTTCGTTGGTTTTAATTGGCCTCGTTACTAAATGAGTTTTTTTCCTTTGCTGCTTCCACATATACATATACGTTTTCTACCCGAGTACTTTCGGTAACATCCCGTTACCGTCATATAGGGGACATTTCCTCCGACCAGCACGGATCGTGTCAGTAGGGAATTTCGGTGGTTCTCGCGGGCTGCATCTTTTATCGGCTATCGCTTCCTCTTGGGCGTTGTGGCGCCATCTCTTGTTGGTCACCGATCTCATTTTTCGAAATTTTCCATTTTTTTGCTCAATTTTAATTAAATTCCTCCAACTGTTTCTTAAAATATTAGGGTCATTATGGTTGGAAACTTTTGCTCTATTTTTTTCTATCATTACCGACTCTACTACTCTGAGGTGTTTTTCGGATTTACCGCTTTTTATGATTTTTATATTTTCAAATTTAGGATATTTTTGGCTAGCCAGACAATATTGATTAAGTGCTGTTTTTTCTTCTTTTTTCTGCCAATTTTTTACATGTTGTTTTAACCTGTGTTTAAGCTTATTTTTGGTACTTCCTATATATGCCATTGGAGAATTTTCTGTAATAGGAATTGAGTAAATACCTGCTTTTTCTAACATTTTTATTTTTTCATTATTTTTTATTACTATATTTTTGATAGTATTTACTTTTCCTCCAATTTGAAGTTTGGAACCATAATGACCCTAATGCACTGCTGGACAATTGCTAAGGACGGATCATAAACGGCTATATAGCGCATAAAAAAGTAAGTGTGGTTGGATGCCAAGTGAAATAAAATAATGTCAGAATGCCAGGACATTACAAGAAAGACAATTTATTGTGCTCTGAAATCCAGAATCAAAGTTAAAGTCAACGAGTTTCGCTTGCAACCTACAGGCGGTAAAACAGAATGCACGCCATGCATTGTGGGAGTACATGCCTGCCGAGCCGGGGCTAGGGGTTACGTGTGTAATACAGTTATTATACTATATTAATTATTCTTTTTTGATTCTGCAAAAATGTTTATTCCACTCGCTGACAAAGCTTGTACAGCAACCTTCGCTTCTCGTTGTAAGCTCATAGGATTCAATGCTATCAGCTTCACACAAGCTCCACGTGTGTTCTTCAACAATGGCAAATAACTATTACGAAAGAAATATATACCAAAGAAGCACTTGACGATCTATTTGCTTTGGAAATTCGAAAAAGGCTCAACTTTGATGGCGCTAGGGCCATGTTTGGCCAAACACAAAACAATCAGACAAACAGTATTAAAAACATGCTATAATGATTAAAATCTGGCTCATTCAGCAAAAGTGAAAAATGAAAATGATGGATGGGCTAAAATCTAAATACGTTTAAAAAAGTCAATATGTTTTAAAAATGAAAAGAGGCTAACCTTCCGAAAGTGGCCCGCTCCGATAGATGGCGCTCTTGCTACGCACATTTCACAGTCAAACACTCCCTGAACTTCATTGATCCCATCACAGGGGCGCATACACAAGGAGTAGAGAGCAATTGGCGTCCCCTTAAGCATAAGTTAACACAGGGCAACCACAAAATGCACTTGGCAGACCATATTATGTAATATTAATTCCGACGTAATTGCCGAATTTCCTCAGAACATTGCTTTGAAGTCCTGATTCGTGCGATCAGCCGGTTCTTCCCTGGCAGATAAAGCTTTTCTGGCTTTTATTGTGCTAGGTAGACAGTTTCAGATTCATGAGGAAAACTCACTCTTCCGTCGTAGTAAATATCTTACACATATGCAAGAATGTTCGTTCATAAAGGCCCGATTAAGGGCCTTTATGAACGAAAAATCCATATTATTCACTTCCTGTGCCCATTCACAATGTTACGCTACGCTTCACGATTTAGCGATAACGTGTCGCCATCTATCCTCGCTTCAGAGCTTCACGATTTAGCGATAACGTGTCGTCATCTATCGTCGCTTCACAGCTTCAAGATTTAGCGATAACGTGTCGCCATCTATCGTCGCTTCAGAGCTTCACGATTTAGCGATAACGTGTCGCCATCTATCGTCGCTTCAGAGCTTCACGATTTAGCGATAACGTGTCGCCATCTATCGTCGCTTCACGATTTAACGATAACGTGTCGCCATCTATCGTCGCTTCAGAGCTTTACGATTTAGCGATAACGTGTCGCCATCTATTGTCGCTTCAGAACTTCACGATTTAGCGATAACGTGTCGTCATCTATCGTCGCTTCACAATTTAGCGATAACGTGTCGCCATCTATCGTCGCTTCAGAACTTCACGATTTAGCGATAACGTGTCGCCATGTATCGTCGCTTCACGATTTAACGATAACGTGTCGCCATCTATCGTCGCTTCAGAGCTTCACGATTTAGCGATAACGTGTCGCCATCTATCGTCGCTTCAGAGCTTCACGATTTAGAGATAACGTGTCGCTATCTATCGTCGCTTCAGAAACTACTTTTGGGCCCCTTTCGAAAGAGTTACCTGAAAAGACAGCGACATTATCGCAGTGGTCATCTAGGAGCCGCTGCAGCGTAGCGGCGTCCTCGGTCAACAAATGAGAATGAAAGAAGTGGAAACGGACATCACGAAAACGTGCACAGCTACACAGCAGATGAGTGACGGTGAATCGGCAATTGCGCACCTCAGACATCGGCGCAGTGTCGCCATACAGCAAAAATCGTTGAGTAAAACGACAATGCCCAATGCGGAGACGCGCAAGCACAACTTCCCCCTTGCGGTTCCGACGAAATGAGGATTTCCAGATTCTAAGAATAGGTTTAATACAAGGCTCAACTTGTCCTTATCTGAAATTTAACAATCCTTAAAATGACAAAGTTTTTTCATCATATTGATGTACAAATTCACCAGATCTCGTGCATACATGCCTTTCTAACCATAGATCTGTAATGTGTTCCTACTTGCTTAGGATTGTCATGTGACCATTTTGTTTGCCTTCTCACCGCCAGATGGCGTTGAAGATCCACTATTTTCATTGGGAGTTGCTACGCTTACCATGCTCTCGATTAGCTGAGAGAGTACAATTGTCTGTGAGAAACTAGAAAATAATGTCTTTTCAGGAGTAGGAATACAAATGACGATTCTTCTGCTTGGCACTTCTTCCGATTAAGGGCCGTTCCCGACGCGAATGTAGCGTCATCGAATGGGCGAATGAACAGTTCCCCGGTGACATGTTTTATGGAATGTTCGGTAATGTGTACTTTAGCGTCCTAAATTATTTTGTCGGAAAAAGTTCACTGTGTGGGAAAAGTGCTACGTAAAATTTTTTAAGCTTGCAAAATAATGGGGAAAGGTGCAAAAATATAGTATTTTTAGATAAAAGGAAATAATTTTTCAGAAGTATTAACCAGCGAGTACGATGGTTTGCAGCAGTTGGTGCGGGAGGCTGAAGCGATGCTAACGGCCACCACGAGAAGGTTCCTTGCGTCGGAACCGAGTACAAGTTCTTAGTGAATACGCGGAAGAATACAATAGGAGTGGGGTGTATTTTTCGGAAGACTGTGATGCGTCATATAATCGTGCGCAAGTAGAAGTAGTTCAAACCCGTTTTATTAATTTTTGAGAAAGATATGTGCGGAATGTCGTTATTATTAGTTTCGCAATGTCTCCGAATGGAAATAAATTAAGGAATGTTAATGACTTTATGTACGACAGAAGTTTTGAGGCTTAAGTTTTGGTTCCAGTTGAACTCAAAGTTTTGTTTATGGTTTGGAAGATGGTGATTTCTTCAAGAACTTCATTTGTAGTTCTGATATTGTTCCGTACATCGTAACTTACATTTTTTCCCTCGTGAAACGGATATTTTTCAAAATAAACGACTTCTTTCAATTCAGATATCGTACTATGTCAAGGAGGCTTACAGCTCCTTGCATTGTGGCGGATAATGAAATTTGAAGCCCTCACGAAATACGAGATGAAGTGTGCAGATTGATGATTTTGTACTTACGCTTTCTCAAAATTACACTTCAAAAAAAAAAAAAAAAAAAACTTACAATGCTGCGTAAAACCGACTTCTTTCCTTCCGCGTATTCCTACAAGATGCTTCGATGACTACCTACTGCTCAACCGATTCCTTCTGTATTCTTCCGCCCGTTACCGTCCCGTCGTTTTAGGCGTATCGCACGTACTCTTCCTAACCATCGCACTCCAAGGTAAATACTTCGGAAAAAAATCTTTACTTTTATATAAAAATACTATATATGTTTACCTTTCTCCATTATTTTGCATGCTTAAAAAAATGTACGTAGCGCTTTTCCCACACAGTTAAATTTTTCCGACGAAATAATTTAGGACGCTGAAAACTTTTTTCTTTACTTTTGTTTTGACCAACAACAACAAAATACACCATGAAGATCACTCCGAAAGTTTAATTGTGCACATGCCACATAGAAATTTTCCTACGCAATTATTTTTATGTTTAGTTGGTCATTGATCGCCTTCGGCGCAATGGTATTGGTATCTCATCGTTGAACAGACACCTTTTTTACGCTTTCCAACCGTGGGTTGAAGAAGCGTATATGCTCCAGCTTTGTTTGTCGTTTGGTCCGTCCGTCTGTCCGCACGATAAATCACGTAAAAATGGTTCGATTTCGATTACATTTTAGTATGTGGTAGGGGACCACCTGGGGACGAACCCTATTGAAAATGGGCGAAATGTGGTCAAAGGTCAGTACATCATAGGAGTGGGATCCATTTCATTGCACTTATGTGTCATAACTTGACTAAAAATGCTTCCATTGCGACAAAACTGTAGTATGTTGTTCCGCAGATATACTGAACCGGTTCTGCTGAATATCATCGAAATGGGGTCAAAGGTCAGGGCACAGGAGAGAGATTTATTCCACAGCCATTATCCTCATAACTTGACTAAAAATGCTTCCATTGCGACAAAACTTTATTATGTTGTTCCGGAGATATACTGAACCGGTTCTGTTGAATATCATCGAAATTGGGTCAAAGGTCAGGGCACAGGAGCGAGATTTATTCCACAGCCATTTATCCTCATAACTTGACTAAAAATGCTTCCATTGCGACAAAACTTTAGTATGTTGTTCCGGAGATATACTGAACCGGTTATGTTGAATATCATCGAAATGGGGTCAAAGGTCAGGGCACAGGAGCGAGGTTTATTCCACAGCCATTATCCTCATAACTTGACTAAAAATGCTTCCATTGCGACAAAACTTTAGTATGTTGTTCCGGAGATATACTGAACCGATTCTGTTGAATATCATCGAAATTGGGTCAAAGTTCAGGGCACAGGAGCGAGATTTATTCCACAGCCATTATCCTCATAACTTGACTAAAAATGCTTCCATTGCGACAAAACTTTAGTATGTTGTTCCGGCGATATACTGAACCGGTTATGTTGAATATGATCGAAATGGGGTCAAAGGTCAGGGCACAGGAGCGAGATTTATTCCACAGCCATTATCCTCATAACTTGACTAAAAATGCTTCCATTGCGACAAAACTTTAGTATGTTGTTCCGGAGATATACTGAACCAGTTCTGTTGAATATAATCGAAATGGGATCAAAGGTCAGGGCACAGGAGCGAGATTTATTCCACAGCCATTATCCTCATGACTTCAGTAATGGTTTCTGGTATGTTGGAAAGCATCATAATCAATTCATTGAATGATTTTAGTAACTTGTTTACGCTTTCCAACCGTAGGTTGAAGAAGTGTATATGCTCGAGCTTTTTCCATCTGTCTGTCTTTCCGCACGATAACTCGCGTAAAAATGGTTCGATTCCGATGAAATTTTAGTATGTGGTAGGGGACCACCTCGGACTGAACCCTACTGAAAATGGGCGAAATGGGTTCAAAGGTCAAGACATGGGAGCGGGATCCATTCCATCGCCCTTATGCGTCATATCTTAGGACTAAATATGCTTCGATTGCGACAAAACTTTATCATGTTGTTTCGCAGGTACACTGAACCGATTCTGTTGAATATAATCGAAATGGGGTCAAGGGTCAGGGCACAGGAGCGAGATTTATTTCACAGCCATTATCCTCATAGTTTAACTAAAAATGCTTCTATTGCGACAAAACTTTTGTAAGTTTTTCCGGAGGTTATACTAAACCAATTCTGTTTAATATCATCAAAATGCCGTCAAAGGTCAGGACACAGGAGCGAGATTTATTCCACAGCCTTTATCCTCATAACTTGAATAATGATTTCTGGTATGTTGGAATGCGTATCATAATCAATGCATTGCACGATTTTACAAACTTCTTTAATTCTACCGACTATTCTGACCAATGAACCAGGACTATTACATCGTTGTTTCTTCCAAGATAAATGTGCATGGGACAAGAAATTCGAAATATATCTGTGGAATAATCATCTTTTGCTCTGTGCCCGTCTGTGGATAAGAGGTGTGGATATTAGTATTTTCTTATATACTAGTAAGATTTCAAAAATAATGTAGGGCCTACCAATAACCCTGGGTTCTAAGTTTAACTATCTATGTCGAAATGTAGTTAACTTAAGCTTATCTGATTTACCTGTGCAGCGTGCTTAGTCCGATGCACTTTTTTCACATGAGTACAAGCCTGAAAATCTCATTTTGTTTATAATAAACAAAATGCGATTTTTAGGATCAAAGGACTATGTTGAAGACAAAAACTCGGGAGAATTTATCCAAATTCCATGTGAATGTGTCGCTTCGTATATAGGACCGACCCGTAGAGCTTTGCGTTTTCGATTGAAGGAGCACACGAACTACATTCAGAACTGTGACCTAAAGTCATCGATGGCTAAACACTGTTACGAAAAGGACCATAAATTTCTCTTTGAAGAAACAAAACTAATTGACAAGCCAGATTCAACCACCAAACTTGATATTTTGGAAGCTTTCCATATGTATCAGAAGTCTTCGCAACTCATTAATGACATGGCATCCACACCATTTCTATCAAGCGCGTGGAAGCATCTAACCAAAACACGTGACTGTTAACACTATTTATGATGTCATATACAATTTGAATATTTATGTGCTATTCGTCCTGATGAAGCTAGGTCAATACCCAGCAAAACCACGGTCGGCTTAAAAAATAAATATTTGTGACAAACTACGTTGTATTATCTTAATATATATATGTAATCGCAATTGTAAAGGTTGGGTTACTTGAGGTAAGAGCACCGATAACAATCAGAAAGCGAGAGGAACAAGGTGACATCTTATTTCCAAAACTCTTTAAAGCTACCATGGGCGACTGCAGGAAATTTTTCAAGGGGGTCAAGTGTAATTATTTAAGGTTTGGCTAATATGTAGAAAACAGTAATTTGTTAAAATGAAAGATTAATACTATTTATATACTTACTTACTACACTAGAACACTACTACTATTATTATTAATTGATGCTGCTCCCGGTTTCCGCGTTCGGTGTGCTGTGCTTCGGGGGTGTTGCTTGTGAGAGTGTTTTATTTATTTGTATGTGTATGCGTGGTTTTTTTTTTTTTTTTTTTTTTGGAGCGGATGCCTTGGGGAGTTTTTTGTTGTTGTCTGGTGTGTGACTGGCGTGTGCCGGTTCTGTGTGTGTGTCTTTAGGGGGGAGGATTCCTCGTTTTTGGAGATGCCTGTTGCTCTCCGCCGTTGCCTCCTCTGATGTTGTCATCCTTTGGGTGGCTATGTCACTGAGTCTCCTCCGAAGGAGGGACTTCCTACTACATGAACGTTTCGAAGGGCCTTGTCCCTTCGTCGTTCTAGGAGACTCCGCCGTCGGTATGTATGGTGTTGCGTCGGGCCTTTAGGGGAGGCTTCCTCATTTTTGGAGATGCGTGTTGCTCTCCGCCGTTGCCTCCTCTGATGTTGTCATCCGTTGAGTGACTATGTCACGGGGTCTCCTCCGAAGGAGGAATTTCCTCCTACATGAACGTTTCGAAGGTCCTTGTCTCTCCGTCGTTCTAGGAGACTCCGCCGTCGGTTTGTATAGTGTTGCGTCGGGGGTGTGAGTGTCCTTGCTTGTGGAACCGTTATGTGTGTATCGGGGCGTGTGTGAAACACCGGTGGAACCGATCCCATGTTCATACATGGGAGCGGGGAAACAAGCGTGTTGGTGTTGCTGGGCAACAAAAGTTCGTAATGGGAGAGAGGTCGTCGTGCTCTTGCACAATATGACGTCCCTTTCTTTCTGTTTCCAGTGAATGGTATTTGAAGACAAAGAAAGTGTATGTCAGTAATAGCCATGTATTATCATGTACATTGGTAACTGTTTTCAAAATAATGAACAGTGTGGGGAGTCAAAAAAAAAAGGTTTTTACGCTTTTTAAAATGCCATTATATCTTCCTATTATTAGAACGTTCTGTAAGAAACAGCGCTAGGGTGGTAATTTTGTCTGTCCATGCACATGGAACTTCTAGATGTTAGAGATATTTTAAAAATTATTTTTGCGGCTAATACGAAATCAATGGATATTAATGTTTGGCACTTTTAATATCCCATATGTTTCATGCACTGCAGTTATCATAAACAGAATTTTGGGGCTAATAGGAAATCAATGGATATTAAGTTTGGCACTTTAAATACCCGTATCCCATTCATACCTGCACTGCAGTTATCAGAAACAGAAGCATACGAATTAAATGCAAAAGATCCGGTTTATAAATGGAAAAGTAGTAACTGCAGGTTTTTGAGTATCATTGAAATTTTTTATTACTTTTTCAAAAGTTAGTTTTATGTATATTTAAGGAATAGAAGAGTTGAGAATACTTGATAATTATCAGTATTAAACCTGGGGAGCAGAAAGTAATGAGAAAATGTTGTTGCAATACAATATAAATTACTTTTAACACTATTAAATAAGATAGTGTGATATTCTCGAATTTCGTTACTTTTTCAGCCTAAATATTAATAAGTCTTTTGGTTTAGGATGGCTTAGAGGGATTAGGGCCAAGAAAGAACTTGATTGTCCTAAAAAGAATTATCATACGAAGAATATTTCTTTCTTCATTGATTATCCGACCACGAAGGAAAAAAACAATTAACAGCAAACACCCCCGATCATCAGGAAAGTTTTTACAAGCACTCCTCATCGCAACTCGGGGGGGGAGGGGGGGGAGGTTTCAACACAGATGTGTTTCCTTGGCTGGAAGTAGCATGAAAGCAATTTATAGCACAGCAGGCCACTTAAGAATTCGCCTTAAACAATGAAAAAGTTTGGAAAGCGTGAATACCTCCTTTACCCACCACTAAAAAGGAGTCAAAATAATTTTAATCATTCCTTTCAAAATACGTATATTGATAAGAACTCGAAAATTCGGAATAACAGCAAGAACAAATATGTTACTAATATGAGAAAGTAAAATATCAACTGACAGTGTAAAGTAGTCGCTTTAAGCATTGATTTATTCAGTCCGTGAAAACCAAACCAAAACTGAAAATCCAATTTTATGTTTTTGGGGGCACACAAACATTGAGACCTTAGGCTCACGCCTAGCGGGAAATCCGCCCCTGCGGACAGAACAGATGTATATTAATAAATAAGAAAGGCAGTATTTGTACTGCCTAAGAGGGAAACAGTTAATTTTAAAAATAATCACACATCACTTTAAAACGTATTTTCATTTCGTTCATCGGTCTTCCACTGCAGGATGAGTAATGAGTTCGTGTCTTCCACTGCAGGATGAGTAATGAGTTCGTGTCTTCCACTGCAGGATGAGTAATGAGTTCGTGTCTTCCACTGCAGGATGAGTAATGAGTTCGTGTCTTCCACTGCAGGATGAGTAATGAGTTCGTGTCTTCCACTGCAGGATGAGTAATGAGTTCGTGTCTTCCACTGCAGGATGAGTAATGAGTTCGTGTTCAAAACGCATTATATTTGCTCGTGTTCATCCCTCCAGTTCAGTTCGTTGGTGAGTCATAATCCTGTTTCATGACTATTTTATGTGGCCTTTTGAAGAACTTTTACGAATGCTGATTGTATCCCTACTCCGTAACATTTATTATAACGGAAACGTTTTGTTTCCGCAAAGGTGTCTTATCTGCCAGACTAAATCACTTGATTATGCGAATTAAAACGCAAATGACGACGTGCCACGAAAGAACTGTCTGATGACGAGAATCAACATCTCAAAACAGTGTTCTGAGTAAAGATTATTCCGTTGGAATAAATATTACACAATGTGGTCTGCCAAATGAATTATTTTATTTCCCTCTGTTAGTTAGCGCTTGAGGGAATGCCAATTGCTCTCCACATCTTGTTTGTGAGCTCCAGTACGGGGATCAACAAAATTTAGAGAGTGGCTGACTGTTAGTTGTTGAAATCCTAACCTTGGCAGTTTACAATAGGCGGCACACTGATCTATCCTAACTGTGCACAAAAAAATAAAAAGGCGACGCGTCAGAAACGACAAAAAGAAATGTTTATAGGCTCCCGTTACAAACCACACGATCAAGAAATACACCGGATCCAGTAGCGTAGACAGACATTTCTTACGGTGGTGGGGAAGTGTCCATGGATTTGGTTCATTGGTGAAAGCCTATATTTACATATATATAAATCGCTTTGAATTCGTACTCAATCCCCCCTCAACGTTCGGACCGGTGGAGTATTCCCTTGACTAAGGCTGAGCGAGAAAGTGCGCGCCATTCAAAGGACTGACGTGCCGCCATCTATCAGCCGATTTATATTGAAAGGAACGGATCTTTTGTCTTTTGAACGGGTCATTTTAGTGACTCGATCTGAAAGATCCGCATATCGTAAAAGACCGAATCTCCCCACCACTAAAAAGTTAAGGCTCGGCGAGACGGAACTAGCGCCGCTATATCTTAAGAGTTAAAATTCAGTGCACAGAAGCCAACATATAGGCTGATGCCGGAGCAGACTGCGCATGCCTATTTCTGTTGACTTAAATTCTTTAGGTAAAGAACTGTCATCCGAGCTACTCACAGCACGTGATTATTACCTTCTCTGTAGCATAATCACTTCGCAAATCGGATATGTTAGTTTTGTTACGCCAATCGGGTTAGTCAAGGCTTTTGTTTGTTTTTTAGTTTCTCAAAAACATTTTCAGTAATGCCAAATACTAGGGAATGTCTGCATTTAGTACGGATTCTTAGTCTTAACTATAATATTTGCTAAAATTTAATTTAGGTAGTAATAATAATGCTATTGCATATTTTCCTGACCAAAATAAGGAATGGGCCGGATATCAGAACACAGCAACAAAAAAATAAATAAGTAAATAAATTGCTTTGAGCAAATAGTTGTCAGACCGAAGGAAACCATCGTGGATGAAAGAAAAGCTTCACTGCCGCAGTTCTCCTAACGTGTTTTGCACCTGTATGTTAACTTTCCCGCAGACCATATTACCTCTTAAAATGTGGTGGCGCTGTTGTTGCCTGTTTTACGTTATTGCTATGAGAGTTGGCGTTCTTCACGAGTTATATATTCTTTGCACTAGTAAGAAAGGGAACTCACATGGACAAGGAAAATCCGGAAAATGAGAAGGGTGGAAGACATCGTGATCAGAGCAAAATCCCTGAAATTGCAATGGGCTGGACATGTTGTCAGAAGAACGAACCACCGACGCACAACCGAAATTCTGGACTGGATTCCAAGGGACAGGAAAAGGCCCAGAAGGAGATGGATGGATGAAATTCAAAAGCATGCGGGAGTAACATGGAAGAAACTGGCAGAAGTTAACCGTTGTGGAAGGAACTTGGGGAGATCTTCATCCAGCAGTAGACTGACAATCGTTGACAATGATGACATAGGGTATTGGTACAAATATTTTACTACACAAGATTCAATATTTAAAGCAAAAAGAAATGCGTGAAATGGTATGTGTTGACGACCTGAATGAATTATACAGTTGCACAAAAAGTGACAAATAAAATCCCAAATGAATAAATTCTGTAAAAATGTCATTAGCTAAGTTACTTATATTAGGGACAGCAAAATCTTATGTTATTTCGAAAAGAATCATAGCTTTCACTTATTTATAGGAAAAGTGTGAAATAATGTTTAAATACTTTCCTGTAGTGCATACTGAGTCGCGGATGGCTTAGTAGTTAGTGTTTCAGATTATCGATGCTGGGTCCCCAGGTTCAAGGCTAGGCTGATCATTCATAGATGGTGTGATTTACTAACAATCGCTGAATACGCGCCGTGCATCGGACGAGCACGTAAAGTGACGGCCCCCAGGCTGGACCCACTGGTTGTGTGTATCCTTTCCCATGTCCTCCCTGAAATTCTCTCACCCATCTATGTGCAATATCGTACTTGTACGGTGGCGCCATGTACTGTACTCTAATCTCACTACAAACTGCTCTGTCAAAAGTCGCTAGACTTGCTCTCATTCCTTCCGTTTCTGTGTCCTGCCCAAAAGGCGATCTCGCTGTAGGTGGCTGGGACCTAAACTCTACTACCTGTGGACGGAAGTCCTACATGAAAATGACCTCATTAACAAGTTGCGAAGACTTCTGATATATGTAGTTCATACTTACCTGGCACTGAAAATTCCGTGCTCAGCAAAACGGATCCGCAAACTGCGGTTGCTTGGGGTGCATAATTTTTGGTAGTGGGGTTGCGGTATGCGCGACCCTTAATTAAGTAATGCAGGTGCGCAATTTTCGTAGTACTAATTTTGATATTATCAGAAAACTACTGTTCTTTGAACGTGCATACGTTCATCATTTCAGTTAGATAATGCTGATTACATATGCATTTCTATCTTGCTTGGACTTTACCTTTCTTGCACGTGGTCCGGTTGTCGCTGATGTTATTGTTCCAATCGTCCGTTTCAAGTATAGTGTTCTAGGCGCTATTCTCGTTTAATGCAGGTTTGCTTCACTAAACTTCGATTAGGTTCCGTTAATACCAACTTTTACCGTTTTCTTTGCTCGAAATTTTTCGCCCAACCTTTGGGCATCTTCAGGAGCGTGGTGATTTTGCACCTTTGCTGCGGGTGCCTTCTTGCTTACTGGGGTTTGCTAATCCCCATTGTCATTCTTCGTTCGTCTCGGATACGCAGCTTGATCATTTCTACCCTGTCGCCATCTATGTTTCCTCTTTGGATATTATTTTTTTTAATACGCTATCTTGTTTGTTTTCCTTTATTTTCTCCTATTTTTTGTTTTCCTCCTTTTCTGTTGTGTTTTTTTTTTCTCTCTCTTTTTCTTGTCTAATAAGTTCTTTCCATAGGTTAGACAGCGTGCTCGGGTCGTTCTGGTTACATACTCTATCTTTATTTGTATATATTAAAATTGCTTTTTCCATCCTCATTCGTTTTTCTGATTTTTATTTTTTTTTTAACAATTTTAGTTCGTCGAATTTCGGGAACATTTTGTTTTCCAAACAGAACTGTACTAGCGCCGTTTTTGCCTCTCTTTTTTTTTTTTTGCCAGTTGGTGATATGTTGCTTCAGCTTTTTTCAACCTGTTTTTTGTGCTCCCTATGTATGATATGGAGGGGGGGGTGCTATTGGGATTTCGTACGTTCCCGATTCTTCAAGCATTTTTTCCCCCGTTTTTTTGTTCACCGTCATATTCTTTGGACAGACATCCCTAGTTTTAGATCGTATTTCGCACATTGCTTGTTAACTTCTTGGCTGACATCTTCTATGTATGGTAAGGCCCCTTTGTATTTCACTTCATTATCCATATTTCTTCCTCTTCGGCTTTCCTTCCTCCGATTCTTTATTTTATTTTTTGTTTCATTGATCCACTTTTTTATTAATTTATTTGGGTACTCATAATCATGCGCGATCGTTAAGATGAATTCCAGTTCTTGTTTCTTAAGCCTATTACTAGAGGTGTGCGTGTATGTAGTCCAAAACACGGACATCAATGGCTTCAAACCACGCTTTAGTAGACCGAGAGTTGTGGATGCTGGCATTGCCTTGCTGAAAAATCCAATCTCCTCATGCCGTAAGGGGAAGCAACAGGTAGTAAATTATCCGCCAGCATATCTTGGTACTTGTCGGAATTGATTTTTGTGTCTATAATCACAAGTGATGTTTTTCCAGTTGCAGAAAATGTCCCCCAAACCATGACCGGACCTCCGCGGAATTTGCGCTTTGAAAAATAGGGGTTTCCTTTCTACAGATTATGCCAATATTTAGCGAAACCGTCAGGTCCGTTCAAATTAAATTTGTTTTTATCGGAAAAGACCACGCCTTTCCATTTATCATCGAAAGAAATATGCTTTTTTTGCAAACTCTACTCGAGCACATGTATTTTTTGCATTCAGGTAGGGTTTTGGCTTTAGCTTAATCTATTGCAGTGGCGGCTCGTGGTTGGAAAAATAGGTGAAGAGGTACAAAAGCAGTATGAAAAAATTTATATATGTCTACAATGAAAATCCCTTAATGAGGACTTACTTTTTTTACATTAAATCAATTTTTCTTCCTCTTAAAACTGCAAATTTGTCGATTATGTCGTCATAAGATGGTTAGATGGTTGTTTCTTCGTGAGCATCAATAAAATGCCTTCCTGAATAGAAATACTTGCCAGAGAAGCAAGTCTATCTTGGGAACTAGTATTTCTTGAGAAAGTTTGTATTCTTTTAAGAAAACTTCTTTCCACTGGCACACTTGTAGATGGAATTGTTAAACTGAGGAAAACCAATTTATAATCTTCTGTAAAAATGTCTTTGTCTCCGTGAAACACTCGAAGGAGTTCTTGAGTCAATACATTCCTTAATTTTTCACCGGCATATACAAGACTCAGTTCATTTTTAAGACGCTGGTGTTTAGTAAATATGTTTCCGTAAAAATGTAGATTTTCAAGAGCGCGAGTGGGAAAGCATGCATTAAATTATTCGAATTTGGTTGTTCAGACAAATTAAAGTTTCTTACAGTCTTGAAATCTTATATCCATTTCCATAAGAATGTGGTCCAAAATTTCAAAATACAATTGTTTATAATTAAAAAAAAATTGTTTCCTGTGTAAGAACAGCATATTCCCGTGCTTATTTCTGTGATTTTGCTAGCTTTTCCAAACTGTGTTTCAAATAACTCATCGTTCCTTTTATGGCTCAAAATTTAACAAGGTGTTTTTTTTTTTGTTTTTTTTTAATTTGAGTTGCACAGTAGTTTATGTTTAGTTATTTTTTCTTCAAAAGTTCGAATAATAGAGAGGTGGAGCCAAAAATGTAAATTCAAAAGTGTTCATATCATTCAAAAACCCCTTAGCAAGATGAATTGATTTTTTGTCTGATTATTCGCTATTCATCAGAAATCCGAACACTTCCTCAATTTATCCCAATCTTCAACAACTACACTAACTAATTTCGAAGTGGAGGACCATCGAGTTTCTGTTATGGTTGGTCTGCATCTTGCGGTTGTTTATATAAGTGTATAAGACCGCTTCGCAGAATGGTGAACAAACGAAGCAATTCCTCTGAGGCTTGCAAAAAGTATTCGACACTTAGAAATTTTACAAAAACTCTGGTGTAATACAAGATTCAAACGATGAACTAAGCATTGAACAAAAACAGATGAGAAGCTTTATCCTTGATTTTTTTTCTGTAGCCCATTTAAGTGTCCAGACATTTTACTTGCCCCATCGTAACATTGTCCTATTTATTTGTGTTGGTAATCAAACTGTTCCACAATTTTGTCTAGCATTTTGTATAAAGCTCCTGACGTTCTATCTTCATTCACATCATGGAAACCCAAAAATCCCTCAACCAATACACCTTCCGAATCAACAATCAAAAATTATTTAATTTTTGACGTGATCGTTTATATATTCAGAAATACATTCAATTAATTCATTTTGAATAGTTTTTTTATCCTTTCGTATTGATTTTCGATTTCTAAAAGAACTTTTTCATATCAACAATGAAAGTAATTCAATGAAATTTCCACGATTTATCGAGCCCATGCTTTCGTCATGGCCATGGAATGCTAGTTCTTGTTTGCTCAAATACAGTATAGACTAATACTGCATCAATCACTGTCTGCAGGAAATGTCTATTTAAACGAACGTTTCCGCTAAAATACGTTTTCAAAAGCCTAGCATTCTTCCTCAGGGCATCGGCAATGGTGTTTTGAATTTTTTCGAAATTCCTTAACATTAATCCACATTTCAGGTGTTCGCTAGAATCACGATGTTTATTAAGTGACCGTGTTACGCTTAATAAATCTGAGAATCCGTCTTTATTCCACGCCGAAAGTTTATTACTAAAAAGTAAGCAGGGCCCCCCAAAAAATTAACACAGAAGTGCTGCAAATCCATTTATATTCAGTAAACGAACAATTTTAAAAATTAATATTGTTAGATTTGCCGCTCTTCTTGATTTCGTTCTTGGCAACAATTGTCAGTGAATCCGTTGGTCGTCCTTGAAGCAAAATGTCTCTTTCATCTTCATCTTTCCACAGAGTAAATGGAGTTCGTAATAAATTACAATGTCGTCCACAGGATGCATACTAAAAACTATCACTATTAGTTAAATTGTACACAAACCTAAAATATCAGTTAAACCTTTCAACAAATTATCACAAAACACGAAAGAACAAATCCTTTCGGAAAATAATGTACCACAGCATTACAAGGAAAAAAAGCCCTAGCAGACTGAATGTTAGTCGGCGTACTCCATCGTGATCTCTCACGACTTCACGCTCAAAAACTAAAAGATGCAGAGGTAAGAAGCGTGAAGCTGAAACACTTCACTTGAGCGAGCAGATTGCGGAGGGTAACGTCACGGTTACCATGGCAACTCGGCGTAAAACTGCAGACTTCCAAGCATTCTCATTTGGCTCTTCACTTGCAGTGTTTTGCGTATAAGGATTTGTTTTCCGTATTGAGCGCGCCATGTGAATTAATATCTATTCAAAATTTTGAGTAATTTGGAACTGAATAAAGGCAAAAAAAGAATATATTATTAAAAAATACTGAATAAAACTTTATTTTGAGTAAAATAGGTGAAGAGGCACTTCACCCTACTTCACCTGAAAAGCCGCCACTGATGTATTGGATGTTCGAATTGCCGGCTAAAACATTTCGTACAGTTCGGCCACTGCAAGACAAGTTAAGTTCACGAACAATTTCATTGGACGACTTTTTGTTGGCACATGCAAGTTTACAAACTCTACGTTGCATGCGATTTGAAATTTATTTCGGCCTACCTGTACATTTCTCTAGTCCATAAGAAGATGCATTTCGCAAATAATTGTTCACTACGGTCTTGGATTGGCCTATAGCCTTTGCAATTTCCGTACCATTCTTGCCACTCGCATCCAATCCTTGTATTTTACCGCGTTCAAAATCCGACAACGTTTTTCTCTTTGTCATAGCAATATTCTTCCCAAAGCCAATACTAACGTTTCCACGTGGTCTGCTTATCAAGGCGCATGCTCCGACACATGCGTGAAACTACCTAATTTCCATACTCTTCGGGAAATGTTCCTGACCTTATCATTTTTTCCAGCTGCAAATGAAGTTAATTCGGGTTTATTTTTATTTATTTTTTCCGCAAACATTTTTATCGCATTATTATTTTAAAAGGGTTTGAAACTTGTTTTAGCAATATTTGAACGGTTCGCCCCGTCAACTTAGTCCTCTGTTGTCTGCATTTTTACGCTTCTTAACAAGACCTTAACATTTTTTCCAGCACTGTCTAAACATTTTAGCTGCTTAATCTGTGAGCTTTTTTTTTAATATTTAAGTGCTCCTCTGCAACGTTTCAGAATAAACACAGGTACCGGAAAGAAGAAAATATTGCTTTGCCTGCTTTTTACAAGCGTCAAACACTCTGTTGATGTTAAGCATGCCCTGTAGCGAAGATTTCAGTGTTGCGATTATGAAATTAATATCAAAAATCAATTACTTGGATTGACTTTGCGAAAGGTACTCAAATCTGACGCTGTGTCTAGCGGAAATGCTGGTTGGTTGGTTGGTTGATTTGTATGGCGCAAGGGCCATGTTTGGCCAAAGAGCGCCAGACACAAGACAAACAAACAAACAGTATTAAAAGCGTGGTATAAAGCTTAAAATATGGCTGATTCAGTAAAAGTGAAAAAATGAGAATGATGGAAGGGCTAAAAACAATGAAACAAACAGTATTAAAAAACATGGTACAATGATTAAAATCTGGCTGATTCAGTAAAAGTGAAAAATGAGAATGATGGAAGGGCTAAAATCTAGATACGCTTAAAAAAGTCAGTTTGTTTTAAAAATGAAAGACAGCGACTGTATTGTATAATGAATATCAGTTTCTACTAATATAATGAATTCAGCTTCTTCTAAGCTAATGCTTCTTCTAATGCTTGTTGTTTGTTAATTACATCATGAATAAACTTTCCTGCTAATAGTGTAGTAATAATAATGAACAAGCTTTTAACTGCTAGTAATGTTGTAGTAGTAATTAAGATGAATAAAGTCTTATGCTGATTGTTAATAACAATCAACTAATGGAATAAACCTAACAGTCAGACAGAGATCTGACAAAACTATGAACTGAGAAAGACGTACTTACTAAAACAATCTTTTATTTGGTAAACTTCTGGCTCTCACATAAACGAAGATCTCTTTACACACGAAACAAAGCTCTCACGCACATAAACAACCGCTCTCTCTATACAACAACAGCTCTCTGACACATAAACAACAGCTCACTTCGTACAACAACAGCTCTCTGACACATAAACAACAGCTCACCTCGTACAACAACAGCTCTCCCTACGTAGGGGAGGGGTCAGCGTCATTTTCTTATAGGACTTCCGTCCACAGGTAGTAGAGTTTAGGTCCCAGCCACCTACAGCGAGATCGCCTTTTGGGCAGGTCACAGAAACGGAAGGAATGAGAGCAAGTCTAGCGACTTTGACAGAACAGTTTGTAGTGAGATTTGAGTACAGTAGATGGCGCCACCATACAAGTACGATATTGCACATAGATGGGTGAGAGAATTTCAGGGAGAACATAGGAAAGGATCCCCATTTAACCAGTGGGTCCAGCCTGGGGGCCGTCACTTTACGTGCTCGTCCGATGCACGGCGGATATTCAGCGATTGTTAGTAAATCACGCCATCTCTGAAAGATCAGCCCAGGCTTGAACCTGGGGACCCAGCATCGATAGTCTGAAACACTAACCACTAAGCCATCCGCGGCTCCCTCTCCCTACGTGTCGTTGAACGCGCCTATTTATACTGGCTACCACCACGTCATGACTTACACTCATTGCCAGATCTCATTCAGCTGGTGAAATAACATCTCGTTCAGTAAGAAGATAAATTACATAGTAAAATAAAATAACCAGAGATAGTAAAAATCAAAAAGGAAAGTGAATCTAGAGTATACGTTACAAGTGCAGTGATCACGTAGGAGCCGCTGCAGCGTAGCGGCGTCCTCGGTCAACACAAATGAGAATGAAAGAAATGAAAACGCACACCACGAAAACGAACACAACTACACAAAAGATGAGGGACAGTGAGTCGGCAACCGCACGTCTCACACATCGGCGCAGTGTCGCCACACAGCAAAAAGCGGTGAGTGAAACGACAATGCCAAGTGCGGAGACGCGCAAGCACCACTTCCTCCCTACGGTTCCGACGAGATGAGGATTTCCAGATTCCAAGAACAGGTTTAATACGATGGAGTTTATTTTCCACCTCTTGGTCCCGCAGATCCTGCCACGTTCGCTTGATATGGTCGTGAACAAGAAAGCGGAAATCCCGGTGAAACAGTGGCAAGGGTGTGACAACCGAAGAGGATGCAGTTCTAGCAGCCGCATCAGCACACTCGTTACCCGAGATCCAGTGGAAATGTACCTTCTTTAAATTCTGAAGAAATAACGCAGAGGACCTAAAGACACAGGGGAAAAAAATATGTTCGAAGTGCTTTGGAATAATTAAGTGAATTAAGCCCGAAGAAAATTAATCTGGATACTAAAGATGAAACGAACGATGGAGCACGAAATGCGAAATCAGTGGCAATGTACAGACGACAGAATGCCGGAACTACATTTTTTTTTACAAATCTGTATTGATAATTTAATGAAAACAAAAAATTCAACACTCCAGAAAGATCTCCAAACCAAAAGGCAGGGTAAGAAAAAAAAATGGATATCGCAAAGTTTCTATTCAACGATCAAAAAGATGGGCCATTTTTAGGAGATCTCTAATTTCTGAAATTCAGCAATTAAAAAGCAGGGTTCAAGTACTTTAGAAAAGAAAAGGGAAATAAAAAACTTTGAAGGAATTGTCAACTGCGTTTTCAAGACTCAGTTCGATATGTCCGATACTGTAATGTTGAAAACATGTGTTTAAATAATATTTTGTTTCTTTTAAATTATGTTGATGACAGAGAGTTTTGGTCGTTCTTGTTCCCTTTACTCCAGGGCTTCAGGACATATTTTTTCTTGCCTTTTCCACTGTTCAGTTTCCAGTTCCTTTGCGGCTGTGGCTTCAGAGAATCCACCAACTTGCTGCTGTTGCAGGATGACTACGTCATCAACTACAACTTCTGCCTTCAGGGGAGCTCATTGTAACTAAGAATAGCCATGCTACATTTATGCGTTTTACTGGTTGGTTACAATTAATGGTGGCCTGGCCAAATCATATAAAGCTGCGCGTGAGGAACGTCTACTCCCGTTGAAATAACGTGAAATAGGCGACAAAAGCGCCCCAACATCCTGGTAGCGTATCTGTCCTGCCGGAACGATACGCACTCTCCGTTGGCTCAATGCAATCAAATTGAAGCCAGCGAAACGTGACGTCACGGCAGCCATCTTAGGCCTGACATGAGCAGACAATGCAAAAGGTGTTAGTGCTCTGCAAGGCATGTAATTGGTAATTTGCTTTTAATATTACTAAATTTTCCCTTCTTTTTTATATTAATCTTTGATATACTGTTCTCAAGGATATTATTAGTTGATTTACCAATGTTTAGGTCGTTACGGCTACTTCCAGGTATTTAAAATTTAGGAAATATTTCGCTTGACTTCTGGAGGATGAGCGTAAATACAAGTGTTTTTCTCATTCTATAGGCAAAACCGCCGTGTAAATTTTATAGTTGTGTGTATGATAATCTAAGTTTAGTGACGGGGTATAACCTAATTTTAGTGGCGTTTTACAGAGATCTGCTCTGTCAAAATGAAGATATCATGATAGTGTACGCAAATTAATGTTAAGCTGTAATATCCCAATATTACTTTATGATAGATATATTATGATTTTGCCTTTTCACCTGTGAACACGCACATGCTTTGAAAGATTACTTTCCGAGGAAATTGCTTGGAACATACATCACATTGGTAAGGCTTTCCACCTGAATGAACAAGCATATGCCTTAAAAAATGACTTTTCTGAGCAAATTGCTTACAGCACACATCACATTGATGAGGCCTTTCACCTGTGTGAAGGAGGATGGGTTGTGAACTCTTTGGAGCATACATCACATTAGTGAGGCATTCCATCGTGTGAATTAATAAATGCTTCGTGCACTTACTGTGGTTCAGAGGAAACTCTAGAACATTTATTCGTTGATTGTAACTTTTTAAAACATATCTGGAATTGGTTACATCAATATTGAAATTATAAAGACAAATTTTCGACTCACCAAATCTTATATCTTCTTCCTCTTTCCTGCTCTGAATCCAAAAATTTAAAAATACAGAGCACATCAAAATTGCCAAAAAATGTAACCTTAAAAGATATTTGGAATTTGAAACCAGAAATAACGGTGCTCAAAAGACCTTAATAAATGGAAGCCTTTAGCTCCAGTTATTTATAAGAAAGGATCGGAAGTTCTTAACAAAATTATAGAATAACTTATTTTAATTGTAATTATTTGTAGTTCAGATGTTAAACGATATAAAACTTAAAATATGCCATTATCTTAAAAACATACTATTTCGGCTCCCGATATAGTGTCAGTATTTCGTTGAAATCGTTTAAATATAATTATTAATTCAATTTTGACTATATGATTCATTTTTCAACAACTTACTGACAAATAGTAAAATATGCATACATACGGGAATATTATAGATAAAGAATAAAAATAACTGTCACTAATACTAGTAATGTAAAGGATCCATTGATGTTTTTTCAATCTTATCTTTCGTATTTCCTGTGCTATTATTTTATATTACTTTTCTGTCTTTTCTTGATTTAAACAATTATTTTGCTTATTCTACTTTTTGTCAGTTTTTTTTTTCCCTGAAACGCCTTAGACATGGACCTCATACGTTATGTAGAGTGTTCTTCAAGGGGATTTCTAGATAAATTGTATATTTCCTGTTGCAAGCGGTCACTCTTGCGCAGGCTCCCACACCCTCAGTTGGTTGTCTGCTCTGGATGGAAGTATGAGAAAATGTTAGTTGTTACAGGATCCACTCTTAGGTATATTTCATATTTCAAAATTAAGAAAAAAAAATTAAACATAAAATTTTATTCTTTACTAAAAGTATGCATGAATGTGGGAATAAATGCTAAAATAAGGTAAAAGATTAATAGTTTCCTAAAACAGTTCTTTAAGAGCCCCTCATGCGCCGGACTTTTGTAATTTTCGGACATGAGGTATAAATTAAAGAAACAGAACACTTTTTCGAGTAAATTGCTTGGAACATACATCACATGCAAGGTCTTTGCATCACATGTGTGAGGCTTTCCCTGTGTGAATGAGCAAATACTTCGAAATAACACTTTTTCGAGCGAATCGTTTGGAGCATACATCACATTGGTGAGATCCCCCCGCCCCCCTTTCATAATGAGTAAATGCTTCTAAAGATCACTTTTTCGAGCAAATTACTAATATAATTTTTTTGATTGAAGGTTTAACGACCCCGTGAGCAACTCAATGGGCTATAAGCAGTCACCCGTCCCTAATTTAGGGTCACTGGTTCCAGGGAAGGAAGAGAGAGCCAGTGCCGTACGACAAACACAACATTCATGCCTCATCGGGATTCGAACCCGGACCCCTTTCGGACGAATGGTCGGAGGCCGTAGCTTAGACCACTGCGCTACCGGGGCGGCGCAAATTATTTGGACCATACATCACATTGGCCAGGTTTTTCCCCGTGTGAATGAGCAAATGCTTCGAATGTTCACTTTTTCGAATAAATCGTTTAGAGCATACATGGCATTGGTGAAACTTTTCACCCGTCTAAATGAGTTAAGGCTTCGAAATATCCGTTTTTCGAGAAAATCGTTTGAAGCATAAATAACATTGGTGAGGCTTTTCCCCCGTGCGAATGAGTAAATGCTATGAAAGATCACTTTTCCGAGTAAATTGCTCGGAACATACATGAGGTTGGTAAGACTTTTTACTTGTGTGCATAAGCATATGCTCCGAAAGATCACTTTTCCGGGTTCCTATTAAAATTTTTTCCTCTGTTAGCACAACAAAATGTCATACTGTTCAGTGCCATTCTGTCAATCAAAATGGGAAATTAATTTGGTCATATGTAAATTGACTTCATATACGCTCTCTACTACTAAATGTTCTTCGGAAATTAAAAGATTTCATATTAAATGTTTCTCCTTTGCTTACCTCTGAAAAGTAACTGCGCGAGGTTGTCGCCCGAAATTGTTGTCACATCCGTTAGCGCAACAAAATACCATTTCTAAAAAAGATAACTTCAAATTTCTCATGTACGTAACCCAATGGCTCAAAACCACCATCAGAGGCTTAAGGCTGTCTTTGAATGAGTGTAAGAAAACTTTTATCCTATATCTGCAATGCAAATTCTTTTGTACACATTTTCTCGAAAACTATTACTTTGTGGAGCTTGAAATTTTGAGCACAAATAAAAACGACCCATAGCTAATTCGTGATGCAGTTATTATTCCAAAAAAATATGTTAGAACTTTTTTAAATATTGAATTTATCTGACTCCAAAGTATTCCAATTTGGCGCTAGATGGCGCGATAAGTTAGCTTAGCAGCGTTTCTGTCCGGAAGAAACGAAATCTCTCATTTCTGTCTGATTTTCCTAATTATCTGAGCCAAATAGAAATTAATGAATGGCCATAAAAGTGAAATTTGAATCTTTTCTTCCATAATTTATCTTGACTCCTATTGTATGTTCATTTTTTGAAGAGAAAATGTGTACATTTTTAGAGGACCCCTGAATTTGAGCTACAGAAACCCCACCGCTTGTTATAATAACGCTGCATACGCCGAGGATTTGTCATTTTCATGTAGGACTTCCGTCCACAGGGAGTAGAGTTTAGGTCCCAGCCACCTACAGCGAGATCGCCTTTTGGGCAGGACACAGAAACGGAAGGAATGAGAGCAAGTCTAGCAACTTTTGACAGAACAGTTTGTAGTGAGATTAGAGTACAGTAGATGGCGCCACCGTACAAGTACGATATTGCACATAGATGGGTGAGAGAATTTCAGGGAGAACATAGGAAAGGATACCCATTTAACCAGTGGGTCCAGTCTGGGGGCCGTCACTTTACGTGCTCGTCCGATGCACGGCGGATATTCAGCGATTGTTAGTAAATCACGCCATCTCTGAAAGATCAGCCCAGGCTAGAAATTGGGGACCCAGCATCCATAGTCTGAAACACTAACCACTAAGCCATCCGCGGCTTAGCCCCACCGCCTTACAAAGCTCCACCTATTTATAAGCTCCACCCCCAAATAGCGTCATTGGTTAGACGTAACAGCGCGTATTTTGTCTTTTCATTCTTGCTGTGTTTGTGTTTCGAGTTCGTTAAGTAAGTTAGTTTTAACTGAAAAGTTTTTATCAGAACTCACTCCTTGTCAAACTATTAATACTTTGCCATCATGCCACAAAATAATAGAAGAAGAGCAAGGCATCCTGGACACAACAAGTCATCTAGAGCCCAGCGATTACGACGTTGTAGAGAGCAACAAAATGAACTGGACATCAATCAGCAGGACTCTGTAAGGTAAGTTATTTTATAAATCAATATCCTTATGTGTTTTTTGAAGTATGTGTTGTTCTTTTTTGTATAACCTGTGTTACTGCAACATGTAGGATTATTACCAGCCCGAGAACGTAAAAGCAAGCTAATCTCCCCCTTTTCCGAAATCTGCGAACTGCTAATACTAGTGTTTCTTTCAGTACTTTTTGACCGGCGGGGCAAATGGAACCTTAGAGGGGGCAAGTTTTTCCTTATATATATATAATTTTAACTACAATATTTACATATATAGATATAATTACTATATATATAGTACATGGGCGGATTTAGAGGGAAGAGCCTCGGCCCCACAAAAAGTGTTTCATTTTTTTTTTTAATTTTTGGTTGAAATGCGTCTTACATTACGAAAAAAATGCCCTAATTTAATAAAAATGCATCAACTTACATTAGAAAAATAATAAATGCGTTAATTTTTCATCTACTTTTCATTAACTTTAATTTTGTTCTGTTGGATTTCAAAAACTTCCATCTTTCGTAGCCCCCACCCGCACCTGAAAAAATTCTATATAATGCCCTGATAAAGTAATTACTTCTTCATACATTTCAAGAACAAACTTTCTTCAGCTAAACGATGGTGGGGTGGGGGTTGGTTTCTGACACACTCCTGAACTGTGATATGATTAGTCTACTTATTATATTTTGAAGCATAGCATGAGTTTTGATACACTATTCAGCGAAATAAACTACATATATTACTTGAGCATATTAAAACAAATTATAATTGGAGAAATATTTGTACTTTATCAAAAGATGTAAAAACACAAATTTGACCCTGCCGGAGGTCGAATCCGTGACCCCTCACCCCGGAGTAAGTTGCTCTCCCAGCTAAGCTACATGGACGGAATGATTCGCTGCAGATACGTCACAAAAGAAACGGAACCTTCTTTTTCATTATAGCCTGAATTTATTAACATTTGGTTGGTTGGTTGGTTAATTGATGTTAATGGCGCAAGAGCCATGGTTGGCTAAAGAGCACCAAACAAAAGACATCAAAACAAAACAAAATCAATAAAAAACGTACACAAGGTTAAAAACAGGCTGATGTGGTTTGTGGTAAAAATGTTATTAACATTTGGCTCGGTAACATAAAATGTCGCTGTAAAAATACCCCCAGAACAAACGGTTCATTGTAAACTCCCAGATAGGAACACTGGTGTGTGGCATTGTTCCGGTGTGGCCATTTACCGGCAATCCTGTCACACATCTTTCAGCAACTTGGCCACAAAAGTTCAAGGGGAGGGGGGGGGGCTATTAAGATGGCCGTTTCTGGGCCTATACTGAGAACTGAATTGGGAACTCCAAATGAATTTCGAGAAAACGTTCCAATGTAAGCTAAGCGAGAATTGTAGGCCTACTTTATTTTGAAGAAATAAATTGCCGAGGATCCGAGGTACACTTGGTTTAGGGGCCTTCCTACCCCCAACTTCCGTAATATTATATTCTGTGACGCTGGAGTCAGTCAGTGTATCCAGGATGTTCTCCTTGAAGCGTCCGCGAAGTCCGTGAGCTTTGGGGCCGCTTTCCCCTAAAATGTTAAAATGGACGTGGAGCTGTAAACATTAGCACCATGCTTTATCTAGTGATTCTGTACACGACCACGAATTTTCAGGAGGGTGGGATGAATCCTACCACCCAGTTTCTAAGAGTTCTTCAGGGTAACATCGAGGATACACTGACCGACTGTAGAGGTCGAGAATATAAAATTACGGAAGTTGGGGGTAGAGCCTTCCAAACCAAGCACCTCATATCCCTTTTACAGACTTCACCAAAATTCTGGGGGAGGGCGGAAGGGCGTACATAGTCTGCCACTAAACACAACATGAAGCATAGAAATTGCGAGCAAATTCCTTACCTTGAATACTTGCCTGCGATCTCAGAAACTTGGGGGAGGGAACATCCACCACACCCTCCTGAAAATTCGTGGTCATGTACATCATTACATAAAACATAGTTCTAATGTTTACAGATCTACGTCCATTTTAACATTTTGGAAGAAGCTCCCCCCAAAAGCCCATGGACTTCGCGGACGCTTCAAGGGGACTTCCTGGATACACTGACAGACTCCAGCGGCCCAGAATATAATAATACGGAAGTTGGGGGTAGAGACCCCCAACCCTAGTGTACCTCGGATCCTCGATAATTTATTTCTTCAAATTAGAGTACAATTCTCGCTTGGCTTACATGGAACGTTTTCTCGAAATTCGTTTGGAGTTCCCAATTCAGTTCTCAATGTAGGCCCAGAAAGGGCAATCTTTATAGCCCCCCCCCCCTTGAACTTTTGTGGCCAAGTTTGCTAAAAGATGTGTGGCATGGTTGCTAGTAAATTGCCACACCGGAACATAGCCACACATCAGTGTTCCTGTGTGGCAGTCTACAGTGAACCGTTTGTTCTGGGGGTATTTCCACCGGTTTTTTTTACCGCTTTTTGGTTTACAGGGGTATTTTTAACTACACCAGAACTCCACACTGGGCGAAATTGAAATCTCCGACAATCAGGAGTCGTAGTAAGCATGAATGTGCCGTGTTCCCATGGAACGCATTTGAACGGCATGCGATGCATTCATTCAAGGGAGTTCCATGATTACTACAACTCATTTGAACGGCATGCGATGCATTCATGGATGGAACTCATTTGAACGGCATGCGATGCATTCATTCAAGGGAGTTCCATGATTACTACAACTCATTTGAACGGCATGCGATGCATTCATGGATGGAACTCATTTGAACGGCATGCGATGCATTCATTCAAGGAGTTCCATGATTATTACAACTCATTTGAACGGCATGCGATGCATTCATGGATGGAACTCATTTGAACGGCATGCGATGCATTCATTCAAGGGAGTTCCATGATTACTACAACTCATTTGAACGGCATGCGATGCATTCATGGATGGAACTCATTTGAACGGCATGCGATGCATTCATTCAAGGGAGTTCCATGATTACTACAACTCATTTGAACGGCATGCGATGCATTCATGGATGGAACTCATTTGAACGGCATGCGATGCATTCATTCAAGGGAGTTCCATGATTATTACAACTCATTTGAACGGCATGCAATGCATTCATGGATGGAACTCATTTGAACGGCATGCGATGCATTCATTCAAGGGAGTTCCATGATTACTACAACTCATTTGAACGGCATGCGATGCATTCATGTATGGAACTCATTTGAACGGCATGCGATGCATTCATTCAAGGGAGTTCCATGATTATTACAACTCATTTGAACGGCATGCGATGCATTCATGGATGGAACTCATTTGAACGGCATGCGATGCATTCATTCAAGGGAGTTACATGATTACTACAACTCATTTGAACGGCATGCGATGCATTCATTCAAGGGAGTTCCATGATTACTACAACTCATTTGAACGGCATACGATGCATTCATGGATGGAACTCATTTGAACGGCATGCGATGCATTCACGGATGGAACTCATTTGAACGGCATGCGATGCATTCGTTCAAGGGAGTTCCATGATTACTACAACTCATTTGAACGGCATGCGATGCATTCATGGATGGAACTCATTTGAACGGCATGCGATGCATTCATTCAAGGGAGTTCCATGATTATTACAACTCATTTGAACGGCATGCGATGCATTCATGGATGGAACTCATTTGAACGGCATGCAATGCATTCATTCAAGGGAGTTCCATGATTACTACAACTCATTTGAACGGCATGCGATGCATTCATTCAAGGGAATTCCATGATTACTACAACTCATTTGAACGGCATGCGATGCATTCATGGATGGAACTCATTTGAACGGCATGCGATGCATTCATTCAAGGGAGTTCCATGATTACTACAACTCATTTGAACGGCATGCGATGCATTCATTCAAGGGAGTTCCATGATTACTACAACTCATTTGAACGGCATGCGATGCATTCATTCAAGGGAGTTCCATGATTACTACAACTCATTTGAATGGCATGCGATGCATTCATGTATGGAACTCATTTGAACGGCATGCGATGCATTCATGTATGGAACTCATTTGAACGGCATGCGATGCATTCATTCAAGGGAGTTCCATGATTATTACAACTCATTTGAACGGCATGCGATGCATTCATGGATGGAACTCATTTGAACGGCATGCGATGCATTCATTCAAGGGAGTTCCATGATTACTACAACTCATTTGAACGGCATGCGATGCATTCATGGATGGAACTCATTTGAACGGCATGCGATGCATTCATTCAAGGGAGTTCCATGATTACTACAACTCATTTGAACGGCATGCGATGCATTCATGGATGGAACTCATTTGAACGGCATGCGATGCATTCATTCAAGGGAGTTCCATGATTACTACAACTCATTTGAACGGCATGCGATACATTCATTCAAGGGAATTCCATGATTACTACAGTCGTTTGTGGCAGGGCCGGCTGGACATAGGCGCAACCGGGGCCGTAGTTCCAGGCCCGACGCCTCCGTAGCGCCCCGTAGTTTAGGAAATAAAAGCAAAATCATTTTTTGGGTATATTTATTAAGTTAGTTTTCTGATGCAAGGCCCTTCCAAAGATATTTTTATGTTTTTTTTTAGTTTTCACCCCCCCCCCTTTCAAATGGGTTACCGCCCGTCGCTGTACAGATGCTGAGATACACAGATTTTAAATGAATATATGGCCCTATTTATTTTTTCTGCATTTCATGAAATAGCAAATTAAATTTCATTATTTTGTGGTTTCTTACTTTTATATGTTGAACAATTTGTGTAATTAAATAAAAAAATATCAAACTTATTTGTGTACTGTATATATGGAAGCCAAGTGTTCAGTGACTTTTAAAACCGTAATGAATATTAAAAAAAACAGGCGATATTCATATATGCGTGCATATAAAAGTTAAGTCACTAATTTGTCAGTTACTCCACCTTGCGTCAAGAATCGATCACTAAAGGCATGTTTCAGGGGGAAAAAAATATTTAACGAATCTATTTTAGAGGGATTCTTGTTATTCCCTATTCAAAAATATTCGTTACGCAGGCTAGTTGAAGTTACCTTTCTTTACAATTTCAGGTAGTTTTTACAATCAAGCAAAACACTTCGTTGAGATAATCACTTTTTCTTTATGATAGTTTTCTTTTGTGTTCTTTACGGACGATATTTTTGAGATGCATAATGTTTCTAAGGCGAGAATTATTTTCTAAAGCGCGCAGTGAGATTTATGTCATGGTCCCGGTGTGCAATTACGCCCTGGACCACGCAAAAGTTCCATCCGGTCCTGGTTCGTCGAATGTGTTGGAGGTGTAGGGTAAAATAATTCTCCTTGGGGCTGGAACAAACTGCAGGGAGAGGGGAAGTTTTGTTAACCCCTTCGCAACAATAGTCCGCCAACTCTCCCTGATGTGCAAACAAGAACAAGCGCCATGGGGGAGTCTCTACCCCCACATTCTTTGAATTTGCACGGTGTCTGAGTGGGATGTAGGTAAAAACATCCCCGGAGAAAATACCCCCCAAACTTGAAAAGCGAAAAAATGCCCCCGGAAGAAATACCCCCCGGAACAAACGGTTCACTGTAAACTGCCACACAGGAACGCTAATGTGTGGCAGTGTTCCGGTGTGGCAATTTACCGGCAACCCTGCCACACATCTTTCAGCAACTTGGCTACAAAAGTTCAAAGGGGGGGGGGCTATAGAGATTGCCGTTTCTGGGCCTACATTGACTAACTTGGCAGTTAGTCGTATGTGGGTCTGGAGGAATTCGAGGCCTCTGTGGTGCAGTGGAAGTATATCCGGCGCGTAAGGGGAAGACCCTGGGTTCGATTCCCGGTGGCGGACGATGAGATTTTTCGTGACTCACTTATAAACGGGGAGAGAGCGATGACCTCTGTTTACTGTTCCTGGTCCAGGTCAAATGTCTGTATTAATTATTCATTCGCCTTCTAATTATTTTTCAGTTGCTGCTTACCACCTTCGGTGAATCCCCAGCATTGTGCGGGGCTCCACGAAGCAACCTGCCCAAATTGGCTCGGCAGTTAGTGTGTGTAAATCTGGAGGAATTCGATGCCGCGGTGGTAGCATATCCGGCGCGTAACTGGAAGATCTGGGTTCGATTCCCGGTGGCGGACGATGAGAATTTTTCCGTGACTCACTTATAAACGGGGAAAGAGCGATGACCTCTGTTTACTGTTCCTGGTCCAGGTCAAATGTCTGTATTAATTATTCATTCGCCTTCTAATTATTTTTTCAGTTGCTGCTTACCACCTTCGGTGAATCCCCAGCATTGTGCGGGGCTCCACGAAGCAACCTGCCCAAATTGGCTCGGCAGTTAGTGTGTGTGAGTCTGGAGGAATTCGAAGCCGCGGTGGTAGCATATCCGGCGCGTAACTGGAAGATCTGGGTTCGATTCCCGGTGGCGGACGATGAGAATTTTCCGTGACTCACTTATAAACGGGGAAAGAGCGATGACCTCTGTTTACTGTTCCTGGTCCAGGTCAAATGTCTGTATTAATTATTCATTCGCCTTCTAATTATTTTTTCAGTTGCTGCTTACCACCTTCGGTGAATCCCCAGCATTGTGCGGGGCTCCACGAAGCAACCTGCCCAAATTGGCTCGGCAGTTAGTGTGTGTGAGTCTGGAGGAATTCGAAGCCGCGGTGGTAGCATATCCGGCGCGTAACTGGAAGATCTGGGTTCGATTCCCGGTGGCGGACGATGAGATTTTTCCGTGACTCACTTATAAACGGGGAAAGAGCGATGACCTCTGTTTACTGTTCCTGGTCCAGGTCAAATGTCTGTATTAATTATTCATTCGCCTTCTAATTATTTTTTCAGTTGCTGCTTACCTCCTTTGGTGAATCCCCAGCATTGTGCGGGGGCTCCACGAAGCAACCTGCCCAAATTGGCTTGGCAGTTAGTGTGTGTGAGTCTGGAGGAATTCGAAGCCGCGGTGGTAGCATATCCGGCGCGTAACTGGAAGATCTGGGTTCGATTCCCGGTGGCGGACGATGAGAATTTTCCGTGACTCACTTATAAACGGGGAAAGAGCGATGACCTCTGTTTACTGTTCCTGGTCAAGGTCAAATGTCTGTATTAATTATTCATTCGCCTTCTAATTATTTTTTCAGTTGCTGCTTACCACCTTCGGTGAATCCCCAGCATTGTGCGGGGCTCCACGAAGCAACCTGCCCAAATTGGCTCGGCAGTTAGTGTGTGTGAGTCTGGAGGAATTCGAAGCCGCGGTGGTAGCATATCCGGCGCGTAACTGGAAGATCTGGGTTCGATTCCCGGTGGCGGACGATGAGAATTTTTCCGTGACTCACTTATAAACGGGGAAAGAGCGATGACCTCTGTTTACTGTTCCTGGTCAAGGTCAAATGTCTGTATTAATTATTCATTCGCCTTCTAATTATTTTTTCAGTTGCTGCTTACCACCTTCGGTGAATCCCCAGCATTGTGCGGGGCTCCACGAAGCAACCTGCCCAAATTGGCTCGGCAGTTAGTGTGTGTGAGTCTGGAGGAATTCGAAGCCGCGGTGGTAGCATATCCGGCGCGTAACTGGAAGATCTGGGTTCGATTCCCGGTGGCGGACGATGAGAATTTTTCCGTGACTCACTTATAAACGGGGAAAGAGCGATGACCTCTGTTTACTGTTCCTGGTCCAGGTCAAATGTCTGTATTAATTATTCATTCGCCTTCTAATTATTTTTTCAGTTGCTGCTTACCACCTTCGGTGAATCCCCAGCATTGTGCGGGGCTCCACGAAGCAACCTGCCCAAATTGGCTCGGCAGTTAGTGTGTGTGAGTCTGGAGGAATTCGAAGCCGCGGTGGTAGCATATCCGGCGCGTAACTGGAAGATCTGGGTTCGATTCCCGGTGGCGGACGATGAGAATTTTTCCGTGACTCACTTATAAACGGGGAAAGAGCGATGACCTCTGTTTACTGTTCCTGGTCAAGGTCAAATGTCTGTATTAATTATTCATTCGCCTTCTAATTATTTTTTCAGTTGCTGCTTACCACCTTCGGTGAATCCCCAGCATTGTGCGGGGCTCCACGAAGCAACCTGCCCAAATTGGCTCGGCAGTTAGTGTGTGTGAGTCTGGAGGAATTCGAAGCCGCGGTGGTAGCATATCCGGCGCGTAACTGGAAGATCTGGGTTCGATTCCCGGTGGCGGACGATGAGAATTTTTCCGTGACTCACTTATAAACGGGGAAAGAGCGATGACCTCTGTTTACTGTTCCTGGTCAAGGTCAAATGTCTGTATTAATTATTCATTCGCCTTCTAATTATTTTTTCAGTTGCTGCTTACCACCTTCGGTGAATCCCCAGCATTGTGCGGGGCTCCACGAAGCAACCTGCCCAAATTGGCTCGGCAGTTAGTGTGTGTGAGTCTGGAGGAATTCGAAGCCGCGGTGGTAGCATATCCGGCGCGTAACTGGAAGATCTGGGTTCGATTCCCGGTGGCGGACGATGAGATTTTTCCGTGACTCACTTATAAACGGGGAAAGAGCGATGACCTCTGTTTACTGTTCCTGGTCCAGGTCAAATGTCTGTATTAATTATTCATTCGCCTTCTAATTATTTTTTCAGTTGCTGCTTACCTCCTTTGGTGAATCCCCAGCATTGTGCGGGGGCTCCACGAAGCAACCTGCCCAAATTGGCTTGGCAGTTAGTGTGTGTGAGTCTGGAGGAATTCGAAGCCGCGGTGGTAGCATATCCGGCGCGTAACTGGAAGATCTGGGTTCGATTCCCGGTGGCGGACGATGAGAGTTTTTTCGTGACTCACTTACAAATGTGGAAAGAGCGATGTCTTCTGTTTGATGTTCCTAATACACGTCACTTGTCTGTGTTAATTATTCATTCACGATATAAATTTAATTTTTTCACTTCAGATAAGCACAAATGAAAATTTTGAAGATACTTTGAAGTACAAATGAAATGATCACGGCACCTAAGTTTGCTTCAAGTCGGGTTGTAGCGCAGCACTGCACGTGGGCCCGGGATTGTCCAATATCATTACTTCTAAACATCTGACTGCAAAAACACTTACGATACTATCTGTAACGAATTAATACAGGCATTTGACGTGGACCAGGATCATCAAACAGAGGTCATCGCTCTTTCCACGTTTATAAGTGAGTCACGGAAAAATTATCATTAGCCGCCAGCGGGAATCGAACCCAGGGTCTTCCACTTACGCGCCGGATATGCTTCCACTGCACCACAGCGGCCTCGAATTCCTCCAGACTCACACACACTAACTGCCAAGTGGCTTGGCAGTTAGTCGTATGCGAGTCTGGAGGAATTCGAGGCCGCTGTGGTGCAGTGGTTGCATGTCCGGCGCGTAACTGAAAGGCCCTGGATTCGATTCTCGATGTCGGCCGATGAGAATTTTTCCGTGACTCATTTATATACGTGGAAAGAGCGATGACTTCTGTTTGACATTTTATATTGAGTTTTAACATCATGGTTAGTTAGTTAGTTAATTGATTTTAGTGGCGTAAGGGCCAGGTTTGGCCAAAGAGCGCCAGATACAGAACTATCAGTTAAAGATTTTTTAAAAGCGGGGTGAAATGATTAAGAGCAGACAGGCTTGGTAAAAGTTAGAAAAGAGAATGATGAAAGCTGTGAAGACTAGTTAGTTAAATAGGTTTATATATAAATTTATAAATTATTAATTTTTTTTTTAACATCATGCGGAACCATGGTATTCTACAGATTTTCCAATAAAATAACATAGATTCTTTGTCGCTGGTGTAATTTACCACCAAATACTAACGCTTGTACTAAAATTTTCTTTTTGGAAAAATTAAATTTTTAAATCTGATAAAAAAATTCCAGAGAGGGGGAGATTGAAGGGCAACTACCTCCCTCCCCAGCTCTGACACAAGAAAACACCAGTACAAGTTCACAAAGTAATTCCCGGCTGGGGAGAGAGGTAGATGGTTATTTTATTACAAATAATAAGCTGAAAATTCTGATTAAGTTGCTCACATGACCGTTCGTTTCAGGGCCTCATCTTTACAGTGGGCTATGAGGAAGACCTGTTGAATTTGACGAACGAGCGTAAATTGTTATTTGGCAGTAACCAAATAACAATTTTTCGGGTGCTGTGTGTTACTAAAACGTGGAAAGAGCGATTTCTTTGTTTATTTATAGCAATTGGATTAATACTTTTTTTGTTTAAAAATATAAAACTTAGTTTAAACACCCACCAAAAGGGTGTTAAAGCTAAGTTTTATTACTTTTAAACTTTAATTTCCTAAGGTAATGCTACTACTTATGGCCCACTGTAGGGCCAAAATATATAAAAAAAAGATAAACTACTTTTCGCATTTGACATATGCAGAAAAAAATTTTGATTAACTTGAATGCCCTAGATAGTGTGTTGCGACTTTGTAGCGAACGTAAATATTAGAGATAGTAATAAACAGTATTTGTGAATGTGAAACAAAAAAAACTGAAAATTATTAATGTATCAAAAAAAAAACTAAAACGTATTCGACTTGTTTTTAGTATTTTATTGGAAAAGTAAAATTATAATTATTAATTCCAATCAATTATTTTAATAAAAGATTCTAATAATTTACTACACAATATTATAATGTAGTCAGGGACTACCCATAAGTGTTACAAGCTTGGTGGGCACCTTCAGGCCCTTGCAGAGGCCAACGGGAATAACTTGAAGCAGATGTACTTTCATATCCTTCCTAGACCCAGGGAGAAGATCATTGAGTTCAATGTTGTTAACTTCGATAAGAGGGAGGCGTGGATGTGTGTCCATGCTGCTGGGGTTGATTGCAAAAATCGGGACTTTAAGTTACGTTTGGCGCATGATGTCCTTCCTACGAGGAAACGGCAGTGCAGGTGGGGTGGTGCTGTCACTGACAGGTGTCTTTCCTGCAATCTTATCGAAGATAGACACCACTTGTTTTTTAGTTGCCCTATGGCTGTGCAGGTTTGGCGGTTGGTCTGGGATTGGGCCGGCCGCCCTCAGCAGTTTATGCCTCAGCATGTTTTCTACCAGTATCCCGGTCCCAAAGCGGGAAGGGATGTCTGGAGACTCATCATTACGGAGACGACGTACAAAATCTGGAGAGAGAGGAACAGAGTTCTTTATTGTAATCACGGTAATGTGGGATTCAGCCCTATGAAAGTTGCCTGGCAGGTCAAGTGCGAGATCCGGAACAGGGTTGAACTTGACGCCCACTCCCTTTCGGACCGTGCCTTCAGGTATCGGTGGGTCTTCTGGCCTCGGATTGTTACCGGTACTAGGGAAAAGTACTTCTTCCACTGGAGAACTTAACCCCTCCCACCCCCCTTGTTTCGGCTTGCAATCCTGCATTACCGGATCCTTTTGAATTTTTGGTTGATGTTTTGTTTCGTTGATACATGGTTTGTGTGTTCTACTAACTTCTCGGATCGAGCGTGAGGGGCTCCGGAGACGCCGTTTTCCGGACCCCTGATCGGTCGATTCGGTGCTTTTTGTTTCGTTTCAGCCACTTCTGCTTTGCGGTTTGGATCCAGCTTCGGTTTCCGCGTTCGGTGTGCTGTGCTTCGGGGGTGTTGCTTGCGAGAGTGTTTTATTTATTTGTATGTGTATGCGTGTTTTTTTTTTTTTTTTTTTTTTTTTGTGGAGCGGATGCCTTGGGGAGTTTTTTGTTGTTGTCTGGTGTGTGTCTGGCGTGTGCCGGTTCTGTGTGTGTGTGTCTTTAGGGGGGAGGCTTCCTCGTTTTTGGAGATGCGTGTTGCTCTCCGCCGTTGCCTCCTCTGATGTTGTCATCCGTTGGGTGACTATGTCACGGGGTCTCCTCCGAAGGAGGAATTTCCTCCTACATGAACGTTTCGAAGGGCCTTGTCTCTCCGTCGTTCTAGGAGACTCCGCCGTCGGTTTGTATGGTGTTGCGTCGGGGGTATGAGTGTCCTTGCTTGTGGAACCGTGGTGTGTGTATCGGGGCGTGTGTGAAACACCGGTGGAACCGATCCCATGTTCATACATGGGAGCGGGGAAACAAGCGTGTTGGTGTTGCTGGGCAACAAAAGTTCGTAATGGGAGAGAGGTCGTCGTGCTTCTGCACAATATGACGTCCCTTTCTTTCTGTTTCCAGTGAATGGTTTTCGAAGACATAATGTAGTCAGGGAATTATTTAATCATTACGGAACATCAGAAATTAAAAATAAAGCACTTGGCACAAATAAAATAAAAAAATTGAATTAATTTATGGTTTTTTATTTTCATCTTTTCGTATTTCCTGTACTTATATGTTGCACTACTGTTTCATAATTTAAAAAAGTTATTTTGTGTAGTCTAATTTTTTAATTTTAAATACCTTTATCATGAACCTCTTACTAAGTATATGTAGAGTGTTCTAAAAGGTGATTTCTAAATAAATTGTATGCTGCCTGTTGTAAGCGAAAACTCTTGTGCAGGCTCCCGCCCTCCCAGTCGGTTGTATGGTCTGCTTGGAGGGAAGTGAAAATGGCATTTTTAAAGGATTCTTACTTGAAGTTAAACAAAATTTAACAGTCCCTCATGCGTCGGCCTTTTGTTAGAGTCGGACATGAGGGAAAAATTAAAGAAAGAAAAGAAAAACGTATTTCTGCTGAATAAATAGAACACGATCTGTAAACTCAATGCAACGAGGTTGTCTTATTTATTAACTTTGGGGGGGGGGGGGGGTCTTTCCAGTTCAAGTGACGTCTTATTTATGAACTTTTTTTGGTTGGGTGTCTTTCCAGTGCAAGTGACAAAATTAAAACGGAATTTCCGTTTTCATTTATCCATCAAAATAGCTTAAAATCGAGTTGCTAAACAAACTCCCCAAGTTTCACTGCATTTGTCTTTCACTCATAGAATCAACGAATTGAATCACTTGCCCTCGAAAAACACTTCCCCCCCCCAAAAAAAAAATTAATAAATAAAAAAAACATAACATTGAGTTTACAGATCTTGTTCTATGTACTCAGTACAAATACCTTTTTTTACCATCGGAAATATCTATTTCAAATACTTGGAAATAGCATAGTTTCAATTGTTATAGTTTCGGAAACATCTAAGTACGGGAGATGACCGTCACGTTAGATAGCACCAGTCCACTGGGTAGGGTCTCTTATTTCCTAATTCCATGGTCTAAGGTCTAAAGCCCGAAAAAAGTTTTCTACGATGAAATCTCCGATCGATGAATTCCTCTGAAGCCAATGGGAGACTGCTCCCATTCGGATTACAGCGATTCGCTGACGCCAACTCCTGAGGCTGTCACTCAAAGCGTATAAGCCACGCCCAAGGAGTGATTTTTTGCGCCATCTATCACAGAAGGTGAAGCTTAACACTCATTCAAAGACACTCTTAAGATGGCCGTCATACCGTCAGCGTCGTCTGCTAAGAAAGCTTCAAGTTTGTGACGTCATACTTTCTCCCCTTAGGCAGTTCTGTATAAACCCCATGGTTTATACAGAACTGCGATTTCCACAACGCGATTGGTTCAGAGCTGCTTTGGACTTTACGAGTAGGCGGGGCCTATGAAGAGAGTCACATAACAGAAACTATCTTTTATCATCAGAAGTTATGTTTGCTAAGAAATTCACTGTGAATTTACTTAACTCTTAACATATGTGACAAATGATCATATTGAATAATACTGAAAAGTAATTTTGTGTACGATATCATAAGGAATATTCGTATTTTCTCAGTCGAAATATATATTAATATTAAAACTGAGGACAACTTCAATAAAAAGCTACACAGTATTTGTCATTTTGTTATAGGACTTCCGTCCACAGTGAGTAGAGTTTAGGTCCCAGCCACCTACAGCGAGATCGCCTTTTGGGCAGGACACAGAAACGGAAGGAATGAGAGCAAGTCTAGCGACTTTGACAGAACAGCTTGTAGTGAGATTAGAGTACAGTACGATATTGCACATAGAGGGGGGAGAGAATTTCAGAGGGGGGGACATAGGAAAGGATACCCATTTAACCAGTGGGTCCAGCCTGGGGGCCGTGCTCGTCCGATGCACGGCGGATATTCAGCGATTGTTAGTAAATCACACCATCTCTGAAAGATCAGTCCAGGCTCGAACCTGAGGACCTTGCATTGATAGTCTGACTCGCTAATCCGCGGCTCTTAAATTGCAATAAAAAGCTAGTTGAATACAAAGATATTTATAGCTAGTTGAATATCGGCCAATAGATGAGAGCACATCAGCTGAGTACCCATCGCGATTTGTACTGTTGTGAAAGTGTATAAATAAATTAACGACACTAAAAAGTACCCCTTTAAAGGTACTTTCTATTACCCTTAAACGGACATTTAACAACGAAAAGTATGTCTCTACACCGAAATATTTATTCTGACTCAAAATTAGCATAACTATGCTAGTAATCCGTATTTCTTGGTGTAGAATAGAAAATTTGGTTGATGTGCGGAAGCGTGGAAACTTTGATTTTTCTACTCTATACCAAGAAATTCGGAGTATTAATATAGTTCGTGTACGGTTCCTATTTATTAATTATTTATTCTGACGATCAATCTTTTTTCCTCATGACTGTGAAAAGGTCTATGCTAGCAAAAAAAAAAAAAAACCCCAAAAAACAGCAACATTTAAATTGATTTTGTGTCAGCAAAAAAAATACCTAAGATGCAAAATAAAACCTAGAAACAGTTTTCTGTTGGAATAAGAGAATTCCGTTGGAATAAATACTGCAGAATGTTGTCTGCCATAAATTGTGTCTAATTTAACAGTAAGTGATCTGCCATATATCATCATCATCATCATTGTCAACCATTATCAATCCACTGCTGGACGAAGGTCTCCCCAAGTTTCCTCCACAACGGTCTGTCTTGTGCCAGTCTCCTCCATGTCACTCCCGCATATTTACGAATTTCATCCCCCCATCTCCCATGCGGTCTTTTTCTGGGTCTTTTCCTGTCCCTTGGAATCCAATCTAAAATTTCGGCTGTCCATCTATGGTCTGTCCTTCTGGCAGTATGTCCAGCCCATTGCCATTTCAGGGATTTAACTCTGATCATGATGTCTTCCACTCTCGTCATTTTTCGGATCCACGAGTTCCTCTTCTTATCTCTCCTGGTTATACCAAGCATGCACCTCTCCATGCTGCTTTGAGTTGTCTGCAGCCTTTGTATGTCTCTTTTAGTTAAGGTCCACGTCTCTGCACCATACGTAAGCACTGGAAGGATGCATTGATCAAACACTTTTCTTTTAAGACATAATGGCATATTGCTCTTGAAAATTATGCTGTTTCTTCCAAAAGCTCTCCAGGCAAGTTTTGTACGCCGATTAATTTCTTCATCAATGTGACCCTCACTTGACATCTGCTGTCCAAGATAAACATACGTATCTGTTATCTCCAGTTTTTCTCCATCAATCGATAAATCTTCATTTCTTGTAATAGCATTGAACATCACTTTTGTCTTCTGAAAGTTCATTTTTAATCCCACTTCTTTACTCTTGTCAGCAAGTTCCTGGATCATACTCTGCAGCTCTGATGGGGTAGTTGCAAAAATGACTACATCATCAGCAAAACGAAGGTGGGTTAGATAATCTCCATTAATCTTTATCCCTTTGTTTTCCCAGTTCAGTGATTGAAAGACATTTTCCAATGTGGCATTAAAAAGCTTCGGAGATATGGTGTCACCTTGTCTCACTCCCTTTCCAATTTTTATGTGTGTTGTATTTTCAAACAGCCGAATCTTTGCACTTGCATTTTCATAGATGTTATTAATAATATTAATGTATGCATCTTCAATACCGCAGGATTTCAGAGCCGTGGTAATTGCTGATGGTTTCACCGAATCAAAGGCTTTTTCATAATCGATAAAAGCCATGCACAATGGAAGTTCATATTCCCTCGCTCTTTCAATTAGTTCTCTCAGTACGTGGATATGATCTATTGTGCTGTAGCCACTCCTGAATCCAGCTTGTTCTCTCGGTTGAGCCATGTCCAGTGATACCTTCAAGCGGTGTGAAAGAACTTTAGTGAAGATTTTATAAACCACTGATAGGAGGCTGATAGGTCTGTAGTTCCTGAGATCATCAATGTCACCTTTTTTATGTAGCAGGATCATTGTAGCATTGTTCCAATCCTCAGGAATCTTCCCTTCATTAAGGCATCGAGTGAAAATTTGGGCGAGTACTGTTTCAATTTCTCCACTTGCTTCTTGTATGATGTCTATAGTAATTCCATCTTCTCCTGGAGCTTTCCCCCGCTTCATGTTCTTGATTGCATGAGCAACTTCTGCTGGGAGGACTGGAAGAACTCTGGTACCTTTCATGATGTCTGGAGTACATGTATCATCCCTTTCATATAATTTGGAGTAGAAATCTTTCACTCTTGTCAAAATTTCGCCTCTATTTCTTGTTATAGAACCATCTTCTTTTCTCAGAGCCATAATCTGTTTTCTTCCCTTACTGAGATGTCCCTTTGCTATCTTAAGGCTTTGGTTGTTTTCAATTGCTTTCCTCACTAGCTCACAGTTGAATTTCCTTACGTCTTCAGTGATACTTTTTCGTGCTGTCTTGCATTGCTCTATATATTCCACTTTGGAAGTCACATCTTCTTTAGTTGTCCTCATCTCTCTTCTTTTTTGCATCAACATTTTGGTTTTTCCTGATAATTTGTTCACATGCAACTTGTTCTTAGACCCAGCTAATTTTGTTGCTGTTTCCATAAGAGCTTTGGTTACTTTTCTGTTAACTTCCGAAATATCCACTTCTTCCGATGTTAGGCCTTCTAAAGCAGAGAATCTGTTCTTCAGTTCCAACTTGAAAGTATTATGGTGTTTTTTAAGGTTGGTTATGTCAATACATTTTGTTTGTCTTATGAGCTTGCCACGTTCCAGTTTAGTGTTGAGGTGCATCTTACATCTCACCAATCTATGGTCACTACCTGTGTTGAACTTGTTCAGCACACTGCAGTCTTCGATGACGAATTTTTTGTTACACATAATAAAATCAATTTAACTTGTCGTCCCAATTGGATGTCTCCATGTCCATTTCCTGTGTGGCTTTTTCTTGAAAAAGGAGTTCAAGATGAAAAACCCTTCTGCCTCTGCAAACTCAACGAGAGTATTTCCACGCTGGTTTCTGTTGCCGTGACCGAATTTACCTACTGAAGTTTCATTCTGTTGCCGGTGCCCTATTTTTGCATTGAAATCTCCCATAATTATCTTCAAGTGCTGCTTACCTTTATTATTTAGATGACGAATTTCCTCATAAAATTCTTCAATTTCTTCTTCAGGATGACTTGTGGTGGGTGCATAAGTTTGAATAATCTGAGCCTGGTATCTTCTCGATAGTTGGATAACGAGTCGTGCAGCTCTGTCAGAGGAACTTTCAACTTCTACAACTTTATCCTTCAGTTTCTTGTTTATTATAAATCCAACACCACTAGTTCTGCCAGTATCTGTCCCACGATAATAGAAGAGATGTCCACTTTTCAGTTCAATGAGATCTTCTCCTTTTCTCCTTACCTCACTTAGCCCGACGATGTCCCACTTGATCCTTTGTAGTTCCTCTTCCAATTCGAGAAGCCTTGAATCAGAAGATAGGGAGCGTCCGTTATAGGTAGCCAAGGTCAGCATCAAATGGCAGCCTAGTCCGGTCCTCCGGGGATTCTTAGCACCCTCTGCCTTCATGTCGCACTGGCCGCTGCCTTGGCCAGGTACATTCCAGCTGCCGGAGACTGAGGGCCAAGATTTAAGTTGTAGAGTCATTTTGGAGGTGTTTGGCCATAACTCACCACGCTGGCCAAGCGGGTTGGTGAGTGTGGGATAGCATTTCCTCTGATCCCGATGGTATAGTTATACCGCTATTGGCGGTCGTCAGAGCCCCTTTAGTGGGAACAGGATGCACCACGAGAAGGCGGGGTTGACATTTGTCAAGGAGAGGCTGTGATGTTACGCATCACCTGACCTTACATCCCTCTGCCATATATATATATATATACATATATATATAATTTTTTTTTTCTAATGTTTAGGAAATTCCTTATATTCTTGTCCATCCAGACTTGATCAAAAATGCTTTAAATTCCACATCTGAACCCTCTTCCCCGAAAAAATAACGTTGAATAACTTTCTCTATTCAAAATACGGGCCGCAGATCACCTTCGATTTACACTAATATGACACTGAAGGGAAAGTACGTGAAACCTATCGCCGCAACTAAAAGTAGTTCCGAACATTTCTCGTGAAAACCAACGCATTTATTTGCCCAGAATCGTATTTTATATTGTCCTAGCTGTTTGCTTATAAGTATTTATAGTTATTTTAATCTATTTTCAAAATTAAATTTAAAAATTAGACCAACACACGCATGCGTAGATATGCAGAGTTTGGGAGACAAGTATGCCAATGAGTTGATGGGGGGGATGATTGACAGCTGCTAACAGCAGGACACAATGGGGAGTGACGCGGTGAACCTAACGCTCGGCTGTCCCCGAAGGCTCAGTGAGCGCGTGTGCTCTTGTACCTTAAACTGCACTGTCATCTTGGGGTGAATCGAAGTGGTCATCGTTTGTGACTGCTACGGAGAAACATCAGGTTCGATCCACTAAATATCCGCCTTGCGTTGGATGGGCACGTTAAGCTGTTGAATCCCGAGTACTGGTCCTCCGGTACTAAATAAGGGCGTTTTCCTCCCCCTTTCTGCCTCGCATCCGTGTCACTTTCCTATCGGGCACTCTAGCCCAAATCTCCTAGCTTCCTATTTCTAAAGGTTATTTAAGACCTGGGGTAAGACACCCCTTTCCTAAAACCCTCCACATATGACCTGATACAAAACACATCGGTACTAATCTGGAGCTAACAGAGTGAGTGCTGATATCTCTCGGCTCTGTGAGAACTAAGTCGAGTGAGAGTACTTCGGAAGGTAAGTCACAAGATCCACGAAGTCACCTTAATATAAAAAAAAAAACTCAAAAGTTCCCCTACCAATAAAGTACTATCTCCTGTCGTTTGTTTTGAGTAATGTTCCAACCTGTTAATAGACGGCGCGGTCTACATTGATGACGTCACTAGACAAACAAATGTTGGATTGCTTAATTAAAGCAAAGGTGGTTCCACCTTACACCTCTGCCTTATGTTTCCAATGGCAAAACTTCTGTACCTATTTTCTTTCGCAATAATGTATTCCCAAGGATGAAAATTTGCACATCGACAAAACTGGCTTTAAGCTATAGGATGGGATATTTAATGCTTGCTAAAACGTAACCATAATTAAGCAATCCAACATTTGCTTGTCCACTTACGTCAGCAATGTACAGGTCGCGCCATCTATTAACAAGTCTGAACATTACTCAAAGAAAAATGATTGATTATTTTTATATAACTATGGTTATGTTTTAGCAAGTATTAAGTATCCCATGCTATAACTTAAAGTTAGTTTTATCCATGTGCAAATTGTCATCCTTAAGAAAACATTAATTGCGAAGAAAATATGTAAAGAAGTTTCGCCATTGGAAACATAATGTAGAGATTTTAGGTGGAACCACCTTAAGAACTGTGGCTCAAATAACAAAAAGCTACCTAAATTATTTACTCTGGAATATAAAAAACACAATATAATGCCACAATGTTTTACACATAGTAAAAGAAATCTTTTGATTCTGTTATAAAAAAAATACGACAGAATTCTCTGATTTTTCGCCCGCGCGAGGAACACCTTTTAGTTCTTTACATTCAGAAGGTCGCATATAGTTTTGTGCAAACAACTGTAATACACAAGACCTTTTCCTCATTGGTATTGATAGTAGGTGTCCATAGGTGTCAAAAATTCTGCCCACTGAACTGATACTTTTTAAACATTCTTTTGTTAACATACCTACATAGAAACCATTGCAAGGGCTACTCCAAGGGGACTCAAGTTCTTTATGAGCTAAACAAACGAAAGTGATTTCTAAAGATTTTAGGTATTTATTGAAAAAAAAATGCTTTTCTTCTTAATACTTCATTCAAAGTTATCCTTAATTCTTGGCTATATTTTGTAAAATATTTTTGCTCAAACTAGAGGCCCTTTTACCTATGAGGCCCCCCCAACTGCGGGGGCTATCAGTATGTCTCTGTGTACGGTTAGAACCACTGAAGGTATCCATTGTCACAAAGAAAACACCCCAGCATTGAAATGGCTTTTGCGAGTGCAGCAAAGCGTACATGTCTTTGTCACGTGACTCTCCGTACAAGCTCCGCCTACCAGCAATCTCGAAAACAGTTCTAAACCAATCGCGCATCCGAAATGGCCTTAATCGTAATTCTGTATATACACCAAAGACGAACGCTTTCCTGACAAGAACGTACCCACTTCCTGTTGTGGTCTTCTGTCAGTTAGTTGATCTCCGGACCGAGACCTTCGTTTTAGCGGAGCCAAGCTTGACGTGGTCGCTGCAGCGTTGAGTTAGGCCTGCCGCGACGGGTGCTCACGTCATCGAACTTGGAGGTAAGTTTTATGGCAAAAACTTTGAAATGCATTTTAAACATTAAAATTTTCCCACTATTTGCCATCAAATTAAATACTTTAATATATATATATATATATATATAACTCATTCTTTCGAAATATGTAGCCAAATAATTTGGGACGCTAAAACTACACATTTACCAGGTAATTTTTTTATGATATCCAACAGCGGCTAAAATTTCAAAAAAAAAAAAAATATATATATATACCCCACCGTGTTTGTTGCCTTCATTAAAAGCTGGTCTCTCGTACATATTTATTGAAGGCTTCATTATGATATCAGTGGATAAATACGCGTATTTTTATTTTTATGACAGTTTTCTAACTCTCTGTCATATACTTATTATCTCACCTTTACCTACGACCGTCCCCATAGCTATGAATAAGTGGAACCTGTGGTAAGTAATGCAACCACTTTGTTACGGGAATAAAGATATCTCCAGGAATTTTAAATGACAAGGGAGTGAAAATTTGCAGACAGCACAATTATCTAGCGCTGAGAATTTTTTTGGTGAAATTATCACGCTTTAAATGTAGGGAAACAATTCGACGTGATAGAGAACTATTTAATTTTTATGATTAAAACTGGTTAAACTGCGCACCCTTTTTCTAAATCTGCACCCGATTATTTTTTTCTGTGACATTCTTATGATGGAAATAAGGTATTCTTGTTCTTTTATTTGAAGAACTATGATACTTTATTTGCCTTGCACTATTTACTTTGAAAAAATATATATAATATAAAAACCGAAAATGGCTTAAACATACATTCTTGAAGAGTTGTTGTCCAGAACTCCCTACGGGGATTTCAAATTTTGCATGCTGAGGTTAAGCAGCTACAGAATGTGTACTTATGCTGAGGAAAGGGACTCAGCCAATGAATATCTAACGCTTAAAGAAGGTCAACTCTCATAAAGATAACGTAAAACATTCCGCTCCTGTGTCCTAACCTTTGACCTCATTTCGCCCATTTTCAATGGGATTCGTTCCCAGGCAGGCCCCTACAACATACTAACATTTCTTCTAAATCGAAGAATTTTTACGTAAGTTATGACGCATAATGGCGATGGAAGTGATTCCACTCCCCATTTCGCACATTTTCAATAGGGTTTGTCCCCAAGTGGTAGGGGACAATACGGTTTGTCCCCTACCACATACTAAAATTTAATCGAACCTTTTTTACGTTATTTATGACGCATAAAAGCAGTGGAATGGATCCCGGTCCTATGTCCTGACCTTTGACCCCATTTCATTCACTTTCATTAGCGTTCTTTCCCAGGTGTTCCCCTACTACATACTAAAATTTCATCGATATTAGTTAGTTAGTTAGTTAATTGATTTTAGTGGCGCAAGGGCCAGGTTTGGCCAAAGAGCGCCAGACACAGAACTATCAATGGAAGATTTTTTTTTTTTTTTTTTTTTTTATAGAGGCGGGTTGAAATGATTAGGAGCAGACAGGCTTGGGAAAAGTTAGAAAAGAGAATGATAAAAGCTGTGAAGACAAGTTAGTTAATTAGGTTTATAAATAAATTTATTAATTCACTGTTATAATCATTATAAATTATTATTTTTTTTTTTTTTTTTTAAATAAGTTTTAAAAAGTCAATCTGCTTTAAGAACGAAAATACTGCGAAAGTGTCGCAGTGGTCGCCCAAAAGCTTCTGCAGTGTAACTGCGCCGTCATCCAGTAGATGAGACTGAAAATAGTGAAACCGATGATTACAAAAACGAACACAACTACATAAAACATGAGAGACGGTGAGTAAACAGTCGCAGCGTCGCCACACAGCAAATAGCTATGCGTGAAGCGACAATGCCCAATGCGGAGACGCGCAAGAACAACTTCTTCCCTACGGTTCCGGCGACACGATGATTTCCAGATTCCAAGGTTAGGTTTTATACGGTGCAGTTTATTCTCCACCTGTTGGTCCCACAGACTTCGCCACGTTCGTCTGATATGATCGTGAACAAGAAAGCGAAAATCGCGGTGAAACAGTGGCAAGGGTGTGACGACCAAAGAGTTAGTTAGTTAGTTTATTGATTTTAGTGGCGCAAGGGCCAGGTTTGGCCAAAGAGCGCCAGACACAGAACTATCAGTTAAAGATTTTTAAAAGCGGGGTGAAATGATTAAGAGCAGACAGGCTTGGTAAAAGTTAGAAAAGAGAATGATAAAAGCTGTGAAGACTAGTTAGTTAAATAGGTTTATATATAAATTTATTAAATCACTGTTATTAATTAATTATTATTATTTTTTTTTTTAAATAAGTTTTAAAAAGTCAATCTGCTTTAAGAACGAAAATACTGCGAAAGTATCACAGTGGTCGCCCAAAAGCTTCTGCAGTGTAGCTGCGCCGTCATCCAGCAGATGAGACTGAAAATAGTGAAACCGATGATTACAAAAACGAACACAACTACATAAAACATGAGAGATGGTGAGTGAACAGTCGCACGCCTCACACATTGGGGCAGCGTCGCCACACAGCAAATAGCTATACGTGAAGCGACAATGCCCAATGCGGAGACGCGCAAGAACAACTTCATCCCTACGGTTCCGGCGACACGATGATTTCCAGATTCCAAGGTTAGGTTTTATACGGTGCAGTTTATTCTCCACCTGTTGGTCCCACAGACTTCGCCACGTTCGTCTGATATGATCGTGAACAAGAAAGCGAAAATCGCGGTGAAACAGTGGCAAGGGTGTGACGACCAAAGAGGAGGCAGCTCTAGCAGCAGCATCGGCAGACTCGTTCCCTGGGATCCCAACATGCCCAGGAATCCAGCAGAACCGAATCTGGACATCAGCCTCGAGCAAAGAACGAAGAAGTCTCCGAACGGTAAAAAGAAGTGGGTGGCCAGTGAAATCCAAAGATGACAATGATTGCACAACACTCAACGAATCAGTGTACACAATAGCACGCTGATGAGAGCTCGACTGCACGTGAACAAGTGCAAGATACACAGCATGCATCTCCGCCGAAAACACCGTGGCCTCAGGAGGAATGCGGGCAACAGAAACTTCGTCAACGCAGACGGCGGCGGATCCAACAACACCAGCCGCCTTAGATCCATGGGTGAAAACAAGAATAAAGTCTGCATTGACGTAACGGTGTTCAGCGAAAAGCTGCTGGTACACTGACGCAGGGGTTGAGGACTTGTCAAAAGATGTAAAGCTGGTATCAACCATGACACCAAAAGGATGCCATGGAGAATCCTCAAAGCCCCTGGTCTCACAAGACAGACCGTTGTGGAGGAAACTTGGGGAGAACATATATATATATATTTTGCACCCTTCGTTTTAAATTCTAAAATTTTTTCCTTAGTCTTCAGTTTTGCTCTTTAGTATATATATATATATATATATATCATCATCATCATTATCAATCCACTGCTGGACGAAGGTCTCCCCAAGTTTCCTCCACAACGATCTGTCTTGTGCCAGTCTCCTCCATGTCACCCCTGCATACTTTCGAATTTCATCCACCCATCTCCCATGTGGTCTTCTTCTGGGTCTTTTCCTGTCACTTGGAATCCAATCTAAAATTTCAGCTGTCCATCGATGATCTGTCCTTCTGGCAGTATGTCCAGCCCATTGCCATTTCAGGGATTTAACTCTGATCATGATGTCTTCCACTCTTGTCATTTTTCGGATCCACGAGTTCCTCTTCTTATCTCTCCTGGTTATACCAAGCATGCACCTCTCCATGCTGCTTTGAGTTGTCTGCAGCCTTTGTATGTCTCTTTTAGTTAAGGTCCACGTCTCTGCACCACACGTAAGCACTGGAAGGATGCATTGATCAAACACTTTTCTTTTAAGACATAATGGCATATTGCTCTTGAAAATTATGCTGTTTCTTCCAAAAGCTCTCCAGGCAAGTTTTGTACGCCGATTAATTTCTTCATCAATGTGACCCTCACTTGATATCTGCTGTCCAAGATAAACATACGTATCTGTTATCTCCAGTTTTTCTCCATCAATCGATAAATCTTCATTTCTTGTAAAAGCATTGAACATCACTTTTGTCTTCTGAAAGTTCATTTTTAATCCCACTTCTTTACTCTTGTCAGCACGTTGCTGGATCATAATCTGCAGCTCTGATGGGGTAGTTGCAAAAATGACTACGTCATCAGCAAAACGAAGGTGGGTTAGATAATCTCCATTAATCTTTATCCCCTTGTTTTCCCAGCTCAGCGACTGAAAAACACCCTCCAATGTGGCATTAAAGAGCTTCTGAGATATGGTGTCACCTTGTCTCACTCCCTTTCCAATTTTTATGTGTGTTGTATTTTCAAACAGCCGAATCTTTGCACTTGCATTTTCATAGATGTTATTAATAATATTAGTGTATGCATCTTCAATACCGCAGGTTTTCAGAGCCATTGTAACTGCTGATGGTTTCACCGAATCAAAGGCTTTTTCATAATCGATAAAAGCCGTGCACAATGGAAGTTCATATTCCCTCGCTCTTTCAATTAGTTCTCTCAGTACGTGGATATGATCTATTGTGCTGTAGCCACTCCTGAATCCAGCTTGTTCTCTCGGTTGAGCCATGTCCAGTGTTACCTTCAAGCGGTGTGAAAGAACTTTAGTGAAGATTTTATAAACTACTGATAGGAGGCTGATAGGTCTGTAGTTTCCGAGATCCTCAATGTCACCTTTCTTATGTAGCAGGATCATTGTAGCGGTGTTCCAATCCTCAGGAATCTTTCCTTCATTAAGGCATCGCGTGAAAATTTGGGCTAGTACTGTTTCGATTTCTCCACTTGCTTCTTGTATGATGTCTACAGTAATTCCATCTTCTCCTGGAGCTTTTCCCCGCTTCATGTTCTTGATTGCATGTGCAACTTCTGCTGGAAGGACTGGAGGAACTCTGGTACTGGTATCTTTCATGATGTCTGGAGTGCATGTATCATCCCTTTCATATAATTTGGAGTAGAAATCTTTCACTCTTGTCAAAATTTCGCCTCTATTTCTTGTTACAGAACCATCTTCTTTTCTCAGTGCCATAATCTGTTTTCTTCACTTACTGAGATGTCCCTTTGCTATCTTTAGGCTTTGGTTGTTTTCAATTGCTTTCCTCACTAGTTCACAGTTGAATTTTCTTACGTCTTCAGTGATACTTTTTCTTACTGTCTTGCATAGCTCTACATATTCCACTTTGGAAGTTACATCTTCTTTACTTGTCCTCATCTCTCTTCTTTTTTGCATCAACATTTTCGTTTTTCCTGATAATTTGTTTACATGCAACTTGTTCTTAGACCCAGCTAATTTTGTTGCTGTTTCCATAAGAGCTTTGGTTACTTTTCTGTTAACTTCAGAGATGTCCACTTCTTCCGATGTTAGGCCTTCTAAAGCAGAGAACCTGTTCTTCAGTTCCAACTTGAAGGTATTATGGTGTTTTTTAAGGTTGGTTATGTCAATAGATTTTGTTTGTCTTATGATCTTGCCACGTTCAAGTTTAGTGTTGCGGTACATCTTACATCTCACCAATCTATGGTCACTACCTGTGTTGAACTTGTTTAGCACACTGCAGTCTTCTATGACAAATTTTTTGTTACACATAATAAAGTCAATTTCACTTGTCGTCCCATTTGGATGTCTCCATGTCCATTTCCTGTGTGGCTTTTTCTTGAAGAAGGAGTTCAAGATGAAAAATCCTGCTGCCTCTGCAAACTCAACGAGAGTATTTCCACGCTGGTTTCTGTTGCCGTGACCGAATTTACCTACTGAAGTTTCATTCTGTTGCCGGTGCCCTATTTTTGCATTGAAATCTCCCATAATTATTTTCAAGTGCTGTTTACCTTTATTATTTAGATGACAAATTTCCTCATAAAATTCTTCAATTTCTTCTTCAGGATGACTTGTGGTGGGTGCATAAGTTTGAATAATCTGAGCCTGGTATCTTTTCGAGAGTTGGATAACAAGTCGTGCAGCTCTGTCAGAGGAACTTTCAACTTCTACAACTTTATCCTTCAGTTTCTTGTTTATTATAAATCCAACACCACTAGTTCTGCCAGTATCTGTCCCACGCTAGTAGAAGAGATGTCCACTTTTCAGTTCGATGAGATCTTCTCCTTTTCTCCTTACCTCACTTAGCCCCACGATGTCCCACTTGATCTTTTGTAGTTCCTCTTCCAATTCAATAAGCCTTGAATCAGAAGATAGGGAGCGTCCGTTGTACGTAGCCAAGGTCAGCATCAGATGGCAGCCTAGTCCGGTCCTCCGGGGATTCTTAGCACCCTCTGCCTTCATGTCGCACTGGCCGCTGCCTTGGCCAGGTACATTCCAGCTGCCGGAGACTGAGGGCCAAGATTTAAGTTGTGGAATCATTTTGGAGGGGTTTGGCCATAACTCACCACGCTGGCCAAGCGGGTTGGTGAGTGTGGGATAGAATTTCCTCTAATCCCGATGGTATAGTTATACCGCTATTGGCGGTCGTCAGAGCCCCTTTAGTGGGAACAGGATGCACCACGAGAAGGCGGGGTTGACATTTGTTAAGGAGAGGCTGTGATGTTACGCATCACCTGACCTTACATCCCATATATATATATATATTTTTGTGGAATCATTTTTTTTTTTTTTTTTTTTTTTTTTAAATGATTCCACAACTTAAATCTTGGCCCTCAGTCTCCGGCAGCTGGAATGTACCTGGCCAAGGCAGCGGCCAGTGCGACATGAAGGCAGAGGTGCTAAGAATCCCCGGAGGACCGGACTAGGCTGCCATCGGATGCTGACCTTGGCTACTTACAATGGACGCTCCCTATCTTCTGATTCAAGGCTTCTTGAATTGGAAGAGGAACTACAAAGGATCAAGTGGGACATCGTGGGGCTAAGTGAGGTAAGGAGAAAAGGAGAAGATCTCATCGAACTGAAAAGTGGACATCTCTTCTACTATCGTGGGACAGATACTGGCAGAACTAGTGGTGTTGGATTTATAATAAACAAGAAACTGAAGGATAAAGTTGTAGAAGTTGAAAGTTCCTCTGACAGAGCTGCACGACTTGTTATCCAACTCTCGAAAAGATACCAGGCTCAGATTATTCAAACTTATGCACCCACCACAAGTCATCCTGAAGAAGAAATTGAAGAATTTTATGAGGAAATTTGTCATCTAAATAATAAAGGTAAGCAGCACTTGAAAATAATTATGGGAGATTTCAATGCAAAAATAGGGCAACGGCTACAGAATGAAACTTCAGTAGGTAAATTCGGTCATGGCAACAGAAACCAGCGTGGAAATACTCTCGTTGAGTTTGCAGAGGCAGAAGGGTTTTCATCTTGAACTCCTTCTTCAAGAAAAAGCCACACAGGAAATGGACATGGAGACATCCAAATGGGACGACAAGTGAAATTGATTTTATTATGTGTAACAAAAAATTCGTCATAGAAGACTGCAGTGTGCTAAACAAGTTCAACACAGGTAGTGACCATAGATTGGTGAGATGTAAGATGCATCTCAACACTAAACTTGAACGTGGCAAGCTCATAAGACAAACAAAATCTGTTGACATAACCAACCTTAAAAAACACCATAATACCTTCAAGTTAGAACTGAGAACAGGTTCTCTGCTTTAGAAGGCCTAACATCGGAAGAAGTGGACATCTCTGAAGTTAACAGAAAAGTAACCAAAGCTCTTATGGAAACAGCAACAAAATTAGCTGGGTCTAAGAACAAGTTGCATGTGAACAAATTATCAGGAAAAACCAAAATGTTGATGCAAAAAGAAGAGAGATGAGGACAACTAAAGAAGATGTGACTTCCAAAGTGGAATATATAGAGCTATGCAAGACAGTACGAAAAAGTATCACTGAAGACGTAAGAAAATTCAACTGTGAACTAGTGAGGAAAGCAATTGAAAACAACCAAAGCCTAAAGATAGCAAAGGGACATCTCAGTAAGGGAAGAAAACAGATTATGGCACTGAGAAAAGAAGATGGTTCTGTAACAAGAAATAGAGGTGAAATTTTGACAAGAGTGAAAGATTTCTACTCCAAATTATATGAAAGGGATGATATATGCACTCCAGACATCATGAAAGATACCAGTACCAGAGTTCCTCCAGTCCTCCCAGCAGAAGTTGCACATGCAATCAAGAACATGAAGCGGGGAAAAGCTCCAGGAGAAGATGGAATTACTGTAGACATCATACAAGAAGCAAGTGGAGAAATCGAAACAGTACTCGCCCAAATTTTCACTCGATGCCTTAATGAAGGAAAGATTCCTGAGGATTGGAACACCGCTACAATGATCCTGCTACATAAGAAAGGTGACATTGAGGATCTCGGAAACTACAGACCTATCAGCCTCCTATCAGTAGTTTATAAAATCTTCACTAAAGTTCTTTCACACCGCTTGAAGGTAACACTGGACATGGCTCAACCGAGAGAACAAGCTGGATTCAGGAGTGGCTACAGCACAATAGATCATATCCACGTGCTGAGAGAACTAATTGAAAGAGCGAGGGAATATGAACTTCCATTGTGCATGGCTTTTATCGATTATGAAAAAGCCTTTGATTCGGTGAAACCATCAGCAGTTACAATGGCTCTGAAAACCTGCGGTATTGAAGATGCATACATTAATTTTATTAATAACATCTATGAAAATGCAAGTGCAAAGATTAGGCTGTTTGAAAATACAACACACGTAAAAATTGGAAAGGAGTGAGACAAGGTGACACCATATCTCCGAAGCTCTTTAATGCCACATTGGAGGGTGTTTTCAGTCGCTGAGCTGGGAAAACACGGGGATAAAGATTAATGGAGATTATCTAACCCACCTTCGTTTTGCTAATGACGTAGTCATTTTTGCAACTACCCCATCAGAGCTGCAGAGTATGATCCAGGAACTTGCTGACAAGAGTAAGAAGTGGGATTAAAAATGAACTTTCAGAAGACAAAAGTGATGTTCAATGCTTTTACAAGAAATGAAGATTTATCGATTGATGGAGAAAAGCTGGAGATAACAGACACGTACGTTTATCTTGGACAGCAGATATCAAGTGAGGGTCACATTGATGAAGAAATTAATCGGCGTACAAAACTTGCCTGGAGAGCTTTTGGAAGAAACAGCATAATTTTCAAGAGCAATATGCCATTTTGTCTTAAAAGAAAAGTGTTTGATCAATGCATCCTTCCAGTGCTTACGTATGGTGCAGAGACGTGGACCTTAACTAAAAGAGACATACAAAGGCTGCAGACAACTCAAAGCAGCATGGAGAGGTGCATGCTTGGTGTAACCAGGAGAGATAAGAAGAGGAACTCGTGGATCCGAAAAATGACAAGAGTGGGAGACATCATGATCAGAGTTAAATCCCTGAAATGGCAATGGGCTGGACATACTGCCAGAAGGACAGATCATCGATGGACAGCCGAAATTTTAGATTGGATTCCACGGGACAGGAAAAGACCCAGAAGAAGACCACATGGGAGATGGGTGGATGAAATTCGAAAGTATGCAGGGGTGACATGGAGGAGACTGGCACAAGACAGACCGTTGTGGAGGAAACTTGGGAGACCTTCGTCCAGCAGTGGATTGATAATGGTTGACAATGATGATGATGATGATGATATATATATATATATATATATATATATATATATATATATATAATGTTAGTAGCAGGAGATGCCGTAAATCACCTCGCATTAGACATGCTGCCTCCCTTCCATCCCACCCCACCCAAGCGGGGTTTGACTTCGGAGTGGGTGGAACAACGGGAAGCGCCCGTGAGGCGTGAGGGAGCAGGAAAAATAAGAAGAAAAAAAGAAGACCTTAAAAGACCATCTGAGAGGAAGCGGTGGGGACATTTTTACGAATTTCCTTTATGACCCAAGTAAGATACGAACGTATTGTTATTCACAGTTTCCCCCACCTACTCTGATTTCAGTAGCAAGCTCTGCCTTACCCTGTTTCGAGACATTACAGATGCTAGACAATACGGCAATAGCAAAGAACTTAAAGAGAATATCCCCATGGTTTTTACCCCCGCTATCCAGGTTTTCCCTTTATGATGAAAATTTGAACATTGATTAAAATAACTTCATATTATAACTTGGAATACCTAATATTTTCTAAAGTATAACCATAATTGTATTAAAAATCAATAACTTTTCCTTTTGTGGTGCCGAGACCAGAAAAAAGATGGCGCGACCTGTACATTGATGACGCCAGTAGACAAGCAAATGTTGGATTGCTTAGTTATGGTTATGTTTAAGAAAATATTAAGTACTCCAAGTTATAATATAAAGTTATTTTAACCGATGCTCAAATTTTCATCTTTAGGAACGCATTAATTATGATGAAAATGTGTGCAGAAGTTTGCCCGTTGGAAGTATAGGAAGCAAAATCACTAGCCTTTTACCTTAAACTGACTACTTAAAATGTGTTTTAGATTAAATATGCGCTTACGAAGCGTTTAAATTTTTTCTTGCATCTCTTTTTTGACAGTTGGAATTGTATCTTTTCATTTCATTTATATGATAGTTTTGCCAAGGATTTCTTTATGAAACCGTTACTTTTGATTTTCTTGTATATATAAGCACAATCAAACTGTGATTGTGTAGCTCTTCGCACCTTCAAGGCAGTTCGGACTTTTGGTGATAGATCAAATGGACCAAATATAGCTTGAAGTAGTGGGTCGCAGCAGCACAAATGATCAAATAGCCCCCAGAGAATCATCAACAATGTGAACAACATCCTTATCTTGCAACGTGCGTATAGCACATCCAACTAAAGAAAAGACGTAAGCCCCATTGTTTTCGACGAAGGACGTAGTTCTTTAGTTCGACGGACTATATGACCGTTCCTTCATTCCTGAATGTGAACAACTAGAATACTCTGAACATTCCGAGGAAACGATTTGAATTTAAAATTCAAATCGCTTCGTATTGAATTTAAATTTAAATTTATTTTTGAATTTAAATTCAAATTGCTTGTGAGTGTACCAGAAACTGGTGTAAAAATTAAAATTCCAATTTTAATCATCCTGCAAGCAATGGTTTTTGCGCCCTCTCTGGAGCGGCGTCCGTGGCGACCGCCCCTGCTTCCACGCCCTAGTTACACTTCTGAATGAAACATCGGAGGACTGGCGACCTATAAAAGGCCCGGGAAACTGATCTAGTGCTGCATACTTTTGGAGAAATTATATACTGTATCAAAGTGTCCCATCCTTAAAAAACGGTATGTTAGCATCATCGTTTACTGTTTAATCATTTTTTTATTGGAAGTTTTACGACCACCGTGAGCAACTCAATGGGCTATAAGCATTCGCCCGTCCCTAATTTAGGGCCGAGACGTCACCAGACTTCTAAGTCAGGGTGGGCGAGCATTATTTTTGTTAGGGCAAGTTTTTTTTTTTTTTTTTTTGATTGAAGGTTTAACGACCACCGTGAGCAACTCAATGGGCTATAAGCAGTCGCCCGTCCCTAATTTATAGTCACTGGTTCCAGCGAAGGGAGAGAGCCAGTGCCGTAAGACAAACACAACATCCATGCCTCACCGGGATTCGAACCCGGGCCCCATTCGGACGAATGATCACAGGCCATCGCTTATACCACTGAGCCTGGGGCAAGTTTAATAGCTTCTTTATAAAACAATGTAAGAAATAATTTTTAATGCTTTTTACTACGGGCTGAAGAGGAATCCCCCCCCCCCTTGATACATATTCATTTATATTTTAACCGTCTTGAAGTTTTTGTTCTGTTTGGAATACAAAAGAATACAAAGTTTGGGGTATTTTTTTCATTCATTAATGTCCATTAATTTTTAAAAAATTAGTAAAACCTAAAAAGTTACATACCCCTATAACATACGTGAGACACTGCTACCAGTAGCAAGCACTTATAAAAAAGGAAATTTTTGCTTGGGGTGGGGGTTAACGACCACCGTGAGCAACTCGGTGGGTTATAAGCAGTAGTCCGTCCCTAATTTAGCCCCACTGGTTCCAGGGAAGGGACAGAGGTAGTGCCGTGAGACAAACACAACATCCATGTTTCACCAGGATTCCAACCCAGACCCATCTCAGACGAATGGTCATCAACTCAATGGGATATAAGCAATTGCCCGTCCCTAATTTAGGGCCACTGGTTCCAGGGAAGGGAGAGAGCCAGTGCCGTAAGACAAACACAACATCCATGTTTCACCGGGATTCGAACCCAGACTCATCTCAGACGAATGGTCATCAACTCAATGGGATATAAGCAATAGCCCGTCCCTAATTTAGGGTTGCCGCCCCGGTGGCGCAGTGGTCTAAGCGATGGCCTCTGATCATTCGTCCGAACGGGGTCCGGGTTCGAATCCCGTTGAGGCATGGATGTTGTGTTTGTCTTACGGCACTGGCTCTCTCCCTTCCCTGGAACCAGTGACCCTAAATTAGGGACGGGCGACTGCTTATAGCCCATTGAGTTGCTCACGGTGGTCTTTAAACCTCCAATCAAAAAAAAATTTAGAGCCACTGGTTCCAGGAAAGGGACAGATCCAGTGCCGTAAGACAAACACCGCATCCATGTTTCACCGGGATTCGAACCCAAACCCATCTCAGACGAATGGTCATCAAAAAAATGTCATTAAACAAATACGTGTACTGACAACTGAGATTTAATGGACTTCGTTAAATTTTGGGAGTAATGGAAGACGATGTGGGAAATCTTTCGCCCTCCAATATTTTTCATGGAATTTTTTTTATATATAAAACTTATATTTTTTATGTTTTCGGGAATCCTGCCTATGCATTATTTATTCAATTCTCATATTTTTCCTCTCTCCAATTTTAATCAATGTCGATTTTAACCGTTGCCCCCTTTCATGAGAGCGATTCCCCACTCAAAGGAATGCATAAGTCGAGATTTTCACCATGTATTGGATTTCACTCAGGAAAAAGTGGGTCAGGATGGTGAAATTTTGAAATCTGAAATTTCTCCGTGCGGAGAACATTGGACTAAAGTGGTTGATAAGAAATCTACTATGTTAAGAGTCATACAATAGACGTTTCTTCGTTCCATTTCGTTTTCAGCTTTAATTAAGAAAGCCTTGGAAAAAAATAATAATTTGACTTTGGAAACATTACAAACACCAAAAGAAGAATTTCTGTGGAATGATGGCTTTTTTCTGCTTGAAGAAACTCTCGGGGACACAATGTATGACATGGTGGACATGAACGGATTGGAATTCTCCTACGACGACAATCAAATAAACATGACCAAAATTATTTTACAACTGGATTTTTAGAAAATAGCTTAACAGTATCGGAAAGAACTCCCTCGGAATCGAAATACTAAAGTAGACGAAGCATTTCTGGACTCAGTTGACCTAAGTCATTACGTTGGAGAAATTTTAAGAAAAAAGGGAATATTGGAATCGTACACCGTGTTTTCTTAAGTATTTCATAGTTACTGGGTTTTTTTTCAAAAGCATCTTTAAATCTGAGATGAATTCTTTCAAAGTGTCTGATTAAATTCTTTCGCTTTCTGTATTCCTCTCTCATTTTGAGGAAAATTCAACATTGAAGAATTTTTTACCGAATACATTTTAGTTTTATTTTCTCAAGATATGAAAATTAATTATAATGAAATCCTTTCGTTTTTCTCTAAGAAATTTCCTTAAGATAAACCCTCAGCTGAGTTCGCTTTGTCAGTCGATAGCGTTTCGTCACGAAATGACAAGATAAGGGTATAGTCACCGCGAAGCGCTGACGCATGGTGACACACCAACACGTGTTGTGGTAAGGGTCATGCATTGGTCACAGTATGCAAAGGAAACGCTGAGTGAATTTTAGTTCTGTTGTAAGTTTGAATAAAGTAAGGCGTCATCAAGTCTTTCAAATTCTGTTTCCATCAGCTTGCTAACGTTATTTTATTTTTTCCACATTTATTCATTGGGAAAGAAGCAGTATGAATCTTCCAGACGTTTCTGTTTCTTTCGCTAAGATGCAGTGTGTTGGTTCCCCCAGCTGTTCAAATGCTTTGATTCCATCTGAAAATTGTGATGAGTTTTCATTCGTCTCCACTTGTGTTCTGGAGGTTCAAACTGAGAAAAGCTGTCCTATTGGATTCAGGCTGGAATCAATTCCAGAACATTATTTTCATTTAGGATGAAATCTTTTTATGACTGTTTCCGTATTTTCTTCTGTAATCGAAGTTCGTGTTAGGGAATTCAAGTGGACTGGAGAGTTGTTAACGTAGTTTTTTTTTTTTAATTGGCAAGTGAGAAAGTGAGTTTGTGAATATTTATTATTTATTGAAATATTAGGCGTAAATATTTTTTAGTTTTGAGGCATACATTTAAAGAGTAATTTTTTTTAATTAAATTTTAAGTGAAATTATTTTTTTACTGAAATGAGACAAATATTTAAGCTTTCAAGAATTTTAAAAAGTAAAAGAAATTTCTTTTTCGAAATGTTTAAAACAGTAGCAGGATGAATGCAATTGTTTTAATGGGTAACTAGTGCTTTTTTGCTGGACTTTTCTTACGGAAATTTGGGTATTGCTATTGGAAATGGTCCTGATGTTTTCAATTAGGTGACCAATCGGGAGGATTTCTGACTGCTCTGAGAGCAATGCTTTACAGTATTGAGACGAAACCAGAGTACACGGCTTATTTTCGGTGAGTTTGAAATGTTTCAAACTGACTCGCTTTATTCTTTGAGTTGAAAAGAAGAAGCGCTCTCATTGAAGACCCCCTAGCCTGGAACAACTAAACAGTCTGTGTCGAACACATGTGGAAAATGGAGGATTTCAGAAGAGTTCCTCTCTACAATCATTGGAAAAGAACTACTTGGAGCTTGGAGAAATAATGATTTCGATTATATAAATTCAGAAATGAATGTAGTTTTTTTTTAATTTTTTATTGGCAAGGTAGAAGGTGAGTTTGTGAATATTTATTATTTATTGAAATATTAAGCGTAAATATTTTTTAGTTTTAAGGCATAAATTTTAAGAGTAATTATTATTTTTTTAAATTAAATTTTAAGGGAAATTATTTTTTTTTTTATGGAAATGAGTCAAAATAATAAGCTTTTCAAGAATTTTATAGTAAAAGTGAGAATGTAAACTTCTTTTTTGAAATGTGTAAAACAGTAACAGGATGAATGCAATTGATTTAATGGGGAACTAGTGCTTTTTTGCTAGACTTTTCTTAAGAATATTTGGGTATTGTTATTGGAGATGGGTCTGAGGTTTTCCATTAGGCAACCAATCGGGGCGGAATTCCGACTGGTCTGAGAGCAATGCTTTACTGTATTGAGTCGAAACCAGAGTACACGGCTTATTTTCGGGGAGTTTGAAATGTTTCAAACTGACTCGCTTTATTCTTTGAGTTGAAAAGATGAAACGCTCTCACTGAAGACCCCGTAGCCTGGGAAAACTAAACAGTCTGTGTTTCATAAAAATTTCTTTCCTAAGACATTTTTAGTACATCCATTTTCAACCTCATCTATTTTCAACTTTCAGGAACTTGCTGTGACTGTTTTTACTGCATTCTGTTTTCTACCTGATTCGTTTTCAACTGAATCGAAAATAGACCTTTTAAAATATTTTCCATGAACGAAAACGCGCTTCTTAAATTTCATAGTTACCCATGTTATTTATTCTATGGGAACTTCACTGTTTTTACTGAAATGTGTTTCATCAAAACCGCCCCTAAGAAAATATGAAGTGTTCCATTTTTAACCCTATAAGAGAATGTACTTTTCCGAAAGGAACCTTATCTGTTTTCACCTTTTCCTAAAACGATCTTTGCAAACATCTTTCAATCAAAATTTAAACCCTTCTCAATATGAACTTAGGAATGCATTTAAAAAAAAGAGAGAGAGAGAGAGAAAATCAACTCAAAAGAATGATACTTTATGAAAAATAGATTAAGAAAAGAAGTTTTAAGTTACATAGGGAAAAACAAGAAACGAAAGACGATATGAATTAGAAAAAGAATAAAGTTTACATGAGGAAATACAGAATTTGAAGCGAAAAGAGCCACTTAATGCTTTGATCAGGGGGAACTTGTTTCAGTAAAAAAAATTCTTATTCTTATGATTTCTTTAAGAAAACTGACATTTTCAGTACATTTATGCTTTTCTACGAAAGTTTTTCTCAAAGGACTCCATTAAGTTGATCTCAAGTCTTTGAAGTGAATGGGAAGAAAAATAACATGTCTATGTGTTATGAGAAAATGAAAGAATTTCCTTAAGACAGCGTGAAGTGAATTGAACATCAAGCAGTTGAGTGATGTTTTACTATCGTGATATGTGCATACATTTTGGGAAAATATCTTCTAAAGTTAGAGGGGAAAATATATGAATATTAAAAAAAACCAAAAACAAAAACAGCTATTTAGATTTACAAAGAGAGTATTTGAAGTAGAAAGAGGGATGGAATGCTTTGAATAGGAATTTCTTGTTTCATTGAAGGGATTCTTATTTTGGAATTTTATTCTTTAAAAGAGAAACTATCATTTTCAGAAAATTTCTGGGGGAGTCGAACTTGGACATTTAACAAAATTCTTGGATATATAGGAATTTGAAGAAAGTTTATGGAATGAAACATGAAGAGAAGGAAATGGGTCGAAAGACTTAACATTCAAGCTTCGTCAATTTTTTTGGTTCCTCATACAATTCTGGGGAAATTTTACGTTTTTTGGAGAACTCGCTTTTTTTTTTTTTTTTTTTTTTTCAAAATCAACCCTTTAGAAGTTTTTAAGATAGAAAAAATATTGACTAAGGGAAATCTTAAGTAATACAAATTCTGACTTGAAGGACTTTTAAGTAAGAAAATATTTGTCTGAAGTAATTTTTCAATGTCATTGACATCTGACAAATCGTCCATCCGAAATTGAATCCTGGGGATACTTGAGTTATGAGCTTTTGAATTACGACACTAGCTTTCTACCTTCCTTGGAAACAGTGGACTAAATCAGGGCCTGCTATTTCCCTTGTAGTGGTTCACTACGGATCTCTTAAATCTTGAATGAATGGCAAAGTTCAAACGCTCTGTCCCATTGAGTCACCAGTTTTAGATTTTTGTCATCTTAGACAGTTTAAGTTCGCTCAGAAAACAATGAATTTGCAAGCTTGAGTTTGCGTTCAAAGTTCAAAACCAGAATTTAGTTTAATCTACCAAGCAAAGTTGTTTTTTTTATTGGAGGTTTAACGACCACCGTGAGCAACTCAAATGGGCTATAAGCAGTCGCCCGTCCCTAATTTATGGTCACTGGTTCCAGGGAAGGGAGAGCCAGTGCCGTAAGACAAACACAACATCCATGCCTGGACGGGATTCGAACCCGGACCCCTTACGGACGAATGATCAGAGGCCAACGCCTTAGACCACTGCGCCACCGGGGCGGCCCAAGCAAAGTGATTTCATGTCATATGAGGTTTTCCAGCAAGCAGTAGACGCGTGAAAACAGTCGCACAAGATAGTCATTTTCTGGTAGAAAGAAGGGAGATTCCAAAGTTAATTTCTTGGGGAAAGCGTAAAAACACTCTTCTTTCACTGGAGAGAGCGTAAAAACACTCTTCTTTCATGTTTTAATTTAAACCTCGAGGAATTAGTATCTAACTATGAAAAGGAAGTTCTAAAGATTTAGGGACATTTACACTAAAATCCTACAATGACTTTATTTTAAATAGGGAAGAATCGGCCTTAGAGATTCAAATACATGTGAAGATTTTAAATACATTTCTGTTCAAAAGTAAAGTCGAATGGAAAAATAAGAGCAATTAAATCGATAGAAAAGATTGATAGGTTGAATCAGAAAAAAAAAACTAAGAAAAAAAAAGAAGTTTCATAAAAATAAACCAAAGTTTTAAGAATTATACAACACTGAATAGAAAGAAAAATATAATTAGTAAGGGGAATACGATATTTTCACTATGACAGTTTGGAAACACCTGCTTTTTTTACGAATTAGTAAAACGTGAAATAAAAATGTTTAGAGGAAATACGGACTTAGTCGCTATGTCTCCAGAATGAAAGCTTTTTCTGCTGAGACAATGAATAAAAGATACGATAATGAAAACCTAATTAAAACGAAAGAAAAGGTCAATGAAACTAAACGTCTAAAGATAAAATGCAGCAGGCACAGAAGTTAAAAATGATGGGACAGATACGGGAGAACTGGACATTTAGTGAAAGAAATATACACAAAGTTTTGAAATATCTCAATTTAAAGCAAACTAAATGAGGGAAAGGAATGAGATTATGGGAGTTCTTATTAACTTTGATGAGGTGGGGAAACAATAAAAATTTAGTTATACATGAAATAAAGTAAGAAAAAAAATAGCTCGTTTAAGAATATGATTTTTGGTGAAAGTATGAAATTTTAGTTGAAATGTCATGACCAGCATTTCGAAAAGAAATAGATTGAGTCGATATGATTGGAAAAGAAGTAAGAATTTCTTTATTTTCGCTATGTGGGTGGGGAATAGCTGCTTTTCTGGTGAGTTAGTAAAACGTTAAAAAAATAATGTTTAGGGGAAGAACGGAATTACTCACTTTGCCTCTAGAATGAATGTTTTTTCGGACGAGACAGAAAAATGCACAGCCCAAAGAATACAAATTTTATCGTAAGAAAAAAGGTTTTAGATTGTATGTCTTGACAATGAATGCCTTCCTGTTGGGGCAGTCCACGAAAATTACAGCAAACTAGGAAAGAATAAAAAAAATGCATATTTGACATACATGCAAGATTTGAGGAATGATTTGTTACATCTAAAATAATCGTTTGCTGAAATGAAATGAAAAAAAAAGTCTGAATAAAAGGACTCATAAGTTTGACCAAGTAAAAAAATACAGCCGCGAATGGCTGAGTGGTTAGCAGTTCAGACTACCAATGCCAGGTCCTTAGGTTCGATTCTGGGCTGATCTTGCGGAGGTGGTGTGATTTGCTAACAATCACTGAATATTCGCCGTGCATCGGACGAGCACGTTAAGTGACGGCCCGCAGGCTGGATCCACTGGTTAAATGGGTATCCTTTCCTATGCCCCTCCTGAAATTCGCTCACCCCTCTATGTGCAACATCGAACTTGTATGGTGGCGCCATCTGCTGTACTCAAATCTCACTACAAACTGTTCTGTCAAAGTCGCTAGACTTGCTCTCATTCCTTCCGTTTCTGTGTCCTGCCCAAAAGACGAACTCGCTGTAGGTGGCTGGGACCTAAAACCTACTCACTGTGGACGGAAGTCCTACAAGAAAATGACTCATACTTGCTCGGGAACCAAGTAAAAAAAAAAAAAAGAATCCTGACCTATTGAGAAGTTTAACGAAATTTCAAAGATAGAAGCAGAAAAATGGCGAAAATTGGGAAGCTATAATGATATGCGAAATAAAGTAAGAAAATATTGTTTCAGCAGAATTTTAACTGGGAAAGATCTGTAGAGTTCTTGAACATACGAAAAAATTACGAGAAAATACTATTGCAGGGGCGAAAGACTCAGAATTAACATGAAGTCTATGTCCAATAATTACTGCGAACAGGAACGAAATCATTACTAAAGAAGCATTTCCTCGTCTCATGGACTGAAATAAAATTAAATGGAGGAAAAGCAAAAGTTCCCCAGAAAATTCATTACATCTACGCGAAAAAACTCCCTCAAAAAATACAAAAAACATATAAAAACACATGAAGAAATAACGTAAAGTAATTAAAACAAAAATAGAGTGAATACGCAGTACACGAGACCACCTGACCATTTTTTGAAACCAAATCATCGTGAGTTAGAACCTTGCGAAGACCATCAGAGCATTTTTATTCCCTTGGAAAGAAAATTCCCCAACATCGTTACGTTAAAAATTCCTCCGGGGGAAAAATAGCACCGCAGGAATAAATACAAAAAATCCCAACGGACCCCACTCTGTCGTGTCATCCCCCAAAATCAAAGATTCATCGAAAGTTCCAAGAAGCACCGCTAGGGGCAGCACATCGAGTTGACATTCCCTATATCCAACCCCTCTCCTACTCGGTCGTTGCCATCCCTCAAAATCAAAGATCCATTAGAAGTTCCAAGAAGCACCGCTAGGGGCAGCACATCGAGTTAACATTCCCCTATATCCTCCCCCTTTCCCACTCGGCCGTTGCCATCCCTCAAAATCAAAGAGCCATCGAAAGTTCCAAGAAGCACCGCTAGGCGGCAGCACATCGAGTTGACATCCCCCTATATCCACTCGGCCGTTGCCATCCCTCAAAAACAAAGATCCATTGAAAGTTCCAAGAAGCACCGCTAGGGGCAGCACATCGAGTTGAAAGTCCCTTTCCCACTCGGTCGTTGCCATCCCTCAAAATCAGAGATCCATCGGAAGTTCCAAGAAGCACCGCTAGGGGCAGTACATCGAGTTGACATCCCCCTATATCCACCCCCTTTCCCACTCGACCGTTGCCATCTCTCAAAAACAAAGATCCATTGAAAGTTCCAAGAAGCACCGCTAGGGGGCAGCACATCATGGGGACGATCACGTGACAAAAATTCTGACAAGTGAACAGCTCGGACAGCCTCGGGGACAGCCACGGGATCAGCCTCGTGAACAGCCTCGTGGACAGCCAATGTTAAGTCTATGGAGGGCTGTCCCTGTCCCAGAAATCCCCCTTTTCCTCTACTGCCGACGCCCAACTCAAGAGTCCTTGATGTGTCCACGACACAGTGCCATGCGCCCCGCTTGGGCACGGCAACACGGTCACTTGATGACTGGAAACAAGTAGCCTGGTCTGACGAGTCGAGTTTCCAACTGTATCGGGCAGATGGAAGGATTCGTGTGTGGCGCAAACCCCATAAGCCATGGATCCCGCCTGTCAACAGGGAACTGTACCGGTTTGTGTGTGTGTGTGTGGGGGGGGGGTCCGTAATGGTATGGGGTGTGTTTAGCCTGACTTCACTGGAACCGCTGGTACGTCTACAAACGTCTGTGACCGGCCAACGCTATGTACGCATCCTTTCTGACGAGGTACACCAGTTCATGTCCTGCATTCATGCTGATGGGTTGGGCCTGTTCCAATAGGACAATGCACCTCCACACAAGTGTCGGGACGCCACGTTATGGTTAGAGGAGCATTCATTCATTTGAATTAGGGGTGTTGCCATTCTCACCCAAGTCCCCAGATCTGAACGTGATAAAACAGATTTGTGATGCCATGCAACGCTCTATCGAACACAGGAATCCGAGACCTCGGAATACACCCGAATTGTGGAACGCTCTGCAGGAAGTATGGTGTGCATTGCGTACAGCATATTTCCAGAAGCTAGCGGAGTCCATGCCCCGTCGTATTTCTGCAGTCCTCCGCTCCCGTGGGGGACCTACCAAGTATTAGACTGCTGTACCAGTTTTTCTGGCACTTCAGTGTATATGTATATATATTTTATTGTATCGACTGTAATTAATATACAGTTGTGACGTACGACACTCTTAATCTCTTTGGGCCTTTGTGAAGAAGACACTATATCAGACACTATGTAATTTTTTTAACATGTGAAATAATATTTTTAAATGTTTAATTTGTGTCGTATGTTGTTCTTAATCTCTTTGGGGCTTTGGGAAGAACGCACCATGTAATAGAAGACAATTTTTAATTTTTTGAACATGTGCAATAATAATTTTGAATGTTTAATTTGTGACGTACGTCGCTCTTAATCTCTTTGGGGACTTGTGAAGAAGACACCAACCATGTAAGAGAAGACACTATATCAGACACTATGTAATTTTTTGAACATGTAAAATAATATTTTTGAATGTTTAATTCGTGACGTACATCGCTCTTAATCACTTTGGGGATTTGGGGAGAAGGCATCATGTAATACAAGACACTTTGTAATTTTTTGAACATGTAAAATAATGTTTTTGAATGTTTAATTTGTCACGTACATCGCTCTTAATCTTTTTGAGGATTTGGGAAGAAGACACCATGTAATAGAAGACATTATACCAGACACTATGCAATTTTTTGAACATGTGAAATAATATTTTTGAATATTTAATTTGGCTCGTACGCTGCTCTTAATATCTTTGGGGCTTTGGGAAGAAGGCACCATGTAATAGAAGACAATTTGTAATTTTTTGAACATGTAAAATAATGTTTTTGAATGTTTAATTTGTCACGTACATCGCTCTTAATCTTTTTGAGGATTTGGGAAGAAGACACCATGTAATAGAAGACATTATACCAGACACTATGCAATTTTTTGAACATGTGAAATAATATTTTTGAATATTTAATTTGGCTCGTACGCTGCTCTTAATATCTTTGGGGCTTTGGGAAGAAGGCACCATGTAATAGAAGACAATTTGTAATTTTTTGAACATGTAAAATAATGTTTTTGAATGTTTAATTTGTGACGTACGTGCTGTTAATCTCTTTGGGGATTTGTGAAGAAGACACCATGTAATAGAATACATTATACCAGACACTATGCAATTTTTTGAACATGTGAAATAATATTTTTGAATATTTAATTTGGCTCGTACGCTGCTCTTAATATCTTTGGGGCTTTGGGAAGAAGGCACCACGTAATAGGAGACAATTTGTAATTTTTTGAACATGTAAAATAATATTTTTGAATGTTAATTTGTGACGTACATCGCTCTTAATCACTTTGGGAATTTGGGGAGAAGGCATCATGTAATACAAGACACTTTGTAATTTTTTGAACATGTAAAATAATAAACAAATCTGCATAAACTCCGTTTATTGATGTGAAAGTATATTTAAAGATGAAATACAAAGATAAAATTGTAACTCCCGAGCTTTCGCTCTCCGACCGGGAATCTTTCTCAAGAGTTACAAACGTTACCAAGAAGTCTGGCGAGTACAAACAAAAAATTTCGAAACACTGGTGTTCGGGAACGTCGTATTTGAATCTTGATGCTCGAGGCGATACACGGGTTTCTTTCGTGTGTTGAATCATCTCAGCATGTACCTCCACGCTGACGGAATATCAATAGATTGGGTATCGTTGCATGCGTACGGATGTGTGGAGATCTCAATACTTTCTCCGATCAATGTGCTCTTGCAGCCAGGGCCCGATTTAGGTCAGCGGAGGCCCTGTGCACATCCTATGTCTGGGGCTCCCTCGATTAACATTTTCACCCAACAGTTGAAAAGAATATTTGCTGGTAAATATTTTTTTTTTTTTTTTTTTCAAGCAATGTTTCTGGTAGTAATACATTAAAATACATATCACATGCTTGTCAACTTTATAGCCAATGTGGCTTGTACTACCCCGCATCCGCAGAGCTTACAGCTGCAACATTAATTACTCTGGAATTCTTTTTTTGTTTTATAGTATCATTTACAAAACAAATAACTATCCTCCCAGAGATATAATTTAAAACCTATAGTCTACCATAAATTTAATGGAAAACACACATTGGGAGATAAATTATTGCAACCGTCCATATGAATTATTACAACAGTCTTTAAATAAAGTAGTGTCATTTGAACTTTTTCCGTATTTTCATTTATGTGAAAATAAACCCTACATAATTATGAATATTGATTCACAAATCTTGTTCTCACAAAACTAATATTAATAAAAATATTTTTAGTAAATTCTACACGTTTTGTTGAAATGCTTTTCATGTATAATATACCGTATTACTCCGAATATCGGTTTCACCCGTGATATGAGATCTCAAGGAAAAACAAACCTACATTTTATTACAGGAGCGTGTTTATAAGTCACACCCCATTTTTAAACAAACCATTAAAAATGTATAATAAAAATATTTAAAAAATACTTGGTAATTTTTAACTGTTGAATTCGCAGTAAGATATTAAAAAATGTCTCTTTTCTACCTTTTGTGGCTGCAAAATCACCAGTTAGAGCCGCGGATGGCTTAGTGGTTAGTGTTTCAGGCTGTCGATGCTGGGTCCCCAGACCCAGGTTCAAGCCTGGGCTGATCTTTCAGAGATGGCGTGATTTACTAACAATCGCTGAATATCCGCCGTGCATCGGACGAGCACGTAAAGTGACGGCCCCCAATCTGGACCCACTGGTTAAATGGGTATCCTTTCCTATGTTCTCCATGAAATTCTCTCACCCAATCTATGTGCAATATCGTACTTGTACGGTGGCGCCATCTACTGTACTCTAATCTCACTACAAACTGTTCTGTCAAAAGTCCCTAGACTTGCTCTCATTCCTTCCGTTTCTGTGTCCTGCCCAAAAGGCGATCTCGCTGTAGGTGGCTGGGACCTAAACTCTACTACCTGTGGACGGAAGTCCTACAAGAAAATGACGCTGACACCCCCCCCCCCAAATCATCAGTTATATCGTCAAAACTTAAATCTGCTGTTACATCACTTTTAATGGACAGTATATGAAGCCATCCAAATGGGACGACAAGTGAAATTGATTTTATTATGTGTAACAAAAAATTCGTCATAGAAGACTGCAGTGTGCTAAACAAGTTCAACACAGGTAGTGACCATAGATTGGTGAGATGTAAGATGCACCTCAACACTAAACTTGAACGTGGCAAGCTCATAAGACAAACAAAATCTATTGACATAACCAACCTTAAAAAACACCATAATACCTTCAAGTTGGAACTGAAGAACAGGTTCTCTGCTTTAGAAGGCCTAACATCGGAAGAAGTGGACATCTCTGAAGTTAACAGAAAAGTAACCAAAGCTCTTATGGAAACAGCAACAAAATTAGCTGGGTCTAAGAACAAGTTGCATGTAAATAAATTATCAGGAAAAACGAAAATGTTGATGCAAAAAAGAAGAGAGATGAGGACAACTAAAGAAGATGTGACTTCCAAAGTGGAATATATAGAGCTATGCAAGACAGTACGAAAAAGTATCACTGAAGACGTAAGAAAATTCAACTGTGAACTAGTGAGGAAAGCAATTGAAAACAACCAAAGCCTAAAGATAGCAAAGGGACATCTCAGTAAGGGAAGAAAACAGATTATGGCACTGAGAAAAGAAGATGGTTCTGTAACAAGAAATAGAGGCGAAATTTTGACAAGAGTGAAAGATTTCTACTCCAAATTATATGAAAGGGATGATACATGCACTCCAGACATCATGAAAGATACCAGTACCAGAGTTCCTCCAGTCCTTCCAGCAAAAGTTGCACATGCAATCAAGAACATGAAGCGGGGAAAAGCTCCAGGAGAAGATGGAATTACTGTAGACATCATACAAGAAGCAAGTGGAGAAATCGAAACAGTACTCGCCCAAATTTTCACTCGATGCCTTAATGAAGGAAAGATTCCTGAGGATTGGAACAACGCTACAATGATCCTGCTACATAAGAAAGGTGACATTGAGGATCTCGGAAACTACAGACCTATCAGCCTCCTATCAGTAGTCTATAAAATCTTCACTAAAGTTCTTTCACACCGCTTGAAGGTAACACTGGACATGGCTCAACCGAGAGAACAAGCTGGATTCAGGAGTGGCTACAGCACAATAGATCATATCCATGTGCTGAGAGAACTAATTGAAAGAGCGAGGGAATGTGAACTTCCATTGTGCATGGCTTTCATCGATTATGAAAAAGCCTTGATTCGGTGAAACCATCAGCAGTTACAATGGCTCTGAAAACCTGCGGTATTGAAGATGCATACATTAATATTATTAATAACATCTATGAAAATGCAAGTGCAAAGATTAGGCTGTTTGAAAATACAACACACATAAAAATTGGAAAGGGAGTGAGACAAGGTGACACCATATCTCCGAAGCTCTTTAATGCCACATTGGAGGGTGTTTTTCAGTCACTGAGCTGGGAAAACAAGGGGATAAAGATTAATGGAGATTATCTAACCCACCTTCGTTTTGCTGATGACGTAGTCATTTTTGCAACTAGCCCATCAGAGCTGCAGAGTATGATCCAGGAACTTGCTGACAAGAGTAAAGAAGTGGGATTAAAAATGAACTTTCAGAAAACAAAAGTGATGTTCAATGCTTTTACAAGAAATGAAGATTTATCGATTGATGGAGAAAAGCTGGAGATAACAGACACGTACGTTTATCTTGGACAGCAGATATCAAGTGAGGGTCACATTGATGAAGAAATTAATCGGCGTACAAAACTTGCCTGGAGAGCTTTTGGAAGAAACAGCATAATTTTCAAGAGCAATATGCCATTATGTCTTAAAAGAAAAGTGTTTGATCAATGCATCCTTCCAGTGCTTACGTATGGTGCAGAGACGTGGACCTTAACTAAAAGAGACATACAAAGGCTGCAGACAACTCAAAGAAGCATGGAGAGGTGCATACTTGGTGTAACCAGGAGAGATAAGAAAGAGGAACTCGTGGATCCGAAAAATGACAAGAGTGGAAGACATCATGATCAGAGTTAAATCCCTGAAATGGCAATGGGCTGGACATACTGCCAGAAGGACAGATCATCGATGGACAGCCGAAATTTTAGATTGGATTCCAAGGGACAGGAAAAGACCCAGAAGAAGACCACATGGGAGATGGGTGGATGAAATTCGAAAGTATGCAGGGGTGACATGGAGGAGACTGGCACAAGACAGACCGTTGTGGAGGAAACTTGGGAGACCTTCGTCCAGCAGTGGATTGATAATGGTTGACAATGATGATGATGATGATATGAAGAGCATCAATTGACTCTTCTTTTAAACTTTTTAATGCTTTGTTCTTTTCAGAACCGCAAACGAGCGTTCGTTTGAACAGTTGGAAATTGGTATTGATAAAAAAATCCTTAAGCATGTGTCAACAATGGGAAAAATATAAACTAAATTCAAGTCCCTTAATTTCCCAAGGAAAGTGAAGGGATCTGTGCTTTGTCTTCGTATAAGACCACCAAATCATGGGGGCTGTGAGAGGGAGCGTCCTAATGTGCTCTCGCACGACGTCCCCATACACGAACTTGGTTGCAACACATCTTCACACTGTTCACCACGCCCAAAATAAACACCTGGACATGGTTCACTGATGTTTACACACACTACCACCACGGCCCAACAAGCAACACCAGACAAACCCCCGAGTCATACAGATCCTCCGAGGAACTCGAAAGGACCCGCACACAAATAGGCGTCACTTAGAACGGCAGGTGTACCTTCGGGTTGCACGTGCAGAAATCAGGCTCTGCTTGTAGCCAGTATATACGGCGTAATTATCTTCACCTTATTCATGGGTGGCGGAACCTAATATTTTCAGAGGGGGCCCAACTTCGTCGAGAGCGAAAACAATTTTAAAAAATTAAGGAGAGAGAAAGAGAGAGAGAGAAATAAAACAACATCGGTAGACGAGCATATACTCGTACATATCGTCATCAACCATTTTCAATCACTGCTGGATGAAGGTCTCCCCAAGTACCTTCCACAACTTTCTGTCTTGAACCTGTCTCTTCCAAGTCACTCCAGCAATCTTTCGTATTTCATCCACATATGGTGAAAATACATTAATGTCTCTGCTCCATCTTTCGCGTGGTATTGTTCTGGGTCTTTTCCTGCCCCTTGATATTATATCTAATATTACAGTTGCTCAAACACGGCCAGTTTTCCTAGCAGTATGACAGGCCGAAAACGCACGCACATTCCTCCAGAATCGTTTATCTCATATGTATCAAAACACCAAGAAAAATCTGTGCTCTATGCACAACAAGTAGTATACCGCTTAATTTGAGTTCGTTCGAGTTCATTTGTTCAGTTATCTATTTCTCAGCTGTAAATTATTCAATGGGTTTTCTGAGCTCGAGTAAGACACATTCGGACTAGGGGATAAAAAAAGAAAGAACTTACAGAAAGGAGAGAGACCCCTTCTCTCCTTTCTGTGAGTTCTTTCTTTTGCACACAGAGGATGAGAGAATTTCATGGGGGCATAGGAAAGGTTACCCATTTAACCAGTGGGTCCAGCTTGGAGGCCGTCACTTAACGTGCGCGTCCGATATTCAGTGATTGTTAGTAAATCACACCATCTCTGAAAGATCATAGCTCAGGTTCGAACCTGAGGACCTTGCATCGATAGTCTGAATCGCTAACCACTAAGCCATCCGCGGCTCCCAAATGCTGTATGTAATGACATTAGTTTTACTATTTAAATTAAATTTTACCAAATATTATAGTTAGACCTAAGGATCCGCACAAAATGCAGACAATCCCTAGTATTTGGCATTACTGAAAATGTTTCTGAAAAACCAACAAAAGCCTTAACTAACCCGATTTGCGAAGTTATTTTGCTACCGAGAAGGTAACAATCACGTACTGTGAGCAAAGAATATCTAGTGAGTAGCTCGGCTGACTGTTCTTTATCAAAATTGAAGTCAACAGAAACATGTATGCGCAGTTAGTTTCGACGCTGAGGTTGACTCGACCCACAAGGAATCGGTCGAACGTGATCATTGCCCCGAAGGGGAGTACTTTGAAGGAATGATATCTGAGAGCAATTTTTTAATATATTTTATTTTTCCTAAAATAAAGATGTGATCTTTGCAGGACCAGATTCATTCATCTGATATAGATAGAAAATTAAGGTTAATACGACTTCCATGGTTACGCAATAGCAAGTACTGTTGGACATACTCGATTGTATTAAAGAATCCAAAGGTTGTAATCATGGAGGCAGGAAATAACAGGAGAGGATAAATTCCTTTGGCAGCATTCAGTTTCTTCTGTGTTCTTCAGCATGTTAATATTTGGTTTCCATGAGTACTTACGAGACATTCAGCATTACAAATAAATTTAAAAGGAGTTACCTGATATCGCATTGCACCGGCTAGTATAATTTTCTTTTGTGTTTACTAGGTGCACTTTAGTTATTGGGGTATTAATCGTTCATTACAATTTAGGATAAATGCCGCATATTTTGCTGTGATTTGGTTGATTTTAGCTTGTTAATTAGAATTTTGAATTTGTAGCAAAGATATGCATATACGTGTGTAATCCGATGCGTATTCATAACTGAAACTCGTTTAAAAAGTTATCCAATAACGCTGTATTAGAAAAATAATCCTCTTTGACTTGCTCATAATAACCGCAAAATAAAAGAACTGAATGAGAGTACAAATAAGTCTTACTTTGCGCGCCTGCGTTTATTTTTTATTTAGTCTTTTTTTAATTTTTCTGCACCCCCCCCTCCTCCATCCGTGATTAGTGATGTCTATATAAACTGAAGTGCTAGCAAAACTGGTACACCTGTCTAATACTTGGTAGGTCCCACACGGGAGCGGAGGACTGCAGAAATACGACGGGGCATGGACTCCACTAGCTTCTGGAAATATGCTGTAGGCAATGCGCACCATACTTCCTACAGAGCGTTCCACAATTCGGATGTATTCCGAGGTCTCGGATTCCTGTGTTCGATAGCGTGTTGCATGGCATCACAAATGTGTTCTATCACGTTCAGATCTGAGGACTTGGGTGGGAATGGCAACACCCCAAACTCAGATGAATGCTCCTCTAACCGTAAATGTGGCGTCCCGACACTTGTGTGGAGGTGCATTGTCCTATTGGAACAGGCCCAACCCATCAGCATGAATGCACGACATGAACGGGTGTACCTCGTCAGAAAGGATGCGCTCATAGCGTTTGCCGGTCACAGACGTTTGTAGACGTACCAGGGGTCCCAGTGAAGTTCAGCTAAACACACCCCATACCATTACGGAGCCCCCACCAGCCGGTACAGTTCCCAGTTGACAGGTGGGATCCATGGCTTCATGGGGTTTGCACCACACACGAATCCTCCTATCTGCTTGATACAGTTGGAAATGGGACTCGTCAGACCAGGCTACTTGTTTCCAGGCATCAAGTGTCCAGTGGCGGTGTTGCCGTGCCCAACCGAGGCGCATAGCTCTGTGTCGTGCATCCATCAAGGGGACTCGAGTTCGGCGTCGGCTCACAAAGCCCATATCGTGCAGGGTACGTTGCACAGTCCGGACGTTGATGCTTGTTGAGGCTCCAGCATTGAATTCCGATGATACCTGCGAGAGTGTCGCGTGAAATGATTCTTGATAGCCGACGATGGTCACGTTCACCCAATGTCTTCTTAAGGCCACACAGGTATCGTAGGTTGGAGGTTTTGCCGGAATTCTTGTAGTCACGGTACACCCTTGCAATAGTCGTCCGTGAAAATCCGAACTTCGTTTCTACCTCCGAAATACTATGGCCCATTTCACGAGCGCCAACTATGACACCGCGTTGAAAATCGTTTAAATCGTTATTACTTGTCATTCTCATGCCAAAAAAAAAGCTCTGACAGCTGGCAAGGATGTCTGTCGCTTTATATACGCACTGGCGGACGCAACCGAGTATGTGTACAGGTGGCGTTGCTATCTTTTTTGCATAAGCTCGTCTGTACCTGTTTTTCTGGCACTTCAATGTACACTCACGGAAAAAAATCCCAACACGAAGAAGGGGTTGTGTTAGATAAACGACAGTTGGAAGGCGGTGAGAGTACATCTGTAAGATGACGTCTATGCAAATTTCGCGCTCGGCGCATACATGTGGCGCTAGTAGCGCCCCTCGGAACATGCAAAGCAAGTTTGCTGTAAATACGCGCTGTAACGTTCGTGAGCGTTAGTTATCGTTGAGATTCAACGTAGTGTGTTGATGTTAGTGAAGAATGCCTTTAAGAAGACGAAGAAGCCATTATCAACAGCTCACGGAGTTTGAACGAGGTCGTGTAATAGGGCTACGAGAAGGTGGATTTTCTTTCCGCAATATTGCAGAACGACTTGGCAGGAATGTAGCCACTGTGCATGATTGTTGGCAGCAGTGGTCAAGGGAAGGTACTGCCTCAAGAAGATCGGGTTCCGGCCGGCCACGTTGCACTACTGAGAGGGAAGACCGCCGTGTACGGCGTATGGCCGTGGCGCATCGTACCGCGTCTGCGGCAGCAATTCGAGCTGCAGTTGCCACCACAGTGACACAACGAACTGTTACAAATCGGTTACTTGAAGGAGAGCTCCAAGCCAGACGCCCTGTAGCGTGCATTCCACTTACTCCAAACCACTGCCGTTTGCGACGACAGTGGTGTCAAGCTAGAGCTCATTGGAGGACGGGGTGGAGATCTGTTGTGTTTTCTGATGAAAGCCGGTTCTGCCTGGGTGCCAGTGATGGTCGTGTGTTGGTTAGAAGGAGGCCAGGTGAGCGCCTGCAACCAACCTGTCTGCGGCCGAGACACACTGGACCTACACCTGGAGTTATGGTCTGGGGAGCAATTTCCTGTGACAGCAGGAACACTCTCGTGGTTATCCCACGCACCCTGACGGCACAGTTGTACGTCGGTCTGGTGATTCAACCTGTTGTGCTGCCATTCATAAACAGCATTCCAGGGGGTATTTTCCAACAGGATAACGCTCGCTCGCCCGCATACCGCTGTTGTAACCCAACATGCTCTACAGAGTGTCGACATGTTGCCGTGGCCTGCTAGATCACGAGATCTTTCACCAATCGAGCACGTATGGGAAATCATTGGACGAAAACTCCAGCGTCACCCCCAACCAGCATTAACCGTCCCTGTATTGACCGACCAAGAGCAACAGGCATAGAACTCCATCCCACAAACTGACATCCTTCACCTTACGACATAATGCATGAACGTTTGCATGCTTGCATTCAACATTGTGGAGGTTACACCGGTTATTAATGTACCAGCAATTCACATTTAAAATGGCTCTTCTCGCGCTTACGTTAAGCTGTGATCTTGAAACCTTAATCGATTAAATATGCTACCTATACAAATGTATTGCCGCCATTTCATTCCTCTACAACTATTTTTTCGTGGTGTTGGGATTTTTTTCCGTCAGTGTATATAAAACAAAGTGGGAAAATGTGAGAGTCACCGTCCGCGAATCGTTCGATTCGCGGACGGAGACTCTGTGCTCGGGGCTGGGCGGCCGCTCCGAGCACAACTCAAGTAAGGGCGCAAAAATCAGTGCTTAAGATCTGATTAAAGTTGAAATTGAAACGTTTGCACCAGTTACAGGTACAACCTTTTCGCGCAACACTTTGTCATTTGTCCCTTCACAGAATGTACTTATAACATCCTCTGTCGTTCTCTCTATCTCGTCCACCCATGGCGGGTTGAGTTCCGCAAAGACGACACTGCGCCGCCCTTGAGGATTACTAGCAAATTAACGCAGCCGGCTTGCCATTCCTCTTCTGCATACTGGAACGGGACAAAGTGCGTCCGGTGCTGACTTCACAGAGAACTATCTACGCATTCGCGTCCCCAAACACATGGAGTCTGCGGAAAAACCGCAGACTAGGTGGCTGGCAGGGCCGGGATTCGAACACCCGTCAGAAGCGGCCGCCTCACACACACAGCGCACATAGCAACACTTATAATATTAGAAGCTTAATATTCACTTTCTTCCTCAAAATGTTCAGGGCAGGGCCGGCTGGACCATAGGGGCAACCGGGGCAGTCTCACCGTGCCTCGCGCCTTTAAGGGGGCACCACAGTTTAAGGTGAAAAAATTTAGTTAGAATTTTTTTCAATTATTATTTTTTCTGTGTATGTTTTCGGGTGCAAGGTCCTTAAAAAGATGTTTCTGGATTGTTTTTTAGTTTTTGTTTGTTTGTTTCCAATCCTTCGGTTTTCGAATAGGTAATCGCCCTTCGTTGTACAAATACGGAGATCTGTAGAAGTGATTATTGTAACGACCTTGATATTTTCCGAATTCACCAAATCGCAAATTTAATTTCATCATTTTGTGGCCCTTGATTTTATATATTTAACAATTTGCGTGCAAACCAGATACTTAAATTTAAATAAAATAAAGAACAATATCAAAGTTGGTTTCAGGCTACACGTGGAGACCATTTATTCAGTGACTTTAAAAACATAACTAGAAATTAAAAAAAATCATATTTGAGCGCGTATAAAAGTTTAAAAAGTCGCTAATTTGTCAGTTACTCCATTTTGCATTAAAAATCAATCACTAAAACATGTATCAGGAGAAAAAAACTATTTATGCGAATTTATTATTTATACACTAAAATATTCGCTACGCACGTAGCTTTTTGTCATATCATATCATATCATATCATATGTAGAGGCCCCGCACGGGGATAACTGGTTTTCCAGTTATTTGGGGAGCAACGCCCCACGGCCCGAGCTGACCTTGTGACTGGTCAACATCTGATGTCATGCCTCCGCTTGTTTTTTATTTTGGTGTTTGCAGGGACGGCTGTTCATCCAGCTGTTGGGGAGTTGCGGCCCCACGATCCCTAGCTGGTCTTGTGTCTCGCTTTTTCGTTTTTATTTATTTTCTCCACTGGCTAGTTGCCCGTGTTGTATCCTCTACCACGTTATGTACTAACACCCCGGTCTTGTGGTTTTGTTACCCTCCACCACTAACTGATTTATATTAACCGCTCAGTTCGTAGGTTGCTGAGATTCCGTTTAGGTTCCCTTCCAGGATTTGTCTTCTTTGGATTTCTTTTTTTCCTTTTTAACTGGTTTGGGTGCTAGACCTACCTGCATGTTTGCCGCGTGCGGAGACCCGTGAGGCGGAAATGGGATGTCTGGTGGCTGAGGTCGCAGGAGACCGGTTAAGTGCCTCCTGTGTACCAACACTCCTCTTCGACCCCGGCTTCGCTGTAAACGGGAGGCTAGAGACTAACCCACCTCTACTCAGAAGTCTTGTACCAAGTTGTGTACAGGGCTTTAGCGGCTTTTTTGTCGTATAGCACGGCAGGGTAAGCCCGGGGGCTGTAGGATCATGCCAAAGGCGTTGGCATGACGGTACCCGGAGGCCGAAGTGTCCGCCGAGTGCGTGTGATCACAGCCAACGGACTATATCTGCAACGTATAAGCTCCAGAACTGTGTCCAGCGTCATTTTCTTGGCTTGCGGACCTCCAGTTCTCCCTTGTAGGGCTCGGTGGTGGGTGGAGTAGTCTGCAGACGAATCTTCCTTCTTTTTTCCATGGGTAAACCCAAAAACAAACGCTCCAAATTTAAGTCACCTGAGACAATGATAGTTGCAAACGACTCTCCTTCGTCTTCTCACCCTACCAAGTCTCATAACCTTAAACGGTCTTTAGACAATGACCTGGACCCAGAATGTGGAACCTCTTCTTCGGCAGCTGTACCAGTCGCTCCGAAGCGTCGTCTCCCTCGCTTGCTGTGAATACGCATGCTACACACTTAGTTGTGGAATCCATCTATCTGAATGAGAGACTGTCCACCAGATCTCCGTTTTCATTTCTAAAGCTTTGGACGCTGCGGTTGGCCCCTTGAAGTCTGTGAGGAACCTTCGCTCTGGGGACCTGCTTGTCCAAACTTGCAGTGTTTCTCAGAGTAACACTTTTCTGCACCTTACTAGTCTTCAGGGCATTCCTGTCAAAGTGACACCTCACCCGTTTCTTAACACCTCTCGGGGTGTTATTTCGGAGTTTGATCTCTTGCCATGCAGTGAAGACGAATTGGTGACTGAACTTGCAGATCAAGGTGTTATTGCTGCACGTCGTATGATGTTCCGGCGCGATGGTTCCTTGATTAAGTCTAAAAATGTAATCTTGACTTTTAACTCCCCGAAAGTTCCGACCGAAATCAAGGCTGGCTACTTGGTCTGTGGAGTTCGCCCGTACATTCCCAGTCCTCTGCGCTGTTTCAGGTGCCAGAGGTACGGGCATTCACAACGTTTCTGTAAGAGTTCCGCTCGTTGTGCAAATCGTGGATCCAGTGAACATGACGGGGAAGGTTGTTCTTCTGCGGCCTGCTGTGTTAACTGTGGTGAGGCCCATGCAGCTTACTCCCGCAACTGTATGAAATGGAAGGACGAGATGGCGATCCAGTGCCTCAAGACCCTGGAGGGCCTCTCGTACCCTGCTGCCAAGGCCAAGTTGGGTATACCCACCAACCGACAGCGTACTTTTGCCGCAGTAGTTCAGTCTCGGCCACAACCCGTGCAGCCCTTTGTTCCGCGCCCTGTAGCTCTCGCCGCCCTTGCCAAGCGATCTACAGCTGACCAAGCGACACAGGTGTTTTTCCCCGAGCTCCAGATTTTTCGAATACCTGATTCTGGGCCTTCTCTTTTGCAGCCGACCGTCTCTTCCAGTTTCCAGCCGAAAGCCTGCACGTGCGGAAGACCCGGCCCTCAATCCGCAAAGGTGTGCAGTGTCCATCCAACTGTCGCGGTCCGCCTGACCAACATTGCAACTGTCTCGGCCTCAGCGAGGTCCCCACCCTCAACCAACATTATAGAGGAACACAGGGGGGAGGAGAGTGACAGTTCGTCCCCAGCCTCAACCAACATTGCAGAGGAACATGGGGGGAGGAGAGTGACAGTTCGTCCCCGCCCTCTGCCAGCATTGCAGAGGAGTGTGGGGAGGAGAGTGACGGTTCGTCCCTTCCTGGTTGTATAGTTGTGTTTAAATAAAAAAAAAATTATCATTATAATAGTAAATTAATAAATTTTTATATAAACCTAATTAACTACCTTGTCTTCACAGCTTTCATCATACTCTTTTCCATCTTTAACCAAACTTGTCTGCTCTTAATCATTTTCCACGCTTTTAAAAATCTGTGGCTGATAGTTCTTTGTCTGGCGCTCTTTGGCCAAACCTGGCCCTTGCGCCAATAAAATCCACTAACCAACCAACCAACCATCATATGTAGAGGATTTTAGGACGGGATTGTCTGACCCCAGGTCTTAAACAACCCTTAGAAATAGGAAGCTAGGAGATTTGCGCTAGAGTGCCCGATAGGAAAGTGACACGGAAGCGAGGTAGAAGACGCCCTTATTTACTACCGGGGGACCAGTACCCGGGGTCCGACGGCTTAACGTGCCCATTCAATGCTCTAGTAGATCAGATCAGATCATATGTAGAGGATTTTAGGAAGGGAGTGTCTGACCCAGGTCTTACACAACCCTTAGAAATAGGAAGCTAGGAGATTTGGGATAGAGTGCCCGATAGGAAAGTGACACGGAAGCGAGGTAGAAGACGCCCTTATTTACTACCGGGGGACCAGTACCCGGGGTCCGACGGCTTACCGTGCCCATTCAATGCTCTAGTAGATCAGATCAGATCATATGTAGAGGATTTTAGGAAGGGAGTGTCTGACCCCAGGTCTTAAACAACCCTTAGAAATAGGAAGCTAGGAGATTTGCGCTAGAGTGCCCGATAGGAAAGTGACACGGAAGCGAGGTAGAAGACGCCCTTATTTACTACCGGGGGACCAGTACCCGGGGTCCGACGGCTTACCGTGCCCATTCAATGCTCTAGTAGATCAGATCAGATCATATGTAGAGGATTTTAGGAAGGGAGTGTCTGACCCCAGGTCTTAAACAACCCTTAGAAATAGGAAGCTAGGAGATTTGCGCTAGAGTGCCCGATAGGAAAGTGACACGGAAGCGAGGTAGAAGACGCCCTTATTTACTACCGGGGGACCAGTACCCGGGGTCCGACGGCTTACCGTGCCCATTCAATGCTCTAGTAGATCAGATCAGATCATATGTAGAGGATTTTAGGAAGGAGTGTCTGACCCCAGGTCTTAAACAACCCTTAGAAATAGGAAGCTAGGAGATTTGCGCTAGAGTGCCCGATAGGAAAGTGACACGGAAGCGAGGTAGAAGACGCCCTTATTTACTACCGGGGGACCAGTACCCGGGGTCCGACGGCTTACCGTGCCCATTCAATGCTCTAGTAGATCAGATCAGATCATATGTAGAGGATTTTAGGAAGGGAGTGTCTGACCCCAGGTCTTAAACAACCCTTAGAAATAGGAAGCTAGGAGATTTGCGCTAGAGTGCCCGATAGGAAAGTGACACGGAAGCGAGGTAGAAGACGCCCTTATTTACTACCGGGGGACCAGTACCCGGGGTCCGACGGCTTACCGTGCCCATTCAATGCTCTAGTAGATCAGATCAGATCATATGTAGAGGATTTTAGGAAGGGAGTGTCTGACCCCAGGTCTTAAACAACCCTTAGAAATAGGAAGCTAGGAGATTTGCGCTAGAGTGCCCGATAGGAAAGTGACACGGAAGCGAGGTAGAAGACGCCCTTATTTACTACCAGGGGACCAGTACCCGGGGTCCGACGGCTTACCGTGCCCATTCAATGCTCTAGTAGATCAGATCAGATCATATGTAGAGGATTTTAGGAAGGGAGTGTCTGACCCCAGGTCTTAAACAACCCTTAGAAATAGGAAGCTAGGAGATTTGCGCTAGAGTGCCCGATAGGAAAGTGACACGGAAGCGAGGTAGAAGACGCCCTTATTTACTACCGGGGGACCAGTACCCGGGGTCCGACGGCTTACCGTGCCCATTCAATGCTCTAGTAGATCAGATCAGATCATATGTAGAGGATTTTAGGAAGGGAGTGTCTGACCCCAGGTCTTAAACAACCCTTAGAAATAGGAAGCTAGGAGATTTGCGCTAGAGTGCTCGATAGGAAAGTGACACGGAAGCGAGGTAGAAGACGCCCTTATTTACTACCGGGGGACCAGTACCCGGGGTCCGACGGCTTACCGTGCCCATTCAATGCTCTAGTAGATCAGATCAGATCATATGTAGAGGATTTTAGGAAGGGAGTGTCTGACCCCAGGTCTTAAACAACCCTTAGAAATAGGAAGCTAGGAGATTTGCGCTAGAGTGCCCGATAGGAAAGTGACACGGAAGCGAGGTAGAAGACGCCCTTATTTACTACCGGGGGACCAGTACCCGGGGTCCGACGGCTTACCGTGCCCATTCAATGCTCTAGTAGATCAGATCAGATCATATGTAGAGGATTTTAGGAAGGAGTGTCTGACCCCAGGTCTTAAACAACCCTTAGAAATAGGAAGCTAGGAGATTTGCGCTAGAGTGCCCGATAGGAAAGTGACACGGAAGCGAGGTAGAAGGCGCCCTTATTTACTACCGGGGGACCAGTACCCGGGGTCCGACGGCTTACCGTGCCCATTCAATGCTCTAGTAGATCAGATCAGATCATATGTAGAGGATTTTAGGAAGGAGTGTCTGACCCCAGGTCTTAAACAACCCTTAGAAATAGGAAGCTAGGAGATTTGGGCTAGAGTGCCCGATAGGAAAGTGACACGGAAGCGAGGTAGAAGACGCCCTTATTTACTACCGGGGGACCAGTACCCGGGGTCCGACGGCTTACCGTGCCCATTCAATGCTCTAGTAGATCAGATCAGATCATATGTAGAGGATTTTAGGAAGGGAGTGTCTGACCCCAGGTCTTAAATAACCCTTAGAAATAGGAAGCTAGGAGATTTGAACTAGAGTGCCCGATAGGAAAGTGGCACGGAAGCGAGGTAGAAGACGCCCTTATTTACTACCGGGGGGCCAGTACCCGAGGTCCGACGGCTTAACGTGCCCATTCAATGCTCTAGTAGATCAGATCAGATCATATGTAGAGGATTTTAGGAAGGAGTGTCTGACCCCAGGTCTTAAACAACCCTTAGAAATAGGAAGCTAGGAGATTTGCGCTAGAGTGCCCGATAGGAAAGTGACACGGAAGCGAGGTAGAAGACGCCCTTATTTACTACCGGGGGACCAGTACCCGGGGTCCGACGGCTTACCGTGCCCATTCAATGCTCTAGTAGATCAGATCAGATCATATGTAGAGGATTTTAGGAAGGAGTGTCTGACCCCAGGTCTTAAACAACCCTTAGAAATAGGAAGCTAGGAGATTTGCGCTAGAGTGCCCGATAGGAAAGTGACACGGAAGCGAGGTAGAAGACGCCCTTATTTACTACCGGGGGACCAGTACCCGGGGTCCGACGGCTTACCGTGCCCATTCAATGCTCTAGTAGATCAGATCAGATCATATGTAGAGGATTTTAGGAAGGGAGTGTCTGACCCCAGGTCTTAAATAACCCTTAGAAATAGGAAGCTAGGAGATTTGAACTAGAGTGCCCGATAGGAAAGTGGCACGGAAGCGAGGTAGAAGACGCCCTTATTTACTACCGGGGGCCAGTACCCGGGGTACGACGGCTTACCGTGCCCATTCAATGCTCTAGTAGATCAGATCAGATCATATGTAGAGGATTTTAGGAAGGGAGTGTCTGACCCTAGGTCTTAAATAACCCTTAGAAATAGGAAGCTAGGAGATTTGAACTAGAGTGCCCGATAGGAAAGTGGCACGGAAGCGAGGTAGAAGACGCCCTTATTTACTACCGGGGGGCCAGTACCCGGGGTACGACGGCTTACCGTGCCCATTCAATGCTCTAGTAGATCAGATCAGATCATATGTAGAGGATTTTAGGAAGGGAGTGTCTGACCCCAGGTCTTAAATAACCCTTAGAAATAGGAAGCTAGGAGATTTGAACTAGAGTGCCCGATAGGAAAGTGGCACGGAAGCGAGGTAGAAGACGCCCTTATTTACTACCGGGGGCCAGTACCCGGGGTACGACGGCTTACCGTGCCCATTCAATGCTCTAGTAGATCAGATCAGATCATATGTAGAGGATTTTAGGAAGGGAGTGTCTGACCCCAGGTCTTAAATAACCCTTAGAAAAAGGAAGCTAGGAGATTTGAACTAGAGTGCCCGATAGGAAAGTGACACGGAAGCGAGGTGGAAGACGCCCTTATTTATTACCGGGGGCCAGTACCCGGGGTCCGACGGCTTAACGTGTCCATTCAATGCTCTAGTAGATCAGATCAGATCATATGTAGAGGATTTTAGGAAGGGAGTGTCTGACCCCAGGTCTTAAACAACCCTTAGAAATAGGAAACTAGGAGATTTGGGCTAGAGTGCCCGATAGGAAAGTGACACGGAAGCGAGGTAGAAGACGCCCTTATTTACTACCGGGGGCCAGTACCCGGGGTCCGACGGCTTAACGTGCCCATTCAATGCTCTAGTAGATCAGATCAGATCATATGTAGAGGATTTTAGGAAGGGAGAGTCTGACCCCAGGTCTTAAACAACCCTTAGAAATAGGAAGCTAGGAGATTTGGGGTGAAATGGAAGCAAGGTAGATAGGGGAGGAAGACGCCTTTGTTTATTACCGGGGGTCAGTACCCGGGTAGCTTTTTGTCATTTTGTGGAGCAGTTTTTATACAATAAGTGAAACACAACCTCAACCCCATCTCCCCCGGAAAGAAAATCGTAAATTTTAACAGTTTTTACTCTCTCTCTCTCTCTCTCTCTCTCTCTCTCTGTCTCTCTCTCTCTCTCTCTCTCTCTCTCTCTCTCTCTCTCTCTGTCTCTCTCTCTCTCTCTCTCTGTCTCTCTCTCTCTCTGTCTCTCTCTCTCTCTCTCTCTCTCTCTCTGTCTCTCTCTCTCTCTCTCTCTCTCTCTCTCTCTCTCTCTCTGAGCTTTCAATGCATATTCTGGTCTTTTTCTTGAGCTTAAAACAAATGCTTCTTTGAGATAATCATTTTATTTTACGATAGTTTTCGTTTTGAAGTACTACAGAGGTGAAGCACATGTCGAAAAGGAAAAGTTACAGAGATAGATTCCGCCGGTGTACCTTAATCGGTAAAGCATTCAGTTCCGGAGCGCAGAGGGATGCGAATTCGTCGCCGTCATAGGCAAATTTGTGGGTTTCACATCCTGTGTATTCTTTACAGACATCTTTCACATAACGACTTTATTAAAATATGAGATTTATTTCTTAGTGAAAGCAATGAAATTTTACTCCGGGGCCTTGCAATGAAATTTCGCCCCGGGCCCCTCAAAGGCTCCATCCGGCCCTGGTTCAGGGTATGTTCTAAGGTAGCACAGCCTTGCAATTTAACGTGGGTCCAACACTGAGTCGCAGTCTTCTATTCTTAAAACACGGTGGCTCAGTGTTGGGCCTACGTAAAACCCTAGGTTGCTGGGTTAATTGCTCACATTCAGAAATGAAGACGTAGAATCATAGTCTTCGTCAAAAACAATAAGGACTGTGGTTTTCCAATCGGACGGTCGTTGCCAGATAAAAATATCGTTCCCGTTGTTGAAGATTCTCTGGGGCTATTCGATCATTACTGCGGCTGCGAGCTACGATTACAAGTTTCTTTCTGTCCGTTCGGTGCGGTAGTACCGGTGGTCCGAACTTGCAAGCGCATGGAAAAGGCTTTACAAAAAGTGTGGGTGTTGAATGTGGATGTGGTTGATAGCTAAACAAAAAGTCACATTTTGATTGCGCCTCCCTCATAGAGATAACATTGAGGTATGGCGTTAATTTTGTTTCGTTGTGTATGAGACAAATAGGGGCGTAGAAATGCCTAATTCCACCTCTGGACCCAGAGATCTGAAAATTGGCATGCCGACAGGTTTTAAAGTCCTGATACCAAGAAAAGTCCAAGCCCAAAAGAATCAAAATGGAAGCTTTGAAATATTGGCTGCTTGAATTTTTCGCGAATTGTTAGACCACTTCTAAAAGACCTAGAGACCTGAAAATTGGCTGGTTGGTAGGTCTTAAAGTCCGGACACCTAGAAAAGTCCACAAAAGAAAAAGAAAAAAATGGCGGCTTTAGAATACTGGCTGTTTGAATTTTTCGCGAATTGCTCGACCGCTTCTAAATCACCTAGAGATTTGAAAATTGGCACGTTGATAGGTCTTAAGGTCCGGATACCTAGAAAAGTCCGCAAACCGTTAAAATAAAAATGGCCGCTTTGGAACATTGTCTGCTTGAATTTTTTGCGAATAGATCGACTCCTTATAAATGCCCTGGAGATCTGAAAATAGGCATATTGATAGGTCTTAAAGTCCTGATACCAAGAAAAGTCCAAGCCCAAAAGATTCAAAATGGAGGCTTTGAAATATTGGCTACTTGAATTTTTCGCCAATTGTTAGACCTCTTCTAAATGACCTAGAGATCTCAAAAATTGACAGGTTGGTAGGTATTAAGGCCCGGACACCTAGAAAAGTCCACAAAAGAAAAAAAATGGCGGCTTTAGAATACTGGCAGCTTGAATTTTTTGCGAATAGATCGCCTGTTTGTAAAATGCCCTGGAGATCTGAAAATAGGCATATTGATGGGTCTTAAGGTCTGGATAACTAGAAAATTCCGAAAACCGAAAAAAAAAAAAATAATAATAGTGGCTTTGGAACATTGTTTGCTTGAATTTTCCTACCGCTTCTAACCTAGGTCTGCAAATTAAAAAATTTAAAAGAGTGACTTGGCTTTGCTGTTCAAAATGTAGATAGGTCTAAAAAAATAATGCCTGAAACATTGAAATACTGTATAGATTCCACGAAATTTTGATTTAAAATTAAGGAGTGCCAAAGCATGCCACCGTTTTACGACAAAGTCATCGCTCTTTCCACGTTTTTCTTTAATTAATACACAGGAACCGAAAAATTGTATTTCGACACCGCTGCGGTGGAACCCCAGATCTTTTGATAACTAGCCAAGTGCGTTCACCTTACGCTATGGTGCCAAGAATCCACGGCGCCTTGTGTATTTATCTGTCAGCACCTGACTTCACAAATCCGTAGGGATGGGCTCAGCAAAAGAAACGGCTCCATCTGGTGGGGCTTAACGGCACAAGCTATTTAATTGTAGATAATAAATCCAAAGGGCGAAAGAAATGGTAAAAATCTTCCATATACATGGAGACAATGTAAATAGAGAAAGTCATCCCTCTTTCCACGTTTTTCTTTAATTAACACACAGCAACCGAAAAATTGCTATCCGGACACCGCTGGGATCGAAATCCCAGATCTCTCAACAACTAGCCTAGTGCGTTCGCCTTACGCTACGATGCCAACAATCCACGGCGCTATGTGTGTTTATCTGTCAGCATCTGACTTCACAAATCCGTAGGGACAGGCTCAGCAGCTGAGACGTCCTGAGACAATTTTTCGGTTGCTGTGTGTTAATTAAAGAAAAACGAGGAAAGAGCACCAAAGAGAAATATCGCTCTTTCCACGTTAATATGTGAGTCTCGGAAAAATTCTCATCGGCAGCCACAGGGTATCGAACCCAGGGTCTTCCAGTTACTCTCCGGACATGCTACCACTGCAGCACAGCTGCCTCGAACTCTCCAGACTCACATGTGTAACTGGAAGACCCTGGGTTTGATTCCCGGTGGTGGCCGATGAGAATTTTTCCGAGACTCACTTATTAACGTTAAAAGAACGATGACTTCTGTTTGATGTTCCTGATCCACGTCGAGTGTTTGAATTAATTGTCCATTCGTGGAAAGAGCGATGACTTTGTCTATTTATATTGTCTCCACGCATTTAGAAGATTTTTACCGTTTTACGTCAAACCGTACGCATTGATGTCAGGACCCAGATCTAAATGGTAAAACAATTACCGATCTTAAATTACTCTTCTTTCCCTTAAAAGCTTTTCCCTTTCTTTAATTTTATGTTTAAAAAATAATTTTATAGATTCACCGTTCTGGGAACGAACATGACTGTTAGTTTTTTTTTTTTTTTTTTAATGTAAAGGCTTGAGAATAAATTCCGATTTTTTTTTCAAACTTTTGCTTTTAAAAATATTAATGTTAAACAAGAATATTCTTTTTTTTTTCTTGTTTATTTTTTATGAATAACTAGCTTTACTACCCGGCTTTGCCCGGGATTTAGGCTTATATGTTAATGGGTAGAGGATTTTAGGAAGGGAGTGTCTGACCCCAGGTCTTAAACAACCCTTAGAAATAGGAAACTAGGAGATTTGGGCTAGAGTGCCCGATAGGAAAGTGACACGGAAGCGAAGTAGAAGGGGGAGGAAGACGCTCTTATTTATTACTGGGGGCAGTACCCGGGATCCGACGGCTTAACGTGCCCATCCGACGCACGGCGGATATTTAGTGGATCGAGCGCTCGTACCTGACTGGGATCGAACCTGAGGCCCTTTCCGTGGCAGTCACGAACATTGCCCACCAGGCCACCCGCGGCCTGGATTTAGGCTTATCAATTTCATATTACTTTATGTGTCACTGAAAAAATCGGGAAAAAAATTGATACTTGAAAAACAGAAAAAAGCTGATTTCCCAAATTACAAATTATTTATTCATAGCGTGATTATTTCAGCACTTGGCCGTAAATAACATTTTTGGTTTCTCTTTCATCGGCGACAATATATAATTTTGTTGGATCCTTTGCTCTTGACATTCCAACATACATCTGTAGAATCAAACGGACCAAAAGCGTTACGAATTATTTAACACGCGTCCAGGAGACACAGCATTGGAACACCGACTGAACAGAATTCGTTAACAATTTGTTATCGACGATCAAATGCGTCACGTGCCTTTAGTTTCAGACGTCTTTGAGGAGCGAATCTCCGGGATAAAAAAAAAGTTAAAACGTATCTTTGCGAATATTTTATGAAACTGGCTGAAATTTTAATGAACATCATAACTCGTTAATAGGAACATGAACTCCCAATTTCGCCTGAATCGGTAAGTAACTTTTCAAATTAGCAGTCAAAATGTTATTAACCGTTTCTGCGTATATATGTATTTCTGTTTACCGATGAATTAAAAATTCCATGCCTATTTTAAAAAGTTTTGACCAGATTCCGGGGAAATTTTGAAGGACTCCTCTTATTACCAATTCATGGTATTGATAAAAATTTCAGCCCGTTTCGTTAAAATTTTGCAAAGTTCGTTTTCGCATTTTTTTATGCTCAGTTCTCAAAGAATAGGAACATCTGTGGAAGAATGCAGTCACGTGCTTTCAGATTTCGAACAGATAACGATGACGTAGCAGACGTCGCGGACTTTATTGATTAGTTTATTAATTAAATTCGTAACTCGCGAACGGAACAACGTAGAGATCTTAAAATAGTTGCGTTGACCTAGAAATGCCAGTATTAATAAGTTATGCAAATTTCACGATGCCACAGTTCGGCGTTCGAGAGTTTTTGCTGCTTCAGACAAACATACTTTTTGTGTTTTATATATAAGATTGTACTTGTGTTGTAAGTAAGACAAAATGTACTCGTTCAGCTTTTCCCTATTATTTCTTTAATTTTCATTCTGATAGTCGGACAGAGGCGAAACGTTCGTTTCAAATTTGATTACCCAATAATTACGTTCGTTTCAAGTTTGATTACCCAATAATTACGTTCGTTTCAAGTTTGATTACCCAATAATTTAGGGATGGGCAAAAAACATCGATGTTTTAAAACATCGAGTATTCACACGAAACATCGAGTATTCACTACTCGATGTTTCGCTCACCGATAGTATCGGTGAAACATCGATGTTTTGTGACCGATGTTTTCTGTCTTCGTTATGAAATCAACGACTACTGAACTAATAATTATTAATTTTGTTGCTTGCTGTCTGCCTCAGTTAGCAAGTGGCAAAGTAATACATAAAATTAGCAAGTAACAAAATTCAGTAGTTGCTGATTTCAAAAAGAAATCAGAAAACATCGGTCGCACGCTGCCACAACTCACAAGTAGCAAAAGCAATACTTAAACACTAGTTGAGTAGTTGTTACCATCGGTCAGAAACATCGATGTTTCACCAATATTATCGGTGACCGTAAGATGTATGTGTGCTAACTGTAAGTTAACACTTAACAGGTATAGCAAATTTTCGTCAACGTATTTCCTATTCTCTTCGGAATTTTTACTCTAACATTCTTAAGTTAACAGGTATAGCCAATTTTCGTCAACGTATTTCCTATTCTCGTCAGAATTTTTACTCCACTTCTATTCAGAGATCTTTGTATTAAGGTTTTGTAGAACCGCGTTGAAACTGAAACTCCAGTCGTTTACAGGGCCAGATCAAACACATCTTCATTAACACAATACCAACAGCAGACAAACATTACAAAATTATATATATATATATATACATTATCAAGCAAGTCTTGGCATATTTAAATAAATATGGGACCACCAAGAAGCACTGTTTGGAATTTTTTTATGAGAAATAGTGATGGAAGTGCAACATGCAAAGTATGCACAAGAAAACTGAAGACTTCTGGGAATACCTCAAATCTGAAATGCCACTTGAATCGCATGCATCCAAATGTAAATGTATCAGCCACAGTGGGTACTGCTGTGAGACACAATGATGGCAGTGCTCAACAAGTAAATATTGCAGCTTCCATAGTTGGAATCCATGACATCATGGAAATTGATAATCCTGCTGCAGTAGAAACCAGTGAGTCAATACAGGTAACAAACCCTGTGCAAGTGCACCCTGTATTCCATCAACTTCAAATGCCTCATGCAAATTCTACAGTTGACATAGCTGTACCAAGCACCAGCACTTTTACGCAAAATTCAAATTCTCAATCTCAACCCAAAATTTTGCAGTCCTTCAAAAATGTGGCATCTTTTGCTGAGGGTGGTACAAAGCATGGTGACATAACAAACTCCATTCTGTTTATGATATGTAAAGACAATACACCATTATCAGTGGTTCAAAGTGAAGGATTCTGCAATTTAATGAAGACTGTTGCACCATTTTACAAAATGCCCAGCCGCCGCACCTTTGCTCGCCTGTTAGATATGAAGTTTGACTTCCTTGCAACACTTTATAAGGACAAGCTAAGCAAAGCGGAATTTGTGACACTAACCACTGACATATGGACTGAGACAATGACGACAAGAAGCTTTCTAGGATTAACTGTTCATTTTCTGGAGGGGACGATAATGAAATCATCAACTGTTGGTGTGTATGAACTTAGTGAACGTCACAATTCAGAGTACATATCACAAAAATTAGTAAGTGCGTGTTCTGAATGGGACATCTCCCTGGATAAAGTTCTTGTTGTTGTCACAGACAATGCTGCAAACATGGTAAAAGCAGTTACTGATACTTTTACCAAAAATAGGCATTTGCGATGCTTTGCGCATACTTTGAATTTGGTGGCAGAGAAAGTGGTGAGAAATTACGAAGGTCTGGCAGACATCCTTGAAAAGATACGCAGAATTGTATTATGGTTTAAGCATAGTGTCGTTGGATCAGATGAATTACGCAAGTTGCAGAAAGATGCTGGGAGGAATGAAGGAAATGTAAAAAAACTGATCCAGGACTGCATGACCAGGTGGAATTCTGTGTTCTACATGATTGAACGCTTCATTGAGTTGAGTAGCTATATAAGCAACATCTTATTACGTCATCCTAGTGCACCAACAATGCTCACTGCAACTGAACTAGAAATATTGAGGGAGATATTGATTTTGCTGCGACCATTGGAACTGGCCACAAAAGAAATTTCTGGGGAATCTTACGTGATGTGCAGCAAAGTCATTCCTCTGGTGCACTGTATGACAAATCAGATCCATGAAGTGTGTCCTGATACTGAAGTTGCAATTGCTTGTAAAGATTTACTCTTGCAGGAAATGATGAAGAGATTTGGCCAAATTGAACATGTTCACCATTTAGCCATGGCAACATTATTAGATCCTAGATTCAAAAAAATACATTTCAAAGACTTTAATGCCGGATCTAAGGCCATACAATATTTGAAAAAAACATTGTCCAACTCAGTTGATGAGGAACACAGTGACAGTGGTACACTGGTGACAAGTTCCAATGTACACAGCTCAACACTAAGAAACGATCTTTGGAGCCACCACCATAAATTGGCAATGTCATCTTCACCTATGAACCAAGGTGGCAACTCTATGAATTCAGTGAATGCTGAAGTAAGTCTATATTTAAATAGTCCACTATCTGCACTGGACTCTAATCCCTTGCAAGTTTGGGCTGAAATTAATAGTGTGTACCCAAACATAAGTAAGTTGAGCACAAAATATTTGCAAGTTGTTGCAACGTCAGTTCCTGCGGAACGCTTATTCTCTAAAGCTGGAAACACCATCACAGAAGCGAGAAATAGGCTAACTGGAAAACGTCTTTCTAAACTGCTGTTTTTAAATTCTTTAAGTAAAAATGAATGGTTTGCTTCTCAGACTGAAAAGGGCAAGTAACCTTAACAATAACCTGAATAAGGGGGTTACAATTTTTTTGTTATCTATAGGTACAGCGTTTTTAGGCTATGTTTTACTTTTACAGTTTGATGGCTTATTCTTCTATCCAGCACCCAGGGTGGATGATGTTGAGTCAAGGTTTTAATTGAACAAAACCAAAAGTAACTGAAGTTTCATCAATTTACTCTACCTCTTATGACATGTACGCATGTCGTGTTTTATTCTGTAATTATTGTTTAGAAACTTTTCATCCCTTTAAAAGCATTTTATTAGAAAGCAAAAGGAAAACAACTTGGACAGAGAAGCATTACACCTAAGACTGTAGGAACATCTGAATGCATTGGACAAAGCTGAACTATTCAATTTATTCAGAAACAATATAATATTTGCATTACATAAGATTATTTCTAATGGAAATAGTCAATAAAATATGATTATTACATAAGCTCATTTTAAGATTGAAAAAAACTAAAAAAACTTCGAAAACAGAACTGACATATGTAACATATGTTACAGTAAGTAGGAAATAGCTTTTTGTCAAAAAATTCATTCTCAACAGTAGCGTCGGGATCAGCTTCTGTGACAGGCCGTGAGAATAGTTCATAAAAACCACAAAATTTTCCTGTGGTATGTACTCGTTCATTTTTTTTATGTCTTCTATTTTTTCTTATTTATAGAAACTTTCCTGGATGCATAGCAAGGAGTAGTAGACAAGCTGATGGTTTTAGGGTGTGGTTGGTGTGGTTTGCTCAGGTTAAACGTATGTTTTTTATAAACCATCAATAAAGTTGTAAATAGTCACTACCAGAGTTGTATAAAAATAAAATGTATCTGCAAACACAACCATTGAAACAGGAAACTTACTGCAATACCGGGAAGCGCCAACCACGATAATAGTAAGATAATTTAAAGAAAAATTAATAAAACCATAAATAGTTATTAGAACATTACAGATCTAATGAGGACAAAATACGTACAACTGAATGTGCGTGAAATGGATTTTTATGGCAAAATATTAAAATGTGGGATTATGAACCTCATAAAAATGAGACTAATTAAAGAAAGTTTTTATATCCAAAAAAAAGTTCCATCAATGAACCCTCAGAAATTATGCATAGCATTTTCAACAAGTTAATTCAAAAATACTGGACTTACAAAATACATATTGAAATTGTTTTAATTTAATAACTGACAATTGCCAAGAGAAACCTGGCAATCAAATTTGAATTCTTTCCATGTAAACAAAACGTTTGATACAGTTCCTATACACTGACAACAGACCTTGATAAAATCTAGAACGGAAATGTCTAAAAATAAAATAACTCAGAAGATGTGAAAAATAATTGAAAGTGCTTCAAGTTAAAATACAATTAATTATATAGTAATCTGAGTAAAGCCTTGAGTATGCATTTTAATTGCTGTAAATAACATTTTATTTTTTAATCTACGATACAAGCGAAAGCTATCTGCGAAAGCTGCTAATAATTTGGAAACTATCCGCATATAGCTTGCATCTACATTCTGCGACTCTAGTCACGACTCCTTTGATCTGTGTATTGTAACGATATCTCATGTACCGTTCGTCGGAAAAATGCTAGTACCTGGGAAAAGTTCGACGTACAGATTTTAAAATATTGAAAATAATGGCAAATGATGCAGAAATTTCATATTTTAAATGTGTTTTATTTAAAGATTTTGTATCGTAATATTTACCTGCAAGTGCAGTGCTGTGAAGAGACGCTGCAGTAGGCCTAACGCATCGGTACCACGACGATGCAGAGCATTGATCCGTTGAAAGGAAGATTCGCTGTGTCATGTAATTCACGCACAGATAACTACAAGTGCAGCTGCGTACGTTCTTGCCAGGGTGAGCGAAGCAACATGTACTCACACACTACAGAATACAGTTTGTTCATGTTTTAACATTGTTTTTAAAGCAGATGTTGGGAAATTTTTCGTTCTTTCACATATGATTCCCTGATTCGAAATAGAAAGTAGTAATATGCTTTTCTATATTGTACAAAAAACTGAGGAACTATAACTTTCGGTTCTGGTTTGAACAGCTTCCATTCGTAGCTGATTTGCTGTGTCAGTGCACTTTTGGTTATCCTGTTAATTGCTTGTTCGCAAGTCAGTTTCTATCATATGCATACGTATCTTTTACAAATTTGAGAGTTTTTATCCGGTTTTTCCTGCCGACAACATACAGGACATAACAAAATAAAGGGTGGATGATGTAGACCTATTTTCTGTAGCGTATCACTACAACATTTTTTGCTCTTCTGCCAACAACGTAACCTCTTTCTCTTGTACTCTTCCATCTGACATTTTAGCACAGCAAAGAACCTTCCTTTTAACGAACCAAAGCTTCGCCGGAGCGATGCGTTAGACCTACCGCTACTTCTCTTCACAACATCGGACTTGCAGGTCAATATTATGATAAAAATCTTTAAAACATATTTAAAATATGAAATTTCTGAGCCATTTGCCATTAATTTCAATACTCTAAAATCTGTATGTCAGACTTTTTCCAGGTACTAACATTTTTCCGACGAAATAATTTAGAATTTGGAGGGTAAGTTAGCTGTCGATGCACGATAATCAACAAGCCATGAGGATTCAATTGTAGATAAAAAGACTAGCTTTATATACAATATACAATTAAAAACAGTAGCTACAATAGGTTAAAATGCCACATGCAAGATCTTTCTGGCTTGCCTCAAGCCCATCATCAGGCAAAACACAGACACCAGACAAATTAACACCAGTGGACATTACTACAGCTCTTGTTGCCTGTTAACAGGAACTATACCCAACTATTTTAAGGCTATTAAAGCTTATGGCTAGCTCCAGCCTGAGTGGCAAAGAAGCAGTTCTTTTCAATAACAAAAAAGGTTAAACTCATTTAAAGGAACAAAAGTGAGCAGCAATGATTGAATAGTTCAGTTCTTTGTCCAATGCATTCAGATGTTCCTACAAAGTCTTAGGTGTAATGCTTTTCTGTCCAAGTTGTCTTCCTTTGCTTTCCAATAAAATGATTTTAAAGGGATAAAAAGTTTCTAAACAATAATTACAGAACAAAACACGACATGCATACATTTCATAAGAGGTAGAGTAAATTGATGAAACTTCAGTTACTTCTGGTTATGTTCAATTAAAATGTATACACTGAGTGGCCACTTTATTATGACCACCTGACAGTTTTAAGCAAATGAGCTATGGCTGCATGCTGTTGCCGCCAGAGGACGAAGCTAGTATAAAAAGGGAAAGCTTAGTGCTTGCGACAGTAGTAGAATTGATTTTTAGGTGACGAGACGGGTAAAAAATGCGATTTGATGGACTTTCAGTGTGGGATGATTGTAGGAGCATGGAGTGAGTATCACTGAAAACGCCGCATTCGTGAAATGTTCCAGAACAGCTGTTGTTAAAGTGTTCAAAGACTGGACTGTCAGCCAAAAAATTGGGTCTCTACGTGCAACATGTGTTCGTCATCGACTAGTGCCTGCTCGGGCGGAACGGAGAGTGTCCAGACTGGTAACAGGCAACAGAAGGGCAACAGTGCAGCAAATTACAGACCATCTTAATCAAGGATCCCCTCAAATGATCTCTGCATGCACTGTTCGCCGTACGCTGCATCGGATGGGATATGGCAGCCGAAGGCCTGTTTGAACACCTTTGCTGTCTGCAGTTAACAAGAGAAAATGTCTCCAGTTCGCACAGGAGCTCAAGGATTGGACAGTCGATAATTGAAAACAAATTATGTGGTCCGATGAATTACGTTTTCAGTTGCACCATGCCGATGGCAGAGTGAGAATTTAGCGGAAACAGCATGAAAGCATGGACTCCAAATGCATTGCTATAACCCTTCAAGTTGGTGGAGGCAATGTTATGGTTTGGGGAATGTTTTCCTGGCAGGCTTTGGGCCCTTTAATTCGTGTTGATCAACGTCTGACTGGCACATCATATCTAAACATCGTTGCGGACCAAGTGCATCCTGTCATGTGGATGGTTTATTTCAATGGCGATGGCTACTTTCAACAAGATAATGCGTCCTGCCATAGTGCTCATATTGTACAGGATTGGCTTCAGGAACATGCCGGCAAGTTTACTTTGCTTAGGTGGCCCCCAGAATCTCCAGATCTGAACCCCATTGAGAATTTGTGGGATGAAGTTGAACGAGCCATCAGGCAGCTGGATCCACAACCCTGCAATCTCACACTCCTGGAAAGTGCTATTCATCAAGCATGGTCTCAGATTCCACAAACCACCTATCAACATCTCGTGGAGTCCATGCCACGAAGAATCGACGCAGTATTAAAGGCAAAAGGTGGCCCAACGAAGTACTGAGGGGGTGGTCATAATAAAGTGGCCACTCAGTGTATATACACACATTTTACCTGAACTACATGTATACTAAAATGTTTTTCGTTGAACTTAAATTAATATATATATACACTTTTAATCAAATTTAAATTACACACATATTTTTAACTGCATTTAAATTAAGTATGTATGGTCTCTTAATGGAACTGAAATTATACCATTATTGTCAACCATTATCAATCCACTGCTGGATGAAGGTCTCCAAGTTTCTTAGACAATGGTCTGTCCTGGACTCCCTTACAAAATGAAAGCATATCTACATCACTGGTTGCATCATGTAATAGCACTGAGTATCCCAATGCACATAAGGGCAGGGTTCCTGAAAGAGTGCATGTGAATGTGGCAATTTCATAGCTGGGGATGCATTGTGGGTAGATTTTTGTATACTTACTACATATTTAATTAGTTTTGCTTCTTTGGAGTGAGGATATAAAAGTATGACACTTGGCATTATTTTCAAGCTCTATTTAGGGAGTGCCTGTTGATAGCATAGTACACTGAATAAGAGTACATTACTGTGCTGTACTAGTATATTGCTTGTCAATTCTAACTCTATGATGATTTCGTCACACCAAATTCTGGTTTAGCCTATATGCCTCCCGTGATATTTATCATTGCTTTCGCATTTTTTTCGACACAGTTTATTTCAACTATGCAGTTTATTTCATCATATTGTTTATCAATACTTTTGTCCAGTTTGTACATACCCATCTTTTACTTGTATTACTTGCACTGTGTTCTTTACAACAGTTTGGTTATGTATCTATGCTTCTGACACCATTTTGTTTATATTTCTCTTATACTTGCTGGTATATTATTGTACGTACCACTCCGTATGATGTTCCTCTTACTGTGTTTACGACCTATGTTTGTTCTGTACCTATTTCAGCCCTGGCGCTGAATGCTGTGATTTCTTATATTTTCTGTTTGCACCTTTTTTATACTGCATTGCATTTGTTGTACATACATCCCCTGTTCAGAGTTCATCGTACTGTGCCTTATAACCTCTAGTTTGTACTGTTTATGTTTCAACCCTGCAGCTATATGTTATGCATTCTTATCTTTTCTGTTTGCACCATTTATGTACTAGTTTTGCATATGTTGTACATACATGTTCTCCTGTTCAGAGTTCATCGTACTGTGCCATATAACCTCTAGTTTGTACTGTTTATGTTTCAACCCTGCAGCTATATGTTATGCATTCTTATCTTTTCTGTTTGCACCATTTATGTACTAGTTTTGCATATGTTGTACATACATGTTCTCCTGTTCAGAGTTCATCGTACTGTGCCATATAACCTCTAGTTTGTACTGTTTATGTTTCAACCCTGCAGCTATATGTTATGCATTCTTATCTTTTCTGTTTGTACCATTTATATACTACTTTTGCATGTTGTACATACATCCCCTGTTCAGAATTCATTGTACTGTGCCTTATAACCTCTAGTTTGTACTGTGTATGTTTCAGCCCTGCAGCTATATGTTATGCATTCTTTTTTTTTTCTGTTTGCACCATTTATATACTACTTTTGCATATGTTATACATACATCCCCTGTTCATCGTACTGTGGCTTTGATGTCCTCTTGATTGGACTGTTCCTGTTTCAGCCCAGAAACTTTACGTTGCGTATTTTAATATTATCTGTTTGCACCATTTATATACTGCTTTTTGCATATGTTGTACATAGCCCGCTCTGCAGCTTACTCCTTTATTATACATATTACAGCAGTCGTGCTGTCCTGTTATGCCGCTTCTGCTTATTATAGCATATTTTATTTGTTCTGTACATAGATCTCTCATACTCATTGTGTAAATTATGCTCATACATGTGTATATACATCGATCCTTTGTTATTTCCTGGCGGTCATAGTCTACCGTCATATTCATATATGGTTTCTTCTGCTCGTATTGTATTTATTTGTGCCTTCCTCATCTGTACATAGCACACATTTTTTGTATATATCCATCTATTGTATTTGTTATTTTTCCTGGCATGGTGTTGCCCAGGCTTATGTAACCACAGCTCCTCTTTATTGCTCAGAATAAATAATTTGAAAAGCCAAGCTGTTTAAAGAACTGGATATTGTGTCCAAGGCCAGATTAAGACCTTAGTAGGCCCCTAGGCTAAGACATCTGAGTGGGCCCCCCCAAAGAAGTATGACGTGGAATTATTATGAAGTCTGTTAAAACTCGAAACTGTAACTACTAAATTATCTGCACAGTTTCCACAGTTTCCATAATAAGTCACTGTATTTTTCATTGTTCTCACATGAACATGAATTAAAAGCTGAAGATTCCTAGATTTTGTCTTAGATTTTCTAATGATTTGCATTGTGTACTTTTCTTAGTGCATCATTTTTTTTAATGCAATGAGAAGCCACAGGGCACTCCAATCATTAACGGTTCCAAGTACAAACTGGGAGGTGTGGGCGGATGGCAGTGAAAAAGCTGAAACTGTCTCGTTGACCCCACTGTACACAGCAACATGAAACCTTCACTTACTTGAAATCTGTTCGTCTTCCAGCTTCTGTTTCTGACCAAGTAGAAATCATACGAGACAAAAGTAAAACTATTTTTTGAACTTCTCTCTCTGCCTGTCTATCTACTACTTACCCAGGAATGACTCCTGGGTCCCAAGACTATAGACTCCACCTTAATCTGGCCCTGATTGTGTCTTACATACAGTCTGTAAATACAGTGGTTACATTTAGTAAACCAAATGTGTCACTGTATTTTTATGTGTCTTGACTCTAATGATAGTAAAGTTTTCTGGTGAAATTTGTGCACGCACTGACGTTATCCCTAAAACATGTTTAGCAGCACCAACGGTTCTTCAAAAAAGATATATAACATAAAAGAAAGGTTTTTCATTTTATTTGTGTATTAATTTTGAAACATGAAAATTGGAAATAATCTAGGTGCTTTTTAGTATGATGCAATTATGTTTAACAATGCACCACCCTTCTGCTACAAGAAATGTATTACACACAATTTACAACATAAAGAGCTCAGCAACCTAGTAACTAACACGTTTATAGTTTCATGACCACCATCAGAAACTTGATTGGTTATAAGTAGTTGCCCGTCCCTAATTTAGGGCTACTGTTTCCAGGGAAGGGAGTGAGCTAATACCATAAGACAAACACAACTTCCATGACTCAACGGGGTTTAGAACTGGAGGCAGTGCTTAGAACACAGCACCGGCCAGCAAGGTTTTCTTATAAATCATTTGTTTTTTTGAGAGTATGTTTCACCAAGCAGAAGTGCATTTTAATCATTAAGAGGGTTGCATACCCATTTTTACTAGATATGATGCAGATGCAATATGGATTCAAAAGTACCTTATTTCAAACAACATGCCCCATGGTAATAGCTTTAAAAAGAACTGATGAAAAAACTCAATTTATAAAATAAATATCCTTTTCTACATAGGTATTAAAAATTCTCGAAGTGCCCGTTTATGTATTATATTAACTTTCATAGTTGCACACACTAAAAACAGACGGTCAGATTTTTTTTTTAAAGTATCGTCACATAATTAATATGCCATTATTTGATATGTTTAACCTTTAGTTGAACCTCTAATCGAACTACGAATTTCCTAAAAATGTAACCCGTAGTGTGATTGACTGATGTCGCTGTTTAAGATGTTTTTGTGACATTTAGAAGGCGAAGTACTTCACTGTGTTCAGAAATACAATACAGTATATTCCAAATGGTAATTTTCGTTTAGGGGGGCTGCCTCACGGTGCCAAGTATCACAGAATCAATCTGATTCGAAAAAAAAAAAAAAAAAAAGGCCCAACGGAGGTGGACAATTCAGTCCTACCTGCCGAAATAATAGCCGTTACGCCTACGTTGTAAGATCATAAGAACACTGCTATCATCAATAAAATTGATGTTTTCACCGACACATCGAAAATTTTGACCGACCCCGGATACTCGCTGCCGTTGCAATGAGTACTCGGTCACTCATTAGTTAGTAGTTACTCAGTCAATGAGTACTCAGTCCCGACTCCCGATGTTTTTCACCGATTTATTAGGTCAACCGTACTCGATGCGCGGAGTACCACAGATGGATTGAATTATAATATGAGTTCAGACGCCCTTTACACTGTAAGATCACGGCATTTACATGTCTACAATGTATTATTAGTTACATTTATTATTAAGACCCTGTTTACACTGGAAGAATACAAAAATTCACAGCCTTCCCTTCCCACATTGCACTTTTATTAACAAAAATTAAAAACATCGATGTTTCCACCGATACATCGAAAATTTGGACCGATAACATCGAATACTCGATGTTTTTGCAATGAGTACTCACCGATGTTTAACATCGATGTTTTTCACCGATGTGCCCATCCCGACAATAATTACGTTCGTTTCAAGTTTGATTACCCAATAATTACGCAAAGTCGGGGCCGCTGCCTGAAAATTATAAATGTGTCAAATTAAAAGCAAAGTGTTCAAATTTTTTAGTTATTTACTGCAAAAAATAAAAAGAAGTAATAAATTTGATTTGGCCTATACACATATGATTCTAACAATTGACTGCGTGCTATTATAATGCAGCCAGTGAATTATTTAATTATTACGGAACATCATAAATTGAAAATAATACATTTGAATCCATTTATGTTTTTCATCTTCATCCTTTCGTATTTCCTGTAATATCGTGTTACACTACTTTCCTATTTTTTCATAATTTAAAAAGTTATTTTGTTTAGTCTAATTTTTACTAATTTTTTAATTTGAAATACCTTTATCATGAACCTCTTATTAAGTATATGTAGAGTGTTCTAAAAGGTGATTTCTAAATAAATTGTATACTTCCTGTTGCAAGCGGAAACTCTTGTGCAGGCTCCCATCCTCTCAGTTGTTTGTCTGATCTGTGTGGAAGGAAGTGAAAATGGCATTTTTAAAGGATAATTACTTGAAGGTAAACAAAAGTTAAAAGAAAGTATCTATTAAACATCTTAGTTTACTAAAAGAATGAAGGAATGAGTTTCTGAATGGAAAAATAAGGTAAAAGATTAATAGATTCCTTAACAGTCCCTCATGTGTCGGCCTTTGTTAGAGTCGGACATGAGGTATAAATTAAAGAAAGAGAAGAAAAACGTATTTCTGCTGAATAAATAAAACAAGATCTGTAAACTCAATGCACCGAGGTTGTCTTATTTATTAACTTTTGGGGGGGCGGTCTTTACAGTGCAAGTGACGTCTTATTTATTAACTGGGGAGGGGTGTCTTTCCGGTGCAAGTGACAAAATTTAAACGGAATTTCAGTTTTTATTTAGCCATCAAAATAGCATAAAAGTGAGTTGCCAAACAAACACCCCAAGTTTCATTGCATTTGTCTTTCACTAATAGAATCAACGTATTGAATCACTTGCCCTCGAGCCCCCCCCCCCCCCTAAAAAATCCATAAATAAAATAACTTATAACATTGAGTTTACAGATCTTGTTCTATTTACTCAGTACAAATACCTTTTTTTTACCATGGTAAATGGTAAAAACACCTTCCAAATGTGGCCCGGAAATAGTTTTCTAAAGCGACGATAGATGGTGACACGTTATCGCTACATCGTAAAGCGTTGTGTTACGTTGTGAAAGTGGCAAAGGAAGAGAATAATATGGATTAAAGGTGGCCCTGAAAAGGACCTTTATGAATGTACATTGTGGCATATGTGTGAAATATTTATTTTGACGGAAGAATAAGTTTCCCTCGTGAATATGAAACTGTCTACCTAGCAGAATAAAAGCAAGAAGAGTTTTATGTGCCAGGGAAGAATTGCCTGATAGCACGAATCACGACTTCAAAGCAATGTTCTGAGGAAAGACGGCAATTCCGTCGGAATAAATATTCCATAATACACTGCCGGACAATTGCTAAGGTTGGTTGGTTGGTTGGTTGGTTAGTGGATTTTAGTGGCGCAAGGGCCAGGTTTGGCCAAAGAGCGCCAGACAAAGAACTATCAGCCACAGAATTTTAAAAGCATGGAAAATGAGTAAGAGTAGACAGGCTTGGTAAAAGTTGAAAAAGAGTATGATGAAAGCTGTGAAGACAAGGTAGTTAATCAGATTTATAAAAAAATTCACTAATTGAGAAGGACGAACCGTCACTCACCTCCCCCACACTCCTCTGCAATGCTGGCAGAGGGCGGGGACGAACTGTCGCTCTCCTCCCCCCCATGTTCCTCTGCAATGCTGGTGGAGGCTGGGGACGAACTGTCACTCTCCTCCCCCCATGTTCCTCTATAATGTTGGTTGAGGGTGGGGACCTCGCAGAGGCCGAGACAGGTGGATGGACACTGCACACCTTTGCGGATTGAGGGCCGGGTCTTCCGCACGTGCAGGCTGTCTGCTGGGAACCGGAAGAGTCGGTCGTCTTCAAAAGAGAAGGTGCAGACTCAGCTGGTCGAATAAGCTGGAGCTCGGTGAAATCCACCTGTGTCGCTTGTTCAACTGTAGATCGCTTGGCAAGTGCGGCGAGAGCTACAGGGCGCGGAACAAAGGGCTGCACGGGTGGTGGCAGAGACTTAACTACTGCTGCAAAACTACGCTGTCGGATGGTGGGTATACCCAACTTGGCTTTGGCAGCAGGGTACGAGAGGCCTTCCAGGGTCTTGAGGCGCTGGATCGCCATCTCGTCCTTCCATTTCATACAGTTGCGGGAGTAAGCTGCATGGGCCTCACCACAGTTAACACAGGAGGCCGCAGAAGTGCAACCTTCCCCGTCATGTTCACTGGAGCCACAATTAACGCAACGAGCGGAACTCTTACAGAAACCTTGTGAATGCCCGTACCTCTGGCACCTGAAACAGCGCAGAGGACTGGGAATGTACGGGCGAACTGCACAGATCAAGTAGCCTGCCTTGATTTCTGTCGGAACTTTCGGGGAGTTAAAAGTCAAGATTACATTTTTAGATTTAATCAAAGAGCCATCACGCCGGAACATCATACGACGTGCAGCAAGAACACCCTGATCCGCAAGTTCAGTCACCAATTCGTCCTCACTGCATGGCAAGAGATCAAACTCCGAAATAACACCCCGAGAGGTGTTAAGAAACTGGTGAGGTGTCACTTTTACAGGAATGCCTTGAAGACTAGTGAGGTTCAGAAAAGTGTAACTCTGAGAAACACTGCAAGTTTGGACAAGCAGGTCCCCAGAGCGAAGCTTCCTCACAGACTTCAAGGGGCCAACCGCAGCGTCCAAAGCTTTAGAAATGAAAAAGGGAGATCTGGTGGACAGTCTCTCATTCGAATCGATGGATTCTACAACTAAATGTGTAGCATGTGTATTCACAGCAATCGAGGGTAGACGACGCTTCGGGGCGACTGGTACAGCTGCCGAAGAAGAGGTTTTACATTCTTGGTCCAGGTCATGGTCTAAAGAACGTTTAAGGTTTTGAGACTTGGTAGGTTGAGAAGATGAAGGAGTGTCGTTTGCAACTATCATTTTCTCAGGTGACTGAAATTTGGAGCGTTTGTGTTTGGGTTTACCCATGGAAAAAAAGAAGGAAGATTCGTCTGCAGACCACTCCACCCACCACCGAGCCCTACAAGGGAGAACTGGAGGTCCGCAAGCCAAGAAAATGACGCTAGACACAGTTCTGGAGCTTATACGTTGCAGATATAGTCCGTTGGCTGTGATCACACGCACTCGGCGGACACTTCGGCCTCCTGGTACCGTCGTGCCAACGCCTTTGGCATGATCCCACAGCCCCCGGGCTCACCCTGCCGTGCTATACGACAAAAAAGCCGCTAAAGCCCTGTACACACCTTGGTACAAGACTTCTGACTAGAGGTGGGTTAGTCTCTAGCCTCCCGTTTACAGCGAAGCCGGGGTCGAAGAGGAGTGTTGGTACACAGGAGGCACTTGTCCGGTCTCCTGCGACCTCAGCCGCCAGACATCCCATTTCCGCCTCACGGGTCTCCGCACGCGGCAAACATGCAGGTAGGTCTAGCACCCAAACCAGTTAAAAGGAAAAAAAGAAATCCAAAGAAGACAAATCCTGGAAGGGAACCTAAACGGAATCTCAGCAACCTACGAACTGAGCGGTTAATATAAAACAGTTAGTGGTGGAGGGTAACAAAACCACAAGACCGGGGTGTTAGTACACAACGTGGTAGAGATTAGGTGGAGAACACAACACGGGCAACTAGCCAGTGGAGAAAATAAAGAAAAACGAAAAAGCGAGACACAAGACCAGCTCGGGATCGTGGGGCCGCGACTCCCCAACAGCTGGATGAACAGCCGTCCCTGCAAACACCAACAGCACCAAAATAAGAAAAACACAAGCTGTGGCATGACATCAGATGTTGACCAGTCACAAGGTCAGCTCGGGCCGTGGGGGCGCCGCTCCCCAAATAACTGGTAAACCAGTTATCCCCGTGCGGGGCAATTGCTAAGGACGGATGACAATAGCAACGAGAGCAACCATAAAATAGAAGGCAGGAAAATGTGGAAATTAGCATAAGTGCGGGATACAGTAAGACGTGTTGTGCGTATGCAAATTTTGGATTGCCGAACTTGTTCATGACGTTATAGCGCTGATAAGAGATATAAAGGATTTGACGCGTTTTGACCGTTGTTGTTCAAACGCAAAGTTGAAAGGGAAAGAATCAATTGACGAACTTTCAATTTTCAGTATGTCTTTCCGACATCACCTAGATGATTTTACCCGTGGCCGTATTATTGGCAAGATTGAAGAAGGGCGAAAAATAACAGATGTTGCCAGGGAGTTCGACGTCAGCCACAGTGTTGTTTCAAGGCTTTGGAAATCATTTCAAACAAATGGAGAGTGTAGCAAACGTCACGGGGAAGGTCGTATTCGCAGTACGACACCTGCAGAAGATCGGTACATAGTGCTATCAACAAAAAGACACCGGCGCAGCACAGCTAGTGAGGTAGCAAATCCGTTTATGGCTGCTACTGGCAAGCGGATCTCCCGAAAAACTGTCGCCAGACGTTTGCATGAAGGAGGACTATACGCCCGCCGTCCTGTTGTGTGCATCCCATTGTCCAGACGTCACCGTACCGCCCGTTTGCAATGGTGCCATCAATATTGCAATTGGACTGATAACGACTGATCGGCTGTCATCTTCTCAGATGAGAGTAGATACAGTCTATCGTCTGATGTCGACGACAACTGATCTGGCGTGATAGTGGTACTGCATATCGTCCAGCAAACATACAGGAGAGGGACCGATATCCGACATGTAGTGTCATGGTATGGGCTGGCATCATGATCAATGGTCGTACGTCCCTCTATGTGCTTCCAACTGGGACTATGACTGGCCAACGATACATTAATGATGTTCTGCTACCTCATGTTCGCATGTTCCGTGGTGCTGTCGGTAATAGATTCATTTTCATGGACGACAACGCAACATGTCATCGAACAGTCGCTGTCCAGGAGTGTCTCGAGAGCGAGGATATTCAACGCCTCGTATGGCCAGCACGTTCTCCAGATCTAAATCCCATTGAAAATGTGTGGGATGCTTTAGGGACGAGTCCTGCTGGTCGCCAATGCCCTCCAATAAACAAGGACACCCTCATCCGTGCACTGACAGAGGAATGGGATAAATTACCCCAACAACTGCTTGATAATGTTGTCCAAAGCATAACACGACGTGTGGAATCTTGCATCGCCCTCCATGGTGGCCATATCCCATATTGACATCTTACGCCGGAACGCCTGCGGACGGTAATTGCATTTTTTTCACGATTACGTATTCTGCACAAAATGGCCTGTTTGTCCCTTGAACACGTTCCAAAGCCTTCTGGATTTCAGAGCACAATAAATTGTCTTTCTTGTTTATTCTGACATTATTTTCTTTCACTTGGCATCCATCCACACTTACTTCTTAATGCGCTATATAGCAATTGTCCAGCAGTGTATGATCTACCAAGTACATTTTGTGGTTGCCCTGTGTTAATTAATGTTTCAGGGGATGACAATTGCTCTCAGTTATTTAATCCACCATGAAATAGAATTTTCCTCATCCTTCCGAACTTCATTAAAGAACGTTTTCCAGTTCCACATATAACAGGAGCAGAGATCGAAAAAAAAACTCCGTCACGTTAGATATCACCAGTCCACTGAGTAGGGCCTCTTATTTCCATGACCTAAAGCGACCAGATATTGGAACACTGATTTGAGGACAAATGGGCGTGGCGTCCCCAAATCAGCAGTTCTTTGGGGACCATACGTATTCAATATAAATATGCAAATCTTTTTGTCACAAAACTGCATTGCTTTTTTTTTTTTTTTTTTTTTGATTGGAGGTTTAACGACCACCGTGAGCAACTCAAATGGGCTATAAGCAGTCGCCCGTCCCTAATTTTGGGTCACTGGTTCCAGGGAAGGGAAAGAGCCAGTGCCGTAAGACAAACACAACATCCATGCCTGACCGGGATTCGAACCCTGACCCCTTACGGACAAATGATCAGAGGCCAGCGCCTTAGACCACTGCGCCACCAGGGGCGGCCTACATTGCTTCAATAAGTGTGATTTGCATATGAAAATTTGTGTCTTAAAATGACATCTTGTATAATGTTGGTAATTTTTATTGACAAAGTAGAACTATGATGACGAGAACATATTAAGAAAAGTAAAATGTTTTACCTTAGGTATATGTGCCGAATTAAAATCAAGCTGCACACCAAAAATTTTTCATTTTGCCAAAGTTCTTCGAGGAACTCAAAACAAGGGCAGTCGAAATTTGACTGTGCCAGTGGTGCAGTGTCTTAATGCTGGTCACTAACGATGATTTGTACAAGTTGGCACGGCTTCGAGTCCCGAATGAGGCATGGGTGGTGTGTTTGTCTTACAACACTTGCTCTCTCCCTTCCCTAGAACGAATGTCTCTAAATTAGAGACCGGTGACTGCTGACAGTCCTCTCAGTTGCTCGCGGTGGTCGTTAAACTCGGAAAGAAGAAAAAACAAAAATAGGCAAAATTTATTTTCAGAAGAAGCATGTAGGAAAACTAGTACAACAAAAATTACTTTTAAGAACATTTTTGTATTAGAAATCTAACGAACTAATGATGAAGTGTAAATTCGAGGACATTGAGGACAAACATCAAAATTTGAGGACAATTTGCGTCCCCAAAGGCATCAGGCGTTTTTGGGGACAGTAAACTAAATTCGAGGAATGTCCTCAAGAATTGGGGACTTCGGGTCAGCTTACCTAAAGCCCGAAAAATTTGCTCTACGATGAAATATCCGATCGACGAATTCGTGTTCCATTAATTCCTCTGAAGCATGGGAGACAGCTACCATTCGGAATACAGTGATTCGCTGACGCCAACTCCTGAGGCAGTCACTCAAAGTGTATAAGCTACGCCCAGGGAGTGATTGTTTGCGCCATCTATCGCAAAAGATGAAGCTTAACACTCATTCAAAAACAACCTTAAGTGAAGTGCATTATTTCTACAACTGGGCAATCAATACCAGGATTTACACACTTACTAAACGCATATGAGTCATTACATTATGACCACCTACCTAATAAGCTGTAGGACCCCCTTCAGCCCGAAAACCAGCGACCACTTAGCGAGGCATCGATTCGATGAAGTGACGATAGGTATCCTGAGGTGGCTGGTACCATAATGCCAACAGCAGGTCCTACATTTCGGGGTGGTGGTGACTTAACCCAAACCCGCTTTTCCAAGTTGAACCACAAATGTTAGATTGGTTTCATGTCAGGGGAATTCGGAGGCCAGGGCGTTAACAGAAATTCACCAGCATGTTCCTCGAACCACTCCTTGACGATTCTGGCAGTGGCGCATTATCCTGTTCGTAATGACCCTCACCAGCAGGGAACACAGTTGCCATGAATGGGTGAACTTGGTCCGCAACGACGTTCAGATACCTGACAGCTGTCAGAGATTGTGCTATTGGGATAATGGAGGACTAAAGTGTCCCAAGAAATCATCGCCCAGAGCATAACACCGCCGCCGCCGGCCTGTTTCCGCTCAACAGTGCGTCCATGTGCCATAGCCTCCGTTGGTAATCGGTGTATCCGCGCTCGGCCGTCTAGGTAATGCTCCAGGAATATTGATTCGTCAGACCAGGCCACTTTCTTCCAATCTCGACGATCTTGGGCCCATTTCATGCGTTGTTGGCGATGACGTTCAGTGAGCATGGGAACTCAGATGGGTCTTCGGCTACGCAGGCCCATACGCAGAAGGCTGCGATGAATTGTGTGCCGTGACACATTGCCCTGATCACCACTGTTGTAGCTGCGGGTCATTTGTGGCCCTGCGGTCACTGAAAACAATGCGCGAAAGTCTCCGCTCCCCTCTGGCATCAATGAGCTGAGGAAGATACACGGCTGGACGATGGTTTGTCGTTTGGCAATCTGTGCACCACTTTTGATACGTACTCACTACAGCATCACGTTAAAAACTCACAAGGCGCCGCGCCATCACAATTTGTCCTTTATCAAACTCCGACAAATCGGAAATTTTTCCCATTCTGACTCCGAACACTCTATTAACTGAAAGCCGGTCCTCGCGTTGTATATATACTACTCTATGAACTTCACGTACCCCACCGTTCGGTCTTCAGGCGCGCTCACTTCTCTAGGCTACGGGTGACGTAATGGTTCATCGGTGTATATGACATCATTATAATTACTTCTGCTATATTATGTGCTTTCTCACTGCTACTTGTCATCATATATGTATCAATATGAAAGGATTATTACCTCTACGACCAGGTGAGTTCTGATTTTATGCATTTGAATTTGCTGAATCATTCCCTTAAAAATAGCATTGTTTCGTCATTTATCTGAGATTATTATCGCTGTTACCTTCTACACTATTGAGTGAGTTTGAAATTGCATGACCGTACTGCGTCCCGCTTACATTATATCCGTACATTTAGTGTGAAACATATTTTAAGTCATCAGTTCACTTACTCTCCAGTGGATGGGGCCGCGGGTGGCCTAGTGGGCAACGTTCGTGACTGCCACGGAAAGGACCTCAGGTTCGATCCGAGGTAGGGACGAACGCTCGATCCACTAAATATTCACCGTGCGTCGGATGGGCACGTTAAGCCGTCGGACCCCGGGTACTGGCTTCCCGGTAATAAATAAGGGCGTCTTCCTCCCCCTTTCTACTTCGCTTCCGTGTCACTTTCCTATCGGGCACTCTAGCCCAAATCTCCTAGCTTCCTATTTCTTAGGGTTGTTTAAGACCTGGGGTCAGACACTCCCTTCCTAAAATCCTCTACATATGATCTGGTTTGATCTACTAGAGCATTGAATGGGCACGTTAAGCCGTCGGACCCCGGGTACTGGCCCCCGGTAGTAAATAAGGGCGTCTTCTACCTCGCTTCCGTGTCACTTTCCTATCGGGCACTCTAGCCCAAATCTCCTAGCTTCCTATTTCTAAGGGTTGTTTAAGACCTGGGGTCAGACACTCCCTTCCTAAAATCCTCTACATATGATCTGATCTGATCTACTAGAGCATTGAATGGGCACATTAAGCCGTCGGACCCCAAAGGGGACTGGCCCCCGGTAGTAAAAAAAGGGCGTCTTCTACCTCGCTTCCGTGTCACTTTCCTATCGGGCACTCTAGCCCAAATCTTCTAGCTTCCTATTTCTAAGGGTTGTTTAAGACCTGAGGTCAGACACTCCCTTCCTAAAATCCTCAACATATCATCTGATCTGATCTACTAGAGCATTGAATGGGCACATTAAGCCGTCGGACCCCGGGTACTGGCCCCCCGGTAGTAAATAAGGGCGTCTTCTACCTCGCATCCGTGTCACTTTTCTATCGGGCACTCTAGCCCAAATCTCCTAGCTTCCTATTTCTTAGGGTTGTTTAAGACCTGGGGTCAGACACTCCCTTCCTAAAATCCTCTACATATGATCTGATCTGATCTACTAGAGCATTGAATGGGCACGTTAAGCCGTCGGACCCCGGGTACTGGCACCCCGGTAGTAAATAAGAGCGTCTTCTACCTCGCTTCCGTGTCACTTTCCTATCGGGCACTCTAGCCAAAATCTCCTAGCTTCCTATTTCTAAGGGTTGTTTAAGACCTGGGGTCAGACACTCCCTTGCTAAAATCCTCTACATATGATCTGATCTGATCTACAAGAGCATTGTGGGCACGTTAAGCCGTCGGACCCCGGGTACTGCCCCCCAGGTAGTAAATAAGGGTGTCTTCTACCTCGCTTCCGTGTCACTTTCCTATCGGGCACTCTAGCCCAAATCTCCTAGCTTCCTATTTCTAAGGGTTGTTTAAGACCTGGGGTCAGACACTCCCTTCCTAAAATCCTCTACATATGATCTGATCTGATCTACAAGAGCATTGAATGGGCACGTTAAGCCGTCGGACCCCGGGTACTGCCCCCAGGTAGTAAATAAGGGTGTCTTCTACCTCGCTTCCGTGTCACTTTCCTATCGGGCACTCTAGCCCAAATCTCCTAGCTTCCTATTTCTAAGGGTTGTTTAAGACCTGGGGTCAGACACTCCCTTGCTAAAATCCTCTACATATGATCTCATCTGATCCACTAGAGCATTGAATGGGCACGTTAAGCCGTCGGACCCCGGGTACTGGCCCCCGGTAGTAAATAAGGGCGTCTTCTACCTCGCTTCCGTGTCACTTTCCTATCGGGCACTCTAGCCCAAATCTCCTAGTTTCCTATTTCTAAGGGTTGTTTAAGACCTGGGGTCAGACACTCCCTTCCTAAAATCCTCTACATATGATCTGATCTGATCTACTAGAGCATTGAATGGGCACGTTAAGCCGTCGGACCACGGGTACTGGCCCCCCGGTAGTAAATAAGGGCGTCTTCTACCTCGCTTCCGTGTGACTTTCCTATCGGGCACTCCAGCACAAATCTCCTAGCTTCCTATTTCTAAGGGTTGTTTAAGACCTGGGGTCAGACACTCCCTTCCTAAAATCCTCTACATATGATCTGATCTGATCTACTAGAGCATTGAATGGGCACGTTAAGCCGTCGGACCCCGGGTACTGGTCCCCCGGTAGTAAATAAGGGCGTCTTCTACCTCGCTTCCGTGTGACTTTCCTATCGGGCACTCTAGCCCAAATCTCCTAGCTTCCTATTTCTAAGGGTTGTTTAAGACCTGGGGTCAGACACTCCCTTCCTAAAATCCTCTACATATGATCTGATCTGATCTACTAGAGCATTGAATGGGCACGTTAAGCCGTCGGACCCCGGGTACTGGCACCCCGGTAGTAAATAAGAGCGTCTTCTACCTCGCTTCCGTGTCACTTTCCTATCGGGCACACTAGCCCAAATCTCCTAGCTTCCTATTTCTAAGGGTTGTTTAAGACCTGGGGTCAGACACTCCCTTGCTAAAATCCTCTACATATGATCTGATCTGATCTACAAGAGCATTGTGGGCACGTTAAGCCGTCGGACCCCGGGTACTGGCCCCCCAGGTAGTAAATAAGGGCGTCTTCTACCTCGCTTCCGTGTCACTTTCCTATCGGGCACTCTAGCCCAAATCTCCTAGTTTCCTATTTCTAAGGGTTGTTTAAGACCTGGGGTCAGACACTCCCTTCCTAAAATCCTCTACATATGATCTGATCTGATCTACAAGAGCATTGAATGGGCACGTTAAGCCGTCGGACCCCGGGTACTGGCCCCCAGGTAGTAAATAAGGGTGTCTTCTACCTCGCTTCCGTGTCACTTTCCTATCGGGCACTCTAGCCCAAATCTCCTAGCTTCCTATTTCTAAGGGTTGTTTAAGACCTGGGGTCAGACACTCCCTTGCTAAAATCCTCTACATATGATCTCATCTGATCCACTAGAGCATTGAATGGGCACGTTAAGCCGTCGGACCCCGGGTACTAGCCCCCCGGTAGTAAATAAGGGCGTCTTCTACCTCGCTTCCGTGTCACTTTCCTATCGGGCACTCTAGCCCAAATCTCCTAGTTTCCTATTTCTAAGGGTTGTTTAAGACCTGGGGTCAGACACTCCCTTCCTAAAATCCTCTACATATGATCTGATCTGATCTACTAGAGCATTGAATGGGCACGTTAAGCCGTCGGACCACGGGTACTGGCCCCCCGGTAGTAAATAAGGGCGTCTTCTACCTCGCTTCCGTGTGACTTTCCTATCGGGCACTCCAGCACAAATCTCCTAGCTTCCTATTTCTAAGGGTTGTTTAAGACCTGGGGTCAGACACTCCCTTCCTAAAATCCTCTACATATGATCTGATCTGATCTACTAGAGCATTGAATGGGCACGTTAAGCCGTCGGACCCCGGGTACTGGCCCCCGGTAGTAAATAAGGGCGTCTTCTACCTCGCTTCCGTGTCACTTTCCTATCGGGCACTCTAGCCCAAATCTCCTAGCTTCCTATTTCTAAGGGTTGTTTAAGACCTGGGGTCAGACACTCCCTTCCTAAAATCCTCTACATATGATCTGATCTGATCTACTAGAGCATTGAATGGGCACGTTAAGCCGTCGGACCCCGGGTACTGGTCCCCCGGTAGTAAATAAGGGCGTCTTCTACCTCGCTTCCGTGTCACTTTCCTATCGGGCACTCTAGCCCAAATCTCCTAGCTTCCTATTTCTAAGGGTTGTTTAAGACCTGGGGTCAGACACTCCCTTCCTAAAATCCTCTACATATGATCTGATCTGATCTACTAGAGCATTGAATGGGCACGTTAAGCCGTCGGACCCCGGGTACTGGCCCCCCGGTAGTAAATAAGGGCGTCTTCTACCTCGCTTCCGTGTCACTTTCCTATCGGGCACTCTAGCCCAAATCTCCTAGCTTCCTATTTCTAAGGGTTGTTTAAGACCTGGGGTCAGACACTCCCTTCCTAAAATCCTCTACATATGATCTGATCTGATCTACTAGAGCATTGAATGGGCACGTTAAGCCGTCGGACCCCGGGTACTGGCCCCCGGTAGTAAATAAGGGCGTCTTCTACCTCGCTTCCGTGTCACTTTCCTATCGGGCACTCTAGCCCAAATCTCCTAGCTTCCTATTTCTAAGGGTTGTTTAAGACCTGGGGTCAGACACTCCTTCCTAAAATCCTCTACATATGATCTGATCTGATCTACTAGAGCATTGAATGGGCACGTTAAGCCGTCGGACCCCAGGTACTGGCCCCCGGTAGTAAATAAGGGCGTCTTCTACCTCGCTTCCGTGTCACTTTCCTATCGGGCACTCTAGCCCAAATCTCCTAGCTTCCTATTTCTAAGGGTTGTTTAAGACCTGGGGTCAGACACTCCCTTCCTAAAATCCTCTACATATGATCTGATCTGATCTACTAGAGCATTGAATGGGCACGTTAAGCCGTCGGACCCCGGGTACTGGCCCCCTGGTAGTAAATAAGGGCGTCTTCTACCTCGCTTCCGTGTCACTTTCCTATCGGGCACTCTAGCCCAAATCTCCTAGCTTCCTATTTCTAAGGGTTGTTTAAGACCTGGGGTCAGACACTCCCTTCCTAAAATCCTCTACATATGATCTGATCTGATCTACTAGAGCATTGAATGGGCACGTTAAGCCGTCGGACCCCGGGTACTGGCCCCCGGTAGTAAATAAGGGCGTCTTCTACCTCGCTTCCGTGTGACTTTCCTATCGGGCACTCTAGCCCAAATCTCCTAGCTTCCTATTTCTAAGGGTTGTTTAAGACCTGGGGTCAGACACTCCCTTCCTAAAATCCTCTACATATGATCTGATCTGATCTACTAGAGCATTGAATGGGCACGTTAAGCCGTCGGACCCCGGGTACTGGCCCCCGGTAGTAAATAAGGGCGTCTTCTACCTCGCTTCCGTGTCACTTTCCTATCGGGCACTCTAGCCCAAATCTCCTAGCTTCCTATTTCTAAGGTTGTTTAAGACCTGGGGTCAGACACTCCCTTCCTAAAATCCTCTACATATGATCTGATCTGATCTACTAGAGCATTGAATGGGCACGTTAAGCCGTCGGACCCCGGGTACTGGCCCCCGGTAGTAAATAAGGGCGTCTTCTACCTCGCTTCCGTGTGACTTTCCTATCGGGCACTCCAGCACAAATCTCCTAGCTTCCTATTTCTAAGGGTTGTTTAAGACCTGGGGTCAGACACTCCCTTCCTAAAATCCTCTACATATGATCTGATCTGATCTACTAGAGCATTGAATGGGCACGTTAAGCCGTCGGACCCCGGGTACTGGTCCCCCGGTAGTAAATAAGGGCGTCTTCTACCTCGCTTCCGTGTCACTTTCCTATCGGGCACTCTAGCCCAAATCTCCTAGCTTCCTATTTCTAAGGGTTGTTTAAGACCTGGGGTCAGACACTCCCTTCCTAAAATCCTCTACATATGATCTGATCTGATCTACTAGAGCATTGAATGGGCACGTTAAGCCGTCGGACCCCGGGTACTGGCCCCCCGGTAGTAAATAAGGGCGTCTTCTACCTCGCTTCCGTGTCACTTTCCTATCGGGCACTCTAGCCCAAATCTCCTAGCTTCCTATTTCTAAGGGTTGTTTAAGACCTGGGGTCAGACACTCCCTTCCTAAAATCCTCTACATATGATCTGATCTGATCTACTAGAGCATTGAATGGGCACGTTAAGCCGTCGGACCCCGGGTACTGGCCCCATGGTAGTAAATAAGGGCGTCTTCTACCTCGCTTCCGTGTCACTTTCCTATCGGGCACTCTAGCCCAAATCTCCTAGCTTCCTATTTCTAAGGGTTGTTTAAGACCTGGGGTCAGACACTCCCTTCCTAAAATCCTCTACATATGATCTGATCTGATCTACTAGAGCATTGAATGGGCACGTTAAGCCGTCGGACCCCGGGTACTGGCCCCCGGTAGTAAATAAGGGCGTCTTCTACCTCGCTTCCGTGTCACTTTCCTATCGGGCACTCTAGCCCAAATCTCCTAGCTTCCTATTTCTAAGGGTTGTTTAAGACCTGGGGTCAGACACTCCCTTCCTAAAATCCTCTACATATGATCTGATCTGATCTACTAGAGCATTGAATGGGCACGTTAAGCCGTCGGACCCCGGGTACTGGCCCCCCGGTAGTAAATAAGGGCGTCTTCTACCTCGCTTCCGTGTCACTTTCCTATCGGGCACTCTAGCCCAAATCTCCTAGCTTCCTATTTCTAAGGGTTGTTTAAGACCTGGGGTCAGACACTCCCTTCCTAAAATCCTCTACATATGATCTGATCTGATCTACTAGAGCATTGAATGGGCACGTTAAGCCGTCGGACCCCGGGTACTGTCCCCCCGGTAGTAAATAAGGGCGTCTTCTACCTCGCTTCCGTGTCACTTTCCTATCGGGCACTCTAGCCCAAATCTCCTAGCTTCCTATTTCTAAGGGTTGTTTAAGACCTGGGGTCAGACACTCCCTTCCTAAAATCCTCTACATATGATCTGATCTGATCTACTAGAGCATTGAATGGGCACGTTAAGCCGTCGGACCCCGGGTACTGGCCCCCGGTAGTAAATAAGGGCGTCTTCTACCTCGCTTCCGTGTCACTTTCCTATCGGGCACTCTAGCCCAAATCTCCTAGTTTCCTATTTCTAAGGGTTGTTTAAGACCTGGGGTCAGACACTCCCTTCCTAAAATCCTCTACATATGATCTGATCTGATCTACTAGAGCATTGAATGGGCACGTTAAGCCGTCGGACCCCGGGTACTGGCCCCCGGTAGTAAATAAGGGCGTCTTCTACCTCGCTTCCGTGTGACTTTCCTATCGGGCACTCCAGCACAAATCTCCTAGCTTCCTATTTCTAAGGGTTGTTTAAGACCTGGGGTCAGACACTCCCTTCCTAAAATCCTCTACATATGATCTGATCTGATCTACTAGAGCATTGAATGGGCACGTTAAGCCGTCGGACCCCGGGTACTGGTCCCCCGGTAGTAAATAAGGGCGTCTTCTACCTCGCTTCCGTGTCACTTTCCTATCGGGCACTCTAGCCCAAATCTCCTAGCTTCCTATTTCTAAGGGTTGTTTAAGACCTGGGGTCAGACACTCCCTTCCTAAAATCCTCTACATATGATCTGATCTGATCTACTAGAGCATTGAATGGGCACGTTAAGCCGTCGGACCCCGGGTACTGGCCCCCGGTAGTAAATAAGGGCGTCTTCTACCTCGCTTCCGTGTCACTTTCCTATCGGGCACTCTAGCCCAAATCTCCTAGCTTCCTATTTCTAAGGGTTGTTTAAGACCTGGGGTCAGACACTCCCTTCCTAAAATCCTCTACATATGATCTGATCTGATCTACTAGAGCATTGAATGGGCACGTTAAGCCGTCGGACCCCGGGTACTGGCCCCATGGTAGTAAATAAGGGCGTCTTCTACCTCGCTTCCGTGTCACTTTCCTATCGGGCACTCTAGCCCAAATCTCCTAGCTTCCTATTTCTAAGGGTTGTTTAAGACCTGGGGTCAGACACTCCCTTCCTAAAATCCTCTACATATGATCTGATCTGATCTACTAGAGCATTGAATGGGCACGTTAAGCCGTCGGACCCCGGGTACTGGCCCCCGGTAGTAAATAAGGGCGTCTTCTACCTCGCTTCCGTGTCACTTTCCTATCGGGCACTCTAGCCCAAATCTCCTAGCTTCCTATTTCTAAGGGTTGTTTAAGACCTGGGGTCAGACACTCCCTTCCTAAAATCCTCTACATATGATCTGATCTGATCTACTAGAGCATTGAATGGGCACGTTAAGCCGTCGGACCCCGGGTACTGGCCCCCGGTAGTAAATAAGGGCGTCTTCTACCTCGCTTCCGTGTCACTTTCCTATCGGGCACTCTAGCCCAAATCTCCTAGCTTCCTATTTCTAAGGGTTGTTTAAGACCTGGGGTCAGACACTCCCTTCCTAAAATCCTCTACATATGATCTGATCTGATCTACTAGAGCATTGAATGGGCACGTTAAGCCGTCGGACCCCGGGTACTGGCCCCCGGTAGTAAATAAGGGCGTCTTCTACCTCGCTTCCGTGTCACTTTCCTATCGGGCACTCTAGCCCAAATCTCCTAGCTTCCTATTTCTAAGGGTTGTTTAAGACCTGGGGTCAGACACTCCCTTCCTAAAATCCTCTACATATGATCTGATCTGATCTACTAGAGCATTGAATGGGCACGTTAAGCCGTCGGACCCCGGGTACTGGCCCCCCGGTAGTAAATAAGGGCGTCTTCTACCTCGCTTCCGTGTCACTTTCCTATCGGGCACTCTAGCCCAAATCTCCTAGCTTCCTATTTCTAAGGGTTGTTTAAGACCTGGGGTCAGACACTCCCTTCCTAAAATCCTCTACATATGATCTGATCTGATCTACTAGAGCATTGAATGGGCACGTTAAGCCGTCGGACCCCGGGTACTGGCCCCCGGTAGTAAATAAGGGCGTCTTCTACCTCGCTTCCGTGTCACTTTCCTATCGGGCACTCTAGCCCAAATCTCCTAGCTTCCTATTTCTAAGGGTTGTTTAAGACCTGGGGTCAGACACTCCCTTCCTAAAATCCTCTACAAATGATCTGATCTAATCTACTAGAGCATTGAATGGACACGTTAAGCCGTCGGACCCCGGGTACTGGTCCCCCGGTAGTAAATAAGGGCGTCTTCTACCTCGCTTCCGTGTCACTTTCCTATCGGGCACTGTAGCCCAAATCTCCTAGCTTCCTATTTCTAAGGGTTGTTTAAGACCTGGGGTCAGACACTCCCTTCCTAAAATCCTCTACAAATGATCTGATCTAATCTACTAGAGCATTGAATGGACACGTTAAGCCGTCGGACCCCGGGTACTGGTCCCCCGGTAGTAAATAAGGGCGTCTTCTACCTCGCTTCCGTGTCACTTTCCTATCGGGCACTCTAGCCCAAATCTCCTAGCTTCCTATTTCTAAGGGTTGTTTAAGACCTGGGGTCAGACACTCCCTTCCTAAAATCCTCTACATATGATCTGATCTGATCTACTAGAGCATTGAATGGGCACGTTAAGCCGTCGGACCACGGGTACTGGCCCCCGGTAGTAAATAAGGGCGTCTTCTACCTCGCTTCCGTGTCACTTTCCTATCGGGCACTCTAGCCCAAATCTCCTAGCTTCCTATTTCTAAGGGTTGTTTAAGACCTGGGGTCAGACACTCCCTTCCTAAAATCCTCTACAAATGATCTGATCTAATCTACTAGAGCATTGAATGGACACGTTAAGCCGTCGGACCCCGGGTACTGGTCCCCCGGTAGTAAATAAGGGCGTCTTCTACCTCGCTTCCGTGTCACTTTCCTATCGGGCACTCTAGCCCAAATCTCCTAGCTTCCTATTTCTAAGGGTTGTTTAAGACCTGGGGTCAGACACTCCCTTCCTAAAATCCTCTACATATGATCTGATCTGATCTACTAGAGCATTGAATGGGCACGTTAAGCCGTCGGACCCCGGGTACTGGCCCCCCGGTAGTAAATAAGGGCGTCTTCTACCTCGCTTCCGTGTCACTTTCCTATCGGGCACTCTAGCCCAAATCTCCTAGCTTCCTATTTCTAAGGGTTGTTTAAGACCTGGGGTCAGACACTCCCTTCCTAAAATCCTCTACATATGATCTGATCTGATCTACTAGAGCATTGAATGGGCACGTTAAGCCGTCGGACCACGGGTACTGGCCCCCCGGTAGTAAATAAGGGCGTCTTCTACCTCGCTTCCGTGTCACTTTCCTATCGGGCACTGTAGCCCAAATCTCCTAGCTTCCTATTTCTAAGGGTTGTTTAAGACCTGGGGTCAGACACTCCCTTCCTAAAATCCTCTACAAAGGATCTGATCTAATCTACTAGAGCATTGAATGGACACGTTAAGCCGTCGGACCCCGGGTACTGGTCCCCCGGTAGTAAATAAGGGCGTCTTCTACCTCGCTTCCGTGTCACTTTCCTATCGAGCACTCTAGCCCAAATCTCCTAGCTTCCTATTTCTAAGGGTTGTTTAAGACCTGGGGTCAGACACTCCCTTCCTAAAATCCTCTACAAATGATCTGATCTAATCTACTAGAGCATTGAATGGACACGTTAAGCCGTCGGACCCCGGGTACTGGTCCCCCGGTAGTAAATAAGGGCGTCTTCTACCTCGCTTCCGTGTCACTTTCCTATCGGGCACTCTAGCCCAAATCTCCTAGCTTCCTATTTCTAAGGGTTGTTTAAGACCTGGGGTCAGACACTCCCTTCCTAAAATCCTCTACATATGATCTGATCTGATCTACTAGAGCATTGAATGGGCACGTTAAGCCGTCGGACCCCGGGTACTGGCCCCCCGGTAGTAAATAAGGGCGTCTTCTACCTCGCTTCCGTGTCACTTTCCTATCGGGCACTCTAGCCCAAATCTCCTAGCTTCCTATTTCTAAGGGTTGTTTAAGACCTGGGGTCAGACACTCCCTTCCTAAAATCCTCTACATATGATCTGATCTGATCTACTAGAGCATTGAATGGGCACGTTAAGCCGTCGGACCCCTGGGTACTGGCCCCCCGGTAGTAAATAAGGGCGTCTTCTACCTCGCTTCCGTGTCACTTTCCTATCGGGCACTCTAGCCCAAATCTCCTAGCTTCCTATTTCTAAGGGTTGTTTAAGACCTGGGGTCAGACACTCCCTTCCTAAAATCCTCTACATATGATCTGATCTGATCTACTAGAGCATTGAATGGGCACGTTAAGCCGTCGGACCCCGGGTACTGGTCCCCCGGTAGTAAATAAGGGCGTCTTCTACCTCGCTTCCGTGTCACTTTCCTATCGGGCACTCTAGCCCAAATCTCCTAGCTTCCTATTTCTAAGGGTTGTTTAAGACCTGGGGTCAGACACTCCCTTCCTAAAATCCTCTACATATGATCTGATCTGATCTACTAGAGCATTGAATGGACACGTTAAGCCGTCGGACCCCGGGTACTGGTCCCCCGGTAGTAAATAAGGGCGTCTTCTACCTCGCTTCCGTGTCACTTTCCTATCGGGCACTCTAGCCCAAATCTCCTAGCTTCCTATTTCTAAGGGTTGTTTAAGACCTGGGGTCAGACACTCCCTTCCTAAAATCCTCTACATATGATCTGATCTGATCTACTAGAGCATTGAATGGGCACGTTAAGCCGTCGGACCCCGGGTACTGGCCCCCGGTAGTAAATAAGGGCGTCTTCTACCTCGCTTCCGTGTCACTTTCCTATCGGGCACTCTAGCCCAAATCTCCTAGCTTCCTATTTCTAAGGGTTGTTTAAGACCTGGGGTCAGACACTCCCTTCCTAAAATCCTCTACATATGATCTGATCTGATCTACTAGAGCATTGAATGGGCACGTTAAGCCGTCGGACCCCGGGTACTGGTCCCCCGGTAGTAAATAAGGGCGTCTTCTACCTCGCTTCCGTGTCACTTTCCTATCGGGCACTCTAGCCCAAATCTCCTAGCTTCCTATTTCTAAGGGTTGTTTAAGACCTGGGGTCAGACACTCCCTTCCTAAAATCCTCTACATATGATCTGATCTGATCTACTAGAGCATTGAATGGGCACGTTAAGCCGTCGGACCCCGGGTACTGGCCCCCCGGTAGTAAATAAGGGCGTCTTCTACCTCGCTTCCGTGTCACTTTCCTATCGGGCACTCTAGCCCAAATCTCCTAGCTTCCTATTTCTAAGGGTTGTTTAAGACCTGGGGTCAGACACTCCCTTCCTAAAATCCTCTACATATGATCTGATCTGATCTACTAGAGCATTGAATGGGCACGTTAAGCCGTCGGACCCCGGGTACTGGCCCCCCGGTAGTAAATAAGGGCGTCTTCTACCTCGCTTCCGTGTCACTTTCCTATCGGGCACTCTAGCCCAAATCTCCTAGCTTCCTATTTCTAAGGGTTGTTTAAGACCTGGGGTCAGACACTCCCTTCCTAAAATCCTCTACATATGATCTGATCTGATCTACTAGAGCATTGAATGGGCACGTTAAGCCGTCGGACCCCGGGTACTGGCCCCCCGGTAGTAAATAAGGGCGTCTTCTACCTCGCTTCCGTGTCACTTTCCTATCGGGCACTCTAGCCCAAATCTCCTAGCTTCCTATTTCTAAGGGTTGTTTAAGACCTGGGGTCAGACACTCCCTTCCTAAAATCCTCTACATATGATCTGATCTGATCTACTAGAGCATTGAATGGGCACGTTAAGCCGTCGGACCCCGGGTACTGGCCCCCGGTAGTAAATAAGGGCGTCTTCTACCTCGCTTCCGTGTCACTTTCCTATCGGGCACTCTAGCCCAAATCTCCTAGCTTCCTATTTCTAAGGGTTGTGTAAGATCTGGGGTCAGACACTCCCTTCCTAAAATCCTCTACATATGATCTGATCTGATCTACTAGAGCATTGAATGGGCATGTTAAGCCGTCGGACCCTGGGTACTGGCCCCCGGTAGTAAATAAGGGCGTCTTCTACCTCGCTTCCGTGTCACTTTCCTATCGGGCACTCTAGCCCAAATCTCCTAGCTTCCTATTTCTAAGGGTTGTGTAAGACCTGGGGTCAGACACTCCCTTCCTAAAATCCTCTACATATGATCTGATCTGATCTACTAGAGCATTGAATGGGCACGTTAAGCCGTCGGACCCGGGGTACTGGTCCCCTGGTAGTAAATAAGGGCGTCTTCTACCTCGCTTCCGTGTCACTTTCCTATCGGGCACTCAAGCCCAAATCTCCTAGCTTCCTATTTCTAAGGGTTGTTTAAGACCTGGGGTCAGACACTCCCTTCCTAAAATCCTCTACATATGATCTGATCTGATCTACTAGAGCATTGAATGGGCACGTTAAGCCGTCGGACCCCGGGTACTGGCCCCCCGGTAGTAAATAAGGGCGTCTTCTACCTCGCTTCCGTGTCGCTTTCCTATCGGGCACTCTAGCCCAAATCTCCTAGCTTCCTATTTCTAAGGGTTGTTTAAGACCTGGGGTCAGACACTCCTTCCTAAAATCCTCTACATATGATCTGATCTGATCTACTAGAGCATTGAATGGGCACGTTAAGCCGTCGGACCCCGGGTACTGGCCCCCGGTAGTAAATAAGGGCGTCTTCTACCTCGCTTCCGTGTCACTTTCCTATCGGGCACTCTAGCCCAAATCTCCTAGCTTCCTATTTCTAAGGGTTGTTTAAGACCTGGGGTCAGACACTCCCTTCCTAAAATCCTCTACAAATGATCTGATCTAATCTACTAGAGCATTGAATGGACACGTTAAGCCGTCGGACCCCGGGTACTGGTCCCCCGGTAGTAAATAAGGGCGTCTTCTACCTCGCTTCCGTGTCACTTTCCTATCGGGCACTCTAGCCCAAATCTCCTAGCTTCCTATTTCTAAGGGTTGTTTAAGACCTGGGGTCAGACACTCCCTTCCTAAAATCCTCTACATATGATCTGATCTGATCTACTAGAGCATTGAATGGGCACGTTAAGCCGTCGGACCCCGGGTACTGGTCCCCCGGTAGTAAATAAGGGCGTCTTCTACCTCGCTTCCGTGTCACTTTCCTATCGGGCACTCTAGCCCAAATCTCCTAGCTTCCTATTTCTAAGGGTTGTTTAAGACCTGGGGTCAGACACTCCCTTCCTAAAATCCTCTACATATGATCTGATCTGATCTACTAGAGCATTGAATGGGCACGTTAAGCCGTCGGACCACGGGTACTGGCCCCCGGTAGTAAATAAGGGCGTCTTCTACCTCGCTTCCGTGTCACTTTCCTATCGGGCACTGTAGCCCAAATCTCCTAGCTTCCTATTTCTAAGGGTTGTTTAAGACCTGGGGTCAGACACTCCCTTCCTAAAATCCTCTACAAATGATCTGATCTAATCTACTAGAGCATTGAATGGACACGTTAAGCCGTCGGACCCCGGGTACTGGTCCCCCGGTAGTAAATAAGGGCGTCTTCTACCTCGCTTCCGTGTCACTTTCCTATCGGGCACTCTAGCCCAAATCTCCTAGCTTCCTATTTCTAAGGGTTGTTTAAGACCTGGGGTCAGACACTCCCTTCCTAAAATCCTCTACATATGATCTGATCTGATCTACTAGAGCATTGAATGGGCACGTTAAGCCGTCGGACCCCGGGTACTGGCCCCCCGGTAGTAAATAAGGGCGTCTTCTACCTCGCTTCCGTGTCACTTTCCTATCGGGCACTCTAGCCCAAATCTCCTAGCTTCCTATTTCTAAGGGTTGTTTAAGACCTGGGGTCAGACACTCCCTTCCTAAAATCCTCTACATATGATCTGATCTGATCTACTAGAGCATTGAATGGGCACGTTAAGCCGTCGGACCACGGGTACTGGCCCCCCGGTAGTAAATAAGGGCGTCTTCTACCTCGCTTCCGTGTCACTTTCCTATCGGGCACTCTAGCCCAAATCTCCTAGCTTCCTATTTCTAAGGGTTGTTTAAGACCTGGGGTCAGACACTCCCTTCCTAAAATCCTCTACAAATGATCTGATCTGATCTACTAGAGCATTGAATGGGCACGTTAAGCCGTCGGACCCCGGGTACTGGTCCCCCGGTAGTAAATAAGGGCGTCTTCTACCTCGCTTCCGTGTCACTTTCCTATCGGGCACTCTAGCCCAAATCTCCTAGCTTCCTATTTCTAAGGGTTGTTTAAGACCTGGGGTCAGACACTCCCTTCCTAAAATCCTCTACATATGATCTGATCTGATCTACTAGAGCATTGAATGGGCACGTTAAGCCGTCGGACCCCGGGTACTGGCCCCCGGTAGTAAATAAGGGCGTCTTCTACCTCGCTTCCGTGTCACTTTCCTATCGGGCACTCTAGCCCAAATCTCCTAGCTTCCTATTTCTAAGGGTTGTTTAAGACCTGGGGTCAGACACTCCCTTCCTAAAATCCTCTACATATGATCTGATCTGATCTACTAGAGCATTGAATGGGCACGTTAAGCCGTCGGACCCCGGGTACTGGCCCCCGGTAGTAAATAAGGGCGTCTTCTACCTCGCTTCCGTGTCACTTTCCTATCGGGCACTCTAGCCCAAATCTCCTAGCTTCCTATTTCTAAGGGTTGTTTAAGACCTGGGGTCAGACACTCCCTTCCTAAAATCCTCTACATATGATCTGATCTGATCTACTAGAGCATTGAATGGGCACGTTAAGCCGTCGGACCCCGGGTACTGGCCCCCCGGTAGTAAATAAGGGCGTCTTCTACCTCGCTTCCGTGTCACTTTCCTATCGGGCACTCTAGCCCAAATCTCCTAGCTTCCTATTTCTAAGGGTTGTTTAAGACCTGGGGTCAGACACTCCCTTCCTAAAATCCTCTACATATGATCTGATCTGATCTACTAGAGCATTGAATGGGCACGTTAAGCCGTCGGACCCCGGGTACTGGTCCCCCGGTAGTAAATAAGGGCGTCTTCTACCTCGCTTCCGTGTCACTTTCCTATCGGGCACTCTAGCCCAAATCTCCTAGCTTCCTATTTCTAAGGGTTGTGTAAGACCTGGGGTCAGACACTCCCTTCCTAAAATCCTCTACAAATGATCTGATCTAATCTACTAGAGCATTGAATGGACACGTTAAGCCGTCGGACCCCGGGTACTGGTCCCCCGGTAGTAAATAAGGGCGTCTTCTACCTCGCTTCCGTGTCACTTTCCTATCGGGCACTCTAGCCCAAATCTCCTAGCTTCCTATTTCTAAGGGTTGTTTAAGACCTGGGGTCAGACACTCCCTTCCTAAAATCCTCTACATATGATCTGATCTGATCTACTAGAGCATTGAATGGGCACGTTAAGCCTTCGGACCCCGGGTACTGGCCCCCCGGTAGTAAATAAGAGCGTCTTCTACCTCGCTTCCGTGTCACTTTCCTATCGGGCACTCTAGCCCAAATCTCCTAGCTTCCTATTTCTAAGGGTTGTTTAAGACCTGGGGTCAGACACTCCCTTCCTAAAATCCTCTACATATGATCTGATCTGATCTACTAGAGCATTGAATGGGCACGTTAAGCCGTCGGACCCTGGGTACTGGCCCCCCGGTAGTAAATAAGGGCGTCTTCTACCTCGCTTCCGTGTCACTTTCCTATCGGGCACTCTAGCCCAAATCTCCTAGCTTCCTATTTCTAAGGGTTGTTTAAGACCTGGGGTCAGACACTCCCTTCCTAAAATCCTCTACATATGATCTGATCTGATCTACTAGAGCATTGAATGGGCACGTTAAGCCGTCGGACCCCGGGTACTGGCCCCCGGTAGTAAATAAGGGCGTCTTCTACCTCGCTTCCGTGTCACTTTCCTATCGGGCACTCTAGCCCAAATCTCCTAGCTTCCTATTTCTAAGGGTTGTGTAAGATCTGGGGTCAGACACTCCCTTCCTAAAATCCTCTACATATGATCTGATCTGATCTACTAGAGCATTGAATGGGCATGTTAAGCCGTCGGACCCTGGGTACTGGCCCCCCGGTAGTAAATAAGGGCGTCTTCTACCTCGCTTCCGTGTCACTTTCCTATCGGGCACTCTAGCCCAAATCTCCTAGCTTCCTATTTCTAAGGGTTGTGTAAGACCTGGGGTCAGACACTCCCTTCCTAAAATCCTCTACATATGATCTGATCTGATCTACTAGAGCATTGAATGGGCACGTTAAGCCGTCGGACCCCGGGTACTGGTCCCCTGGTAGTAAATAAGGGCGTCTTCTACCTCGCTTCCGTGTCACTTTCCTATCGGGCACTCAAGCCCAAATCTCCTAGCTTCCTATTTCTAAGGGTTGTTTAAGACCTGGGGTCAGACACTCCCTTCCTAAAATCCTCTACAAATGATCTGATCTAATCTACTAGAGCATTGAATGGGCACGTTAAGCCGTCGGACCCCGGGTACTGGCCCCGGTAGTAAATAAGGGCGTCTTCTACCTCGCTTCCGTGTCACTTTCCTATCGGGCACTCTAGCCCAAATCTCCTAGCTTCCTATTTCTAAGGGTTGTTTAAGACCTGGGGTCAGACACTCCCTTCCTAAAATCCTCTACATATGATCTGATCTGATCTACTAGAGCATTGAATGGGCACGTTAAGCCGTCGGACCCCGGGTACTGGCCCCCCGGTAGTAAATAAGGGCGTCTTCTACCTCGCTTCCGTGTCACTTTCCTATCGGGCACTCTAGCCCAAATCTCCTAGCTTCCTATTTCTAAGGGTTGTTTAAGACCTGGGGTCAGACACTCCCTTCCTAAAATCCTCTACATATGATCTGATCTGATCTACTAGAGCATTGAATGGGCACGTTAAGCCGTCGGACCCCGGGTACTGGCCCCCCGGTAGTAAATAAGGGCGTCTTCTACCTCGCTTCCGTGTCACTTTCCTATCGGGCACTCTAGCCCAAATCTCCTAGCTTCCTATTTCTAAGGGTTGTTTAAGACCTGGGGTCAGACACTCCCTTCCTAAAATCCTCTACATATGATCTGATCTGATCTACTAGAGCATTGAATGGGCACGTTAAGCCGTCGGACCCCGGGTACTGGCCCCCGGTAGTAAATAAGGGCGTCTTCTACCTCGCTTCCGTGTCACTTTCCTATCGGGCACTCTAGCCCAAATCTCCTAGCTTCCTATTTCTAAGGGTTGTTTAAGACCTGGGGTCAGACACTCCCTTCCTAAAATCCTCTACATATGATCTGATCTGATCTACTAGAGCATTGAATGGGCACGTTAAGCCGTCGGACCCCGGGTACTGGCCCCCCGGTAGTAAATAAGGGCGTCTTCTACCTCGCTTCCGTGTCACTTTCCTATCGGGCACTCTAGCCCAAATCTCCTAGCTTCCTATTTCTAAGGGTTGTTTAAGACCTGGGGTCAGACACTCCCTTCCTAAAATCCTCTACAAATGATCTGATCTAATCTACTAGAGCATTGAATGGACACGTTAAGCCGTCGGACCCCGGGTACTGGTCCCCCGGTAGTAAATAAGGGCGTCTTCTACCTCGCTTCCGTGTCACTTTCCTATCGGGCACTCTAGCCCAAATCTCCTAGCTTCCTATTTCTAAGGGTTGTTTAAGACCTGGGGTCAGACACTCCCTTCCTAAAATCCTCTACATATGATCTGATCTGATCTACTAGAGCATTGAATGGGCACGTTAAGCCGTCGGACCCCGGGTACTGGTCCCCCGGTAGTAAATAAGGGCGTCTTCTACCTCGCTTCCGTGTCACTTTCCTATCGGGCACTCTAGCCCAAATCTCCTAGCTTCCTATTTCTAAGGGTTGTTTAAGACCTGGGGTCAGACACTCCCTTCCTAAAATCCTCTACATATGATCTGATCTGATCTACTAGAGCATTGAATGGGCACGTTAAGCCGTCGGACCCCGGGTACTGGTCCCCCGGTAGTAAATAAGGGCGTCTTCTACCTCGCTTCCGTGTCACTTTCCTATCGGGCACTCTAGCCCAAATCTCCTAGCTTCCTATTTCTAAGGGTTGTTTAAGACCTGGGGTCAGACACTCCCTTCCTAAAATCCTCTACATATGATCTGATCTGATCTACTAGAGCATTGAATGGGCACGTTAAGCCGTCGGACCCACGGGTACTGGCCCCCGGTAGTAAATAAGGGCGTCTTCTACCTCGCTTCCGTGTCACTTTCCTATCGGGCACTCTAGCCCAAATCTCCTAGCTTCCTATTTCTAAGGGTTGTTTAAGACCTGGGGTCAGACACTCCCTTCCTAAAATCCTCTACATATGATCTGATCTGATCTACTAGAGCATTGAATGGGCACGTTAAGCCGTCGGACCCCGGGTACTGGTCCCCCGGTAGTAAATAAGGGCGTCTTCTACCTCGCTTCCGTGTCACTTTCCTATCGGGCACTCTAGCCCAAATCTCCTAGCTTCCTATTTCTAAGGGTTGTTTAAGACCTGGGGTCAGACACTCCCTTCCTAAAATCCTCTACATATGATCTGATCTGATCTACTAGAGCATTGAATGGGCACGTTAAGCCGTCGGACCCCGGGTACTGGCCCCCGGTAGTAAATAAGGGCGTCTTCTACCTCGCTTCCGTGTCACTTTCCTATCGGGCACTCTAGCCCAAATCTCCTAGCTTCCTATTTCTAAGGGTTGTTTAAGACCTGGGGTCAGACACTCCCTTCCTAAAATCCTCTACATATGATCTGATCTGATCTACTAGAGCATTGAATGGGCACGTTAAGCCGTCGGACCCCGGGTACTGGCCCCCGGTAGTAAATAAGGGCGTCTTCTACCTCGCTTCCGTGTCACTTTCCTATCGGGCACTCTAGCCCAAATCTCCTAGCTTCCTATTTCTAAGGGTTGTTTAAGACCTGGGGTCAGACACTCCCTTCCTAAAATCCTCTACAAATGATCTGATCTAATCTACTAGAGCATTGAATGGACACGTTAAGCCGTCGGACCCCGGGTACTGGTCCCCCGGTAGTAAATAAGGGCGTCTTCTACCTCGCTTCCGTGTCACTTTCCTATCGGGCACTCTAGCCCAAATCTCCTAGCTTCCTATTTCTAAGGGTTGTTTAAGACCTGGGGTCAGACACTCCCTTCCTAAAATCCTCTACATATGATCTGATCTGATCTACTAGAGCATTGAATGGGCACGTTAAGCCGTCGGACCCCGGGTACTGGCCCCCGGTAGTAAATAAGGGCGTCTTCTACCTCGCTTCCGTGTCACTTTCCTATCGGGCACTCTAGCCCAAATCTCCTAGCTTCCTATTTCTAAGGGTTGTTTAAGACCTGGGGTCAGACACTCCCTTCCTAAAATCCTCTACATATGATCTGATCTGATCTACTAGAGCATTGAATGGGCACGTTAAGCCGTCGGACCCCGGGTACTGGCCCCCGGTAGTAAATAAGGGCGTCTTCTACCTCGCTTCCGTGTCACTTTCCTATCGGGCACTCTAGCCCAAATCTCCTAGCTTCCTATTTCTAAGGGTTGTTTAAGACCTGGGGTCAGACACTCCCTTCCTAAAATCCTCTACATATGATCTGATCTGATCTACTAGAGCATTGAATGGGCACGTTAAGCCGTCGGACCCCGGGTACTGGCCCCCCGGTAGTAAATAAGGGCGTCTTCTACCTCGCTTCCGTGTCACTTTCCTATCGGGCACTCTAGCCCAAATCTCCTAGCTTCCTATTTCTAAGGGTTGTTTAAGACCTGGGGTCAGACACTCCCTTCCTAAAATCCTCTACATATGATCTGATCTGATCTACTAGAGCATTGAATGGGCACGTTAAGCCGTCGGACCCCGGGTACTGGCCCCCGGTAGTAAATAAGGGCGTCTTCTACCTCGCTTCCGTGTCACTTTCCTATCGGGCACTCTAGCCCAAATCTCCTAGCTTCCTATTTCTAAGGGTTGTTTAAGACCTGGGGTCAGACACTCCCTTCCTAAAATCCTCTACATATGATCTGATCTGATCTACTAGAGCATTGAATGGGCACGTTAAGCCGTCGGACCCCGGGTACTGGCCCCCGGTAGTAAATAAGGGCGTCTTCTACCTCGCTTCCGTGTCACTTTCCTATCGGGCACTCTAGCCCAAATCTCCTAGCTTCCTATTTCTAAGGGTTGTTTAAGACCTGGGGTCAGACACTCCCTTCCTAAAATCCTCTACATATGATCTGATCTGATCTACTAGAGCATTGAATGGGCACGTTAAGCCGTCGGACCCCGGGTACTGGTCCCCCGGTAGTAAATAAGGGCGTCTTCTACCTCGCTTCCGTGTCACTTTCCTATCGGGCACTCTAGCCCAAATCTCCTAGCTTCCTATTTCTAAGGGTTGTTTAAGACCTGGGGTCAGACACTCCCTTCCTAAAATCCTCTACATATGATCTGATCTGATCTACTAGAGCATTGAATGGGCACGTTAAGCCGTCGGACCCCGGGTACTGGCCCCCCGGTAGTAAATAAGGGCGTCTTCTACCTCGCTTCCGTGTCACTTTCCTATCGGGCACTCTAGCCCAAATCTCCTAGCTTCCTATTTCTAAGGGTTGTTTAAGACCTGGGGTCAGACACTCCCTTCCTAAAATCCTCTACATATGATCTGATCTGATCTACTAGAGCATTGAATGGGCACGTTAAGCCGTCGGACCCCGGGTACTGGCCCCCGGTAGTAAATAAGGGCGTCTTCTACCTCGCTTCCGTGTCACTTTCCTATCGGGCACTCTAGCCCAAATCTCCTAGCTTCCTATTTCTAAGGGTTGTTTAAGACCTGGGGTCAGACACTCCCTTCCTAAAATCCTCTACATATGATCTGATCTGATCTACTAGAGCATTGAATGGGCACGTTAAGCCGTCGGACCCCGGGTACTGGCCCCCGGTAGTAAATAAGGGCGTCTTCTACCTCGCTTCCGTGTCACTTTCCTATCGGGCACTCTAGCCCAAATCTCCTAGCTTCCTATTTCTAAGGGTTGTTTAAGACCTGGGGTCAGACACTCCCTTCCTAAAATCCTCTACATATGATCTGATCTGATCTACTAGAGCATTGAATGGGCACGTTAAGCCGTCGGACCCCGGGTACTGGCCCCCCGGTAGTAAATAAGGGCGTCTTCTACCTCGCTTCCGTGTCACTTTCCTATCGGGCACTCTAGCCCAAATCTCCTAGCTTCCTATTTCTAAGGGTTGTTTAAGACCTGGGGTCAGACACTCCCTTCCTAAAATCCTCTACATATGATCTGATCTGATCTACTAGAGCATTGAATGGGCACGTTAAGCCGTCGGACCCCGGGTACTGGCCCCCGGTAGTAAATAAGGGCGTCTTCTACCTCGCTTCCGTGTCACTTTCCTATCGGGCACTCTAGCCCAAATCTCCTAGCTTCCTATTTCTAAGGGTTGTTTAAGACCTGGGGTCAGACACTCCCTTCCTAAAATCCTCTACATATGATCTGATCTGATCTACTAGAGCATTGAATGGGCACGTTAAGCCGTCGGACCCCGGGTACTGGCCCCCGGTAGTAAATAAGGGCGTCTTCTACCTCGCTTCCGTGTCACTTTCCTATCGGGCACTCTAGCCCAAATCTCCTAGCTTCCTATTTCTAAGGGTTGTTTAAGACCTGGGGTCAGACACTCCCTTCCTAAAATCCTCTACATATGATCTGATCTGATCTACTAGAGCATTGAATGGGCACGTTAAGCCGTCGGACCCCGGGTACTGGCCCCCGGTAGTAAATAAGGGCGTCTTCTACCTCGCTTCCGTGTCACTTTCCTATCGGGCACTCTAGCCCAAATCTCCTAGCTTCCTATTTCTAAGGGTTGTGTAAGACCTGGGGTCAGACACTCCCTTCCTAAAATCCTCTACATATGATCTGATCTGATCTACTAGAGCATTGAATGGGCACGTTAAGCCGTCGGACCCCGGGTACTGGCCCCCGGTAGTAAATAAGGGCGTCTTCTACCTCGCTTCCGTGTCACTTTCCTATCGGGCACTCTAGCCCAAATCTCCTAGCTTCCTATTTCTAAGGGTTGTTTAAGACCTGGGGTCAGACACTCCCTTCCTAAAATCCTCTACATATGATCTGATCTGATCTACTAGAGCATTGAATGGGCACGTTAAGCCGTCGGACCCCGGGTACTGGCCCCCGGTAGTAAATAAGGGCGTCTTCTACCTCGCTTCCGTGTCACTTTCCTATCGGGCACTCTAGCCCAAATCTCCTAGCTTCCTATTTCTAAGGGTTGTTTAAGACCTGGGGTCAGACACTCCCTTCCTAAAATCCTCTACATATGATCTGATCTGATCTACTAGAGCATTGAATGGGCACGTTAAGCCGTCGGACCCCGGGTACTGGCCCCCGGTAGTAAATAAGGGCGTCTTCTACCTCGCTTCCGTGTCACTTTCCTATCGGGCACTCTAGCCCAAATCTCCTAGCTTCCTATTTCTAAGGGTTGTTTAAGACCTGGGGTCAGACACTCCCTTCCTAAAATCCTCTACATATGATCTGATCTGATCTACTAGAGCATTGAATGGGCACGTTAAGCCGTCGGACCCCGGGTACTGGCCCCCGGTAGTAAATAAGGGCGTCTTCTACCTCGCTTCCGTGTCACTTTCCTATCGGGCACTCTAGCCCAAATCTCCTAGCTTCCTATTTCTAAGGGTTGTTTAAGACCTGGGGTCAGACACTCCCTTCCTAAAATCCTCTACATATGATCTGATCTGATCTACTAGAGCATTGAATGGGCACGTTAAGCCGTCGGACCCCGGGTACTGGCCCCCCGGTAGTAAATAAGGGCGTCTTCTACCTCGCTTCCGTGTCACTTTCCTATCGGGCACTCTAGCCCAAATCTCCTAGCTTCCTATTTCTAAGGGTTGTTTAAGACCTGGGGTCAGACACTCCCTTCCTAAAATCCTCTACATATGATCTGATCTGATCTACTAGAGCATTGAATGGGCACGTTAAGCCGTCGGACCCCGGGTACTGGCCCCCGGTAGTAAATAAGGGCGTCTTCTACCTCGCTTCCGTGTCACTTTCCTATCGGGCACTCTAGCCCAAATCTCCTAGCTTCCTATTTCTAAGGGTTGTTTAAGACCTGGGGTCAGACACTCCCTTCCTAAAATCCTCTACATATGATCTGATCTGATCTACTAGAGCATTGAATGGGCACGTTAAGCCGTCGGACCCCGGGTACTGGCCCCCGGTAGTAAATAAGGGCGTCTTCTACCTCGCTTCCGTGTCACTTTCCTATCGGGCACTCTAGCCCAAATCTCCTAGCTTCCTATTTCTAAGGGTTGTTTAAGACCTGGGGTCAGACACTCCCTTCCTAAAATCCTCTACATATGATCTGATCTGATCTACTAGAGCATTGAATGGGCACGTTAAGCCGTCGGACCCCGGGTACTGGTCCCCCGGTAGTAAATAAGGGCGTCTTCTACCTCGCTTCCGTGTCACTTTCCTATCGGGCACTCTAGCCCAAATCTCCTAGCTTCCTATTTCTAAGGGTTGTTTAAGACCTGGGGTCAGACACTCCCTTCCTAAAATCCTCTACATATGATCTGATCTGATCTACTAGAGCATTGAATGGGCACGTTAAGCCGTCGGACCCCGGGTACTGGCCCCCGGTAGTAAATAAGGGCGTCTTCTACCTCGCTTCCGTGTCACTTTCCTATCGGGCACTCTAGCCCAAATCTCCTAGCTTCCTATTTCTAAGGGTTGTTTAAGACCTGGGGTCAGACACTCCCTTCCTAAAATCCTCTACATATGATCTGATCTGATCTACTAGAGCATTGAATGGGCACGTTAAGCCGTCGGACCCCGGGTACTGGCCCCCCGGTAGTAAATAAGGGCGTCTTCTACCTCGCTTCCGTGTCACTTTCCTATCGGGCACTCTAGCCCAAATCTCCTAGCTTCCTATTTCTAAGGGTTGTTTAAGACCTGGGGTCAGACACTCCCTTCCTAAAATCCTCTACATATGATCTGATCTGATCTACTAGAGCATTGAATGGGCACGTTAAGCCGTCGGACCACGGGTACTGGCCCCCGGTAGTAAATAAGGGCGTCTTCTACCTCGCTTCCGTGTCACTTTCCTATCGGGCACTCTAGCCCAAATCTCCTAGCTTCCTATTTCTAAGGGTTGTTTAAGACCTGGGGTCAGACACTCCCTTCCTAAAATCCTCTACATATGATCTGATCTGATCTACTAGAGCATTGAATGGGCACGTTAAGCCGTCGGACCCCGGGTACTGGCCCCCCGGTAGTAAATAAGGGCGTCTTCTACCTCGCTTCCGTGTCACTTTCCTATCGGGCACTCTAGCCCAAATCTCCTAGCTTCCTATTTCTAAGGGTTGTTTAAGACCTGGGGTCAGACACTCCCTTCCTAAAATCCTCTACATATGATCTGATCTGATCTACTAGAGCATTGAATGGGCACGTTAAGCCGTCGGACCCCGGGTACTGGCCCCCGGTAGTAAATAAGGGCGTCTTCTACCTCGCTTCCGTGTCACTTTCCTATCGGGCACTCTAGCCCAAATCTCCTAGCTTCCTATTTCTAAGGGTTGTTTAAGACCTGGGGTCAGACACTCCCTTCCTAAAATCCTCTACATATGATCTGATCTGATCTACTAGAGCATTGAATGGGCACGTTAAGCCGTCGGACCCCGGGTACTGGCCCCCGGTAGTAAATAAGGGCGTCTTCTACCTCGCTTCCGTGTCACTTTCCTATCGGGCACTCTAGCCCAAATCTCCTAGCTTCCTATTTCTAAGGGTTGTTTAAGACCTGGGGTCAGACACTCCCTTCCTAAAATCCTCTACATATGATCTGATCTGATCTACTAGAGCATTGAATGGGCACGTTAAGCCGTCGGACCCCGGGTACTGGCCCCCCGGTAGTAAATAAGGGCGTCTTCTACCTCGCTTCCGTGTCACTTTCCTATCGGGCACTCTAGCCCAAATCTCCTAGCTTCCTATTTCTAAGGGTTGTTTAAGACCTGGGGTCAGACACTCCCTTCCTAAAATCCTCTACATATGATCTGATCTGATCTACTAGAGCATTGAATGGGCACGTTAAGCCGTCGGACCCCGGGTACTGGCCCCCCGGTAGTAAATAAGGGCGTCTTCTACCTCGCTTCCGTGTCACTTTCCTATCGGGCACTCTAGCCCAAATCTCCTAGCTTCCTATTTCTAAGGGTTGTTTAAGACCTGGGGTCAGACACTCCCTTCCTAAAATCCTCTACATATGATCTGATCTGATCTACTAGAGCATTGAATGGGCACGTTAAGCCGTCGGACCCCGGGTACTGGCCCCCCGGTAGTAAATAAGGGCGTCTTCTACCTCGCTTCCGTGTCACTTTCCTATCGGGCACTCTAGCCCAAATCTCCTAGCTTCCTATTTCTAAGGGTTGTTTAAGACCTGGGGTCAGACACTCCCTTCCTAAAATCCTCTACATATGATCTGATCTGATCTACTAGAGCATTGAATGGGCACGTTAAGCCGTCGGACCCCGGGTACTGGCCCCCGGTAGTAAATAAGGGCGTCTTCTACCTCGCTTCCGTGTCACTTTCCTATCGGGCACTCTAGCCCAAATCTCCTAGCTTCCTATTTCTAAGGGTTGTTTAAGACCTGGGGTCAGACACTCCCTTCCTAAAATCCTCTACATATGATCTGATCTGATCTACTAGAGCATTGAATGGGCACGTTAAGCCGTCGGACCCCGGGTACTGGCCCCCGGTAGTAAATAAGGGCGTCTTCTACCTCGCTTCCGTGTCACTTTCCTATCGGGCACTCTAGCCCAAATCTCCTAGCTTCCTATTTCTAAGGGTTGTTTAAGACCTGGGGTCAGACACTCCCTTCCTAAAATCCTCTACATATGATCTGATCTGATCTACTAGAGCATTGAATGGGCACGTTAAGCCGTCGGACCCCGGGTACTGGTCCCCCGGTAGTAAATAAGGGCGTCTTCTACCTCGCTTCCGTGTCACTTTCCTATCGGGCACTCTAGCCCAAATCTCCTAGCTTCCTATTTCTAAGGGTTGTTTAAGACCTGGGGTCAGACACTCCCTTCCTAAAATCCTCTACATATGATCTGATCTGATCTACTAGAGCATTGAATGGGCACGTTAAGCCGTCGGACCCCGGGTACTGGCCCCCGGTAGTAAATAAGGGCGTCTTCTACCTCGCTTCCGTGTCACTTTCCTATCGGGCACTCTAGCCCAAATCTCCTAGCTTCCTATTTCTAAGGGTTGTTTAAGACCTGGGGTCAGACACTCCCTTCCTAAAATCCTCTACATATGATCTGATCTGATCTACTAGAGCATTGAATGGGCACGTTAAGCCGTCGGACCCCGGGTACTGGCCCCCGGTAGTAAATAAGGGCGTCTTCTACCTCGCTTCCGTGTCACTTTCCTATCGGGCACTCTAGCCCAAATCTCCTAGCTTCCTATTTCTAAGGGTTGTTTAAGACCTGGGGTCAGACACTCCCTTCCTAAAATCCTCTACATATGATCTGATCTGATCTACTAGAGCATTGAATGGGCACGTTAAGCCGTCGGACCCCGGGTACTGGTCCCCCGGTAGTAAATAAGGGCGTCTTCTACCTCGCTTCCGTGTCACTTTCCTATCGGGCACTCTAGCCCAAATCTCCTAGCTTCCTATTTCTAAGGGTTGTTTAAGACCTGGGGTCAGACACTCCCTTCCTAAAATCCTCTACATATGATCTGATCTGATCTACTAGAGCATTGAATGGGCACGTTAAGCCGTCGGACCCCGGGTACTGGTCCCCCGGTAGTAAATAAGGGCGTCTTCTACCTCGCTTCCGTGTCACTTTCCTATCGGGCACTCTAGCCCAAATCTCCTAGCTTCCTATTTCTAAGGGTTGTTTAAGACCTGGGGTCAGACACTCCCTTCCTAAAATCCTCTACATATGATCTGATCTGATCTACTAGAGCATTGAATGGGCACGTTAAGCCGTCGGACCCCGGGTACTGGCCCCCGGTAGTAAATAAGGGCGTCTTCTACCTCGCTTCCGTGTCACTTTCCTATCGGGCACTCTAGCCCAAATCTCCTAGCTTCCTATTTCTAAGGGTTGTTTAAGACCTGGGGTCAGACACTCCCTTCCTAAAATCCTCTACATATGATCTGATCTGATCTACTAGAGCATTGAATGGGCACGTTAAGCCGTCGGACCCCGGGTACTGGTCCCCCGGTAGTAAATAAGGGCGTCTTCTACCTCGCTTCCGTGTCACTTTCCTATCGGGCACTCTAGCCCAAATCTCCTAGCTTCCTATTTCTAAGGGTTGTTTAAGACCTGGGGTCAGACACTCCCTTCCTAAAATCCTCTACATATGATCTGATCTGATCTACTAGAGCATTGAATGGGCACGTTAAGCCGTCGGACCCCGGGTACTGGTCCCCCGGTAGTAAATAAGGGCGTCTTCTACCTCGCTTCCGTGTCACTTTCCTATCGGGCACTCTAGCCCAAATCTCCTAGCTTCCTATTTCTAAGGGTTGTTTAAGACCTGGGGTCAGACACTCCCTTCCTAAAATCCTCTACATATGATCTGATCTGATCTACTAGAGCATTGAATGGGCACGTTAAGCCGTCGGACCCCGGGTACTGGCCCCCCGGTAGTAAATAAGGGCGTCTTCTACCTCGCTTCCGTGTCACTTTCCTATCGGGCACTCTAGCCCAAATCTCCTAGCTTCCTATTTCTAAGGGTTGTTTAAGACCTGGGGTCAGACACTCCCTTCCTAAAATCCTCTACATATGATCTGATCTGATCTACTAGAGCATTGAATGGGACACGTTAAGCCGTCGGACCCCGGGTACTGGTCCCCCGGTAGTAAATAAGGGCGTCTTCTACCTCGCTTCCGTGTCACTTTCCTATCGGGCACTCTAGCCCAAATCTCCTAGCTTCCTATTTCTAAGGGTTGTTTAAGACCTGGGGTCAGACACTCCCTTCCTAAAATCCTCTACATATGATCTGATCTGATCTACTAGAGCATTGAATGGGCACGTTAAGCCGTCGGACCCCGGGTACTGGCCCCCGGTAGTAAATAAGGGCGTCTTCTACCTCGCTTCCGTGTCACTTTCCTATCGGGCACTCTAGCCCAAATCTCCTAGCTTCCTATTTCTAAGGGTTGTTTAAGACCTGGGGTCAGACACTCCCTTCCTAAAATCCTCTACATATGATCTGATCTGATCTACTAGAGCATTGAATGGGCACGTTAAGCCGTCGGACCCCGGGTACTGGCCCCCGGTAGTAAATAAGGGCGTCTTCTACCTCGCTTCCGTGTCACTTTCCTATCGGGCACTCTAGCCCAAATCTCCTAGCTTCCTATTTCTAAGGGTTGTTTAAGACCTGGGGTCAGACACTCCCTTCCTAAAATCCTCTACATATGATCTGATCTGATCTACTAGAGCATTGAATGGGCACGTTAAGCCGTCGGACCCCGGGTACTGGCCCCCGGTAGTAAATAAGGGCGTCTTCTACCTCGCTTCCGTGTCACTTTCCTATCGGGCACTCTAGCCCAAATCTCCTAGCTTCCTATTTCTAAGGGTTGTTTAAGACCTGGGGTCAGACACTCCCTTCCTAAAATCCTCTACATATGATCTGATCTGATCTACTAGAGCATTGAATGGGCACGTTAAGCCGTCGGACCCCGGGTACTGGCCCCCCGGTAGTAAATAAGGGCGTCTTCTACCTCGCTTCCGTGTCACTTTCCTATCGGGCACTCTAGCCCAAATCTCCTAGCTTCCTATTTCTAAGGGTTGTTTAAGACCTGGGGTCAGACACTCCCTTCCTAAAATCCTCTACATATGATCTGATCTGATCTACTAGAGCATTGAATGGGCACGTTAAGCCGTCGGACCCCGGGTACTGGCCCCCGGTAGTAAATAAGGGCGTCTTCTACCTCGCTTCCGTGTCACTTTCCTATCGGGCACTCTAGCCCAAATCTCCTAGCTTCCTATTTCTAAGGGTTGTTTAAGACCTGGGGTCAGACACTCCCTTCCTAAAATCCTCTACATATGATCTGATCTGATCTACTAGAGCATTGAATGGGCACGTTAAGCCGTCGGACCCCGGGTACTGGCCCCCGGTAGTAAATAAGGGCGTCTTCTACCTCGCTTCCGTGTCACTTTCCTATCGGGCACTCTAGCCCAAATCTCCTAGCTTCCTATTTCTAAGGGTTGTTTAAGACCTGGGGTCAGACACTCCCTTCCTAAAATCCTCTACATATGATCTGATCTGATCTACTAGAGCATTGAATGGGCACGTTAAGCCGTCGGACCCCGGGTACTGGCCCCCGGTAGTAAATAAGGGCGTCTTCTACCTCGCTTCCGTGTCACTTTCCTATCGGGCACTCTAGCCCAAATCTCCTAGCTTCCTATTTCTAAGGGTTGTTTAAGACCTGGGGTCAGACACTCCCTTCCTAAAATCCTCTACATATGATCTGATCTGATCTACTAGAGCATTGAATGGGCACGTTAAGCCGTCGGACCCCGGGTACTGGCCCCCGGTAGTAAATAAGGGCGTCTTCTACCTCGCTTCCGTGTCACTTTCCTATCGGGCACTCTAGCCCAAATCTCCTAGCTTCCTATTTCTAAGGGTTGTTTAAGACCTGGGGTCAGACACTCCCTTCCTAAAATCCTCTACATATGATCTGATCTGATCTACTAGAGCATTGAATGGGCACGTTAAGCCGTCGGACCCCGGGTACTGGCCCCGGTAGTAAATAAGGGCGTCTTCTACCTCGCTTCCGTGTCACTTTCCTATCGGGCACTCTAGCCCAAATCTCCTAGCTTCCTATTTCTAAGGGTTGTTTAAGACCTGGGGTCAGACACTCCCTTCCTAAAATCCTCTACATATGATCTGATCTGATCTACTAGAGCATTGAATGGGCACGTTAAGCCGTCGGACCCCGGGTACTGGCCCCCCGGTAGTAAATAAGGGCGTCTTCTACCTCGCTTCCGTGTCACTTTCCTATCGGGCACTCTAGCCCAAATCTCCTAGCTTCCTATTTCTAAGGGTTGTTTAAGACCTGGGGTCAGACACTCCCTTCCTAAAATCCTCTACATATGATCTGATCTGATCTACTAGAGCATTGAATGGGCACGTTAAGCCGTCGGACCCCGGGTACTGGCCCCCGGTAGTAAATTAGGGCGTCTTCTACCTCGCTTCCGTGTCACTTTCCTATCGGGCACTCTAGCCCAAATCTCCTAGCTTCCTATTTCTAAGGGTTGTTTAAGACCTGGGGTCAGACACTCCCTTCCTAAAATCCTCTACATATGATCTGATCTGATCTACTAGAGCATTGAATGGGCACGTTAAGCCGTCGGACCCCGGGTACTGGCCCCCGGTAGTAAATAAGGGCGTCTTCTACCTCGCTTCCGTGTCACTTTCCTATCGGGCACTCTAGCCCAAATCTCCTAGCTTCCTATTTCTAAGGGTTGTTTAAGACCTGGGGTCAGACACTCCCTTCCTAAAATCCTCTACATATGATCTGATCTGATCTACTAGAGCATTGAATGGGCACGTTAAGCCGTCGGACCCCGGGTACTGGTCCCCCGGTAGTAAATAAGGGCGTCTTCTACCTCGCTTCCGTGTCACTTTCCTATCGGGCACTCTAGCCCAAATCTCCTAGCTTCCTATTTCTAAGGGTTGTTTAAGACCTGGGGTCAGACACTCCCTTCCTAAAATCCTCTACATATGATCTGATCTGATCTACTAGAGCATTGAATGGGCACGTTAAGCCGTCGGACCCCGGGTACTGGTCCCCCGGTAGTAAATAAGGGCGTCTTCTACCTCGCTTCCGTGTCACTTTCCTATCGGGCACTCTAGCCCAAATCTCCTAGCTTCCTATTTCTAAGGGTTGTTTAAGACCTGGGGTCAGACACTCCCTTCCTAAAATCCTCTACATATGATCTGATCTGATCTACTAGAGCATTGAATGGGCACGTTAAGCCGTCGGACCCCGGGTACTGGTCCCCCGGTAGTAAATAAGGGCGTCTTCTACCTCGCTTCCGTGTCACTTTCCTATCGGGCACTCTAGCCCAAATCTCCTAGCTTCCTATTTCTAAGGGTTGTTTAAGACCTGGGGTCAGACACTCCCTTCCTAAAATCCTCTACATATGATCTGATCTGATCTACTAGAGCATTGAATGGGCACGTTAAGCCGTCGGACCCCGGGTACTGGCCCCCGGTAGTAAATAAGGGCGTCTTCTACCTCGCTTCCGTGTCACTTTCCTATCGGGCACTCTAGCCCAAATCTCCTAGCTTCCTATTTCTAAGGGTTGTTTAAGACCTGGGGTCAGACACTCCCTTCCTAAAATCCTCTACATATGATCTGATCTGATCTACTAGAGCATTGAATGGGCACGTTAAGCCGTCGGACCCCGGGTACTGGCCCCCGGTAGTAAATAAGGGCGTCTTCTACCTCGCTTCCGTGTCACTTTCCTATCGGGCACTCTAGCCCAAATCTCCTAGCTTCCTATTTCTAAGGGTTGTTTAAGACCTGGGGTCAGACACTCCCTTCCTAAAATCCTCTACAAATGATCTGATCTAATCTACTAGAGCATTGAATGGACACGTTAAGCCGTCGGACCCCGGGTACTGGTCCCCCGGTAGTAAATAAGGGCGTCTTCTACCTCGCTTCCGTGTCACTTTCCTATCGGGCACTCTAGCCCAAATCTCCTAGCTTCCTATTTCTAAGGGTTGTTTAAGACCTGGGGTCAGACACTCCCTTCCTAAAATCCTCTACATATGATCTGATCTGATCTACTAGAGCATTGAATGGGCACGTTAAGCCTTCGGACCCCGGGTACTGGCCCCCGGTAGTAAATAAGGGCGTCTTCTACCTCGCTTCCGTGTCACTTTCCTATCGGGCACTCTAGCCCAAATCTCCTAGCTTCCTATTTCTAAGGGTTGTTTAAGACCTGGGGTCAGACACTCCCTTCCTAAAATCCTCTACATATGATCTGATCTGATCTACTAGAGCATTGAATGGGGCACGTTAAGCCGTCGGACCCCGGGTACTGGTCCCCCGGTAGTAAATAAGGGCGTCTTCTACCTCGCTTCCGTGTCACTTTCCTATCGGGCACTCTAGCCCAAATCTCCTAGCTTCCTATTTCTAAGGGTTGTTTAAGACCTGGGGTCAGACACTCCCTTCCTAAAATCCTCTACATATGATCTGATCTGATCTACTAGAGCATTGAATGGGCACGTTAAGCCGTCGGACCCCGGGTACTGGCCCCCGGTAGTAAATAAGGGCGTCTTCTACCTCGCTTCCGTGTCACTTTCCTATCGGGCACTCTAGCCCAAATCTCCTAGCTTCCTATTTCTAAGGGTTGTTTAAGACCTGGGGTCAGACACTCCCTTCCTAAAATCCTCTACATATGATCTGATCTGATCTACTAGAGCATTGAATGGGCACGTTAAGCCGTCGGACCCCGGGTACTGGCCCCGGTAGTAAATAAGGGCGTCTTCTACCTCGCTTCCGTGTCACTTTCCTATCGGGCACTCTAGCCCAAATCTCCTAGCTTCCTATTTCTAAGGGTTGTTTAAGACCTGGGGTCAGACACTCCCTTCCTAAAATCCTCTACATATGATCTGATCTGATCTACTAGAGCATTGAATGGGCACGTTAAGCCGTCGGACCCCGGGTACTGGCCCCCGGTAGTAAATAAGGGCGTCTTCTACCTCGCTTCCGTGTCACTTTCCTATCGGGCACTCTAGCCCAAATCTCCTAGCTTCCTATTTCTAAGGGTTGTTTAAGACCTGGGGTCAGACACTCCCTTCCTAAAATCCTCTACATATGATCTGATCTGATCTACTAGAGCATTGAATGGGCACGTTAAGCCGTCGGACCCCGGGTACTGGCCCCCCGGTAGTAAATAAGGGCGTCTTCTACCTCGCTTCCGTGTCACTTTCCTATCGGGCACTCTAGCCCAAATCTCCTAGCTTCCTATTTCTAAGGGTTGTTTAAGACCTGGGGTCAGACACTCCCTTCCTAAAATCCTCTACATATGATCTGATCTGATCTACTAGAGCATTGAATGGGCACGTTAAGCCGTCGGACCCCGGGTACTGTCCCCCCGGTAGTAAATAAGGGCGTCTTCTACCTCGCTTCCGTGTCACTTTCCTATCGGGCACTCTAGCCCAAATCTCCTAGCTTCCTATTTCTAAGGGTTGTTTAAGACCTGGGGTCAGACACTCCCTTCCTAAAATCCTCTACATATGATCTGATCTGATCTACTAGAGCATTGAATGGGCACGTTAAGCCGTCGGACCCCGGGTACTGGCCCCCGGTAGTAAATAAGGGCGTCTTCTACCTCGCTTCCGTGTCACTTTCCTATCGGGCACTCTAGCCCAAATCTCCTAGCTTCCTATTTCTAAGGGTTGTTTAAGACCTGGGGTCAGACACTCCCTTCCTAAAATCCTCTACATATGATCTGATCTGATCTACTAGAGCATTGAATGGGCACGTTAAGCCGTCGGACCCCGGGTACTGGCCCCCGGTAGTAAATAAGGGCGTCTTCTACCTCGCTTCCGTGTCACTTTCCTATCGGGCACTCTAGCCCAAATCTCCTAGCTTCCTATTTCTAAGGGTTGTTTAAGACCTGGGGTCAGACACTCCCTTCCTAAAATCCTCTACAAATGATCTGATCTAATCTACTAGAGCATTGAATGGACACGTTAAGCCGTCGGACCCCGGGTACTGGTCCCCCGGTAGTAAATAAGGGCGTCTTCTACCTCGCTTCCGTGTCACTTTCCTATCGGGCACTCTAGCCCAAATCTCCTAGCTTCCTATTTCTAAGGGTTGTTTAAGACCTGGGGTCAGACACTCCCTTCCTAAAATCCTCTACATATGATCTGATCTGATCTACTAGAGCATTGAATGGGCACGTTAAGCCTTCGGACCCCGGGTACTGGCCCCCCGGTAGTAAATAAGGGCGTCTTCTACCTCGCTTCCGTGTCACTTTCCTATCGGGCACTCTAGCCCAAATCTCCTAGCTTCCTATTTCTAAGGGTTGTTTAAGACCTGGGGTCAGACACTCCCTTCCTAAAATCCTCTACATATGATCTGATCTGATCTACTAGAGCATTGAATGGGCACGTTAAGCCGTCGGACCCCGGGTACTGGTCCCCCGGTAGTAAATAAGGGCGTCTTCTACCTCGCTTCCGTGTCACTTTCCTATCGGGCACTCTAGCCCAAATCTCCTAGCTTCCTATTTCTAAGGGTTGTTTAAGACCTGGGGTCAGACACTCCCTTCCTAAAATCCTCTACATATGATCTGATCTGATCTACTAGAGCATTGAATGGGCACGTTAAGCCTTTGGACCCCGGGTACTGGCCCCCCGGTAGTAAATAAGGGCGTCTTCTACCTCGCTTCCGTGTCACTTTCCTATCGGGCACTCTAGCCCAAATCTCCTAGCTTCCTATTTCTAAGGGTTGTTTAAGACCTGGGGTCAGACACTCCCTTCCTAAAATCCTCTACATATGATCTGATCTGATCTACTAGAGCATTGAATGGGCACGTTAAGCCGTCGGACCCCGGGTACTGGTCCCCCGGTAGTAAATAAGGGCGTCTTCTACCTCGCTTCCGTGTCACTTTCCTATCGGGCACTCTAGCCCAAATCTCCTAGCTTCCTATTTCTAAGGGTTGTTTAAGACCTGGGGTCAGACACTCCCTTCCTAAAATCCTCTACATATGATCTGATCTGATCTACTAGAGCATTGAATGGGCACGTTAAGCCGTCGGACCCCGGGTACTGGCCCCCGGTAGTAAATAAGGGCGTCTTCTACCTCGCTTCCGTGTCACTTTCCTATCGGGCACTCTAGCCCAAATCTCCTAGCTTCCTATTTCTAAGGGTTGTTTAAGACCTGGGGTCAGACACTCCCTTCCTAAAATCCTCTACATATGATCTGATCTGATCTACTAGAGCATTGAATGGGCACGTTAAGCCGTCGGACCCCGGGTACTGGCCCCCGGTAGTAAATAAGGGCGTCTTCTACCTCGCTTCCGTGTCACTTTCCTATCGGGCACTCTAGCCCAAATCTCCTAGCTTCCTATTTCTAAGGGTTGTTTAAGACCTGGGGTCAGACACTCCCTTCCTAAAATCCTCTACATATGATCTGATCTGATCTACTAGAGCATTGAATGGGCACGTTAAGCCGTCGGACCCCGGGTACTGGTCCCCCGGTAGTAAATAAGGGCGTCTTCTACCTCGCTTCCGTGTCACTTTCCTATCGGGCACTCTAGCCCAAATCTCCTAGCTTCCTATTTCTAAGGGTTGTTTAAGACCTGGGGTCAGACACTCCTTCCTAAAATCCTCTACATATGATCTGATCTGATCTACTAGAGCATTGAATGGGCACGTTAAGCCGTCGGACCCCGGGTACTGGCCCCCCGGTAGTAAATAAGGGCGTCTTCTACCTCGCTTCCGTGTCACTTTCCTATCGGGCACTCTAGCCCAAATCTCCTAGCTTCCTATTTCTAAGGGTTGTTTAAGACCTGGGGTCAGACACTCCCTTCCTAAAATCCTCTACATATGATCTGATCTGATCTACTAGAGCATTGAATGGGCACGTTAAGCCGTCGGACCCCGGGTACTGGTCCCCCGGTAGTAAATAAGGGCGTCTTCTACCTCGCTTCCGTGTCACTTTCCTATCGGGCACTCTAGCCCAAATCTCCTAGCTTCCTATTTCTAAGGGTTGTTTAAGACCTGGGGTCAGACACTCCCTTCCTAAAATCCTCTACATATGATCTGATCTGATCTACTAGAGCATTGAATGGGCACGTTAAGCCGTCGGACCCCGGGTACTGGCCCCCCGGTAGTAAATAAGGGCGTCTTCTACCTCGCTTCCGTGTCACTTTCCTATCGGGCACTCTAGCCCAAATCTCCTAGCTTCCTATTTCTAAGGGTTGTTTAAGACCTGGGGTCAGACACTCCCTTCCTAAAATCCTCTACATATGATCTGATCTGATCTACTAGAGCATTGAATGGGCACGTTAAGCCGTCGGACCCCGGGTACTGGCCCCCCGGTAGTAAATAAGGGCGTCTTCTACCTCGCTTCCGTGTCACTTTCCTATCGGGCACTCTAGCCCAAATCTCCTAGCTTCCTATTTCTAAGGGTTGTTTAAGACCTGGGGTCAGACACTCCTTCCTAAAATCCTCTACATATGATCTGATCTGATCTACTAGAGCATTGAATGGGCACGTTAAGCCGTCGGACCCCGGGTACTGGCCCCCGGTAGTAAATAAGGGCGTCTTCTACCTCGCTTCCGTGTCACTTTCCTATCGGGCACTCTAGCCCAAATCTCCTAGCTTCCTATTTCTAAGGGTTGTTTAAGACCTGGGGTCAGACACTCCCTTCCTAAAATCCTCTACATATGATCTGATCTGATCTACTAGAGCATTGAATGGGCACGTTAAGCCGTCGGACCCCGGGTACTGGCCCCCGGTAGTAAATAAGGGCGTCTTCTACCTCGCTTCCGTGTCACTTTCCTATCGGGCACTCTAGCCCAAATCTCCTAGCTTCCTATTTCTAAGGGTTGTTTAAGACCTGGGGTCAGACACTCCCTTCCTAAAATCCTCTACATATGATCTGATCTGATCTACTAGAGCATTGAATGGGCACGTTAAGCCGTCGGACCCCGGGTACTGGCCCCCCGGTAGTAAATAAGGGCGTCTTCTACCTCGCTTCCGTGTCACTTTCCTATCGGGCACTCTAGCCCAAATCTCCTAGCTTCCTATTTCTAAGGGTTGTTTAAGACCTGGGGTCAGACACTCCCTTCCTAAAATCCTCTACATATGATCTGATCTGATCTACTAGAGCATTGAATGGGCACGTTAAGCCGTCGGACCCCGGGTACTGGCCCCCGGTAGTAAATAAGGGCGTCTTCTACCTCGCTTCCGTGTCACTTTCCTATCGGGCACTCTAGCCCAAATCTCCTAGCTTCCTATTTCTAAGGGTTGTTTAAGACCTGGGGTCAGACACTCCCTTCCTAAAATCCTCTACATATGATCTGATCTGATCTACTAGAGCATTGAATGGGCACGTTAAGCCGTCGGACCCCGGGTACTGGCCCCCCGGTAGTAAATAAGGGCGTCTTCTACCTCGCTTCCGTGTCACTTTCCTATCGGGCACTCTAGCCCAAATCTCCTAGCTTCCTATTTCTAAGGGTTGTTTAAGACCTGGGGTCAGACACTCCCTTCCTAAAATCCTCTACATATGATCTGATCTGATCTACTAGAGCATTGAATGGGCACGTTAAGCCGTCGGACCCCGGGTACTGGCCCCCGGTAGTAAATAAGGGCGTCTTCTACCTCGCTTCCGTGTCACTTTCCTATCGGGCACTCTAGCCCAAATCTCCTAGCTTCCTATTTCTAAGGGTTGTTTAAGACCTGGGGTCAGACACTCCTTCCTAAAATCCTCTACATATGATCTGATCTGATCTACTAGAGCATTGAATGGGCACGTTAAGCCGTCGGACCCCGGGTACTGGCCCCCGGTAGTAAATAAGGGCGTCTTCTACCTCGCTTCCGTGTCACTTTCCTATCGGGCACTCTAGCCCAAATCTCCTAGCTTCCTATTTCTAAGGGTTGTTTAAGACCTGGGGTCAGACACTCCCTTCCTAAAATCCTCTACATATGATCTGATCTGATCTACTAGAGCATTGAATGGGCACGTTAAGCCGTCGGACCACGGGTACTGGCCCCCCGGTAGTAAATAAGGGCGTCTTCTACCTCGCTTCCGTGTCACTTTCCTATCGGGCACTCTAGCCCAAATCTCCTAGCTTCCTATTTCTAAGGGTTGTTTAAGACCTGGGGTCAGACACTCCCTTCCTAAAATCCTCTACATATGATCTGATCTAATCTACTAGAGCATTGAATGGGCACGTTAAGCCGTCGGACCCCGGGTACTGGTCCCCCGGTAGTAAATAAGGGCGTCTTCTACCTCGCTTCCGTGTCACTTTCCTATCGGGCACTCTAGCCCAAATCTCCTAGCTTCCTATTTCTAAGGGTTGTTTAAGACCTGGGGTCAGACACTCCCTTCCTAAAATCCTCTACATATGATCTGATCTGATCTACTAGAGCATTGAATGGGCACGTTAAGCCGTCGGACCCCGGGTACTGGCCCCCCGGTAGTAAATAAGGGCGTCTTCTACCTCGCTTCCGTGTCACTTTCCTATCGGGCACTCTAGCCCAAATCTCCTAGCTTCCTATTTCTAAGGGTTGTTTAAGACCTGGGGTCAGACACTCCCTTCCTAAAATCCTCTACATATGATCTGATCTGATCTACTAGAGCATTGAATGGGCACGTTAAGCCGTCGGACCCCGGGTACTGGTCCCCCGGTAGTAAATAAGGGCGTCTTCTACCTCGCTTCCGTGTCACTTTCCTATCGGGCACTCTAGCCCAAATCTCCTAGCTTCCTATTTCTAAGGGTTGTTTAAGACCTGGGGTCAGACACTCCCTTCCTAAAATCCTCTACATATGATCTGATCTGATCTACTAGAGCATTGAATGGGCACGTTAAGCCGTCGGACCCCGGGTACTGGCCCCCCGGTAGTAAATAAGGGCGTCTTCTACCTCGCTTCCGTGTCACTTTCCTATCGGGCACTCTAGCCCAAATCTCCTAGCTTCCTATTTCTAAGGGTTGTTTAAGACCTGGGGTCAGACACTCCCTTCCTAAAATCCTCTACATATGATCTGATCTGATCTACTAGAGCATTGAATGGGCACGTTAAGCCGTCGGACCCCGGGTACTGGTCCCCCGGTAGTAAATAAGGGCGTCTTCTACCTCGCTTCCGTGTCACTTTCCTATCGGGCACTCTAGCCCAAATCTCCTAGCTTCCTATTTCTAAGGGTTGTTTAAGACCTGGGGTCAGACACTCCCTTCCTAAAATCCTCTACATATGATCTGATCTGATCTACTAGAGCATTGAATGGGCACGTTAAGCCTTTGGACCCCGGGTACTGGCCCCCGGTAGTAAATAAGGGCGTCTTCTACCTCGCTTCCGTGTCACTTTCCTATCGGGCACTCTAGCCCAAATCTCCTAGCTTCCTATTTCTAAGGGTTGTTTAAGACCTGGGGTCAGACACTCCCTTCCTAAAATCCTCTACATATGATCTGATCTGATCTACTAGAGCATTGAATGGGCACGTTAAGCCGTCGGACCCCGGGTACTGGTCCCCCGGTAGTAAATAAGGGCGTCTTCTACCTCGCTTCCGTGTCACTTTCCTATCGGGCACTCTAGCCCAAATCTCCTAGCTTCCTATTTCTAAGGGTTGTTTAAGACCTGGGGTCAGACACTCCCTTCCTAAAATCCTCTACATATGATCTGATCTGATCTACTAGAGCATTGAATGGGCACGTTAAGCCGTCGGACCCCGGGTACTGGTCCCCCGGTAGTAAATAAGGGCGTCTTCTACCTCGCTTCCGTGTCACTTTCCTATCGGGCACTCTAGCCCAAATCTCCTAGCTTCCTATTTCTAAGGGTTGTTTAAGACCTGGGGTCAGACACTCCCTTCCTAAAATCCTCTACATATGATCTGATCTGATCTACTAGAGCATTGAATGGGCACGTTAAGCCGTCGGACCCCGGGTACTGGCCCCCCGGTAGTAAATAAGGGCGTCTTCTACCTCGCTTCCGTGTCACTTTCCTATCGGGCACTCTAGCCCAAATCTCCTAGCTTCCTATTTCTAAGGGTTGTTTAAGACCTGGGGTCAGACACTCCCTTCCTAAAATCCTCTACATATGATCTGATCTGATCTACTAGAGCATTGAATGGGCACGTTAAGCCGTCGGACCCCGGGTACTGGCCCCCCGGTAGTAAATAAGGGCGTCTTCTACCTCGCTTCCGTGTCACTTTCCTATCGGGCACTCTAGCCCAAATCTCCTAGCTTCCTATTTCTAAGGGTTGTTTAAGACCTGGGGTCAGACACTCCCTTCCTAAAATCCTCTACATATGATCTGATCTGATCTACTAGAGCATTGAATGGGCACGTTAAGCCGTCGGACCCCGGGTACTGGCCCCCGGTAGTAAATAAGGGCGTCTTCTACCTCGCTTCCGTGTCACTTTCCTATCGGGCACTCTAGCCCAAATCTCCTAGCTTCCTATTTCTAAGGGTTGTTTAAGACCTGGGGTCAGACACTCCCTTCCTAAAATCCTCTACATATGATCTGATCTGATCTACTAGAGCATTGAATGGGCACGTTAAGCCGTCGGACCCCGGGTACTGGCCCCCCGGTAGTAAATAAGGGCGTCTTCTACCTCGCTTCCGTGTCACTTTCCTATCGGGCACTCTAGCCCAAATCTCCTAGCTTCCTATTTCTAAGGGTTGTTTAAGACCTGGGGTCAGACACTCCCTTCCTAAAATCCTCTACATATGATCTGATCTGATCTACTAGAGCATTGAATGGGCACGTTAAGCCGTCGGACCCCGGGTACTGGCCCCCGGTAGTAAATAAGGGCGTCTTCTACCTCGCTTCCGTGTCACTTTCCTATCGGGCACTCTAGCCCAAATCTCCTAGCTTCCTATTTCTAAGGGTTGTTTAAGACCTGGGGTCAGACACTCCCTTCCTAAAATCCTCTACATATGATCTGATCTGATCTACTAGAGCATTGAATGGGCACGTTAAGCCGTCGGACCCCGGGTACTGGCCCCCCGGTAGTAAATAAGGGCGTCTTCTACCTCGCTTCCGTGTCACTTTCCTATCGGGCACTCTAGCCCAAATCTCCTAGCTTCCTATTTCTAAGGGTTGTTTAAGACCTGGGGTCAGACACTCCCTTCCTAAAATCCTCTACATATGATCTGATCTGATCTACTAGAGCATTGAATGGGCACGTTAAGCCGTCGGACCCCGGGTACTGGTCCCTCCGGTAGTAAATAAGGGCGTCTTCTACCTCGCTTCCGTGTCACTTTCCTATCGGGCACTCTAGCCCAAATCTCCTAGCTTCCTATTTCTAAGGGTTGTTTAAGACCTGGGGTCAGACACTCCCTTCCTAAAATCCTCTACATATGATCTGATCTGATCTACTAGAGCATTGAATGGGCACGTTAAGCCGTCGGACCCCGGGTACTGGTCCCCCGGTAGTAAATAAGGGCGTCTTCTACCTCGCTTCCGTGTCACTTTCCTATCGGGCACTCTAGCCCAAATCTCCTAGCTTCCTATTTCTAAGGGTTGTTTAAGACCTGGGGTCAGACACTCCCTTCCTAAAATCCTCTACATATGATCTGATCTGATCTACTAGAGCATTGAATGGGCACGTTAAGCCGTCGGACCCCGGGTACTGGCCCCCCGGTAGTAAATAAGGGCGTCTTCTACCTCGCTTCCGTGTCACTTTCCTATCGGGCACTCTAGCCCAAATCTCCTAGCTTCCTATTTCTAAGGGTTGTTTAAGACCTGGGGTCAGACACTCCTTCCTAAAATCCTCTACATATGATCTGATCTGATCTACTAGAGCATTGAATGGGCACGTTAAGCCGTCGGACCCCGGGTACTGGTCCCCCGGTAGTAAATAAGGGCGTCTTCTACCTCGCTTCCGTGTCACTTTCCTATCGGGCACTCTAGCCCAAATCTCCTAGCTTCCTATTTCTAAGGGTTGTTTAAGACCTGGGGTCAGACACTCCCTTCCTAAAATCCTCTACATATGATCTGATCTGATCTACTAGAGCATTGAATGGGCACGTTAAGCCGTCGGACCCCGGGTACTGGCCCCCCGGTAGTAAATAAGGGCGTCTTCTACCTCGCTTCCGTGTCACTTTCCTATCGGGCACTCTAGCCCAAATCTCCTAGCTTCCTATTTCTAAGGGTTGTTTAAGACCTGGGGTCAGACACTCCCTTCCTAAAATCCTCTACATATGATCTGATCTGATCTACTAGAGCATTGAATGGGCACGTTAAGCCGTCGGACCCCGGGTACTGGTCCCCCGGTAGTAAATAAGGGCGTCTTCTACCTCGCTTCCGTGTCACTTTCCTATCGGGCACTCTAGCCCAAATCTCCTAGCTTCCTATTTCTAAGGGTTGTTTAAGACCTGGGGTCAGACACTCCCTTCCTAAAATCCTCTACATATGATCTGATCTGATCTACTAGAGCATTGAATGGGCACGTTAAGCCGTCGGACCCCGGGTACTGGCCCCCCGGTAGTAAATAAGGGCGTCTTCTACCTCGCTTCCGTGTCACTTTCCTATCGGGCACTCTAGCCCAAATCTCCTAGCTTCCTATTTCTAAGGGTTGTTTAAGACCTGGGGTCAGACACTCCCTTCCTAAAATCCTCTACATATGATCTGATCTGATCTACTAGAGCATTGAATGGGCACGTTAAGCCGTCGGACCCCGGGTACTGGTCCCCCGGTAGTAAATAAGGGCGTCTTCTACCTCGCTTCCGTGTCACTTTCCTATCGGGCACTCTAGCCCAAATCTCCTAGCTTCCTATTTCTAAGGGTTGTTTAAGACCTGGGGTCAGACACTCCCTTCCTAAAATCCTCTACATATGATCTGATCTGATCTACTAGAGCATTGAATGGGCACGTTAAGCCGTCGGACCCCGGGTACTGGTCCCCCGGTAGTAAATAAGGGCGTCTTCTACCTCGCTTCCGTGTCACTTTCCTATCGGGCACTCTAGCCCAAATCTCCTAGCTTCCTATTTCTAAGGGTTGTTTAAGACCTGGGGTCAGACACTCCCTTCCTAAAATCCTCTACATATGATCTGATCTGATCTACTAGAGCATTGAATGGGCACGTTAAGCCGTCGGACCCCGGGTACTGGCCCCCGGTAGTAAATAAGGGCGTCTTCTACCTCGCTTCCGTGTCACTTTCCTATCGGGCACTCTAGCCCAAATCTCCTAGCTTCCTATTTCTAAGGGTTGTTTAAGACCTGGGGTCAGACACTCCCTTCCTAAAATCCTCTACATATGATCTGATCTGATCTACTAGAGCATTGAATGGGCACGTTAAGCCGTCGGACCCCGGGTACTGGTCCCCCGGTAGTAAATAAGGGCGTCTTCTACCTCGCTTCCGTGTCACTTTCCTATCGGGCACTCTAGCCCAAATCTCCTAGCTTCCTATTTCTAAGGGTTGTTTAAGACCTGGGGTCAGACACTCCCTTCCTAAAATCCTCTACATATGATCTGATCTGATCTACTAGAGCATTGAATGGGCACGTTAAGCCGTCGGACCCCGGGTACTGGCCCCCCGGTAGTAAATAAGGGCGTCTTCTACCTCGCTTCCGTGTCACTTTCCTATCGGGCACTCTAGCCCAAATCTCCTAGCTTCCTATTTCTAAGGGTTGTTTAAGACCTGGGGTCAGACACTCCCCTTCCTAAAATCCTCTACATATGATCTGATCTGATCTACTAGAGCATTGAATGGGCACGTTAAGCCGTCGGACCCCGGGTACTGGCCCCATGGTAGTAAATAAGGGCGTCTTCTACCTCGCTTCCGTGTCACTTTCCTATCGGGCACTCTAGCCCAAATCTCCCTAGCTTCCTATTTCTAAGGGTTGTTTAAGACCTGGGGTCAGACACTCCCTTCCTAAAATCCTCTACATATGATCTGATCTGATCTACTAGAGCATTGAATGGGCACGTTAAGCCGTCGGACCCCGGGTACTGGCCCCCGGTAGTAAATAAGGGCGTCTTCTACCTCGCTTCCGTGTCACTTTCCTATCGGGCACTCTAGCCCAAATCTCCTAGCTTCCTATTTCTAAGGGTTGTTTAAGACCTGGGGTCAGACACTCCCTTCCTAAAATCCTCTACATATGATCTGATCTGATCTACTAGAGCATTGAATGGGCACGTTAAGCCGTCGGACCCCGGGTACTGGCCCCCGGTAGTAAATAAGGGCGTCTTCTACCTCGCTTCCGTGTCACTTTCCTATCGGGCACTCTAGCCCAAATCTCCTAGCTTCCTATTTCTAAGGGTTGTTTAAGACCTGGGGTCAGACACTCCCTTCCTAAAATCCTCTACATATGATCTGATCTGATCTACTAGAGCATTGAATGGGCACGTTAAGCCGTCGGACCCCGGGTACTGGCCCCCGGTAGTAAATAAGGGCGTCTTCTACCTCGCTTCCGTGTCACTTTCCTATCGGGCACTCTAGCCCAAATCTCCTAGCTTCCTATTTCTAAGGGTTGTTTAAGACCTGGGGTCAGACACTCCCTTCCTAAAATCCTCTACATATGATCTGATCTGATCTACTAGAGCATTGAATGGGCACGTTAAGCCGTCGGACCACGGGTACTGGCCCCCCGGTAGTAAATAAGGGCGTCTTCTACCTCGCTTCCGTGTCACTTTCCTATCGGGCACTGTAGCCCAAATCTCCTAGCTTCCTATTTCTAAGGGTTGTTTAAGACCTGGGGTCAGACACTCCCTTCCTAAAATCCTCTACAAATGATCTGATCTAATCTACTAGAGCATTGAATGGACACGTTAAGCCGTCGGACCCCGGGTACTGGTCCCCCGGTAGTAAATAAGGGCGTCTTCTACCTCGCTTCCGTGTCACTTTCCTATCGGGCACTCTAGCCCAAATCTCCTAGCTTCCTATTTCTAAGGGTTGTTTAAGACCTGGGGTCAGACACTCCCTTCCTAAAATCCTCTACATATGATCTGATCTGATCTACTAGAGCATTGAATGGGCACGTTAAGCCTTTGGACACCGGGTACTGGCCCCCCGGTAGTAAATAAGGGCGTCTTCTACCTCGCTTCCGTGTCACTTTCCTATCGGGCACTCTAGCCCAAATCTCCTAGCTTCCTATTTCTAAGGGTTGTTTAAGACCTGGGGTCAGACACTCCCTTCCTAAAATCCTCTACATATGATCTGATCTGATCTACTAGAGCATTGAATGGGCACGTTAAGCCGTCGGACCCCGGGTACTGGTCCCCCGGTAGTAAATAAGGGCGTCTTCTACCTCGCTTCCGTGTCACTTTCCTATCGGGCACTCTAGCCCAAATCTCCTAGCTTCCTATTTCTAAGGGTTGTTTAAGACCTGGGGTCAGACACTCCCTTCCTAAAATCCTCTACATATGATCTGATCTGATCTACTAGAGCATTGAATGGGCACGTTAAGCAGTCGGACCCCGGGTACTGGCCCCCGGTAGTAAATAAGGGCGTCTTCTACCTCGCTTCCGTGTCACTTTCCTATCGGGCACTCTAGCCCAAATCTCCTAGCTTCCTATTTCTAAGGGTTGTTTAAGACCTGGGGTCAGACACTCCCTTCCTAAAATCCTCTACATATGATCTGATCTGATCTACTAGAGCATTGAATGGGCACGTTAAGCCGTCGGACCCCGGGTACTGGTCCCCCGGTAGTAAATAAGGGCGTCTTCTACCTCGCTTCCGTGTCACTTTCCTATCGGGCACTCTAGCCCAAATCTCCCTAGCTTCCTATTTCTAAGGGTTGTTTAAGACCTGGGGTCAGACACTCCCTTCCTAAAATCCTCTACATATGATCTGATCTGATCTACTAGAGCATTGAATGGGCACGTTAAGCCGTCGGACCCCAGGTACTGGCCCCCGGTAGTAAATAAGGGCGTCTTCTACCTCGCTTCCGTGTCACTTTCCTATCGGGCACTCTAGCCCAAATCTCCTAGCTTCCTATTTCTAAGGGTTGTTTAAGACCTGGGGTCAGACACTCCCTTCCTAAAATCCTCTACATATGATCTGATCTGATCTACTAGAGCATTGAATGGGCACGTTAAGCCGTCGGACCCCGGGTACTGGTCCCCCGGTAGTAAATAAGGGCGTCTTCTACCTCGCTTCCGTGTCACTTTCCTATCGGGCACTCTAGCCCAAATCTCCTAGCTTCCTATTTCTAAGGGTTGTTTAAGACCTGGGGTCAGACACTCCCTTCCTAAAATCCTCTACATATGATCTGATCTGATCTACTAGAGCATTGAATGGGCACGTTAAGCCGTCGGACCCCGGGTACTATCCCCGGTAGTAAATAAGGGCGTCTTCTACCTCGCTTCCGTGTCACTTTCCTATCGGGCACTCTAGCCCAAATCTCCTAGCTTCCTATTTCTAAGGGTTGTTTAAGACCTGGGGTCAGACACTCCCTTCCTAAAATCCTCTACATATGATCTGATCTGATCTACTAGAGCATTGAATGGGCACGTTAAGCCGTCGGACCCCGGGTACTGGCCCCCCGGTAGTAAATAAGGGCGTCTTCTACCTCGCTTCCGTGTCACTTTCCTATCGGGCACTCTAGCCCAAATCTCCTAGCTTCCTATTTCTAAGGGTTGTTTAAGACCTGGGGTCAGACACTCCCTTCCTAAAATCCTCTACATATGATCTGATCTGATCTACTAGAGCATTGAATGGGCACGTTAAGCCGTCGGACCCCGGGTACTGGCCCCCCGGTAGTAAATAAGGGCGTCTTCTACCTCGCTTCCGTGTCACTTTCCTATCGGGCACTCTAGCCCAAATCTCCTAGCTTCCTATTTCTAAGGGTTGTTTAAGACCTGGGGTCAGACACTCCCTTCCTAAAATCCTCTACAAATGATCTGATCTAATCTACTAGAGCATTGAATGGACACGTTAAGCCGTCGGACCCCGGGTACTGGTCCCCCGGTAGTAAATAAGGGCGTCTTCTACCTCGCTTCCGTGTCACTTTCCTATCGGGCACTCTAGCCCAAATCTCCTAGCTTCCTATTTCTAAGGGTTGTTTAAGACCTGGGGTCAGACACTCCCTTCCTAAAATCCTCTACATATGATCTGATCTAATCTACTAGAGCATTGAATGGACACGTTAAGCCGTCGGACCCCGGGTACTGGTCCCCCGGTAGTAAATAAGGGCGTCTTCTACCTCGCTTCCGTGTCACTTTCCTATCGGGCACTCTAGCCCAAATCTCCTAGCTTCCTATTTCTAAGGGTTGTTTAAGACCTGGGGTCAGACACTCCCTTCCTAAAATCCTCTACATATGATCTGATCTGATCTACTAGAGCATTGAATGGGCACATTAAGCCGTCGGACCCCAGGTACTGGTCCCCCGGTAGTAAATAAGGGCGTCTTCTACCTCGCTTCCGTGTCACTTTCCTATCGGGCACTCTAGCCCAAATCTCCTAGCTTCCTATTTCTAAGGGTTGTTTAAGACCTGGGGTCAGACACTCCCTTCCTAAAATCCTCTACATATGATCTGATCTGATCTACTAGAGCATTGAATGGGCACGTTAAGCCGTCGGACCCCGGGTACTGGCCCCCCGGTAGTAAATAAGGGCGTCTTCTACCTCGCTTCCGTGTGACTTTCCTATCGGGCACTCTAGCCCAAATCTCCTAGCTTCCTATTTCTAAGGGTTGTTTAAGACCTGGGGTCAGACACTCCCTTCCTAAAATCCTCTACATATGATCTGATCTGATCTACTAGAGCATTGAATGGGCACGTTAAGCCGTCGGACCCCGGGTACTGGCCCCATGGTAGTAAATTAGGGCGTCTTCTACCTCGCTTCCGTGTCACTTTCCTATCGGGCACTCTAGCCCAAATCTCCCTAGCTTCCTATTTCTAAGGGTTGTTTAAGACCTGGGGTCAGACACTCCCTTCCTAAAATCCTCTACATATGATCTGATCTGATCTACTAGAGCATTGAATGGGCACGTTAAGCCGTCGGACCCCGGGTACTGGCCCCCGGTAGTAAATAAGGGCGTCTTCTACCTCGCTTCCGTGTCACTTTCCTATCGGGCACTCTAGCCCAAATCTCCTAGCTTCCTATTTCTAAGGGTTGTTTAAGACCTGGGGTCAGACACTCCCTTCCTAAAATCCTCTACATATGATCTGATCTGATCTACTAGAGCATTGAATGGGCACGTTAAGCCGTCGTACCCCGGGTACTGGCCCCCGGTAGTAAATAAGGGCGTCTTCTACCTCGCTTCCGTGTCACTTTCCTATCGGGCACTCTAGCCCAAATCTCCTAGCTTCCTATTTCTAAGGGTTGTTTAAGACCTGGGGTCAGACACTCCCTTCCTAAAATCCTCTACATGTGATCTGATCTGATCTACTAGAGCATTGAATGGGCACGTTAAGCCGTCGGACCCCGGGTACTGGCCCCCGGTAGTAAATAAGGGCGTCTTCTACCTCGCTTCCGTGTCACTTTCCTATCGGGCACTCTAGCCCAAATCTCCTAGCTTCCTATTTCTAAGGGTTGTTTAAGACCTGGGGTCAGACACTCCTTCCTAAAATCCTCTACATATGATCTGATCTGATCTACTAGAGCATTGAATGGGCACGTTAAGCCGTCGGACCCCGGGTACTGGCCCCCGGTAGTAAATAAGGGCGTCTTCTACCTCGCTTCCGTGTCACTTTCCTATCTGGCACTCTAGCCCAAATCTCCTAGCTTCCTATTTCTAAGGGTTGTTTAAGACCTGGGGTCAGACACTCCCTTCCTAAAATCCTCTACATATGATCTGATCTGATCTACTAGAGCATTGAATGGGCACGTTAAGCCGTCGGACCCCGGGTACTGGCCCCCCGGTAGTAAATAAGGGCGTCTTCTACCTCGCTTCCGTGTCACTTTCCTATCGGGCACTCTAGCCCAAATCTCCTAGCTTCCTATTTCTAAGGGTTGTTTAAGACCTGGGGTCAGACACTCCCTTCCTAAAATCCTCTACATATGATCTGATCTGATCTACTAGAGCATTGAATGGGCACGTTAAGCCGTCGGACCCCGGGTACTGGCCCCCGGTAGTAAATAAGGGCGTCTTCTACCTCGCTTCCGTGTCACTTTCCTATCGGGCACTCTAGCCCAAATCTCCTAGCTTCCTATTTCTAAGGGTTGTTTAAGACCTGGGGTCAGACACTCCCTTCCTAAAATCCTCTACATATGATCTGATCTGATCTACTAGAGCATTGAATGGGCACATTAAGCCGTCGGACCCCGGGTACTGGTCCCCCGGTAGTAAATAAGGGCGTCTTCTACCTCGCTTCCGTGTCACTTTCCTATCGGGCACTCTAGCCCAAATCTCCTAGCTTCCTATTTCTAAGGGTTGTTTAAGACCTGGGGTCAGACACTCCCTTCCTAAAAATCCTCTACATATGATCTGATCTGATCTACTAGAGCATTGAATGGGCACGTTAAGCAGTCGGACCCCGGGTACTGGCCCCCCGGTAGTAAATAAGGGCGTCTTCTACCTCGCTTCCGTGTCACTTTCCTATCGGGCACTCTAGCCCAAATCTCCTAGCTTCCTATTTCTAAGGGTTGTTTAAGACCTGGGGTCAGACACTCCCTTCCTAAAATCCTCTACATATGATCTGATCTGATCTACTAGAGCATTGAATGGGCACGTTAAGCCGTCGGACCCCGGGTACTGGCCCCCGGTAGTAAATTAGGGCGTCTTCTACCTCGCTTCCGTGTCACTTTCCTATCGGGCACTCTAGCCGAAATCTCCCTAGCTTCCTATTTCTAAGGGTTGTTTAAGACCTGGGGTCAGACACTCCCTTCCTAAAATCCTCTACATATGATCTGATCTGATCTACTAGAGCATTGAATGGGCACGTTAAGCCGTCGGACCCCGGGTACTGGCCCCCCGGTTGTAAATAAGGGCGTCTTCTACCTCGCTTCCGTGTCACTTTCCTATCGGGCACTCTAGCCCAAATCTCCTAGCTTCCTATTTCTAAGGGTTGTTTAAGACCTGGGGTCAGACACTCCCTTCCAAAAATCCTCTACATATGATCTGATCTGATCTACTAGAGCATTGAATGGGCACGTTAAGCCGTCGTACCCCGGGTACTGGCCCCCCGGTAGTAAATAAGGGCGTCTTCTACCTCGCTTCCGTGTCACTTTCCTATCGGGCACTCTAGCCCAAATCTCCTAGCTTCCTATTTCTAAGGGTTGTTTAAGACCTGGGGTCAGACACTCCCTTCCTAAAATCCTCTACATGTGATCTGATCTGATCTACTAGAGCATTGAATGGGCACGTTAAGCCGTCGGACCCCGGGTACTGTCCCCCCGGTAGTAAATAAGGGCGTCTTCTACCTCGCTTCCGTGTCACTTTCCTATCGGGCACTCTAGCCCAAATCTCCTAGCTTCCTATTTCTAAGGGTTGTTTAAGACCTGGGGTCAGACACTCCCTTCCTAAAATCCTCTACATATGATCTGATCTGATCTACTAGAGCATTGAATGGGCACGTTAAGCCGTCGGACCCCGGGTACTGGCCCCCCGGTAGTAAATAAGGGCGTCTTCTACCTCGCTTCCGTGTCACTTTCCTATCGGGCACTCTAGCCCAAATCTCCTAGCTTCCTATTTCTAAGGGTTGTTTAAGACCTGGGGTCAGACACTCCCTTCCTAAAATCCTCTACATATGATCTGATCTGATCTACTAGAGCATTGAATGGGCACGTTAAGCCGTCGGACCCCGGGTACTGGTCCCCCGGTAGTAAATAAGGGCGTCTTCTACCTCGCTTCCGTGTCACTTTCCTATCGGGCACTGTAGCCCAAATCTCCTAGCTTCCTATTTCTAAGGGTTGTTTAAGACCTGGGGTCAGACACTCCCTTCCTAAAATCCTCTACAAATGATCTGATCTAATCTACTAGAGCATTGAATGGACACGTTAAGCCGTCGGACCCCGGGTACTGGTCCCCCGGTAGTAAATAAGGGCGTCTTCTACCTCGCTTCCGTGTCACTTTCCTATCGGGCACTCTAGCCCAAATCTCCTAGCTTCCTATTTCTAAGGGTTGTTTAAGACCTGGGGTCAGACACTCCCTTCCTAAAATCCTCTACATATGATCTGATCTGATCTACTAGAGCATTGAATGGGCACGTTAAGCCGTCGGACCCCGGGTACTGGTCCCCCGGTAGTAAATAAGGGCGTCTTCTACCTCGCTTCCGTGTCACTTTCCTATCGGGCACTCTAGCCCAAATCTCCTAGCTTCCTATTTCTAAGGGTTGTTTAAGACCTGGGGTCAGACACTCCCTTCCTAAAATCCTCTACATATGATCTGATCTGATCTACTAGAGCATTGAATGGGCACGTTAAGCCGTCGGACCCCGGGTACTGGCCCCCCGGTAGTAAATAAGGGCGTCTTCTACCTCGCTTCCGTGTCACTTTCCTATCGGGCACTCTAGCCCAAATCTCCTAGCTTCCTATTTCTAAGGGTTGTTTAAGACCTGGGGTCAGACACTCCCTTCCTAAAATCCTCTACATATGATCTGATCTGATCTACTAGAGCATTGAATGGGCACGTTAAGCCGTCGGACCCCGGGTACTGGCCCCATGGTAGTAAATAAGGGCGTCTTCTACCTCGCTTCCGTGTCACTTTCCTATCGGGCACTCTAGCCCAAATCTCCCTAGCTTCCTATTTCTAAGGGTTGTTTAAGACCTGGGGTCAGACACTCCCTTCCTAAAATCCTCTACATATGATCTGATCTGATCTACTAGAGCATTGAATGGGCACGTTAAGCCGTCGGACCCCGGGTACTGGCCCCCGGTTGTAAATAAGGGCGTCTTCTACCTCGCTTCCGTGTCACTTTCCTATCGGGCACTCTAGCCGAAATCTCCTAGCTTCCTATTTCTAAGGGTTGTTTAAGACCTGGGGTCAGACACTCCCTTCCAAAAATCCTCTACATATGATCTGATCTGATCTACTAGAGCATTGAATGGGCACGTTAAGCCGTCGTACCCCGGGTACTGGCCCCCCGGTAGTAAATAAGGGCGTCTTCTACCTCGCTTCCGTGTCACTTTCCTATCGGGCACTCTAGCCCAAATCTCCTAGCTTCCTATTTCTAAGGGTTGTTTAAGACCTGGGGTCAGACACTCCCTTCCTAAAATCCTCTACATGTGATCTGATCTGATCTACTAGAGCATTGAATGGGCACGTTAAGCCGTCGGACCCCGGGTACTGTCCCCCCGGTAGTAAATAAGGGCGTCTTCTACCTCGCTTCCGTGTCACTTTCCTATCGGGCACTCTAGCCCAAATCTCCTAGCTTCCTATTTCTAAGGGTTGTTTAAGACCTGGGGTCAGACACTCCTTCCTAAAATCCTCTACATATGATCTGATCTGATCTACTAGAGCATTGAATGGGCACGTTAAGCCGTCGGACCCCGGGTACTGGCCCCCGGTAGTAAATAAGGGCGTCTTCTACCTCGCTTCCGTGTCGCTTTCCTATCGGGCACTCTAGCCCAAATCTCCCAGCTTCCTATTTCTAAGGGTTGTTTAAGACCTGGGGTCAGACACTCCCTTCCTAAAATCCTCTACATATGATCTGATCTGATCTACTAGAGCATTGAATGGGCACGTTAAGCCGTCGGACCCCGGGTACTGGCCCCCGGTAGTAAATAAGGGCGTCTTCTACCTCGCTTCCGTGTCACTTTCCTATCGGGCACTCTAGCCCAAATCTCCTAGCTTCCTATTTCTAAGGGTTGTTTAAGACCTGGGGTCAGACACTCCCTTCCTAAAATCCTCTACATATGATCTGATCTGATCTACTAGAGCATTGAATGGGCACGTTAAGCCGTCGGACCCCGGGTACTGGCCCCCCGGTAGTAAATAAGGGCGTCTTCTACCTCTTTTCCGTGTCGCTTTCCTATCGGGCACTCTAGCCCAAATCTCCCAGCTTCCTATTTCTAAGGGTTGTTTAAGACCTGGGGTCAGACACTCCCTTCCTAAAATCCTCTACATATGATCTGATCTGATCTACTAGGGCATTGAATGGGCACGTTAAGCCGTCGGACCACGGGTTCTGGCCCCCCGGTAGTAAATAAGGGCGTCTTCTACCTCGCTTCCGTGTCACTTTCCTATCGGGCACTGTAGCCCAAATCTCCTAGCTTCCTATTTCTAAGGGTTGTTTAAGACCTGGGGTCAGACACTCCCTTCCTAAAATCCTCTACAAATGATCTGATCTAATCTACTAGAGCATTGAATGGACACGTTAAGCCGTCGGACCCCGGGTACTGGTCCCCCGGTAGTAAATTAGGGCGTCTTCTACCTCGCTTCCGTGTCACTTTCCTATCGGGCACTCTAGCCCAAATCTCCTAGCTTCCTATTTCTAAGGGTTGTTTAAGACCTGGTGTCAGACACTCCCTTCCTAAAATCCTCTACATATGATCTGATCTGATCTACTAGAGCATTGAATGGGCACGTTAAGCCTTTGGACCCCGGGTACTGGCCCCCGGTAGTAAATAAGGGCGTCTTCTTCCTCGCTTCCGTGTCACTTTCCTATCGGGCACTCTAGCCCAAATCTCCTAGCTTCCTATTTCTAAGGGTTGTTTAAGACCTGGGGTCAGACACTCCCTTCCTAAAATCCTCTACATATGATCTGATCTGATCTACTAGAGCATTGAATGGGCACATTAAGCCGTCGGACCCCGGGTACTGGTCCCCCGGTAGTAAATAAGGGCGTCTTCTACCTCGCTTCCGTGTCACTTTCCTATCGGGCACTCTAGCCCAAATCTCCTAGCTTCCTATTTCTAAGGGTTGTTTAAGACCTGGGGTCAGACACTCCCTTCCTAAAATCCTCTACATATGATCTGATCTGATCTACTAGAGCATTGAATGGGCACGTTAAGCAGTCGGACCCCGGGTACTGGCCCCCGGTAGTAAATAAGGGCGTCTTCTACCTCGCTTCCGTGTGACTTTCCTATCGGGCACTCTAGCCCAAATCTCCTAGCTTCCTATTTCTAAGGGTTGTTTAAGACCTGGGGTCAGACACTCCCTTCCTAAAATCCTCTACATATGATCTGATCTGATCTACTAGAGCATTGAATGGGCACGTTAAGCCGTCGGACCCCGGGTACTGGCCCCATGGTAGTAAATTAGGGCGTCTTCTACCTCGCTTCCGTGTCACTTTCCTATCGGGCACTCTAGCCGAAATCTCCCTAGCTTCCTATTTCTAAGGGTTGTTTAAGACCTGGGGTCAGACACTCCCTTCCTAAAATCCTCTACATATGATCTGATCTGGATCTACTAGAGCATTGAATGGGCACGTTAAGCCGTCGGACCCCGGGTACTGGTCCCCCGGTTGTAAATAAGGGCGTCTTTCTACCTCGCTTCCGTGTCACTTTCCTATCGGGCACTCTAGCCCAAATCTCCTAGCTTTCCTATTTCTAAGGGTTGTTTAAGACCTGGGGTCAGACACTCCCTTCCAAAAATCCTCTACATATGATCTGATCTGATCTACTAGAGCATTGAATGGGCACGTTAAGCCGTCGTACCCCGGGTACTGGCCCCCGGTAGTAAATAAGGGCGTCTTCTACCTCGCTTCCGTGTCACTTTCCTATCGGGCACTCTAGCCCAAATCTCCTAGCTTCCTATTTCTAAGGGTTGTTTAAGACCTGGGGTCAGACACTCCCTTCCTAAAATCCTCTACATGTGATCTGATCTGATCTACTAGAGCATTGAATGGGCACGTTAAGCCGTCGGACCCCGGGTACTGTCCCCCCGGTAGAAGGGCGTCTTCTACCTCGCTTCCGTGTCACTTTCCCTATCGGGCACTCTAGCCCAAATCTCCTAGCTTCCTATTTCTAAGGGTTGTTTAAGACCTGGGGTCAGACACTCCCTTCCTAAAATCCTCTACATATGATCTGATCTGATCTACTAGAGCATTGAATGGGCACGTTAAGCCGTCGGACCCCGGGTACTGGCCCCCCGGTAGTAAATAAGGGCGTCTTCTACCTCTTTTCCGTGTCGCTTTCCTATCGGGCACTCTAGCCCAAATCTCCCAGCTTCCTATTTCTAAGGGTTGTTTAAGACCTGGGGTCAGACACTCCCTTCCTAAAATCCTCTACATATGATCTGATCTGATCTACTAGAGCATTGAATGGGCACGTTAAGCCGTCGGACCCCGGGTACTGGCCCCCGGTAGTAAATAAGGGCGTCTTCTACCTCGCTTCCGTGTCACTTTCCTATCGGGCACTCTAGCCCAAATCTCCTAGCTTCCTATTTCTAAGGGTTGTTTAAGACCTGGGGTCAGACACTCCCTTCCTAAAATCCTCTACAAATGATCTGATCTAATCTACTAGAGCATTGAATGGACACGTTAAGCCGTCGGACCCCGGGTACTGGTCCCCCGGTAGTAAATAAGGGCGTCTTTTACCTCGCTTCCGTGTCACTTTCCTATCGGGCACTGTAGCCCATATCTCCTAGCTTCCTATTTCTAAGGGTTGTTTAAGACCTGGGGTCAGACACTCCCTTCCTAAAATCCTCTACAAATGATCTGATCTAATCTACTAGAGCATTGAATGGACACGTTAAGCCGTCGGACCCCGGGTACTGGTCCCCCGGTAGTAAATAAGGGCGTCTTCTACTTCGCTTCCGTGTCACTTTCCTATCGGGCACTCTAGCCCAAATCTCCTAGCTTCCTATTTCTAAGGGTTGTTTAAGACCTGGGGTCAGACACTCCTTCCTAAAATCCTCTACATATGATCTGATCTGATCTACTAGAGCATTGAATGGGCACGTTAAGCCGTCGGACCCCGGGTACTGGCCCCCCGGTTGTAAATAAGGGCGTCTTCTAACTCGCTTCCGTGTCACTTTCCTATCGGGCACTCTAGCCGAAATCTCCTAGCTTCCTATTACTAAGGGTTGTTTAAGACCTGGGGTCAGACACTCCCTTCCAAAAATCCTCTACATATGATCTGATCTGATCTACTAGAGCATTGAATGGGCACGTTAAGCCGTCGTACCCCGGGTACTGGCCCCCGGTAGTAAATAAGGGCGTCTTCTACCTCGCTTCCGTGTCACTTTCCTATCGGGCACTCTAGCCCAAATCTCCTAGCTTCCTATTTCTAAGGGTTGTTTAAGACCTGGGGTCAGACACTCCCTTCCTAAAATCCTCTACATGTGATCTGATCTGATCTACTAGAGCATTGAATGGGCACGTTAAGCCGTCGGACCCCGGGTACTGTCCCCCCGGTAGAAGGGCGTCTTCTACCTCGCTTCCGTGTCACTTTCCTATCGGGCACTCTAGCCCAAATCTCCTAGCTTCCTATTTCTAAGGGTTGTTTAAGACCTGGGGTCAGACACTCCCTTCCTAAAATCCTCTACATATGATCTGATCTGATCTACTAGAGCATTGAATGGGCACGTTAAGCCGTCGGACCCCGGGTACTGGCCCCCCGGTAGTAAATAAGGGCGTCTTCTACCTCTTTTCCGTGTCGCTTTCCTATCGGGCACTCCTAGCCCAAATCTCCCAGCTTCCTATTTCTAAGGGTTGTTTAAGACCTGGGGTCAGACACTCCTTCCTAAAATCCTCTACATATGATCTGATCTGATCTACTAGAGCATTGAATGGGCACGTTAAGCCGTCGGACCCCGGGTACTGGCCCCCGGTAGTAAATAAGGGCGTCTTCTACCTCGCTTCCGTGTCACTTTCCTATCGGGCACTCTAGCCCAAATCTCCTAGCTTCCTATTTCTAAGGGTTGTTTAAGACCTGGGGTCAGACACTCCCTTCCTAAAATCCTCTACATATGATCTGATCTGATCTACTAGAGCATTGAATGGGCACGTTAAGCCGTCGGACCCCGGGTACTGGCCCCCCGGTAGTAAATAAGGGCGTCTTCTACCTCTTTTCCGTGTCGCTTTCCTATCGGGCACTCTAGCCCAAATCTCCCAGCTTCCTATTTCTAAGGGTTGTTTAAGACCTGGGGTCAGACACTCCCTTCCTAAAATCCTCTACATATGATCTGATCTGATCTACTAGAGCATTGAATGGGCACGTTAAGCCGTCGGACCCCGGGTACTGGCCCCCTGGTAGTAAATAAGGGCGTCTTTCTACCTCGCTTCCGTGTCACTTTCCTATCGGGCACTCTAGCCCAAATCTCCTAGCTTCCTATTTCTAAGGGTTGTTTAAGACCTGGGGTCCAGACACTCCCTTCCTAAAATCCTCTACAAATGATCTGATCTAATCTACTAGAGCATTGAATGGACACGTTAAGCCGTCGGACCCCGGGTACTGGTCCCCCGGTAGTAAATAAGGGCGTCTTTTTACCTCGCTTCCGTGTCACTTTCCTATCGGGCACTGTAGCCCAAATCTCCTAGCTTCCTATTTCTAAGGGTTGTTTAAGACCTGGGGTCAGACACTCCTTCCTAAAATCCTCTACAAATGATCTGATCTAATCTACTAGAGCATTGAATGGACACGTTAAGCCGTCGGACCCCGGGTACTGGTCCCCCGGTAGTAAATAAGGGCGTCTTCTACTTCGCTTCCGTGTCACTTTCCTATCGGGCACTCTAGCCCAAATCTCCTAGCTTCCTATTTCTAAGGGTTGTTTAAGACCTGGGGTCAGACACTCCCTTCCTATAATCCTCTACATATGATCTGATCTGATCTACTAGAGCATTGAATGGGCACATTAAGCCGTCGGACCCCGGGTACTGGTCCCCCGGTAGTAAATAAGGGCGTCTTCTACCTCGCTTCCGTGTCACTTTCCTATCGGGCACTCTAGCCCAAATCTCCTAGCTTCCTATTTCTAAGGGTTGTTTAAGACCTGGGGTCAGACACTCCCTTCCTAAAATCCTCTACATATGATCTGATCTGATCTACTAGAGCATTGAATGGGCACGTTAAGCCGTCGGACCCCGGGTACTGGCCCCCGGTAGTAAATAAGGGCGTCTCCTACCTCGCTTCCGTGTGACTTTCCTATCGGGCACTCTAGCCCAAATCTCCTAGCTTCCTATTTCTAAGGGTTGTTTAAGACCTGGGGTCAGACACTCCCTTCCTAAAATCCTCTACATATGATCTGATCTGATCTACTAGAGCATTGAATGGGCACGTTAAGCCGTCGGACCCCGGGTACTGGCTCCATGGTAGTAAATTAGGGCGTCTTCTACCTCGCTTCCGTGTCACTTTCCTATCGGCACTCTAGCCGAAATCTCCCTAGCTTCCTATTTCTAAGGGTTGTTTAAGACCTGGGGTCAGACACTCCCTTCCTAAAATCCTCTACATATGATCTGATCTGATCTACTAGAGCACTGAATGGGCACGTTAAGCCGTCGGACCCCGGGTACTGGCCCCCCGGTTGTAAATAAGGGCGTCTTCTAACTCGCTTCCGTGTCACTTTCCTATCGGGCACTCTAGCCCAAATCTCCCTAGCTTCCTATTTCTAAGGGTTGTTTAAGACCTGGGGTCAGACACTCCCTTCCAAAATCCTCTACATATGATCTGATCTGATCTACTAGAGCATTGAATGGGCACGTTAAGCCGTCGTACCCCGGGTACTGGCCCCCCGGTAGTAAATAAGGGCGTCTTCTACCTCGCTTCCGTGTCACTTTCCCTATCGGGCACTCTAGCCCAAATCTCCTAGCTTCCTATTTCTAACTTTAGCTGATAGTTCTGTGTCTGGCGCTCTTTGGCCAAGCCTGGCCCTTGCGCCACTAAAATCAATTAACTAACTAACTAACTATTTCTAACGGTTGTTTAAGACCTGGGGTCAGACACTCCCTTCCTAAAATCCTCTACATGTGATCTGATCTGATCTACTAGAGCATTGAATGGGCACGTTAAGCCGTCGGACCCCGGGTACTGTCCCCCGGTAGAAGGGCGTCTTCTACCTCGCTTCCGTGTCACTTTCCTATCGGGCACTCTAGCCCAAATCTCCTAGCTTCCTATTTCTAAGGGTTGTTTAAGACCTGGGGTCAGACACTCCTTCCTAAAATCCTCTACATATGATCTGATCTGATCTACTAGAGCATTGAATGGGCACGTTAAGCCGTCGGACCCCGGGTACTGGCCCCCGGTAGTAAATAAGGGCGTCTTCTACCTCTTTTCCGTGTCGCTTTCCTATCGGGCACTCTAGCCCAAATCTCCCAGCTTCCTATTTCTAAGGGTTGTTTAAGACCTGGGGTCAGACACTCCCTTCCTAAAATCCTCTACATATGATCTGATCTGATCTACTAGAGCATTGAATGGGCACGTTAAGCCGTCGGACCCCGGGTACTGGCCCCCCGGTAGTAAATAAGGGCGTCTTCTACCTCGCTTCCGTGTCACTTTCCCTATCGGGCACTCTAGCCCAAATCTCCTAGCTTCCTATTTCTAAGGGTTGTTTAAGACCTGGGGTCAGACACTCCCTTCCTAAAATCCTCTACAAATAATCTGATCTAATCTACTAGAGCATTGAATGGACACGTTAAGCCGTCGGACCCCGGGTACTGGTCCCCCGGTAGTAAATAAGGGCGTCTTTTACCTCGCTTCCGTGTCACTTTCCTATCGGGCACTGTAGCCCAAATCTCCTAGCTTCCTATTTCTAAGGGTTGTTTAAGACCTGGGGTCAGACACTCCCTTCCTAAAATCCTCTACAAATGATCTGATCTAATCTACTAGAGCATTGAATGGACACGTTAAGCCGTCGGACCCCGGGTACTGGTCCCCCGGTAGTAAATAAGGGCGTCTTCTACTTCGCTTCCGTGTCACTTTCCTATCGGGCACTCTAGCCCAAATCTCCTAGCTTCCTATTTCTAAGGGTTGTTTAAGACCTGGGGTCAGACACTCCCTTCCTAAAATCCTCTACATATGATCTGATCTGATCTACTAGAGCATTGAATGGGCACGTTAAGCCGTCGGACCACGGGTACTGGCCCCCCGGTAGTAAATAAGGGCGTCTTCTACCTCGCTTCCGTGTCACTTTCCTATCGGGCACTGTAGCCCAAATCTCCTAGCTTCCTATTTCTAAGGGTTGTTTAAGACCTGGGGTCAGACACTCCCTTCCTAAAATCCTCTACAAATGATCTGATCTAATCTACTAGAGCATTGAATGGACACGTTAAGCCGTCGGACCCCGGGTACTGGTCCCCCGGTAGTAAATAAGGGCGTCTTCTACCTCGCTTCCGTGTCACTTTCCTATCGGGCACTCTAGCCCAAATCTCCTAGCTTCCTATTTCTAAGGGTTGTTTAAGACCTGGGGTCAGACACTCCCTTCCTAAAATCCTCTACATATGATCTGATCTGATCTACTAGAGCATTGAATGGGCACGTTAAGCCGTCGGACCCCGGGTACTGTCCCCCGGTAGAAGGGCGTCTTCTACCTCGCTTCCGTGTCACTTTCCTATCGGGCACTCTAGCCCAAATCTCCTAGCTTCCTATTTCTAAGGGTTGTTTAAGACCTGGGGTCAGACACTCCCTTCCTAAAATCCTCTACATATGATCTGATCTGATCAACTAGAGCATTGAATGGGCACGTTAAGCCGTCGGACCCCGGGTACTGGCCCCCCGGTAGTAAATAAGGGCGTCTTCTACCTCTTTTCCGTGTCGCTTTCCTATCGGGCACTCTAGCCCAAATCTCCCAGCTTCCTATTTCTAAGGGTTGTTTAAGACCTGGGGTCAGACACTCCCTTCCTAAAATCCTCTACATATGATCTGATCTGATCTACTAGGGGCATTGAATGGGCACGTTAAGCCGTCGGACAACGGGTACTGGCCCCCCGGTAGTAAATAAGGGCGTCTTCTACCTCGCTTCCGTGTCACTTTCCTATCGGGCACTGTAGCCCAAATCTCCTAGCTTCCTATTTCTAAGGGTTGTTTAAGACCTGGGGTCAGACACTCCCTTCCTAAAATCCTCTACAAATGATCTGATCTAATCTACTAGAGCATTGAATGGACACGTTAAGCCGTCGGACCCCGGGTACTGGTCCCCCGGTAGTAAATTAAGGGCGTCTTCTACCTCGCTTCCGTGTCACTTTCCTATCGGGCACTCTAGCCCAAATCTCCTAGCTTCCTATTTCTAAGGGTTGTTTAAGACCTGGTGTCAGACACTCCCTTCCTAAAATCCTCTACATATGATCTGATCTGATCTACTAGAGCTATGAATGGGCACGTTAAGCCTTTGGACCCCGGGTACTGGCCCCCGGTAGTAAATAAGGGCGTGTTCTACCTCGCTTCCGTGTCACTTTCCTATCGGGCACTCTAGCTAAAATTTCCTAGCTTCCTATTTCTAAGGGTTGTTTAAGACCTGGGGTCAGACACTCCCTTCCTAAAATCCTCTACATATGATCTGATCTGATCTACTAGAGCATTGAATGGGCACATTAAGCCGTCGGACCCCGGGTACTGGTCCCCCGGTAGTAAACAAGGGCGTCTTCTACCTCGCTTCCGTGTCACTTTCCTATCGGGCACTCTAGCCCAAATCTCCTAGCTTCCTATTTCTAAGGGTTGTTTAAGACCTGGGGTCAGACACTCCCTTCCTAAAATCCTCTACATATGATCTGATCTGATCTACTAGAGCATTGAATGGGCACGTTAAGCCGTCGGACCCCGGGTACTGGCCCCCCGGTAGTAAATAAGGGCGTCTTCTACCTCGCTTCCGTGTGACTTTCCTATCGGGCACTCTAGCCCAAATCTCCTAGCTCCCTATTTCTAAGGGTTGTTTAAGACCTGGGGTCAGACACTCCCTTCCTAAAATCCTCTACATATGATCTGATCTGATCTACTAGAGCATTGAATGGGCACGTTAAGCCGTCGGACCCCGGGTACTGGCCCCATGGTAGTAAAATAGGGCGTCTTCTACCTCGCTTCCGTGTCACTTTCCTATCGGGCACTCTAGCCGAAATCTCCTAGCTTCCTATTTCTAAGGGTTGTTTAAGACCTGGGGTCAGACACTCCTTCCTAAAATCCTCTACATATGATCTGATCTGATCTACTAGAGCATTGAATGGGCACGTTAAGACGTCGGACCCCGGGTACTGGCCCCCGGTTGTAAATAAGGGCGTCTTCTACCTCGCTTCCGTGTCACTTTCCTATCGGGCACTCTAGCCCAAATCTCCTAGCTTCTTATTTCTAAGGGTTGTTTAAGACCTGGGGTCAGACACTCCCTTCCTAAAATCCTCTACATATGATCTGATCTGATCTACTAGAGCATTGAATGGGCACGTTAAGCCGTCGTACCCCGGGTACTGGCCCCCGGTAGTAAATAAGGGCGTCTTCTACCTCGCTTCCGTGTCACTTTCCTATCGGGCACTCTAGCCCAAATCTCCTAGCTTCCTATTTCTAAGGGTTGTTTAAGACCTGGGGTCAGACACTCCCTTCCTAAAATCCTCTACATATGATCTGATCTGATCTACTAGAGCATTGAATGGGCACGTTAAGCCGTCGGACCCCGGGTACTGTCCCCCCGGTAGAAGGGCGTCTTCTACCTCGCTTCCGTGTCACTTTCCTATCGGGCACTCTAGCCCAAATCTCCTAGCTTCCTATTTCTAAGGGTTGTTTAAGACCTGGGGTCAGACACTCCCTTCCTAAAATCATCTACATATGATCTGATCTGATCTACTAGAGCATTGAATGGGCACGTTAAGCCGTCGGACCCCGGGTACTGGCCCCCCGGTAGTAAATAAGGGCGTCTTCTACCTCTTTTCCGTGTCGCTTTCCTATCGGGCACTCTAGCCCAAATCTCCCAGCTTCCTATTTCTAAGGGTTGTTTAAGACCTGGGGTCAGACACTCCCTTCCTAAAATCCTCTACAAAATGATCTGATCTAATCTACTAGAGCATTGAATGGACACGTTAAGACGTCGGACCCCGGGTACTGGTCCCACGGTAGTAAATAAGGGCGTCTTCTACTTCGCTTCCGTGTCACTTTCCTATCCGGGCACTGTAGCCCAAATCTCCTAGCTTCCTATTTCTAAGGGTTGTTTAAGACCTGGGGTCAGACACTCCCTTCCTAAAATCCTCTACATATGATCTGATCTGATCTACTAGAGCATTGAATGGGCACGTTAAGCCGTCGGACCACGGGTACTGGCCCCCCGGTAGTAAATAAGGGCGTCTTCTACCTCGCTTCCGTGTCACTTTCCTATCGGGCACTGTAGCCCAAATCTCCTAGCTTCCTATTTCTAAGGGTTGTTTAAGACCTGGGGTCAGACACTCCCTTCCTAAAATCCTCTACAAATGATCTGATCTAATCTACTAGAGCATTGAATGGACACGTTAAGCCGTCGGACCCCGGGTACTGGTCCCCCGGTAGTAAATAAGGGCGTCTTCTACCTCGCTTCCGTGTCACTTTCCTATCGGGCACTCTAGCCGA